>CM034150.1:801436448-802049497 GCA_019776745.2 Taxus chinensis
TACTCAAATTTTATTTATCGTTTTTGAGGTTATAATTAATATATTATCCAATTTTACATAGGTTATGTGTTTAGAATACTATTTTTACACTACCTTAGAGATATATTTATATTTTATTAAAAGTATTATGGATTTTTTTTTGAAATGTTTATTTGCTGCACAAGGACTTTAACCACATTTGAGGCCTAAATATAATAGGTCGCTAGTTCCATTCCATTTCTTTATGAAATAAGATATGTAGTATATTTTAATTACTTCATATTTTAAAAAATCATTATTTTTTGGAACTCCCCTATATGTACATATATAGAGAAAAGAAAGAATGTTTTTACTGCAAGTTACCAAACAATTTGAATTGTATTATGTAGGTTAAGTGTATGATGTATATATGGAAACCATATCTCCTTATCTACTTTGAACACGGAAAAATATTAGACAACCAAAAATGGCTCCATCCATTTTGTTAGCGTTGTAACATTGTATAATTTTAAATTTTAATTTAATTTTTCTTGTTTTAATTATTCATCATCTATTGATCCAAATTATTCATTATTGGAACTTGAAACTTGACTTTTAATGGTCCTCATCACTCTACTTGCCCCTTTTCTCATGCCCCTCTCATACCCGTCCACCTCTATTATTTTTTTGCAAATTGTTGTGTATAATAGTGCCAATTAATTAGGTGCTTAAATGAAGGAAGTGATCGAACCCCTACGTAACCCACATCATAGGGCACTAACAAGTCATTATTTTTCTTAAATTCATATAGCATTGCCATTCTTGTGCAAAACAAGAAGTTCTATTTCATGGGTTATAAGTGTGGAAGTACAAAAATCATATTGAAATCTCATATTGTTAATGAATTAGGTGCTTGAATGAAGGTAGTGATCAAAAGCCTTAGATTATAAAAGGTGATCATATTTATGAATTTGTTTTAGAATATTCATCAAATTCCAATAGTGTCACATAATCTAGGGTTTCCATGTCACCATAGATGTTTAAAACTATGTGAATTGTTGAGGTGCTTGAATGAATGAAGTGATCAAACCCCTAGGTAATTCATATCATAGAGCACTAATAAGTCATTATTTTTCTTGAATTCCTATAACATTTCCATTCTTGTGCAAAACAAGAAGTTCTATTTTATGGGTTATAATTGTGTGAGTACAAAAATCATGTTTGGATCTCATATTGTTAATCAATTAGACACTTGAATGTAGTGATCAAAACTCTTAAGATCAAGAAAAGGTGATCATATTTATCAAATGCCAATTCTATCTATTTAGTGTAGTGTCCATACTATGTACAATTATTAATCAATTTTAACTTTTTATTTATAGATTGCATTGTAAGGAAAGTTACCAAATTATAATGTAATATTTTCAAATTTTATATGAACACTTCTATTATTATAGACTTAATTTTGACTTTAAACATATTATTTAGGGGAGAAAAAATAAATCAAAAAGGATTTGTGCCACAATTATTTCCCGATGAGAAACAAAAGAATTACATAAATAGCTTTATATCTGCAACAATTATTTTATTAAAAGGAATACATTATTTAGAAAATCAGGCAAATACATTAATTGAAAAGCTTTTAGTTTTCACCAATCAAGGGAAGTTGCTTCCATTTTGAAGGCACCATTTAAGTGAAACGAATGCTAATAGATCCTCCTGCAGAGAGTAATACCATCCAGACCGTGTTCTAATAGATCCTCCTGCACAGAGTAATACCATCACCAACGGGAATTTGGCTGATCTCAATGCGGGGATCTGCAGCCAAGGCCTTATTCAGCTCAACTACATAGTTTCTGTAATATCCCATAAATTTAGTTAGCGGGACATCTGGAGGAGCCGCAACTGATCCATTCCACAAGGTATTGTCATACCCGATCACTCCCCCTATTTTCACCAGATCAATCGGCCGTTTGTGGTAGTTAAGATAATTGTCTTTGTCTGCATCCACGAATATGAAATCCAAGGATCCCTGCATTTCCTTCTGCACCACCACCATTCTCAAAATTCCAAATTCACAATTTAACAATGAAGAAATACAGAAAACCAACATTTTTCACCGAGTTGTTTTTCATTTTTCACAAAATTGATGTGGGTAGAGAGCATACATTTTGTAACATTTTATCGAGAACCGGCAGAGCAGGGCCCTCTCTGAAAGTGATTTTGTGGGCAACCCCAGCCTTCTGAAAGACAGGAAGCCCGAGCTCATAGTTCTCTCTGTTAATATCCATTGCTAATATCTGCAACATCAAAATCCCAACATTGTAAAAACACGGTATTATCATATTATTTTAGAAGCATTAATGAAGAGAGGAATTCATATTTGTATACCTTTCCATCGTCGGGTAATGCAAGAGCGGTGCTGAGGAGAGAGTAACCAGTAAACACACCGATTTCCATCGTGTTCTTCGCATTTATCAACTTCAACAGCAGACTCAGAAATTGACCCGCGTCCGCGGAAGTAGCCATCACGCTTCTGTCATAAAATTGGAAATCAGAAACCAGTTAATTGTTTCAGAGAGTGAAAACATTACAATTTGTTTAAATGAGATTTACCATGGTTGCTTAGCGGTTAAATCTCTGAGCTCCCTCAGCGACTCAGGCTCACGAGGGTACACGCTTGTTTCCAATATATACTGCAAAATCAATACCACTTAAATCAATCCAGTTATAAACGTAAATGGGTGTGGGGATTAATTGTTTATAAAATGAGGGGAGAACGTATAAAACCTGATAGAGGGCATCGCTCTGAAGTACGCTCTTGTGACCAAATTCCATCTTCTCAACCCAGCTACAAAACAATTCTAAACTAACACACTGTCTTCTTCTCCCTTCCACAGATGAGATCAGATTGTGGAGACAATGTAGAGCATGTTCATTAATTTATAGAACAGATTGTGGAGTTCATGGCTACGTTTGGACTTGGTCTTCCAGCCTGTTTATTCTCTCCGCTGTAAGTAGGTCGGATGGAACCTTTTAAAATAGTTTTTCTTGTTTCGTCCTCTTATGGGACTAGTTTTGTTTCGCTCCCGCTACGTAATTGTGCATGCACATAACGGCCTCATAGTTTGACAATTCCATGTTAGAAACTCGAATTTAATCGTTGAAGATGGCCACTTGCTAATATGGGCCTCCAGCACAGTATTTTTTTAAAGGATTTTTGTACGTTTTAAATTCTGGCGAATATTTTTAGATTCAATTTTAGGAACATATGTACGGTAGGTGCGAATTATCAGTTGAAAATAATATAATTATATTTATTAATTAATTGTGTTTATTTCCATCACATTAATCATTTTACATTTTATTTGGTAACTGTTAAAATATGTTTCCTTCACTATTATGTAATATTGTATATTCATATTATAACAAAGTTTATAATAGTGTAGTGACATAAAAATTTATTTGACCATATATAATGGCATAAGTTTTTAAGTTGTGGAGTTGCCGTTTGTAGGTATGTCTCAATTATGTAATATGCAATAATTGTTATAATTTTTAAGATTTGGATGTCTACCATTTTACAAATTATTATTTACATAAATTGTAGTCCAAATCTACATAGTTAAAAAGTGATAGGGTTTTGCATTATTTTTTAACCTTTAATTCAAATTTGGTAGGAGAGAGAATTAAAAAATAACAAAAGACTATAGGTTTTAGTTTGCATTTTGTAGGAAGCAATAGATGAGAAGAATGTGGAGTGAAATGCTCTCAACACATTGATTTTATTATGAAGAAGCACGTACATTATATAGGAGAAATAATTAACTATATTCCCCTAAATTGAAGGAGGAAGATTTGGATGAAGGTGAGAGAATAATGGAATACACCAAGGAAGAGATAATAAAGGGATAAAATAGAACAAACACTTCTAAAATATAAACTATGCTACATATGCTAACATTCCCCCCCCCCCCCCCCCCCCCCCCCCCTTATTACATTATTCTTGCAAATGTGACCCTTGAAAAGTTCAAATTTCACTTTTCCAAGAGATTTAGTGAGAATGTCGGCAACTTGTGCTTCTGTAGGATAGTACTGGAGCTAAATTTTATGGTTCAAGACGTGCTCTCGAATGAAATGGAAGTCAATTTCAATATGCTTTGTTCGTTCATGAAAGACTGGATTCTGCACGAGCTTCAACACACTCTGATTTTTGCAATAGAGAATAGGTGACTACTTTTGAGGAATTCCCAGGTCATTCAAAATGCGACGTAACCATATAATTTCACACACAGCTCCTTGTGTGGCGCGATATTCTGCTTCTGTGGATGAGATAGAAACAACATTTTGCTTCTTGCTTATCCACAAGATAGGTCTAGATCCGAGATGAAATATGTATCCTGTAGTTGACTTCCTATCATCAACAAATTTGGTGTGATCTGTGTCGACATACCCCTATAAGAAGAATTGATCATTCTTCTTATATTCCAGACCATAATCAGTTGTTCCTCGGACATATCTTAAAACATGCTTTTCTGCATTCCAGTGACATTTCTTTGGCTCCTGCATGAACCTAGAAAGATAGCTGATAGCATAGCAGAGATCTGGTCTGGTATATGTCAAATAGATGAGCCCTCTAACAAATTACTTGTAGAGAGTAGCATCTACTTGAGGTGAGTCCTAGAATCTTGAAAGTTGCAAGGATTTTTCCATGGGAGTGGATGTAGGTTTACAGTAAGACATTCTATACTTTTCTAGGAGTGTCTTTGCGTACTTTTTCTGGGAGAAAAAACTGTGATGCTCCTTTTGCCATATCTCCAAGCCAAGACAGTAATGTAGTAGCCCCAAATTTGTCATGTCGAAGGTTCTTTTGAGATCATTCTTTACAATATCAACCTGATCTTCTGAACTGCCAGTGATCACAAGATCATCTACATACACAACAAGAATGATAATTTCTTTGCCTACCTTCTTTTTATACAAATTTGAATATGAGGGGCTACAAGTGAACCCATGCTGCAAAAGGCAATCATCGAACCAAAAGGAATGCAAAATTGGTTTCCCCTGAATAAATAGCTATCCTGCATCAAATAATTACAAGAACCACTATCGATTGCATGGTTCGTATATTGTGTCACAACATCACCAAAATATGGATCAATTTCATACAATTCCTTAACTACCTCAAAACCCATGACTTCATTTTCCATCATTATAAACAACACTACATGCCTACTCAATGGATCAACAATTTGATTTTTATTACATTATTTATGCTTTAAGACAAAATTATATTCTTGCCAAAATGAAACCCACTTTGCATGCCTACTATTTAGTTTTTTCTATATCTTTAGATACCTCAATGCTTCATGGTTAGTAAAAAGTAAATATTCCTTAGCTATGAAGTAATGTCTCCAATACCTTAACTCTTGAATGGTAGGATAAAATTCCACATCATTTGCAGAATATTCCCTCCTGACCTTGATCATCTTTTCACCTGAAGAAGGTTATGGTTCATCCTTCTTGACTAAGTAATACTCCAATCTTTACATGTGAGGCATCAAAATTAACTTCAAATACCTTGATAACATCTAGAAATATCAAAATAGGTGCCTTTGACACTTTCTTCATCAAAACTTCAAAACTATCTATTGTTACATTTTCCATGCAAATTCCTTTCCCTTCATGCACTAAATTACGGGTGTGAAAATACTATTGAAATTTTTGGTGAACTTCATAAAAATGGTTTCCAAGCTATAATAAATGAGAGCCTCTTTCAAATTCCTTGTAATAGGTCATTCTAAAATTGCCTTGAATTTTCCGTCACCCATCCTCATCCCATCCTCTAAAAATGATGAACCCCTAAAAAATTTAGAATTTTCAGAGGACAATCTACACTTATTTAAGTTTGCATACAAACTCTCTTATCTTAAAAATTATAACATCAATTTCAAATGCAACATGTGTTTTTCCACTGACCTACTAAATATCAAAATAGACAACCACACTCCATCCTTTTTAGGAGTCAATAGTGATGGATTTTCACATGGACTCATTATTTCCTTCACTAATCATTTCTTTATCAGATTTTTCACTTTCATATTCAACTCCTAACTCTATGTTGGGATTACCCTGCAGGATGCGTGATTCAGAAGGGTCAATATCAGGATTAAATAAATGTTGTGTTCTATATCCCTCTTCAGAGGTAACCCATCTCGTATCTCATCTGCTATGACATTTTTGTAGGATTTTATTACCTCTACTATCGCATTGGGTATACCAAAAGTCTTTATTTCAAAATTGTTTTCCATCAATGCATAAGACCAACCAACTTCTTCCATTTTTTCAAAAAAATCCTTTGTAGCCAACAATCCATCACTCTTCTTTTCTTACTTTAGATTTTAAAAGACTACCTTTACACTATCCTTCAAAAAATCCTCCATCATGTGTAACCTTTGTATCTTATTTTCAAGGCCTCCCCAGTAATACATGACATGCATCCATTAGGATACCATTAGAACATACCTCATCCTTATAGGTATACCTAATTGAAAACTTTATTAGGTATATTTTATCTATGGTTACCTCATTCCCTTTCTTGAACTATGATATGCGAGAGCTATACGAGTGATTATCACAATTTAGATTGGGTTTATCAACCATCCTAGTTGAGACCATATTTTCATAACCACTACCATCAATAATAAGATTCCATACCTTCCATCCATAGGTATATATTTTTTGAAAAATATTTGTCTATAGCCAAGAGTCACCACTAATATCATCTTGTTCTTTCTCCTTCCTCAGGATGATCATTATAATCCTTATCATGAGGATTTCACCCAAGTGTGCAACAACATCCATTTCATCTTCTACATCAGCTTCATCCAAGTTTCCTAATGGCTACTCCACCTACCATGTATCCTATGTGGGATAGTGCAGATACTCAAAATCTATGTTCCCTTCTTCACCACATCGATAACATGTATACTACCTTTATGGTTAATCTAACACATTATTCCAACATATCCTTTTCCTTTTTGATACCAATTGCTACCTCTTTTTTAGTTATTGCACCCTTGACTAGATTCTTCCTGCCCTCACGTATTAAAGGATTCACCTTTTAGGGAATCAAATCTACCTCTGTGTAATGCCAACTTCTCTTCAACACTAAATGAAACATGATCATCTTTTCTAAATTTTTATAATCATAAACCTTGCTACTTTATTCTAATTAGCATACTAATAAGCTGTGTGGGCATCATGACTCCATTGTGTTTTGGTTATTGTTATTTTAACTATATGTCGCATTGTGGACCCTGATGGGCATTTAAGGATAAAACAATTAGCTAGAATGGTTGCATGGTCGTAATTTAATTGTGATAGCATTACTCTTCAATATTGTTTTGTTGTATTTAGTTTATCTCTGTGACGAGGACACATAGACACTATTGCGCTTTATTACCGGTAGATGTTAATAAACAAACGACACTAACACGTTGTGATACGGGAATTGAAGGATAGACATATTGTAACCAAACGATACGAGAATTAAAGGATGGACATATTGTAACCGAACTAATTAACTTTTGATAGACATTCAATATGGAAGAAAATGATGTGTTGTCAGATAAATATATGTCAATATTTTGAATCATTTTCGTAATTGGATTTTTATTATGATGTTCAAAGCTATTTTTGTGATTTATTTAATACTAGAGGATTTGCGAAATTGTGAATGAGTGAAAGTATTGACTTTAATCTGATGATCTAGTTGGTCTTTGATCTTAGTTGCAAAATGATGTATAAGTAGAATCAAAATGTTGGAAAATAGGAATAATTGTTAAATTACTTGGTCTTAACTATAGTAGTTATGATTATGATGTTTGAAATTGATAGTTAGATGTAAGTGTTTTTTTTACTTCGACATCGTTAATATGGCCATAAGGCCATAGGGGTATTGTGTGTTTTGCAGGAAAATATATCATCACAAAAAACAATGGGGGGATTGGAGACCAACCACATTAGAATTCTAGGTGAATTCAACAAGGGTCACCATGGCAACATGTGTATGTGTGTGTGTTTGAATTATTGTTAGGAGGAAATTGTGACCAAGGGGTTATGTTTTGTCTTTTATTTAGCTTTCCTTTAATTGATGTTAGTATGTGATTTTTAGTGATGTAATTCATTGTATTAATAATTTGGAATTTGGGGTATGTATTTTACCCTTTATTATTAATGGGTTACAGTGTCTTAAATAAAGCTAATTTAATCTTGTCCTAAACTAATTATAGATGTGACCAAAGGAATTCATTTATTAGACTAGATTTTATCTTGGATTTTGTGTTGAAAGTTGAGTGCTTGGGGATCTTGAGTGTTGTACACTCTACCCCATCATGGAAATTCGAATTTGGCCTTAGAGGCCAATTTTGGAAGCTTGTGGGACAAGTCAAACTTGTCTCACACCTCTTAAATCGCTATGCCAACCCTACCTATGGGTTGAGGGGTCAAAATTAGACCCCATTAGGTGTTTTGGGAAGACAAAAAGGTAAAATATTATTATACTTTATTTCATGTAATTAATTTTGTCCTTAAGAGGCGTGGGCTTGGATTGTGTGTGCAAGTAATATGTCATTTCTTCACCCACTTATTAATTGTGCTTTGGACTTTGAATTTTGACTTGTGAGGTGGAGTTGAGGATGAGTGATGTGGCATCCTACATGGAGCCACCTCACCCTCCTCTCTCCCTTTCCTATTTAATCAAGTTATTTTGCTTGATTGGGGGTTACTTCATTATTTTGTGCTCTTGCTTTTGGGAGTTAGAGGAATTTGGAAGTGATTGTGGATTTTGTTGGAGCTTATTGGTGTTTGTTTGGGCTTGAAGAAGATTGGTGTATGGCTCTTGGATCAAGCTCTACCATGGAAAGGTAGGAGCTAAACTCTTGTTAAATGCTTTCTTTTATTTTGTATGCATATGTGCTTGTTTTTAGTGTTTTGCTATACGTATTGGGTGCTTGGGTAGATTGCCTAAGTGTGGTGTAAGAGGGTACTATGAGGAGATTTCATGTAGGGAGGCATAAGCGTTTATTTCATGTTTTGGAGGGAGTTTGGGTTGAGTGCCCTACCTTGGACAAGAAATTGCTTCCATTTTTTACTTGGTTATTTTGTTGAGGGAGCCACAAGAGATTGTAGGGAGGCATAATAGAATGGGGGAGGCATAAGAGTGTGTAGGGGTTTTGAGATGTTTATTGGAGGTTTTAAGGTGGGCACTCATTTCCCATTGGGAGGCATAAGTGACCTCCCCATAGGTTCTTGCTCCTTTGGCTTTTCATATTTGAAGCCTTGTATATTTTGTGGTTTTTCCTTCTTGTGTTGTAGTGTGAGTTGAATTTGCTTTGGATTGATTATGAAATATTGGATTGTGATGTGGAAGCTTGTTTCTTTCCATGAGTTGAATCCATTTTCCATTGCAATGTGGTTAGGGCTCAGGGGGCCAATGAGGAGGATGACTTCTCCTTCTCATTGGAATTCTTGGTTGGGTGGAGAGTGTTGCCTCTCCCCCCCTTTTTTGTTGTGATCAAATGAAGCTTGGTGGAGCTCTTGTTAGTGATGTAAAAGTTGGAGGTATGTTTGTGTCCAAAAGAAATCCTTCCTTGTGATTAGAGCCTTCCTATTATTCCCAGTCAAGGTGGAAGATGTGTAATATTGTATATTGTTTAAAGGACATGTAGTTTTGTAAGTTGCAATATTATTTGAAGAAGTTCATTGAAGATTTGTATAATTGACCTTCTATTTCAATTGTAGCATGGGAAGAAAAAGTTTCAAAATGGAAAGTATTGTGTAAAATTTTAGTGGAAAATTATTTGTGTGAAAAGAAGTTCTTTGTTTTAAAAGAAATGAGACATGTTTAATGGAGAAAGGAAAGTTTATCTTCATATTGTGAAGTTGTATTATTGTAAATGAGAAAGAAGGAATATAGAAGTTGTAAGATGTTAAACTCATGTATGCATAGTAAACTTGAATGAAGAGCAAAGTTGTTAGTAATTATTTTGAGCTAAAGAATTTGTAGTGAAAATGGACAAGAGACAACAAATTTTATAGTATATTATTGTGTTGGAAATATTACATTGTTGTAGTAAGAAATAAAATAACAATACTAAAGTAGATTTAGATCTTTTTACTCTAGGAATTGAAAGAAAATTAGTTGAACAAAATGATGCATTGTTGTTGCTACTATTGAACAAGAAATGCTTTAAAAATGAGTAATTTTAACTATGAAATGAATAGATGGAATTAAATCCTACAATCTGGAAAATTTAGGCATATAAAATAAAGTTCAAAATGTATTTTTTTTATTTAAAACATTTTAGCAACTTTTGTTTTTGGAAAATTTTTCAGATTTTACGGTTCTGTTCCTAAGGAACATGACTACCGCCCTATGTAGAGATGCGGTCTCAGTAACCGCCGCTTAGGAAAGGCGGCGGTCTTAGAACTGCATCACTCCGTAAGGTGGCATGATTCATGGTTTTTCACCCAGGTGGGGCGGGTGGTCCCAGGACCGCCAGCCTTGCTCTAGGCGGCGATCCTGTCACTTACGACGGAAAATTCACAGTTTCGCATCCTGTGTAATTTCTAACTTGATTATAACTAAAATTTTAAGCATGTAAAATTGTTCGATTAGACACCTCCAGCAACAATCAGATGGTTAAAATATCATGGTTTTCAAGCAAGTAAAATATTCAAAATGGGAATTTAACTAAACACTGCTAAATTTTCATTTATGTTAATGGGGGTAGGGTTTGCCCCAAATGGAGAACCCCAAATACAAATGGTTTGAAATAAAACCAGATTGGAAAGAAAAACCTCCTTCTATTCTCTGAATAAAATAGATTACAACAAGAAAAATACAATCTAAACAAATCTAAACTTGATCTTGAAGAAAATCCTCCATAGTTCTTCCTCTCTTGCTCCCATGGCTTCCTTGGCTCCAACGTGCAAATTAAACAAGAGAAAATAGACCAAATGAGTTTAGAATAAAGGAAAGGTTTTAATAAGAATTCATAAGGATTTTTAGGGTTAGTTTGGAATTGTAGGATCTAGTGGGCAAGATTGATTTGAACCAAGGGTTGAGGATCAACTCTACATTTGTTTGGTAGGAATATATTTTATAGATGTTTAAATAAAATTAAAGATGTTGGTATCCAAATTAATTCTCCTTTGCAAGATGAGCATCATCACATATTTAACAAGAAGCCTAGAGATAGATAAATCATCATGTATGTCGTTTTGTAGCTGAGGAGGTGATTCAACTGGCTCTTTGTTACTCAGATGTTGGAAAAATTGTTAGTACCTTCAAAAGGATTCGATCTATCCTCACTACTTTAGGTCGTTCCTTTCAACCAAGGTGAGAGGACCCATTTTGTAACCTCTTTTGGTGAAGGAGAATGAATATATCCTTCTTTGCATAAATTTAAAAGGAAACCTTGAGAAAATATGATCAATGCACCACAATTTAACTCTCACGAGTTGTCACTTCTAAAGAATGGTGATATTTTCTAAACAAGGTTAAGGTTATTAAAGACATTATGGAATCCCGATTGCTTCTGCATATTTTGGCAGTAGAATTTATTCATTTGTGGAAATATAGGGAAAACAAGGGTAGTTCAGGTAGGATTCATTGTTTTTGAATAATTTTTGGTCAGAGATTAAGCATGATAAAATTGATTTTGCTAGATCTTTGAGAACCTTCACAACAATTGGAAAACTAAATAATAGAATGCTTCAGAATAGCTACAAAATTACTTTAACCAGAAGGTGTGCATCAATGGAGGCTTAGATTTGCATGGTTTCACACAATCTCCAAAAATTTAACATGAAGGCTCGAGTTAAAAGGCTCAATTAAAAATTATCAATCTCTGGTTCATCATGTCTAAGATACACTCAAAGGCTTACAGGCAATCTTTATCAACAAAATGATAGTAAAGTGATTTTAAATTGTTTATCTCATTATAGGATGAAGGATCTTCTCCTAATGAAATTGCAAATTCCATTAAACTATCATAAGGATGAGATCCTGTGTGATTCAAAGAGATTATAATATAAGATTGCAATAAGAACAAGAAATACTATTTACAGACATTCTGAAATAAAGTAGACACAAATTTTCCCAAGATTAACACAGATTAATTTTCGAAGTTGATTTTAGATTCATCACCAGGGGAATGTTTCTTGAACAATCTCATAGCTTTTTAATGGCTGTACACTTGCAACCAAATTGACATGATCAAATCTAAAACATAAGAGATTAACAGGTTTCTCAGATGGTCTCTCAGGAAGATGGGATTTCTCAAATTTTCTCGTAAGAATTCAACCCCTGACCATTTACATGACTAAAGCATGCTTTTTATAAAACTCAATTTACATCCAAGCTTCCCCCCCAAGAAAAGAATATTCGAGGAACCTTTGTTTGTTACATGTTTGATCATGATTTCCAAAAAATGACGTTTAACACATTTGCAACAAAAAGTTTCCAATTGTTCAAAAATGTGAATCATTGCAAATATCTTCATCATTGTTTTAACTGGGAGCACATTTTCATCCTTCATGCATACAACCTCCATCATTTCATCCTTTTCCAATTCTTCCCTCTACAACTTTCCTCTACATCCAACTTCTCTAGTAATTCACATTATTGTAAGTGCCTAAGAAATTATAACTTCAAAATATCAACCTTTACATTCCTTTGACTCATAAATAGTCTAAATCCATTCAATTGAACTTCGCAGACAAAAATGACAAGGAATTTCATCAAAAAATGATAAAAAAACAATGCGTATTCGCATCTCTAGGAGTCTTGGAGCAAAAATGGTGGCAAAATCAGATGCAATATACAACAACCATTGATTCTTCCCTTTCGTAACTTTATATTAGAGCCATCCACGTGGAAAAACCTGATTCAAAGCGGGCCTATGGTTTCCCTATGCATTTTATGACTTTTCGAGAAAATGCGCAATTTTCACATTTTGACACGCCCCTCCACCTTTGAAATACAGGCTCGACACGTGGCTTAATCTAGGCCTTTGATGGATTCACAGCTCATTTATGCAATTTTACCCTTTTTAACAAAAAGGAAAAATTTCCAATTTTCCTCCACAGACCTGCCTTCCTGCTTGTAAATTTTTATGTGGACCCCAACAAATTCGCACTTCATTTTTTGACTTTCCTCCTTTTCACAAAAAGGAAAAAATCTTTAAAAACCTCTGGCGACTTGCCTCCCCACTTTGAATTTTCAATGCTGAGACAAAAAACTTCAAAATGTTCCACCGACCCACCTTCTCGCCTTTGTCTTGAAAAACTAACATGTGTCCATCTTCAGGGTCAAAGTAAGAATTTTTCCCTGCCGCTTCATATTTGCTGAATAGCTAGTCAGAGACTATCGGGGTTGTGGCACCAATTTGGTAGTTTTTACAAATGTGACCAAAGTGGAAAATTTCACCAAAAAGATACGTATCACTGCAACCAATTAAAAATGAACATGTATACACATTCGGGGCAAAAAAGATAAAGTCGCCCCACCTTTATAAATTTGACTGGCCAATCAGAACTCAACGGGGCTGCAGGACCAAATTGATCTTTTTGCAAATATAGCAAAAAGTTACAAGTTATAAAATAGACCTGATGTGCCTCATCCAATCAAAACAGACCATGTAGCTAAAGATGTGGAGATATAATTTTATGGTGAAATCACGCCCGTCAAATTGTAAAATGTAGGGAAATCACCATTTGCACCCAAAATTGAATTTTCCTTTAAGGACAAAGAATTTGGAAATGATACAAGGCCCAAATGTGATCCACGACCATGGAAAAGGATCTTCAACAACATACAAATGAAGAAAACCTTTCATGCATCTATTCGAGGAAATATAAAATACGATAGAGAACTAGGAAGATTGGGAATTTTCTAGAGCAAATGGGGCAAGATTAAATTGAGCACTAACATCGGCTTTGACTCGGGGATGGGCACTCCCTGCAAGTTCTGCAAGAACAAAAGAGAAGACCATGTGCCAAAAATCCATTAGGCAACGGAGTCAAAGAACAAGCTTACAGAGCAGAAAGACAATAAACAAATCCCCTAAGATGAACAGAGAAACAAATAAAAAATATTCACTAGGGACCAAGACGAACCAAAATAGAAAAACATGAAAGTATAATGAAACCAAAAGACTATACACTGTACAATGGTGTGCACCCTGATTCAGAAAAAATAATCAAGGAAAATTTTCAAGTGCCTTCGATTCTAGTTATGACCATGCTAAGCATTTTTTATACCATCTTTAACAACTGGTCATATGATTGTTTTTATTTTCCATCAAAGTTTCTATCTGGCCACACTTTTTCAGGCTTATCCTTTGTGCCTATGTCAAGTATTTCAACATCTGTCAAGGCTGCAACAAACATCAAAGTCCCAGGAAAATCAATCTGCTCAGGATATCTACATTGGTTAATTTTATACTCCTTGGAAACAACATAGCTCACATATTTATCAACATCTGTGTCTATGTGCAATACTTTATAAGAAGCATTGTTGGGGTCCTCAATGAGATATAACATTTTATTTTCACCAGGTAACTTCACAAGGCTGCCCTCAATTGGTATGGTGGCATAAGACATGTCCATTTGGACACTTCCACCCACACTAGCTACCCACTTTCTGGATAATAAAATTCTCCACTTAGCAGGACAATCCACAATTATTACATTCAAAGTCAAGTACTTGGTTGGAGAAGTTTCCAATTGCACTACTACACCCTTAACACATCCAACTATTGGCACCTCTCTTGAATCCATGGAAGTACATTTCCCATAAGCTATTGTTACTTTGAGATTCAACTCATTCATGACCTCAAGAGGCATTACATTACATGAGGCTCTTGAATCAAACATGTAGTTATGTAATAGTCTATCTTTAATAATCAAAGTAGTAAAAAATGGATCCACCTTCAGCTAAGACTCAACTAGAGAAGTTCCCAAATAAACCTCAGGTGGTTCACCCAATTCCACCAATGCTTGTGGTTTTTCTAATTCTGCAATGGCTGGAGGAACCTCTACCTTGTTTACATTTTTACCCTAGGTGACCTTTTCTTCCTTAAGTCCCAAATATTCGAATGTTCTGCTTGTATGCTTAGGGATTTTAAGCAATTCAACAATAGGAACATAAATCTTGATCTGACTCAAGATCTGGCTATGTCACATGGAACATATTTGGGTAAGGTAGTATTAGGGGGAAGGTTCATAGCTTCATCTGATAATATGGGAGTCTTCACAGTTTGAGCATGGGGAGGAACACAAGTTTTATTTTGGGGTGACACAACCTTTTCCAGATGCATCTTTATTAGGGGTTTCCTTAGGGATACTGGTAAGCATTCGGATTTTTTGTTTGACCTGAAGCCCTGCCCCTTTGACAACTTTTCTCTTGGTATTATATTGCTTTTTATGGCCAACTACTACATTCATCAACAATTGTCTTTCCTCTTCTAAAGGAATTATCGATCATACTTTTTAATCATTAATGCCCTTAGGTACTCAAAATCATTATTAGGCAACTCAAAATCTTGTACCATATCAATCTCAAAAGCATTAATGGGAGGAAGAGGAAATACCCAGTGAATGCAATCCTAGAATTTTTCAATAGTTCAGGCACTCATCAGCTCAGTTGAGGTTGCTCCCTGCTGTGAACATCACATGGGGAATGGGGCAAGAGACAACTATCACACCACTCAATTTAATGAGATTCTTCCATAGTAGCAACTCTGACAGCTAAAGGATCATGCACCAATCTATTTTCCAGGGGTTGGGGTTGTCTATTTCCTAATCCCACGGGCCCTTTACCCTTGTCATCTGATCTATGATCACCTCTAGGATGATTTGAAAATATTTCTTGACCTTGTGGCTTGTGCTAACCTTGGGAAACTTGTTTAATCCCCTTCTCTACTCTGGCCAGTTTATAGGATATTTCCTTAACAGCTCCGGCCAAAGTTTTTACAACCTCTTCTAGATCCACATACTTACTTGAATGAGGCTTCGCTAGATTGATCATCTTGATACCTTCCCTCTTATGTGGTTTACAAATATCCTTGATTTTATTTTGAATTTGTAAAGCCATGGTGAAGGCTTGCCTCAATGTTCTTGGGTTCTTATCCCTTAAATAATAGGAAGCCTTTTTGTCAAAAGCATCAGAGTATTTTATTAAACAAGAAACATCACTTGGCCTCAAGATTATAGGTAGCCTATTCAAGGTCTTAATGAACATAGTGTTGAAGTCATGAACAAATTCATTAGGAATCTTCTTAATATTTTCAAATTCTGATAAAAGAAACCTAGGGTTTGTTTTATCTCCATATTGGCATTCTTCATTTCTATTCATGAATCAATGGAGTTGTCTGGAAAATATTTATACCATTCCCGTGCATCCTCCTCTAGAGTATGAATAAACAATTTTATGTACACATCCTCAAATTCAATCTCAAATTCTTCCACCATATTGAAAAAAAGCTTTAAGTGTTGTTCACTAGTAATAGCATTATTTCCTTGAAATTTAGGCAGTCTATTTCTAACATCTTGGTGCATAACATTTTGATATCCAGCCATATCTCTAAAATCTATAGGACCAAAAGTATTGACAACAAATGGAGGTCTGGGTGGGGTTTGGGCCATATTGTTTTAAGGGGGTGATCTTAACGGAGAAACATAATGATGAGGGATAAGGGGTATTTGGAACATAGGAGTATAATCTTCAAAATGCATGTCCTTTAAAGACTTTTCTTCATGGAGAACCCTACCAACTTTGGAAAATATAGGGACAAACTGAGAAGCACACTTATCAGACACAAATGAAGGCCCCTCTCCAGTTGGAGAATTCAATTCTATATAAATACTACCTGATTTAAAATCACTTGAGGAAGTATGGAAATCTTCAATGACAGGTTGATCAGTTTTCACAATTGATAACTCTTTTCTTGATTTCTGATCTCCAACAACTTTCCATATTCTTCTTCCTTCAGAATTTACCTTTCCCAATTCTGGAAACAAACTTCTAGCAGGGTCTTTAACGAAGAAATATCTTCTTCCTTCTAGCTTTGTAAATATTTGTGATAAATTTCAATTGACAGAGGTTAAGACACTGGTATTTATCAAAAATTAATTCAACATGGAGTCGCCACTAAGGATTTTCACCTTAGTTGTGGAAATGCACTAAAAATTGATCTGTCAACACTAAATTCATGAAAATCTTCATAGATCTGACCTTCATTTACCTGTATTTAACATTGATGACGTAAATTTAGTGCAAAAACCAACAGAAACTAGAAATATTGCACGCAGAACTTGTAAATTTTCTCAATTCTTAGAAATCTGGTCACATGATGACGTTTCAACAACGTATTTGCACTTTAAAATTTTATATGCATTTTTTATGGTGTTCAAAATTTGCACACACCTTCATGTCCCCGAAAATGGTGCAAAAATGGTGTTGGTATCCAAATTGATTCTCCTTTGCAAGCTGAGCATCATCACAGATTTAACAAGAAACCTAAAGACAAATAAATCATCATTTGTGTCATTTTTTAGCTGGGGAGGGGATTTAGCTAGCTCTTTGTCACTCATATGTTGGAGAAATGGATAACACCTTCAAAAGGATTTGATCTATCCTCACTACTTTAGGTTGTTCCTTTCAACCAGGGTGAGAGGAACCATTTTGTAACCTCTATTGGTGAAGGAGAATGAAGATATCCTTCTTTGCAAAAATTTGAAAGGAAACCTTGAAAAAATATGATCAATGCACCACAATTTAACTCTCACGAGTTGTCACTTCTAAAGAATGGTGATATTTTCTAAACAAGGTTAATGCTACTAAAGACATTATGTAATCCTGATTGATTCTACATATTTTGGCAGTAGAATTTATTCATTTGTGTACATACAGGGAAAATAGGGGTGAGATTAAATTGAGCACCAATAAGTGCAATGCTAAGAGTTAATTACACAACTTAAAAACTTTTAATTTATGATTGGTTGGAAAAAATGTGACCTTCAGACGTTGTGCTTGGAGAAAGGTGAAGTTTTAATCATTCTTATAACATATTTAAACAATCTTGTGGTTTGAAAAGGGATCCACATTGTGTAAACCCTAATTTTATCCTTAACCCTTCAAACGATGGACTACTCCATCTTGCTCTCCTACTTGTCCTAGTATGTATTTGATGTATGATGTGAAACTATGTTATCGTTTTCCTTATAGATAAATCTCCATTAGGACAACGACTAGTAGTCTCATGAGGATAAAAAATGACCCTATTTACAAATAGTCTACACAAATCAGGTTACGAAAAGTCATATTGAACATATTTAGGGAGAAATAAAACTACTTAAGTTAGACGTAAAAAGATACTTAGGAAATCTAATATATGAAAACAAGAATAATAAGGAAGTATGTTGTCCATGTTTAGAGCCTTCAAATCCATAAGTAATTGTTGGAGCATAACTATAATAAATTTATAATTGATGCTTGGCCTTGGGATAGTGTAATCGTGAAGGATGTTATTCCACAAGTAAATTGAAACATATGATCTTCCTTGTAATGTGATTAAATGCTTCTCATGCTATGGATAAAGAACCTACCTTCTATATAATACTTATTGTATGTACTAGACTCAATTATGCAATTTATACATGAATGAAAGAAACTTGACCCTACAATCCTTGAGAAAATGATGTGAACCTTCCCTCCTTTGGACTCACACTTGTTCTATTGTGTAACTGGAGGTATGATATAAGATCAAGATGCATGCCCTTAGGAGTGAATCCAAGAGATAATCACTTGAAGTAGCCTTGCATGTGGGTAGGTAAGTATCCTGTGTGTAAATAAGTTCCCTTTTATCAAACAATGTGAATTAAACAAGTACTTGAAATATTGTCAAAGATTCTTATTAAATGAGATACACCGTAAGTTAAAGTTGTTAAACAATATATAGTCCAAATCTAGACAAAAGGAAAAAAAGCAATGTATGATTCTCATATCTATGAGCCTTTCAAGAACTTAAATTATTGATTGAAACATTATTGTAATAAATGTGTAAACCTAAATATAGCGCGTCATGGGAATACCTATCTACAAGTTTTTTTTGTAGTTGAACTGTCATCATGTTGTCAATCATTATGTTATACCTTGTCGGTCAAAATAAAAAGAAGTGGCCTCGATAAGCATCCCCTATATCTAATGTTAACTATGTGGGTTGATATGCTTGTGCAAACATATCATGTGTTGTGTACGTATGTCCTAAGTGATCTCCTGATAGTGTCTTGTGTACTACAAAGTATAGTCAAATAACAATTATTCAGGTATTTTTAGTGTTGTTTTTGTGTGTGTTAAAATGTGGGCGTTATATAGATACAATATAGGTGTTGTATATGATATCGTAGGGATTGGATTTAATGGTTAAAATCCTACATATTTAGAAGATTAGAAACTTATATATGTGACTTCCATTACCATGATTATGATAATATATGTTTATGTGACAACAAGGTCACCTTGGCAACTCTAATTGCATGATCATTTTACATTCACACAATTTCAACAATCAAATATACCAGAATACCCTTATGTGTCTAACTTAGGATTTGTGCAACTATATGGACACCACTAGGACTCCAAGTTTAGAATCTAAAAAAATCATAAAAAACTTTCCCCAATATTGAACCAAGTTCATACTAATAGTGATAACATGATGGTACCCATCAATGTCATACTGAACGTTATATGCATATGGTGATTGTATGACCCCTATTGTACTGTAATTATAACGTTGGGTAGTGCATACTCCATGGAAATGTGACCTGTTATATGGTTGTCGAAATAATGTCATTAAATTATACCGCGTAAATATACCACGCGTATATTACATTATGGTTATTAAATAGAATGTAAAGTCACGATTATGTTAGTGATATAGTTATGTGTCCCCACTGTTGTGAACCTTACAACTAGCTTGACCCTAGTAGGAAGCAATCAGTAAAATTTTAAGTGTGGAGTGAGGAAATGCATCGTTGATTCCTTTATCGAATCTCAGTAACTATCCATAGATGAGTCTGTTAGATTAGGAAGTCAGATTCTTAGAAACTATGAGACTCCGAATAACCTCCTTCTTGTTTTTTTTGTATGTATGACACTTTCTCAAAGGGGTGCCATGTATATTGTAATAAAATAACACCTCAGGTTTAGTATATGATGACAATGCAGCATTTTCTATCGTCCATATTATGGTTGTCATTTATAGATGGACTCTATGTGTGGTTACGATTACCTAGTTGAGACTTGTGGGACTATGGATGGATCTATTCTACAAAAATATTATGATAGTTATATTATTTGATCCATTATTAGGACTATTTTGTGATATGAGGCTAGATATTCGAGTGCTAAACCATTACTCACATGAGTATCCCCTGTGTGGTGGACGTATAAGGCCATCATAGTGATTGTGATGTGATATTTATCTATACATATTGTGCTTCAGTAAAGGCGGTGACCAAGGTTCTTTTCTTTTACTTTTCTATAACGGAACAAAGTTATGGCGGGTATTTAACTTTTCATTGAGCCCCCCCCCCCCCCCCCCCCCCCCCCCCAATTTTTTGCAATTTTAGGTGTTTTATTTTATCGTCCTGCAATAAAACGATGAGATTTAATAGTTATTGTGAATAATGGTAGCATAGTTTCATTTTGCTTTGGTTGAAATGTTGTAATTTGAGCTGATAAATTATTCCTTAAGTGCTCAAATTAAGTCTTCTCAAACCCTCTAGCCCAAGGTGATTGAATTTGATGCCACTTGGCAATTTGCTTATGTTTTTGGCATGTTCATTCTAATGTTTTTATATGTTGTAATAGGCACATGGGTACACCATGGATTGGTGGAAAACACTATGGGTCTCATCTTTGTCTGTATAGCATCTATGCCCAGAAGGAGCTACATATAACTAGCAGGTTTTTGAAGTATGGGTTATTATGATCACTTAGGTTAGAGGTCTTCTACAATCTATGTGCTTAGGGCCATATGGTGGATAGACCTCTTACTGTTGAGCTAAAAGGATTTTTTTATTGTCTTCGTCTTTGAATTGTTTGGGAGGTATATGAGACTTGTTGTAAATGGGATGCTTTTGGAGGTATGGAGGTTATATGGTCTTATGAAAAAAATTATGATTCCCAATGTTTAACGCTTTGAGATATTCACAAAATATGGACTCGATTCCTTTTCTGAGTTAGGCAAAAAAATTTATCCAATATTAGAACTACAAAACTGAATCTTGTTTTGGATTCTAAAATATGGTAAATGCACTGGAATTACTCTGCTCTCCAAAATCACACATGATTGGAGTCCACTCAAATAGTGCATATATTAGAATTTATAATCACATATATTGGAATCCAGAAATCAAATATATCCCCTGGAATCTACAATCACATATATTCAAATTGTAATGCACTCCAAAGTCCAATAGGTATTGGAATCCAGAAAGTTAAATATTGGAATCCATTATGACGGGACTACCCTCCGCTAGGCATTATCATAGATGCTTTGGACTAAACACAACACATTTTTTTAATGGATGGCTAAGGGCAACCGCTAAGCATTATTTGTGATTTGCTATGTACATAACATGTTTCTATTTTATAAGGACTGTCTATCCGTTGCTCAGCCGTATTATTGAATGCTTTGTTATATACAAAAAATGATCTATGTTTTTGTGAGGCAGGCGAATGGAGGAGAAAGAATAGAGATTGAATATCTCATATTATTCTATCTAACACATAGAACTCACGTACAGTATTTATAGGACAAGGAATTTGAACAAGACTCCCCTAATTGAATGGAGAGGTTACAAAATAAAAGGAGAGAATAATGGAATACACCTAGAAGGAGAAGATAAAGGGATATAAAAATATATATATACCTAAGACAATATAGATTATTCAACATATGCTAACATTCCCCCCCTTATTACATTATTCTTGCAAATGTGACCCTCTGAAAAATTCAAATTTTCACTTTTGCCAAGGGATTTAGTGAGAATGTCAGCAACTTGTGCTTCAGTAGGATAGTACTGGAGCTGAATTTGATGGTTCAAGACGTGCTCTCGAATGAAATGGCAGTCAATTTCAATATGTTTTGTTCATTCATGAAAGACTGGATTTTGCAACGAGCTTTAACACACTCTGATTGTTGCAATTAGAGAATAGGTGACTATTTTTTCAAGAATTCCCAGGTCATCCAAAATGTGATGTATCCATATCACTTCGCACATAGCTCCTCATGCAGCGTCGATCTTTTGCCTCTGTGGATGAGATAGAAACAACATTCTGTTTCTTGCTTATCCACGAGATAGGTCCAGATCTGAGATGAAATATGTATCATGTAGTTGACTTCCTGTCATCAACATATCCAGCGTGGTCCAAGTCGACAATATCCCTGTAAGAAAAATTGATCATTCTTCTTATATTCCCATACCATAATTAGTTGTTCCTCGTACATATCTCAAAACATGCTTTGCTGCATTCCAGTGACATTTCTTTGGCTCCTACATGAACTTGGAAAGATAGCTGACATCATAGCAGAGATCTGGTTTGGTATATGTCAAATAGATGAGCCCTCCAACAAATTACCTGTAGAGAGTAGCATCTACTTGAGGTGAGTCCTGGAATCTTGAAAGTTGCAAGCCTTTTTCCATGGGAGTGGATATAGGTTTACAATCAGACCATTCTATACTTTTCTAGGAGTGTCTTGGCATACTTTGTCTCGGAGACAAAGATTTGTGATGCTCCTTTTGCCATATCTCCAAGCCAAGACAGTAATGTAGTAGCCCCAAATCTGTCATGTCGAAGGTTCTTTTGAGATCATTCTTTACAATATCAACCTGATCTTCCTGAACTGCCAGTGATCACAAGATCATCTACATAAACAACCAAGAATGAAAATTTCTTTTCCTACCTTCTTTATATACAAATTTGAATATGATGGGCTACCAGTGAACCCATGCTACAAAAGGTGATCATTGATCCTTGATATACCATGCCCTGGGAGCTTGTTTCAGTCCATAAAGTGATTTGATGAGACGACATACCTTCTTAGGCTGACTTTTCATCAACAAATCCTTCAGGTTGGGTCATGTATACTTCTTCTTTCAGATCACCATTTAGGAAATCACTCTTGACGTCCCATCTGCTGAAGTCTCCATCCTTTATGTACTACAAGTGTGTAAACTACTTTGATGGTCTTCATCTTCGTATTGGGTGCAAAGGTTTCTTCATAGTCGATGCCTTCTTTCTGAGCATATCCTTTTGCTATAATTCGTGCTTTATGTTTGTCGATGGATTAATTTTCCTTATATTTTATCTTGAAAACCCATTTATAACCTATGGGTTTCTTTCCTGTAGGAAGGATCAACAAGTTCCCATGTCTGATTTTTCATGAGCGAGTCATATTCTGTATCCATGGCTTCCTTTCACTGAGTTTGACTGAGTGCTTCATGAACCATTATCTGGCTCAAAGCTATTCATCAGTGAAATCATGAGTGCATAGTTGACCTCATTTCTTGTTTGACTCCTTGTTTTGACTTTGGATGATGTATTTGGGAGTTGTTGCAAATTGTGAGTCCTTGATAGTGCTTTGTACCCACTTCGGACGAGAAATTGGCTTCTTTTTGAGAATAACTGTGTCGTTTCCGTGACGATTGAGTGTGGAGTCACATTCTCCAGTTCTCCAAGGTCAAAAAATAGTTCTCCTGACAGCATTTCATTTCTGTGAGTAGTCTCCTCTTGCTCATCATCTGATTCAGAGACTAATCGGTGAGATGTTTTTGGAAGTGGATCTTCTGTTGATACTATTGAGTCAAAGGGATGACTCGTCACAAACTACATCTCGACCTCTTGTATATTTTCTTTTTCTCAGGATCCATGAGGACGATACGCCTTCCAGGTAGTACTATAGCCTAGAGGGATACACAAGAGTGTTTTTGGCTCTACCTTATTTCTCTTCTGAGCTGGGACATGCATGTATGCTGTGCAACCAAATACTTGCAAATGAGAAATTGATGGCTTTTTACCATTCCATACCTCTTTTGGTGTCTTGTTTTGTAGAATCTTTGTCGGTGCCCTGTTGAGAAGATATACACCCGTTTGTACTACTTCAGCCCAATTAGTGTTCTCCTAGCGTTACAGTTGATAGCATGCCAGCAAGCCATCTCCATCGCTATGCGATTGTGACGCTCAACAATGCCATTTTGCTGGGGCGTGTATGGAGCAGTTAGGTGCTGCTTAATGCCGTGATGGTTTCAGGAAGGCCAAGAACTTCTTTGATGTGAATTCCCCCCCTCGATCTGAGCAGAGTAGAAGAAGTGGTTTTCCAGACTCTTTGACAACACGATGATAGAAGTTCTGCAAGTGTTGAAGAGCCTCACTTTTCTTCTTTAGGAAATATACCCACATCTTGCGAGAGTGGTGCATCCACGAATAGTTGGAAGTACTTGTAATCCTGAAAACGTTGTAGGCAATGGGCCATTCAGATCGGTATGAACCTACCTCTAGAAACCTCTTGGCATGAAAGGTGCTCGCTTGAAATGGATCTTTGTGTTGTTTTCCTCCAAGAAAGCTAGGGAAAATAGGTAAGGAACTGGAAAATTCTGGGTAGTCCATGAACCATTGCTTTGGAACTCATTTGGTGCAATGAACTGACCGACAAGTGTCCATATCTAAAATGCCATAAGGCATTTGATTCTATTGTTGAAGCAGATAAAGCTACCGCAGAAGATGAAACAATATCTAAAGAAAATAACCTTATCTTTTACAAAAGCTTTAGCAAGCACCATACCTTATCAGGAGATTAAGCATGATTTAATGCCATTGTTGAACAAGAAATTTGACCTTAAGGTGATGATTCAAGAGCTGAGTAACTGACAAGAGGTTGCTAGTCAAGCCAGGAACATATAGTACCTTTGTAAGTGTACATTTTTGTGGTCCCTAGAGGAATGGTGACATTCCCTATTCGTTCTGCAATGTACTCTTTGTCATCCGCTATCTGAACTCGATCTCTAGTTGGCTCTTTGTGTAGTGAATCAAACAATTTCTTGTCACCTGACATATGCTTTCTTGCACCAGAGTCTATCAACTAAAATTTCTTTGTGGGTTGAGAAGTTTGAGAGACGAGTACAAGATTCTTACTACAATTGGCTCCTTCTGATGTCTCCTCATTAGAGTTCATCATCTTCTTGTTGGGCTGCGAGATGTCCCTTGTGCTTTCTCTAGCAGGGACGTCATTTGGACTTTTGAAAATCTTCACTCCCGGATGTTCTTGTATGGCTTGAAGACCTTTGGTTTCAAGCTGTTGTGCCAGCAGTGATCAGTGTCGTTAGTATTGGTTCTGCAAATGTGACACCATCTCTTTGACTTTTGATCTTTCTGTTTGGGTTGTGCTGGATTTGGCTCCTCTAGGGTACCTTTCCAATTCTTTTGGCCACGGTAAGGCTTTGCGAACAAGGCTTTGTCCTGAGACTCCTCATACGATGAAGTGATGGCCTCTTCCTACTGCAGCAAATTCACAAGATCTTCGAATGTCACTGTTTGTTTAGACACAATTCAGTGTCGTAACGAACCACTCAGAAATTGAGAAGGAAGTGCTCTCAAGGGTGATTGCGATGAGAAGTTTATCGTCCACCGTTTCACTGAGCGCTAATAACTCTGATCTTAGCTCAGCCACATGACACAAGAATTCCTCCACTTTTTCGTCAGACCCCATAGAGAGGGTGTGTAGCTTTGACTGAAGATGAAGATTATCTTCATCTGATTTTTGGCTTCATAAATGGTTGCCAACTTGTCCCAGGCCTCCTTGGGTTTCTCCACATTTCGAACATGCAGTTGCACATCATCATTAATACTGAGCATTATCAGCATCAAGGCTTTAGCACTAGCCCATGTCATATTTTTATAAGTTCATCGGGGGCTGTGGGAGCAGGCACAGACCTTGTGACATTTTCCCCCATAATCCTTCAAACTGAAGGATTGTCTTCATTTTTTGTCTTCCAGGGCCACAAAATTAGACCCTCTTGAGTAACTAAACATCACACAGAAGTAACTTCAGAGCAGACATCGTAATAAAAAAAATATTTATTTATTTGAAAAGTTATTACAATTTTGACTCACTGACGATAATTACTACCTCGTAGATGCTCGCAATATTCACGTGCTGTGAGACAGCGACGCTTTATAGGGCATTCTTCTTCGTCGTCACAGTTGGCATCGTATCCGGCTTATAATTCTTCTTGTACTCGCCTTGCTTGGCAGCTGATGTCGAAAAGAAAAGTATTTAAGAAGTCCTTCTCTAACTAGCTTGTCAAAATGCAAGATTACCGCATATTTTGAAGCTTGTTCAGCAAAGCAAGATTAGAACCCGAAGCTCTCAAGAGCTTCTCCACGATCTTCTCTGGCTGGCGAGTTGATATTGTGGCTTTCAGCTGTGGCGACCGTGTTATTGACGCTTTCAATCGAGTTTTCTACACTCGACATTCGACGTATTTTCTCCACCCATGTGGATGCCCATCCTTCAGCAGGTGGCTGAGTAAGTCTCCACGTCCAGCTTGTGTTTGATCCTTAGATTGTTTCCACGTCCAGCTAGTAGCAACAGTCTTCAACACGCTTAGGCAGTCTCCACGTCCAGCAGCAGTCTTCAACACGCTCAGGCAGTCTCCACGCAGGTATGAAGGGTCACGTTTTGGTTGTGACTTCTTTTTATCTAGAAGATCTCTTTTGCCGAAGACTATGTCAGGTTCCACACAGCAGTTTTCACGGTAAAACTAGACTATGACAACAAAAAAATGATCTGTTAATATCCACATACAACCATGTTTGGGACCTCCATATTTCCACGTTTGGCTGAGACGTTATTCTCCTGCAGACCACGTATGCACAATACAGACCAGGAGAGGTTGTATTTAGGCATCCAGTCTTTCTTCCTCACGCAGGCTAAAAAGAGACTCCACACGCAGCAGCAGATCTCCATGCAGCAGCAGCAACAGGACTCCTCTAATCTCCACGCAAGACAATAGAAGACAAATGACCCTGACCACACTTTTCCATGCTCAGGCAGAAAGAGAAATAGTCTCTCGTTTCCAACGCACAGGCAGAGATCTAGTTTCCTCTTATACCAAACTGAGAGACAGTGAATGAAGGAGAAATAAGAGAGATTGTTTATCTCGTATTATTCTATCTAACACAAAGCTCACGTACAGTATTTATAGGACAATAATTTGTACTGGACTCCCTAAATGAATGGAGAAGATCCACAACAGAAGCAGAGAATGATGGAATAACAGAAGAAGAAGATAAAGTGATAAGATTGACACCTAAGACAAATCTATTAACCAACGTATGCTAACAGATTTGTCTTCTGAGAAGATCATTTCGAGGGTCAAATCTACTCCGGTAGTTGAAAAAATATTCTAAGGAGCCTCATTTCGGATCTTTAAAGAAAATTCCACAAGATTCAGAACAAGTGGTTTTGGAGAGGGATCCCTTTGTCTCCTCCCAAATTGATGTTCCGCTATTTCTCTTGATCGACATTATCATTTCGTGTGGACAAGATGGTGCAGATTCAAATAATGGCTAATGGAATTTGTTCCAAAATAAGAAAAGAACTTCTTCAAAGCATATTTCAGCTCCAACACAGATGACATGAAGATCTCAATCCTCTTCTTTGCGTTGAGTTTTGTTTCTGTTTTTTGGGTTGTTATTATTTTTCTGTTGGTGCCTGAGCCAAGATTGTTCATATTTTTTCTGTTGGTTTTTCTTATCGTTGGTCAGATTCTTTATAATATTTTTTTTGTTATGGCCCCTTGGAACCTTTCCAAATATTACTAATTTTGTTTTTTATCAGCATATACTCTTGTTTTTTTAATTTTTTTATATCTCATTTAAATTGTTTCTTAGGTCTCTTATTGGCACCACTTAAAAAAAGAAAGAGTTACAAAAGTACTTGTCTAAAATCTTGAGGAAGTACAAGATTAAAATCATTATGACTACACACAAACCACAAGTGATTTATTTTTCAAGGTAAGATCTCATTTTTCCGTATTTCACGATTCCATGTATGAAATTTATTTTATTCTTAATGTCATAAAAGTGCATAATAAGGGATTAGAGGACCGAGTTTTTGTTGTCTTGGTTTCTCTTTAAGTAACCATCTTTCAAATCAATTTCATTTAAAAAAGAGTTACATATAATTTTATACTCACAAGTTAACCTCCTAATCAACTGAGGGTTAGTCTAATTCCAATTTGAACTTAGGGATCCATGCCCTATTATAGCTCAGATTAAGGTGTGAAAAACATATTTACTCTATGAAGCCTCCATAAAAGACCAAGGTGTTATATTATCACTAGCTAAGGTAACACATTTAGGTTTGAGTAACTAAAGAGATCATTAGAAAGAGATTAAGTCATAGTACAACTATTCCAATAGCTCCATTTATTTCATGGATCCCCACAAAGAAATCTTTATATGATGAAGTTAATATCTAGATCTAACTTTGTAAGACTCAGTAGTCCACTAGGATACTAAGGAAGTATTAGTTCTACTTACTTCAGATAAGGTTTGACCATGTAATTGCTAATCATCGGGTTCACGATGATGTCGTTAAACATATCAGCTATGATGATAAACTTCAACTTAGGATCTTATCTACTTAAGCTAGAAGGTGTCATCAAGTGTAAGGATTTGAATTCATTATAAGGTTTCAATTTTCTATGCTAAAAATAATAACATAGGGAGGTTTGTTATGCATAAATTTTGTACTAGGGTTGACTATTTCATTTATATTTCTTTAATTTATATTCAAGGTAAATAATACAACACACAAATTAATTAAGCATCTACTGAACACTGGAAATGCACTACTAGATATTAAATTCAAATTCATTTAACATATCCAATTTTTTTTACCATCCATAAATCTGAATCAAAATGACACCTATGTTTAAATGCGCTATTGCCAAGGCATCCCCAAAACTAGCATATCTTACATATTACCAAATTTCAAATATAAACATTTCTATAACATGGCAATACATTATACACATATACATTTTCCAATAACATATATAAAGTACAATAATAAACAATGAATTACACCACACCTTTCTACCATCTTACTTCCATCTAGCATAACCATGTGAGCATGAAATCAATGATAAATCTCTAACATGGCATCCACCTAAATCTAGCGTAGTTAACTTTTTAAGTTTTCCATTTACATAATAATAATAATTTGCATTAGAAAGGAGATGGCTAGAGCCATGTATTGATTTCATTTCATTTTAGTTTTTTTCTTAACCAAAGAGAGAGAAAGAGGTAGGGAAGAGAGACAAACACTATTTTTCCAAAAGTCCAATTTCACACAAGTCACAGGATATAGTTTCAAATAATTATTTGTAAGTGTTAATAAGTTTACACAATTTTTTTCTAACTTGATTGGGGTCCTACAACTTTGTTTTACATTTTCCTTGTTAGTTACAAAAACACCCAATTTAGGCTCGAAGGCTAAGAAACCACTTTCAAACTTTGTCTTCCGATGAGAAAATACTCCACGGATAAACTTATATGTGTCCTCCTACACACAAATAATTCACAGGGACTAACAAATTTCATAACTGGTGAATGGTTTACGATTGGCGGTCAATTTTCTGAGGCCATTGGTCGTAATTGGACTATTTGCAAATGATCAAAAATTATCTCAAGGTCTCATAAAACCACATGCAATACTATAGCTCAAAGGAAGAGCATGGAATGATGAATTTCCTACAAGTTTCCCTATATATAGAGAATTCAATAGATTCGATGGGACTGATAACTAGAAAATGGGTTTCAAATGGCAACGGGGTTTCCAAATCCATCGATCGTAATTGGTCTAGTTTGACCTAGTCAAAATGTGATCGGAGGCCTATAAAATTCCTTTGCCAAACAAACTAGTAATTTTATTTTCCCAAACCGAAGGTTCTAGGAAACTATCTAGTAAAAATACTAGAGGTTTGCAAAGGAAAATAAGCATTTCGTTTTTTGAGGACCAAATGGTGGGTGAAAACAAAAGAAAGATTTTCAGTGTGAACAACTCCTTAAAATTACAAAACGGAGTAAAAGGTCTCTTAGAGAAGTGGTGAAGAGAGCACAAAAAATAAAATGAGGTTGAGCTAGTTCTTGAAAAAAATCTATACATAACAAGTAACACATAAGACACTTGACATCTCTTGTATAGGGTCAAAGTGTTGTTTTGTAAGTCTTGGAAATTGCATTTTTCTAACTTTGCAAGGTAGGTAATGGATTGTTTAACTTGAAGACAACGTCTAACTCTCACCAATACCACTAGATGTGAGCACCTAATTTTGATATTCTAATATCATTGTATAAGGTTATAGTAGTGACCACAATTAACATTTAAATTCTAAATCAATTTTGAAAATTACAAGGTGGAGTTTTATTTCCTTACACTATTTAAATTTTGTTACATATCCATTTGTAAGATTATCCAGAGGTTTAATGTTTATATTATATTGCAAATGAAGAACCAAATTACGAAAAATTATGAAATAAAAAAGGTAAGGCGACCATGCCTGAGAACAATAAATGATGTGGGTATGTGAGGAGCTTTAGGAAGGTTGCAGTTACGTGATCTATTGAGACCACCTTTTGTTGCTACATGATGCCAAATAGTTTAATGTGGCCCCAAGCTATTCATTTTGGACCCATAGTCTCATCCCAAAGCTCTATAAAAAATCCCATTTTTAGTAAAACCGATAGTGATCACACTTAAAGAGACCAATTTTATTTCCTGCAAGGTTTTCCAATTTGTTGGCTTATATATGGTTTGAAATTTCATTTTATTTTCTATCTATCTTTGTTGACACCCTTGGACACAAATTTAAATCTGTACAGGTACCACTCAAAGTTACTATTCCTTTATGAGGCATTTATCTCATCCTCCTAGTTGAGCTCTGAAAATCGACAAGCGTTGGCAATCCATTTTATGCCTTATAATCCCCACCTTCTTCTTCATTTTTCTTTTGTATACAACTAAAAAAGCAATGACAAGAAGTAGTCATGTTTTCTCTCACAGATGATTGAATCCACCTGAGGCCACAAATACAGGTCCATATCAATAGATTTTTATATAGTAAAATGAGGATAAAATTGGGTTATAGGTTTATCTCCATGACCAATCCCAAGCTCCCACGTTTTATGCAAGTCTACCATAGATTTCTACTCTATATTTCGAGGCCAACTGAGAAAACAAAGGAAAATGCAAGTAACAGAGAAGCACAGAGTTGAGAACAAATAATTGTTTTAAACTAGTGTGAATGCAAGTTGGGGTTTAAAATGGAATAGTCATGGGGAAAATAAAGCACATACAAATGATAAAATCAAAATGAGCTACTTGTTGATCCACAATGAAGAAAGAGCTAACAATGTGAAAGGAAATTCAAATACAAGAATAACTTTTTCGTAGAATTCCATTTTTGTAGCATATAAAAGACATAGGTATCCTCACAAGGTAGAACACAGTGTTTCACCCTATACAAAAAATTTGTCTCCAACGTGATCAGTTCACCTTTTTGCTAGCATATCTACTAGCGCACATGAAACTACAAAATCTAACAAAATTACTTGTATCTATTATGTCTTTGATGGATGTCAATACCCTGCTCCAGATCTCACATTTGACACATGTTTGGAGGTTGATGGAAATGTTGCGGAGATTGGCTTTGTGCCTCCTATAATGTCATTTTCTTGAAATTTTCTAATGCCCTTTCAATAAACCTATTTCGTGCATATACTACAGCCATTACATTCACCATAAGGAAACATTCATTTTTAGGACTTTCAGTTGAACATTTCACATGTAAAGTGCATGTTTCCACACTTGCATACATATATGTCGGAGACACTTGCAACTAAACATCAGACAAAACACCATTTTGGCACGTAAGCTGGGAGGATACGCTGGAAATAAAATCTGATTTTCCATTATGATTTGATGGATGTCCCTACTTTCTTCCAGAGCTTAGGATTTTGGCACATGGTGGGAGTGTAGCATGCCAAGTAAAGCTCTAGTGGTGGTGGTTTTGTGGGTATGTTTTCTTGGTGCTAAAAGATAATAATAAAATGAAAACAGCTAGAGGCAATACAAAGTGCTTTAATTACTTCAGCAAGGAAATTTGACAGTTATTCAGAGCCTTTATGGGTATACATACCCTACTCCACTGTCCTCCCTACATCACCAGCCCATGTGCCTTCATGTGGAGTATGTTTGCTCCATTCCCAACCTCCCAATAAAATCCCACCAAATGCACTTATATATATATACATACTTTTATATTATGATTTTAATATGACTTTATGGTGGTAAAAAAAATTTCCCTCCCCTTGTAAGAGCATCGTCCTCGATGTCGACACAAACCAAAGGTTAGAAGAAGTACTTATGAGCAAGGTGTAAACAATCAATGAACTCAGGTTATCAATGAAAAGAATACATGTATCCAAAGCATGACCACAAGGAATGAAGACAAGTCTTAATCATTTTCCTAATGTTCTATGAAGATTGGTAGTTTTTCATTTTACATTAGTTACCTAATTACCCTTTTCCCTTAACAACATTTATCAATCTCAAGCTCATAATATTTCATTGTTTTAATATTTTAGTTTGTTTAGTTTTGTGGCTGCCCAAAATAAATTGACATCAAAATACCACATCAGGGCTAGACACAACACTAATGGTCCTAACAAGACATCATGATATGTACCTTCATGACTATATCACATCAAAAGAACTCAACACAAAACCAATGGAGTTCAGGAAAGTACATAGCTCTCATCAACATAGTACTTTTCACATACGATGCTCCTCACACAAAATTACTTATAACATAAACAGACTATAACAACATGTAGGATTCCCAATAGGTACGCATGCAAAGGTTTCACACAACTACAAACAGTTACAGAAGCAACATAGGGTACAGACTGGAATCAACATGGAATTACCATAAATAAGGATCATCAACATACGAACATTTTACAAAACATCAATACCAGACTCACTATAAGTAAACAGTTAATCATAACAGGGGAACTAACATGTACACCTCCCATGAAATAACACAAAATAACTCCATAAATCTCTTTTAAGTACCACAAAACAATTCCATATACCTCCCGAATCATAACAAAACAATTCCATATACCTCCTTAACCATAAAAAAACAAATCCATATACCTCCCAAAGGATCATAAAAAAATACATATACCTCTCAAGCATCATAGAACAACTTCATATACCTCCAAAAGCATCACAAAACAACTCCCTATACCTTCCGAAGCATCAAAAAACAACTACATATGCCTCCTAAAGCATCACAAAAATATCCAAGTGCACTAATCACACACACCCACACCCACAAGTCTCTTATGTCTCCCTCGAGTCTTCTATGTCTCCCTCAAGTCTCTTATGCCTCCCTCAAGTCTCTTATGTCTACCATCAAAGTGGTCGGTCACCCTATGGGCATAGGACACATAGAGTCATAGACACCCCTAACCTAGGTGACATAATAACTCAATGGTTCGACAACCACACTAGTTATTTGTAACTCCTTGAGGGCATACCCCCATACAAGGAAATGGGTCCAAAGGTTCCACCACTACATGGTGAATCCACATGAACCTATTCCAATACATTACGACATTAGAACCAACATAACAATCCATTTCAAATGCCAAGTGGAAAAAATCTCAAAGCCTTTGGCTAGGCTATAAAAATTTTAAACTTGAAAAGTAAATTTAAAACTAAGCAAAAACAAATGGCTAAATAGCCATAGTTAGCTTACAACAATCCACATGTTAGTGAAACAACCAAATAAAATTCGCAAAAATAACTCATCAATACAAGAAACCTACTAGTTCAATCAAGAAAAGAGAAAAAGATCAATTTATGAATAAAATAAGTATAGTGAAATAACACATTACAATCACTACGTGGTCTCATACGGCAACCCAAGGGGTATTCAATGAGTTAGTTGGCACTCGAACATCAAGCCTCAGTCTCTATAAAATAACATATCAAATAATACAACTAGTCATCATATTTGTCTGAACCATCCCTACACTGACTTCCACAAGGCTCAACATAGTCCAAGATCACATAGGATTGTTCAATCAACAACCCAATAAGAGAGATAAGGGGACGCTAGTTTGCATAAGTTGAGCCTAAGGTGTTGCGCATCCACAATATAACTGAGCAATATTTAAGTATACTAAATAGATAGAAGTGGGTTTTCAATCTATATAAGACTACACTTCCTCACTCATACTCGATCTCAAGATTATGAAAACCTGGTACATGCCTCCTCTCTTCACACATACACTCTTGATGATTGCTTCCCTTAGGATCTTCTATTATAAGGTTCACAACATAACACATAAATACATCACTAACAAAATGGTGATTCACAAACATTAACCATAGCATCTTACGCATGGTATATATAAATATATACAGGGTATAACACAATCATTACTTTCACTGGTTATAATACACCACATTTCCACATAATACACTCAAGGTGCGAGTATTGCAAAACAAGGGTCATACGAACAACCATATGCCCCTATTTCATGACATAAACCACCACATATTACACAAATTATACATAAGATGAACACAATGACTAACATTACAACATATAGATCAATCGTAACATAATATGGCGACACACATGATTCATCACAACACAGTGGCGACTTCATAATACAATCCAATACACTATACACCAATATTTTTCATGCAACACATCAACACACCTACATATCACAATAATGATGAGACTCTCCAGCACTCCACCATTCTATAATAACATACTTTTCACACACACCAAGGTGCAACACATCACACATGTTAACTCCTAATTGAATCCATAAAGAAGGAGAGTGAACACTCTCATCACAAGCACATCAACATGATAACAAAATATGCATTAAGATTACATGCACAACACATCTGCGAATTCATAATATCACATTTACAATGTTGGTCACACCAGTAAAATATATCACATTACTCTTTCAATCTCCACCACCACCATACACAAACAATAACAACTCCAATGCTCTCCCAGAGGTTCGAGAACATAAACCTATGAATCTGATATCAAATGTAATGCCCACATTTTACACATACAAATACAACAGTAAAAGTACCAGAATAATGTTTTTTTGACTTACATTTCCCACTACATGGCACCACAAGGGCTCCAAGTAGAGAAAATAAAAAAGGCATAATAAACTTACATAAAATTGAACTCAACTCATACAATAGGATAAAATAGGGTACCCATCAATGTCATACTCAATGATATAAACCAGGTAAAATGACCCAATTATAGTAAGTAAATGTCGGTTAGGCATCCTCCACAACATGGAATTTTTATGGTTTACATCTTCATTAAATTTAGGTTTCAATTGTATGACCTTATAGTTTTCAAGAGAGTTAAACACATAAGGTTTAAAATTTCGTAATTTAAAATCTTCAATTACTTTACTATTGTAGGTAAATAGTCTTTCAAGTAGAATGCATGATTTATTCCTTTATCAGAATTTCATTAACTATCCATAGATCATTTGTTAATTAAAGTCAAATTTTAAGCAACTATGAGTCTCCCAATAACTCGTTCTTATGTTAAAGGTTTGTTTCTCATGCTTATGGTTTTTTTTAGTTCCAAATTTAGTTTGAGTCAATTTAGAATTTACACGTCATAATTATTATTTTTAGTTGACTCTATATTGGCTCAAATGACCTAGTCCCACCAGGAACAATTTGTTATCCACTCTCAACAAAATTCAATGCTTAAATCAATTGTAAGTCATTTCAAGTGAAATTTTATTCCTAAACCATTATCACATATATTCTTGTTTTTTTCATTTTTTTAATCTCGTTTACATTGTTTCTTAGGTCTCTTACTGGCATCACATTATTAACAAAAAGAGCTACAAAATTACTTGTCTAACATCTTGAAGAAGTACAATGATTAGAAGAATTATGACTACACAAGAACCACAAGTGATTTGTTTGCAGGGTAAGATCCCATGTTTATGTATTTAACGATTCCACAGTGTGAAATTTATTTTATTCTTAATGTAATAAAAGGCCATAATAAGGGATTACAAGAAAAAATAATTTCAGTTTCTTGGTTTCTCTTAAGTTAACATCCTTCAAATTACTTTCTGTTTGCAAAGAGTTACTTACAATTTTCTACCCAAAAGTTAACCTCCTAATCAACTCGAGGTTTAGTCTAATTCAAATTTGCACTCAGGGCTCTATGCACCTATTATAGATCAGATTAAGGTGTTGAAAACATATTTACCTCTATAAAGCCTTTGTAAAATACCAAGGCGATTATATTCTCACTAGCCAAGGTAACACATTCAGATGTGAGGAACTAAAGAGATCATTAGCAAGAGTTTAAGTCATAGTATAACTATTTCACTAGCTCCATTTGTGTCATTTGGATCCCACAAAAAAATCATGCAAAGATGAAGTTAATATCTAGATCTAACTTCATAAGACTCAGTAGTCCACTAGGATACTAAGGAAGTGTTAGTTCTACTTACTCTAGATAAGGTTTGACCATGTCGTTCCTAACCGTTGGGTTCATGACAATGTCGTTAAACATACCGAATATGGTGATAAACTCCAACTTCGGCACTTATCTACTTAAGTATAGAACGTGTCATCGAGTTTAAGGATTTGATGTTCATCCTAAGCTTTCAGTTTTCTATTCTAAAAATAATAACAGAGGGAGGTTATTTATGGACAAACTTTTTAACTAGGGTTGACTAATTTTGTTTAGATTTATTTAATGCATTTTCAAGGTAAAGAATAGAACACAACCAATTAATTAATCCTCTATTGAACATTGGAAATGCACTACAAGATATTAAATTGAAATTCATTTAACATATCCAAACATAAAACATTTACCGTCTCGTAAATCTAAATCAAAATGCAATATATGATTAAATGCACATTTCTCAAGTTATCCTTAAAACTAGTATCTCTTACATATCACTAAATTTCAAATATAAACATTTTCTGTAACATGGCAATACATTATATATATATACATTTTATAATAACATTTATAAATTACAATAATAAAAAATGAATTACACCACGCCTTTTCGCTATCTTACTTCCATCCTGCAAAACCATGTGAGAATGAAATAAACGATAAATCGCATTGACATGACATCCACCTAAATCTAGCATTAATTAACATTTTTTCATTTTTTCATTTACATAGTACTAATAATTTTCATTCGAAAGAGAGGGGGCTAGAGACATGTGTTGATTTAATTTAATTTCACTTCATTAGTCCTAACCCAGGAGAGAGAAAGAGGTAGGGAAGAGAGAGAAACACTATTTTTCCATAAGTCCAATTTCACACAAGTCACATGATATAGTTTCAAATAGTTATTTACAAGTGTTAATAGGTTTCCACGATGGTTTGATAACTTGACTGGAGTCCTACAACTTTTTTTTACATTTTCCTTCCTTGTTGCAAAAACACCCAATTTAGTCTTAGAGGCTAAGAAACCACTTTCAAACATTGTCTTCTGATGAGAAAATGCACAATGGGTAATGTTATTGCAGAATCAAAGCACCCCTGAAGTCTGTAACTTGATGGGTTAAGACTCATAGTGTGATTGCATAACATGGAGCATCTCTCAAAGTGTGGGAATTTTTAAATCAATAGATCTCTCCGGATGAAGGTCGGTTCATATTCCTCTATTCAGGTGCACATGTTCATATTGCAGAGGATCTACTATAAAACCTACTCTAACTCTCCAAGGAGATAGGGTTAAGGAGATACAAGAAATAAAACCTAGACTAACAAGGGTGATGCACCAATGGAATGATGAACTCTTGCTTTTCATTAAACACAAACCATAAAAACACAATACAACCACCACATAGATGACCAAACTACGATGAGAGACCATGCAGATGCAATGAACACAAGAGGGGGTTGAAATCATCCAGAGACTTATCTCATTGCTCCAAAATTGATACAGTGTATTACAGTAGCAGAGAGGTAAAAATTGCATTACAATTTGAATGGGAGGTTCAAAACTCCACGAATTCACCTGGGGAATAAAGAATAAGGGAGGGCACAAGGCAAACCATCCCCATCCTTAACTCAATGCCCCTCCTCACAATATAAAGGAAGAATTAGAGGTGGAGATAGTGGAAATCCAAATTCTTGTTCAACCACCCTAAGAGGGAAATGAATTCAACTGTGTATGCAATGGAAAGTTGCAAAAGCTATGTAATGAGGCTAAAGAACCTCAAAGTTTTGGTAACTCATCCATGCACCATAAGATAAGAGATAAACAAGGAAAACTAACATGAAATCATTATAAATTTGACAAAAACATCAAAAACTAACATGATAAATCTACTCTTTACTCTTTAGATTACTTATTTTAAGAAATTGAACCTAAAAAGATCAACTTAGCAATCAAAGGTGTGATGTTTGATATGAAACTCATGCTTTCAAGAATGGAGTCTCACCATTAATGGCTTCAATGCCAATGGTTCTTTCCATATTACTGAAAACTTGTATTATGGAGTGGATGGATGCAAGATGGGGGATCTCTCAACAATGGAGTATGGCCAAGATCCAAATGATTTCTAATGCCTTTCCAAAGTGCTTGAGAGAGAAGTACTTATGAGTAAAGTTGTAAGGTTGAGAGGGAGAGGTGACCCTTCTATTTATAGTTTTTCACTTAGGAGAGTTTGAACTTTGGGTGCATGTGGGACTAAATCTCAAAAATCACTTTTAGATTAGATTAGGATAAACATGCTTTAGTCTTAGTTAAGCTTAGTTTAGGCTAGTTAACTAGGGTTAGGCTAGTTAAACTTTGATTAGCAAGTGATTAGAGACTCTTTGAGAGTTGGGAGGGGTCTGGATAACCAATTGTGACTGATAGATAGCCTACTAAGACAATAAAAGTGGTCTAGAGAGAACTATGGAGGTTCTGAATGGTCAAAAGGAGGAAATTTTAGCTAATAAGAGAGATATTAGCCAAATAATCTGATTATAAGAGGAATGCGATCGAGAAGGTGTCGTGCATGGGCATCCGAGAATGAAGCAAATAAGGGAGAATTAATGAAGTGTCGTTAATTGATTGGATTCGATGAAATGGTAAGTGTAAGCATATTATAGGTGTCTACATTTTCCCCTTTTTGAGGAGGTGTAAGATATGTCACTTCAAAGAAAGTAGACAAGTACAAACAAGTAGAAAATTGTGAAGGGATATAAGAAAAATTAATAGAATGGAGGGTGCCCCCTCGATTGTTGATGGGGTGATAGAAGAACTTGATTGACTAGTGAAAAGATGAGAGAAAGAGAACAAAAGAAATAATTGTGTGAGGAAGAAAGTGGATATAAAAGAAAAAGGAGTATGAGAAAGAGGGAATGTGCTAGCATCCATCCAATGCCTTTTAAACAACTTTATTCTCATCATATTACTAGTGTCTTTATCATTGGCCCTTATTGAAAAGAATCAAAAAAAGTTTAGTATGACATGAAAAGCCATATACGAACAAATGTCCATTGGTAAAAACACCAAATCCATGCAACATACAAAATGAAATGCAATACGAGAAAGTAAAATATTCCTAACTCCATGCAACATACATAATGCAATGCAATACGAGAAAGTAAACAAGCTAACTTAATAGATAAACAAGTACCATGTTTTTGTTATCAAGCTTCAGTTCTAACCTATGCGAGTTAACGACAAGGGTTGATGATGGTGCCCCAAGCAAGGATACATGCAAGGGGAATAATGGAGGACACTTGGGTCCTATGAAAAATCAATGTGCACTACGAAATAGTACCAGGTAACTCATTGTTCCCCAGAGTATAGGTGAAGTAAGCAGCTTAGCTTTTGTTTATGGAGTTAGATCAAGATGATCCACGAGTCACACACATGAACAGGTGAGAGCCAAAGAGCGACATTTTGTAGGAGGATTTTTTTAATTTTTAGAAGTTTTATGAAACATATTTGAATGTTTTGATTTTTATAACATATTTGAATTTTTTTTATTTTGAAAGTTTTCTGAAGCTATGTACAGGAAGAAGAGGAAGCATGGATGACCTCGGTGATAGATGGGATGTAAAAGGGCATAAGGCCACGTGCGTACAAGAAAGGTGAAGACGTAAAAATGACCCAATGATTAGGTGGGATTATTCAAATGCAAACTCTTCACGTGTGGAAGTAGGACCTAAGGCCATTATGGATAGGCTCTTGACATGATGATGAATGTAAACCAATGAAGTTCTAGGAAGAAACAAGGATAACCCCAATGTAAGTTGGGCTAAAAGCACAAGATAGAAAGGAAGGAGAAGATTGTTTTTGTGAAAGGGGACAAAGTTGTCTGAAAACATGGCAAAAAAGTACTCTTATACACATTGATTTTCTAAATGAAGTAGAAGAATAATGTGAATGATATGAATGTAGATTAGAATCCTCACGATGAAGAAGTGTTTAGCCAAAGGAAAAAATTGTGAGACAAGATATGGACTAAAGTAAGAGTCTGAACAAGGTCCAAAAAAGACACTTGGAAACATACTAATCCTGCCTACTCATAGAGATCCACTGTGTACATGTGGAATTTAATTACCTCTTGAAGGGAATATTTAATAGATAACAAGTGAAGACACCCTAGCCAATGTGTAGGAATGATTGATTTTGATAGGTGATAGGTGATTTGTGAATGAAAGGTGGAAGCATAGTTGTACATTGCTTCGTTTCCAACTAGGCATCTATAGCCCCAATGGAGATGTATTTGATTCTAATCGCAACACTTCTCTACTGCCAGTCAAGCGTCCATAGCCCCAATAGAGTTTATTGGAAATACCCCAAGAGAGAGTCATATATCAATTTAATTTTTCTTTTAGATTTTATCTTTTGATTTTTTGATTGATTTTGATTCTTTTTCTTTTCAAAAACTTATTTCAGCTCTCTTGTCTGACAAGGGGTTAAGAACCAAAAATGGCTTGATGGAAGGATGTGGAAGTGATTGTGAAGACGATATTGGCTAGTGTCAAAATGTATGTCCAAAAGTTCTTCGCAATAAGTTTATTAGATGTTGATTTTGATAGGATCTCTAAGAGGTCATTCGTTCTTTAATTTACCAAGGTGATGAAAGACCGAGGTCAAAAGGATACCATAGAGATAAATTTCACAAAATACATACAAAGAGGCTAACAAAAATATCACCAAACGGATAAAAATGGAAGATTCCGCGCAAAGGAATGATAAGAAAGGGAAAAAAGAACATCCATGTGTACACAATAGCTGATTGCAATGTTTGAGAAAATGTACAGTTGACTTTGCTTGTGTTTTCTCAATGTTTTTTGTATTTTTTCATTTGTTTTTTGATTTTTAGCTTTTTGATAGTTTTAAGAGGTTGGGACTAACAAAGTCACTCTACGTGGTAAGATCCAAAAATGATGTTTGAAATTTCCTTGATAAGGGAGACTAGGTACATTTGTTTATCAAGATTCATGTTATCCCCGATCTCGATGATCGTGGTGAGCTCATACTCAACAAATGACTGTGATTTATCCTAAAACATGGATTTCATATGTGGGAGATTTAATTCTCCATCCAGAGGTTTATGAACTTTGTGCCATACTTGATGGTTACATTGATGTGCATTCTAGAATTACGTTTGAGTTTTAACCTTAAGATCATTTTCTTTGTTGGGAGCTATAGAGCTCTTTGCAGTTTTGATCTGAGCTTGATTAAGAAACTGTTTGGGTTTCTTATAAGATGACGCATGAATTTTCTAATCTCGAGAAGGAGAAGAAAGTGAACATTTATGATTGATGATAGGAACAAGAGAAATGATGGTGGGCTTTCCCTGGTCATTGGTAGAAGGATGATGTGATGGATGAATAGGATATGGTCCAATAATTGAATAAGATAGGCTACGGGGAGGTGAGCCACTGATAGAAGATGATGAAGGGCTACTAGAATATGGCCCTAAGATGGAATAAGTTAGGCTACAAGGACATAACCCAAGAATATAAAAATATTATTATGAGCAGGGACTATTGGGGCGTGGCCCAAGAATAGAAGAAGATGATGAGGGACTACTCAAAGAGGTCCCATAGATAGAAGAGGATGAAATGCTACTAGGACGTGGCCCAAGAATAGAAGGTAATGGGATACCAAGAGGTGACCCACAAGTAGAAAATAGAGGGCTACAAGGATGTGGCCCAAGGATAGAATAAGATGATGGGCTACTCAGTTGTGACCCAAGGTGAGATTTTGATTGAGGAATGGTGATAGATAAGGAATGATTTTCCAATGAGAAGATGGGTCACGAATCAATGCTATACCCCGACATATCACTATGCTCAGAAGAAGGTGAAGATGGAATAAAAGAATAATCAAGCTCCATGAGCTTAGGATCTTCCCCTATGTTCTGATAAAAGGAATCAACTTCTTTGCTGCAATACGTGAGCATATCGAGTTCTAGAAAGAATCATTGTTTGTAATCCTCTAAAGGGATATCATTGTGTAATCTAATTGTTCCTTCATTTTGAGAGAAATCTATTAGTAGGGGTTATTGTTCTTCGACTGTGGGAGGTTGACTAGAAGAAATAGGTTTGACAAGAGGGGAAGATTGATTGAAAGAAGAAGATGAAGATTGTTGATGATGTAGATGAGGGGAAGGCCTGACCTTATCACTTCCATGAAGAGTTTTGATAGTGCTTTGAAAAGATATCTTAGCACATGGATTTCTTGTAATGGTTCGACATGGTTGTAGACATTGATCTTTAGAAGATGATTAAGGAAATGGTATGATATGGTTGAAAGGGATCAAGGGACAAAGAGGCATGTGAGTTGGACTAATAGCAGAAGACGACTCAAGAGATGACATAGGCTTGGTGGCTGGTGTATAATGAATGGATGACTTAGATCGTTTTTCTAAAAGACAACCTAATGTGGGAGATAAAATAGGATCACATAGCCATCTGTTAAGTTGCAACATAGGATTCAAATTGGATGATTGACTAGAGGGAATCCGAGTGGTGGAACTCTTCAATGGAGGAAGAGGTCGTTGAGATGATTGATGAAGGAGGTCCTACGAAGAAAGGGAGGACTGTGACTCAAGAACCAAATTAGATGTTTAATCGACAGAATGTGGAGTTGCATGATTCTTGAAAGGAGGAAGATGTCGTTGAGGTGATTTAAAATAAAGGTCCTACGAAGGAAGGAAGGAATGTGATTCAAGATTTGATCTAGTGGTATCTAAACAATAGTTGGGATCCAAGTCTTCAAAAGAAGAGTGGGAGTCCGAATGGTAGCTTGGATCTGAATTAGAAGAAGAAGAGTGGGGGGAATCTAAATAATAATTTGGATCAGAAGCAACCAAAACCATACCACCGACTATGAGCTGAAGGTGGGGAACAGGGTACCTGAGTGGGCCCTCTAGCAAGAAGAACCAAACGAGGTTTAGTTGTGATGGGAATATTTTTATTTGAATTGTTACCTAGGTTCCATATTGTAGTAAGTGTGAGAAACCGCGTGATAATCAGTCACTGTTGGTGTCCTTTTAAGCAAAAATGTCTAGACATAGATAGTGTGATGGAACTCCTTCAAAGTGAAGGAAGTGACATGTCAATTTGAGTAGCATAATGACATCCAACTAGACATTTGTAAGTATGCGAGATGCATGCGTGATTTTATGAAGAAGCTCTAAGCAAAATAGACATCGTGATGATGTAATCTCAATGAGATAAAAAAAGGATTGTCCTAGAAAATAAGTTTTCTAGATGAATAATCACAAGGAACAATCATACAAGTGTGAAACACAAATCCAATCAACAAGGAAATACACCCTATGCAAATGCGTGTGCAAAGTGAGTTCAATGCAAATATGATCAACACAATGTCAACATTTACATCAAGCTCGAAATGAACAAGGTGTAAATATTAACAAAGGGTAGAGGTGACTCCCAATCAAAGGATACCATGACAAGTTCAAAAACCAACAAGGCCAAAGTGTTGAAGGACGAGAATTAAAAATGTAAGACACGTAACTACACCAATTGGACATGTCTATCAAGCTTCGTGGAGAAGTGAGATATTAGTGTCAAAGTGGTATCGAAACAACAAAAACAAAGTAAGCGACACTCTTCAATATTTTGGAAAATGTTTGAAGTAAAACCAAGTCAAGGTATACTGAGGATGTGTTAAAATGTGTGTAGTGTAATACCACAATGCGGATACTTGAATCACGTTTATGAAAAACATGACATAAGTATCTTAATTGTGTCGAGACAATGTGATCAAGGTAACATGTCAAATGGAGATCAAATGATGAATCAATCCTAACTATGATGATGATCTTGAAATCAATATCAAGTGGCCATTAAAGATATAAGGATGCATCCAGCTGTAAACATGGATGAGCGTAAATGGAAAAAAAGTGGTGAACACTATCTATGACAACACTCCCAAAAGATGCCTTCTGTTGTCCCAAATGGGAAAAAAATAATGCAAAGGTATAGATCAAAAGATGAAAAATAAACTAAGCGCCACTTGGGTAGAGCTTCGCCTCATCCGAAGGTGAGAAATAATCTAAGCTAAGTGAAACGTCATCTAATTTCCGCGATGAAAGGCACTTAGATCCAACTTAAGTGGATTCTTTGCCTTGTTCAAAAAACAAGGTATTTAATCCAAACAAGTTATCACTTCATGATGGCCAAGTGTGACAAAGGACTAGTAAAGTGGGCCTCAAGACAAAATGGCATCCTTAATAAGATCTCTCAAGTAGGTGTTACAAAGTTGTGTTAAGCGAGCTTGATTTACCTAAATAGTCACCCAAACTATCTTGGCAGTAATCTCGGCTTTACTTTACCCCCTTTGAGAACAAAGGGAAACTAGTGCATCCACGTGTGCTCTCCCTGGGGTCGCCACACGGAAAACCAGTAACTCTAACTCACAAGGCATACTAGTCAAGTGGGTAAGCAAGACACTTCATGTTTCATCCACGAGGTTACACAACGGTGGACTACTTTAGGGTTCCTGGTACCACCCCCATTGTTGTAGCTTAAGGCATTATGCCAAAGGGATTATATTCCAGTTAAGCGGAGAGGGACATACCCTTTTCTGAGCCCTGTAATACAGTGTTTTGAATATGGTGTATTTTTTTATCTTTTTAACTTAAATGTGGTTTTAAGTGGCACACCATTTGGCAACCTGTAAGAACACGTGTATTAGAATTTTTGTGTTTGTTTGTTTTGACGCCCTTCTTTGACATGAGATTTTTGTCTTACATACCAAGATTAGTAGTTTTCCACAAAAGATCATAATATCAAAAGAGATTTTGCATGTTGCTTTTGATTCCTAAGATCACCAAAAAAGGAGCTAAGGAAGAGCATACACAACACAAAAACCCAACTAAAATAATATATGGAAAATACCTTAAGTGTTTTATAGCTTAAATGTTCTATAGCTTAAAGCTATCACAAATGATTTCTAATGCCTTTCCAAAGTGCTTGAGAGAGAACGACTTATGAGTAAAGTTGTAAGGTTGAGAGGGAGAGGTGACCCTTCTATTTATAGTTTTTTACTTAGGAGAGTTTGAACTTTGGGTGCATGTGGGACTAAAGATCAAAAATAACTTTTAGATTAGATTAGGATAAACATGCTTTAGGCTTAGTTAAGCTTGGTTTAGGGTAGTTAACTAGGGTTTAGGCTAGTTAAACTTTAATTAGCAAGTGATTAGAGACTCGTTAAGAGTTGGGAGGGGTCTAGATAACTAATTCTGACTGATAGATAGCCTACTAAGCCAATAAAAGTGGTCTAGAGAGAACTAGGGAGGTTCTTAATGGTCGAAAGGAGGAATGTTTAGCTAATAAGAGAGATATTAGCCAAATAATCTGATTATAGGAGGAATGCAATCGAGAAGGTGTCGTGCATGGGCATTTGAGAATGGAGTGAAGAAGGTGGAATTAATGAAGTGTCCTTAATTGACTAGATTTTATGAAATGCTAAGTGTAAACATATTCTAGGTGTCTACATCCTACAACAATGATGGGTTTCATTTCAATACCCATGCCTCCACCACTGTTCCTTGTTGGGAAAGAAAGGAAGCCCATAATTAATTATGGGGGGTAGGTGAGAATTTTGACACATTCAAGAATGGCAGACAACATTTAAGGATATCTAGTTGTAGTTGAGTAGCAGATGTCAAGAACTTTCCAAAAAGTCTCCTATTGCCCATATCTGAGCTTCCAGTCAAAGGTTATGGCTTTCTAAATTTGCATTGAAAGACACGTGGCATCATCCACGGGCCTACTCTATTTCCTTTGTGTTCTGGATAACCCCTCCAATTTGGCGGAGCACTACGTCTAACCTAGACACGTGAAGGCTTCACACACATTTGGAACCTTCCTCCGAATTTTACTTTTGAAGTTGTGCTGAGCTGAAACATGGCTCCTTCCGCTGGCTCTGCTACTTTGCTTAGAATTTTGAACAACGGGCTCTACTTTTTCAGACCCTAGACACGTGGAAGCTTCACGATCATTTGAGACCTTCCTTTTGATTCTTCCTTTGGAATTGTGCTGATGAGACACGTGGAAGCTTTCGCCAACCTGTCCCAATCTTGGAATTTTCAACGTCCAGTGAAACCTTCTTGGACCCTAGCTACATGGAATGCTAGCACTCATTTGGGGACTACCCTTGGATTCAACCCTTGAAGGAGCATCGATAAGACACATGGAGGCTTCTGTTGAACCTTTCTTATACTTATCCGATTCAGGCCTTAAGTGAACACTTTCTTCCTTGTTCCTTTGGGTGAGTAAGGGGCCCTACTATGTATAATGCCAAAACCCTTTTATGCGTGGGACCTCTATGGTTAGCTCCTAAAACTATGATGATGGGACACTTGGCATCATCCACGCGGCCGCCCCTTTGTTTCCTTGTGTTTTGGCTTAGTCCCTTCCTATTTGGCAGAGTAATATGTTTGAGTCTAGATAGGTGGAGGGCTTGCACTTGTTTGGGGACCTTCCTACCCTTGGACCTGAACTTTGGAGGTGTGTCATTGAGACACGTGGAGGATTTTTCTGGCTCATCCCTTGTTAAGAATTTAAACAGCCATGGTGTAGCTTTTCAGACTCTGGCCATGTGGAGGGCTCACACTCACTTGGGGACCTTATTTTGGATTTGGCCCTTGGAGTTGCACCGAGCTGACACGTGGCTCCTTCCACCAGTCCTTTTTCTCTGCTTCGGTTTGGATCATTCTGGGACCAATTTTTGGATCGAATGTGAGTCCCCATGACTAGCCCGACCCCTCTATTTCCCTTGTGCAAGGTCACATTCGATCAATTTTTCGTAAGGGGAAAAATTGGCTAACAATTTGGTGACTCACAGCATGATCACCTGCCTGCTAGGTGAATGGATCAGTTTCCTTGAAGTATCCATTAGGCACAAATTCATAGATGATAGCTTGATACTGATCCTGTTCTTTGAAACTTGAATCTGACACTTGCACTTGGTGACCCTGAACCTACCCCGTTGTCTGCACTCTTAATTTTCATAAGAAAATCTTGAAGATGAGATTTATGAGAGTAGAAATTTTCTTTGACCTAGGGTTTTCACCTGTTCCTGAAATGGACGGCTACAACATTCACCTCGAAAGCACATCGAACTGTACAATGATACAACCTTGGAGCAAAAAAACCTATGCCAGAGCACTTAGGGAAATGAAACCTATTCTAATAACAACAAAAATGTGCACAAGCATACTTGGAGGAATTGGAAATCCTAGACTAATATGTACAAGGGTGAGAATTCTCCTTCTAGTAGCAATGTTTGAGATTAGATCCCATTGACTAGAATCTATAATTCTTCACCATCCAACTTAGCCAGCCGGAAGGCATTGCTACCTTTTCATTCAATGATCATGTGTGGACCACTCCATATGGCATCTGACTTGGAATGTTTTCCTGGCTTTGCATGGTCTGCATCCCACTTCAGTACCAAGTCTCCAACTTGAAATGTCATGGCTTTATCTTTCTTTGTCAAAGCTCTTCTTGATCAATGCTTGATCCTTCTCCATGGTTTGTATTACATGTTATCTTGATTCTTCTAACTCCATCAACTCTACATACCTGATCTCCATAGGCTCAAACTCAGCTAGTTCCAGTTGAATAGGAAAAATACAGAGACAAATAAAATAATTTATAGATTAAAACTTGAGCAATTACATGATGAAGAGAGCTTACAGATATCTTAGGAGAATGAACTATCTTAAAACAAGGATTCAACTCCAATCTTTAATTCCAGTTCTTTAATATCCTCACATATCTCTCCTATAATCACTCCCAAACCCAACAATCTCTCACACAACTCCCAAATAGCTATGTGAGTTGTTTATTCAACAAACTCACAACTAATACATATTATCCTGATATTATTAGTAATGAATTAATTAATAAATCATATTAATAATATTACAAAATTTTATTTTTTTCACACAAATATGATATTAATATAACAATATTAATATCATACTAACATACTAAATTACTAATGTGATATATGAATACTACATTTAGACTATTACAAACAATAATGTGTGAACTAATTTCCTAACATTCATCCCCTTAGTGTGAACATGGGTGAGTTCTTTCTAGTACCACTGGCTCATGTTCTACAATACGATGGTTTTCAAAGAGTACCATCAACTCCAACAGGTTTTCTAGTGGAACCATTAACCACTCTGTATGTGATTTTCTAAGAGATTCACAAACTATAAAATTAGTTTTCTAATAGACCACCAACCACTTTCATAGCAGCATACACATTTCCCCACTCCCATTTTTACATTCAAGGGAAAATATAAGAAATATCTACTCACGTAGGATCTCACTTATTACAAGAGAAAACATGAATAAATCATTTGTTCTTATTACAATACACCATCAAAATTAAACACACAAACAAAATAATGCCACAAATTCATTGTGTGGCCCCTTCGTTTGTGGCTTGATAGGTCACTGATTAACCTCCTTCCTCCATTTCCTCCAGCCTCCATGGTGATGCTACTTAGTTAGAAAATCTAGCTTTTAGGTTCATTACACAATTTTTCTAAAAGGAGAGGATTCAACCGATAATCCACCCCCTGACTATGGACGTCGCATGCAAGAAAAAATGTGTCTAATTAAAAAATTACATAAATTTATTACGCACCACTTTTTCTTTTTGAGTATTCCTACTTTTATTTCCACTTTTCTCTTAAACTAGAAACTGGGTTTTTGTAAAATTTTAAAATACATTTTCCAAATAATAACTAAAAAAACCCAATAAATTTCGTAATATTTTGAATCTAGGTTTTTTAGATACATTCAATCTATAAAATGTTTGTTTTAAAAACAACAAAACATTTCACTCAACTTACACCAAATTTTATGCATAGATACAAGATGAATCTGAAGCTAATGTAAACTACAATATTGTGTGTATTGTTCTTATCTTTCCATGAAAAAAAATGAGACATCAATCATGAATGTCATATGAGTAAACTGAGTTCATTTTATTGTGATGTGTCTTCTGGGAATTTTCTTACGGGATTCCTTCAACCATCTTTCTTCTTCTTCTTCTTCTTCTTCTTCTACACTTGTAGAGGGAAACCTGTCTTTGATACCAGATGATAAAAAACTCCAGATTTGATGGAAAAATTTAGCAGCAACAATTTGAGATTGCCACATGAAAATAGGAAAAATCCTGAGACAAATAAAATTTCGAAAAATTTCTTGATAGATTAAAAGTTGAGCAGTTACATGATGAGAGAGCTTACAATCTATAGGAGTCAATGAACTCCTTAAAAAAAATTCAACTCCAATCTTTAATCCCATAATGTGCCTCACATATCTCTCCTATAATCACTCCAAAACCCAATAATCTCTCACACAACTCCCAAATAGCTTGTGAGTTGTTTATTCAACAAACTCACAACTAATACATATTGATCCTATATTATTAATACCTGATTTGATTAATAAATCTTAATAATATTTAAAAACTTTTATTTTTCTCACAGTCCCATGATATTAATATAAGGATATTAATATCATACTAACACACTAAATTACTAATGTTATATGAATATTGGCTTCTTTAACTATTACAAACAATAATGTGAGCACTAATTTCCTAACAGTTTCATGAGTTCTAATGCTAGAAACTCAAGTGATATAGGCAAAAATGCTTCTTTCTTGTATACAAGCTTGAATGGAGAGCTTCCTGTAGACCTCTTGGGTGTGATTTTATCTATCCAATAGTTGTTTTGAGTTTTGTGTGCCACGTTCTCTGATTTTCACGGCTAAGAGTTCTTTTGATAATTCTCAGTAAGTTCTTATTTGTGGACTTTTCTTGGCGCATTACCTTGAGGGTAATAGTTTGAAGAGGTGCTGAGGTATACACCATTCTTGATAGCCCATTCAGTAAATCTTTGTGCCAAGGAATGCCAATGCATTATCTTATATGATAGTGGTCAGTACTCCGAACCTAGTCACTATCCCTTCATAAAAGTCTAGTATGCTTGACTCGTTTACTTCTTTAGAGTGTTACCGCCTCTGTCCACTTGGTGAAATAGTTTGTTTATGTGAGAATCCACTTGTGGCCTTGGCTTGAGTTTGGATTGATGACCCCAATGAAGTCCAATCCCCATTGCATGAATGGATGGTCAACTGAAATTTGGTGCAATGGGAGTGCCGCTAATCTTTCTTTTCCTGTGAAGAATGCACATTTTTTACACCTTGATCTAATTGTAACAATCACTAAACACAATAGGCCAATAGTAACCCGCATTCATAATTTTGAGAGATGTTACCCATGGAGCAAAATGGCCTCCTACTTCTCCGTTATGGAACTCATGTAACATATTCTCAACTTGGACTTTCCCAATGCATCTCAATAGAACACCATTGATGTCCCTTTTGAACAAAACACCGTCAATAAGCACATACGAAATGCTCTTGTAATGTAAAGTACCTTCTCTTTGATTTTCTCATTTATGGAGGGTACAAACATGTTTGGAGATAATGCACCAAGTCTTAAGTCCAACATGGAATGGGAACATCATTAGCTGGTTGTTCTTGATTATTTTATAGTAAAAGGACAACCTCTTCTTCATTTGTTGACTTATTTTATTGTTTGGAAGTGAGCTGCTCACATAGACCTTTTCCACGAACCAACTTAGTGACTTTGATTTCAATATCATATTCCATTACCTAAGTGATGCCAACTTGTTCTCTTCTCATTCAAATCCTTATTCAGAAGAAATTCCTTGACACCAGCATGAGACACTAGTAGTTGAATCTTGTTGTTCGAGACCAAGTGTCTGAACTTCTTCAAAACTTTTGATGATAGCCAGAACATGTTTCTCAATAAAAGAGTACCTTATTTCATAATCTTCTAGGTTTTTTGGCTAAGAACGCTATGGGTTATTCTAAACTTTCTCTATTTAGCTGTACCAAGATAGCTGAGATTGTGTCTGACCCTCCAAAAGAATACAAAATGAAATCCTTTGAAAATTTTGGGTTAATAAGAGTTGGGGCTTGTGATATTGCATGCTTGATAGCCTCAAAAATATCTTTTCCTTCTGTTGTCCATTTGAATGCAAGACTCTTCTTCAGCATCACCTAATTACAGGCTTCACAAGAGTGGAAAAACTAGGCACAAATCTACGGACAAAATTTATCCTTCCCAAGAAGCTTTGGAGATGATTTCTTGCGATGTGGCAGTGGAAGTGTTCTAATGGCTCCAACTCTTTTAGGGATCAATTTTAACCCTTCTTTGAGACAATGTGGCCCAAAAATTTGCCCTCTTGTGCCAAAAATACACATTTCTTTGGATTCAATGACACTCTGAACCTTCTACACCTTTAAAATACTTTCCTGAGGTGAAAGAGGTGGTCTGTCTGCATTCTTTGAGAATACAGTGATATCATCTAGATATACCAGCACTATGTTGTTGATTAAGACTTTGGAAATTCCATATACATAGCTCTCTGAAATGTTGCTCTAGCTTTGGATAGTCCAAATGGCATCTTCTTGTAAGCATATGTGCCCCATTTTGTGGTGAAGGTTGTCTTGTATTGATCTTCTTCTTTCACCATTATCTGGTTATAGCCTAAGTATCCATCTAACAATGAAAACATTTCGGAGCTAGCTACAACCTGCAAGATTTGTTCCATTGATGGAAGTGGATAATGATCCTTGAGTGATGCTCTGTTCAGATCATGGAAGTCTACACACAATTTGATTCTCTTCATTTCTTTTCCTCACTGGCACCAACTTTACAACCCAACTTGAATATTTGATAGGGAAGATGATGCTAGCTTCAATCATCTTGTTCAACTCTTTCCTCATGAGAGGTTCAATGTGAGGATTTACCTCCCTTTTCTTCTGTCTGATAGGTTTAGATCCCAGATCCAGCTCAATAGTGTGTTGTGCCAACTTTGGGTTGAAACCTCTTAAATCCTTGTAAGTCCAAGCAAATACATCTAGGAATTCTCGACAAAGTTGAATGAATTCAGATTTTTCTTGTGGGGTACTACTTTGCCAATTTGCAATGTCTTTCCTTCATCTATTGAAATGGGCTCTGAATCTTCACCCTTTACCTGAATGTTTTCCTTCTCCTTCCGGAATTGATCATTTGGGTTGAAGATTGACTCCAAAGTTACAAGACCTTTTGGTAATTTGTTAGTTCTTAGCTGTACCACTTGGTCACCATACTGTTGTTCCAACTTTGTCTTGGTTTCTGGAGAGAACTCAGCTTCTTCTTGTAGAAAATTGACAATTTGTTGATCATTCTCAAAGACTTGCCAACTTGTGTTGTTATCTGGAACAGTTGGTCTTATAACCACTTTAATATGGGCTGAGATTTCTCACTCTTGATACTTTCTACAACATCAAATGCTGCCCCAATTGCTGCCAATCTGTCTACGGCTTCATTCTTCTTTCTTGGGATGGAATTGATGCTAAAAGCTTAAAAATATTCAATAAGATCCCATACCTGATTCTTGTAGTTCTTCAATAGATCATTCTTGGCAGCATTTTGTCCTCTAACTTGATTCACAACTAGCTCACTATCACCAAACACTTGTAAGTTTTTAATGCCTCTCTTTCTTGCCCAATGCAATCCATGAATCAAGGCTTCATACTCAGCTGTGTTGTTTGAGCAAGCAAATTGGAAACATAAATCTGAGTAATATTTTGTACCTTGTGGTGAGATGATCATAACTCCTCCTCTTGTGCCTTGTCTACTCCTTGAGCCATCAAAGAATAACTATCATACCTCATTATCATCCTTCTGGTTTGAATTGGTGATGCTAGGGAGGGGTTGAATCTCTTCATGCAAAACAATAGACTCCTAATTCAGATTCTTCCATTTCTTTTTAAGGGTCAAATTCATGTCTCTTGTTTTCCCATTCATCAAGAGTCAAGTCTAGAATGCATCCAACTTTGGTATCTAATCTTCTTGATCAAATGATGAACAGTTTGAATTGATTGGGTTTGGTGTATGAGGCTCTATGTGAAAGTTTGTCAATAGGCTCAGATCTGATTGTAGCCTTAGCTCCATACCTTGTTCTGAATAACATATGTGACCAATCAGCAGAATAAATAACCTCCAATTTTAGCGGTGAAGTCTCTTGACAAGTGTAGACACCTAAAATCCACTTACACAACCTTTAATGCTAAGATTACACTAATTATCCTCTTTCTCATCATTTCTATAATAATTAGCATTTTTTCGCTAATTAGCTAACATTCCTCTTCATATTCGTTAATTAACAACCTTTTGTTAATTAATTAGTCTTCCTATCATTAAGGATGTCAATTAACAACCTTTCGTTAATTAATATCCGCTTCTACTTGGGTTAATTAATTATTATTAATTAATTACACTCGCAACTCTAAATCAAATAAATTACCATTTATTGGATAAAATTCCTCCCTTACATCCCCACAAATCATATTGATTTTCCTCTAATTATCTTCTTTAATCTTACCTCTACCTATTAATTAATCACCTTTGATTTATTGAAACATCCCCTAATTCCCATGACTTACTAATGACAAATTAAACACTTCTAAATCAATATTACCTTTTATAAAGCAACCTTATCCATTCCTAATCTTGTTTTACCTTTATTCCACATTCATAAATTTTCTAGCCTTGCCTCTTTAGGAAATATATATAAAGAACCCTTCTTCTTACCTTTCTTCTTGCACCGTACTTATGAATAGTGAAAACTAAAAGCATTTTGATCTTGAGCCATTCTCCATTGTTGGAAATAGCTTCTGCATCTTGCATCCTTTCACTCAAAATTCAGTAATATGGGAAGATCCAAAATGGCCTTGTAGCCATTCTTGGTGAGATTCCATTCTCAATCCTTGAGATCAAGCAATAATCCACTTTGATTGTTTAAGTTAGCAATCATAGAGAGTAGGATATAACTTAGCATGTAATTTCATTTATGCATTGAAGAAGCATTTTCTGTAAGCTCTTATCTTGATGGTTCATTGTTTAATTAGAATTTTCTTTTGAAGCTGATGTAGATATTAGTTTCAATTTATAGCTTAGTTAATAAAACATGAAACAAGCAAAATGCAAAGAGACGGTGGCAAGTCTATGACTGATACGTCTTGCAAGACAGTCACATTGGGACATGCATGCAATGTGAGGCTCAAATATTTGATTACTCCAACCATTTTTATCGATGTCCCATCCAATTACACTATGCCTTTAGAGATGACTTCATAGCAAAGACCTAGCTTATTAGCTATTTGTTTCGGTATGATTGAGCTACTTGCTCCTAAATCAATCATGCAATTATGCACTAACTTGTCTCCAATGATCAATGAGACATATAATGGGGGGGATTCAGAATTTTACCTTGTTCATTTCCTTGATTTTCTCCATTTCGAGATGCATTGGTAAGCACCTTTTCTTGTTGCTTGGGTGGCTGGTTTGACACTAACAAATTTCCCATAGCAACTTGCAATAGGTTTCTCTTTCTTGGGATAGCCAATGACTCCCACATCGAGATGTTTACATTTTTTTTCTTCATCTTTTCAATGATGTTGAATGGAGATGAACTATCTCTCTTCTACCCCTTGCCTTGCACATTATTCTCTTGTACATGTGTTGTTGTAAACCAACACTTGGGCTGGTCTAGAAGGTGGTTTGGGCTGTACTTACACATTAAGAGCTGCACTTTGATTCCTAACAGCCCATTGAGTGATAGAGGGTTGTGGATCATTTGAATTTGATGACTAATCCTTCTCCAATATTACTTTTCTTAGACCGTGTATTGGATGCTACACTTTGAGAAGGTGTTTGATTCATATTGCAGAAATCTTCAGCCTACCAATTGATAAGTGTGGTCTCATTCAGAGATGTTCCTTACTGAGTTATTTCCTGCTACCTGATTTCCTTCTTGGCTTGTATCTTGTCATACACTTGTTTTTGTCACCATAAGGTCTTGATTCAAAGCACCATTGAAACACATTGATTGGTTATGAGGTTGATTGCATGGAAAACACCAATCATATTCCTGAGCCATATTATTTTGCACTAGTACTAAAGCTCTAGATGTGGATGGAACATTAGGATTGTAAGGTAGGAACGGTCTGTTAGCTAGAGGTTTGGCTTGATTCTGATTTGTAGTTTATACGGGTGGCCTATTAGGATGATATGGAGGTCTATTGAGTTGAGTTTGAGGCTGATATGATCTGAAATTTTGAGCTTGTATCCTCTTAAGTGTCACCAAATCATTACCAAAGTTTTGCAATTGCTTCATGAATTCTTTGAGCTCATTTGAGGAGCTAGAATATGAGGTGGAAGCTTTAGTTGAACTCTGAATCCTTGGAGCAGGAATGGGACCTAATGTGGGTGCTTGACTAGTACTTGGATCTCCTAGTTCTGGATATAGAGGCATAGGTGGCCTAGGTGCAAGTTTACTAGCCTGAATTAAACAATTTTTCAGCTCTAATAGCAACGTTATAAGATGTAGGTAAAGTTATACCTCTCATTGATTGAATCATCATGGAAATATAAAAATTTAAAGCTTTAAAGAAGTATAGAAAAGCACTTTCGTCTATTGGTCTCGCGGCCACCAGAAAGCCTATCCCACATCCACTAGAATCTAAAGTTGAAGTTGTTCATCTAATCATTAGGAACCCTCTTGATTTTTGTCAACTGCTCCAATAAAGACAGGTTATCCTCCTTTTCTTTAGATTGATTATGGAGAGCTATGCACAAATGGTCCCAATTCTGGATAGATCCTGTTGTTAGGCTTCTAAACCATTGCAAAGCTTTACCTTTAAAGAAGGATGCAAATAACTTAACAACAATTTCCATTTCAGTTATTTCATGGATTGCACAGACATTCGCAATGTCTTAGATGTGGTCAATCAGAGTCGTCTGGTTCTCTCCAGTAAAATATGGAACGCTCTTCAGTGCTACAGCTGGAAGTGTATTTTGTGCATTGAGAGCCAACGTGCTACTACTAGTGAAGTTGATGTAGGGGTTGGGATGTGCCATCCTAATTGGTTGAAGGAATTTAGTCAGTTGAATGAAATGCCTACTAGGTGGAGGTGTTGAAAATGTCCTGTTTGGTGGAGATGAAGACCTTTGGGCTCTTCTTCCTCTCCTTGCTCTTTCTGGGGATAAATTCAGATAGATAAAAACTCCCTCTTCTCTAGTTCTTGATCACATTTGGATTATTATCATGAGTCCACCAAGCTTAGACTACTGAAACCAGTGGATTTTTCCTCTTAGGAGTCACCATATGTGAAATTTCAAAGCTTCTTTCAAGATGGAAACTTACAACAAGTGCACATCAATCTTGCTGCAATAAAATGAAGACTTATTTGTCCCACCGAGTGTGCCAAAACTATTAGTTGAGGTCACATGATGGCTTAAGATTTGTTGTTTGATAATGAGACACCTCTAAAATATTAGTAAAATCTAACTCTAGTGTCCCACCGGGCATGCCAAAATTGTTAGGTGTGGTCACACGGTGGATTAAAAATTTTGGTTTGATAATGAGACGCCTCAGAAAGATGAGAAAAATATAACTCCAGTGTCCCACCAAACATGCCAAAATTGTTAGGTGTGGTCACATGGTGGCTTAAGATTTACTGTTTGATAATGAGACACCTCAGAATGATGAGAAAAATCTAACTCCAGTGTCCCACTGGGCATGACAAAACTGTTAGGTGTGGTTGCATGGTGGCCTAAGATTTTCTGTTTGATAATGAGACACCTCAGAAAGATGAGAAAAATCTAACTCCAGTGTCCCAATGGGCATGCCCAAACTGTTTGTGTAGAATCATAGCACCCCTAAAGTCTGTAACTCGATGGGTTGAGACTCATAGTGTGATTTCATAACATGGAGCATCTGTCAAAGTGTGGGACTTTGTGAATCAAGAGAGATCTCTAGATGAAGGCCATTTCCTATTCCTCTATTCAGGTGCACATGTTCATATTGCAAAAGATACTCTAAAACCTACTCTAACTTGCCAAGGAGACAAGGTTAAGGAGATGAAAGAAATACAACCTAGACTAATAAGGGTGATGCACCAAAGGAATGATGAACACCTGCTTTGCAATAAACACAAACCATAAAAACAAAATACAACCACCACATAGATGACCAAACTGTGATGAGAGACCAGGAAGATGCAATGAACACAAGAGGGGGTTGAGATCATCCATAGACTTATCTCATTGCTCCAAAACTGATACAGTGCATTACAGTAGCTTGGAGGTAGAAATTGCATTACAATTTGAATGGGAGGTTTGAAACTCCACAAATTCACCTGTGGAATAGAGAAGAAGGGAGGGCGTAAAGAAAAATTTTCCCCCTCCTTACCAAAATGCCCCTCCTCATAATATATAGGAAGAATTAGAGGAGGAGATAGGGGAAATCCAAATTCTTGTTCAACCACCCCAAGACGGAAATGAATTCACTTGCAACAATGATGGGTTTTGTTGCAATACCCATGCCTCCACCGATGTTCCTTGTTGGGAAAGAAAATAAGTCCATAATTCATTATGGGGGTTAGGTGAGAAGCTTGACACATTCAAGAATGGTGGACAACATTTAAGGATATCTAGTTTTAGTTGAGTAGCAGACATCGAGAGATTTCCAAAAAGTATCCTCTTACCTAGATCTGAGCTTCTAGTCAAAGGTTATGGATTTATGAAGATCAAGGGTCAGGAATTTAACGTGGGCTCACAATATTTAAAAGAGTCTATTCATGCAATATCCATGTGGAAGCTCCACGCGCCTTAATACTTCACCCCCCCTCCCTTCACTCTTGAAGTTGTGCTGAAGAGACACGTGGCGTAGTCTGCAAGCCTACTCTATTTCCTTTGCATTCTAGCTAACCCCCTCTTGTTTGGAAGAGCACTACATATGACCCTAGACACATGAAGGCTTCATGCAGGTTTGGGACCTACCTCCGGATTTTACTTCTGAAGTTGCTTCGAGTTGTCACGTGGCTCCTTCCGCTAGCTCTGCTACTTTTCTTGGAATTTTCTACAACTGGCAATCCTTTTTTAGGCCTTGGACATGTGGAAGATTTGCACTCATATGAGACCTGCCTTTTGATTCTTCCTTTGGAGTTGTGCCAATGAGGCACGTGTGAGATTACTCCAGCCTGTCCCAATCTTAGAATTTTCAATGACTGGAGAAAACCTTTCTCAGACCCTGGCTATGTGGCATGTTGGGGCTTGTTATGGGACCACTCATGGATTCATCCCTTGAAGGATTGCCGATGAGACATGTGGAGGCTTCCACTGACCCTTTCTTATACTTAGCTGATTTGAGCCTTGATTGAACACTGTTTGCCTCGTTCCTTTAGGTGAGTAAGGGGCCCTACTATGTATAATGTCAAAACCCTTTTATGTGTGGGAAATTTATGGTTAGCTCTCAAAACTATGATGGTGGGACACTTGGCATCATCTACATGTCGTCCCTTCATTTCCTTGTGTTTTGGATTAGTCCCTTCCTATTTGGCAGAGAAATATGTTTGAATCTAAACATGTGGAGGGCTTTCACTTGTTAGGGGACCTAACTTGGACCTAATATTTGGAGGTGTGTCATTGAGACACGTGGAGGCTTCCTCCGACTCATCCCTTGTTAAGAATTTTAACACCCGGTGCATCTTTTCAGACTCTGGCCACATGGAGGGATCTTTCTCACTTGGGGACCCCATTTTAGATTTCACCCTTGGATTTTCACTGAGTTGACACGTGGCTCCTTTCGCCAGTCCTTTTTCTCTGCTTCGGGTTGGATCATTCTAGGCTCGATATTGGGGACTGAATGTGAGTCCACACAATTGGGCTGACCCCCTCCATTTCCCTTGTGCAAGGTCATGTTCGAATTTTTTTCCTAAATGGAAAAGATGGATAATAAGTAAATTTATATGTGTCCTCCTACACACCCAAAATTCACAGGGACTGATGGAATTCAGAATTGATGAATAGTTTACGATTGGTAGCCAGTTTTCTGAGGCCATCGATCATAATTGGCCTAGTTACAAATGATCAAAAGTTATCTCAAAGGCTTAGAAAGCCATGTCCAAAAATAACGCTCAATGAAAGAATGAGTAACGATGAATTTACTACAATTTTCCCTATTATATGGAGAATTCATCAGATTCGATGGGAATGAGAACTGGGAAACATGTTTCAAATGGAAACGGGCTTTCTAGAGCCACCGGTCTTAACTAGTACAATTTGACCTAGCCAAAATGTGATCGAAGGCCTATAAAATTTCTTTGCCAAACTAGCTAGGAATATCATTCCCAAAATTGAAGGTTCCAGGAAATTGTCTAGTAAAAATACAGGAGGTTTGTGAAGGTGGACAAACATTCCATGTTTTAGGGGACCAAACAGTGGGTCAAAACATAAACCAACTTTTCAGTTATAACATCTCCTTAAAATTACAAAACAGAGTAACAGGGTTCCTAGAGAAGCAATGAAGAGAGTGCAAATGATCAAACGGAGTCGAGTTAATACTTGACATGACTCTCTACATAACAAAGAACACATACGACACTTGATATCTCTTTTACAGGACTCCGAATCTTGTTTTATGAGTCTTGGACATTTGTATTTTTATAAATTTACAATGTAGGCAATGGATTGTCTTATTTTATGACATCATATAACTCTTGCTAATACCATTAGATACAAGCACCTAATTTAGATAACTTGGTATCATCATATAAGGATATGGTAGTGACCACAGTCAATGTTTAAATTTTAAATCAGTCTCAAAAATTACAAGATGGAGTTTTATTTCCTTACACTATTTAAATTTGGTTACATATCCCATTTGTAATATTATCGAGTGGTTTAATGTTTCTATTATATTGCAAATGAAGAACCAAATTTCAAAAATTATGAAAGAAAAATGTAAAGAGACCATACCTGAGAACTATCAGCGAAGTGGGTATGTGGGGGCTCCAAGAAGGTTGCACTCACATTCAATTAAGACCACTGTTGTTCTCACGTGATGCCAAATAGTTGCATGTTGCCCCAAGCTATTCGTTTTGCACCCATACCTTGTCCCAAAGCTCTATCAAAATCCCATTTTTAGTAAAATAAATAGTGATCACACTTAAAAGACCAATTTTATTTCCTCAAGGTTATCCAATTTATTGGCTTGATATGGTTCAAAATTTCATTTTATTTTCTATCTATCTTTGTTGACACCTTTGTACACAAATTCAAATCTACAGGCATCACTCGACCTTACTACTCATCCATAGTCATTTATCTCATCCTACTAGTTGAGCTCTGAAAATCACAAGCATTGGAATCCATTCCATTCCTTCTAATCCCCAACTTCTTCTTTCTTTTCTTTTGTATACAACAAAAAAATAAATGACAAGAAGAAGTATCATTTTCTCTTAGAGATAACTGAATCCTACTCAGACACAAATATATATATATATATTATATATATATATATATATATATATATATATATATATATATATATATAGAAAAATGAGGATACATTCAGGTTACATGTTTATCTCCATTCTCGGTCTCAAGCTCCCACGTTTTATGCAGGTCTGCATATTTCTAACCAAATTTCATGCCAACTAGGAAAATAAAGAAAATTGCAAAAAAACAGAGAACCATAGAGTTGAGAACAAAGAATGGTTTTAAACTGGTGTGAATGGAAGTTGGGGTTTAAAACAGACTAGCCATAGAGGAAATAAATCCCATAAAAATGATAAGATCAAGTTGAGCTACTGGAAGATCCGTGTAACAGCCACAATTTCACCACAAAAAAGTCAAGACAAACTCAATAATTAATTAGGTAAATTACGGAATAATTTTTATGTTTTTAAACAAAGGGGTTGCAACAAGATACTAATAACAAGGTTTAAATATTTCATTCTCAATAAATTTAACATATTCATAAGGTTGTTGTAACTAAATTAATAATTAACTATTATTAATTCATTCCAATATTATTCCGGGTTTAAAAATTAGGTTCTAGAGTTTCCATTAATCCACTTTGTTTAAAATATCAACTGACTAAATATTACCAAAGTTAGTTTAACAGCTTAACAACATTAACCCCCCAACGCCCTCCCCCTCCCCCCATGAGGTTATAACACTATACATTTTTAAATTCCCATTAATTAACTTTATAAAACATTAGCTAAGTTACCCCATTAACCATTATTTAATTTTAACGTTAAATTTTCAATACCATTTGTTACTTAACAATTTAAGAGTCAAAGGATAAGGTCTTAACTTATCCTAACCATCAAGTGGCCCCATTCATTAGTTACCCATACTTAAATTAAATTACTCAATCTCATAAAAATGCCATAACTTGAAATGTGTAGGATTGATCCTCAAACCTTAGATTAAATAGATTTTCACCCTTAGATCTAGGTATTTTCAAATGAACCCTAAACATCCTTATGGGGTCTTCTTAATTATTTCTTTTACCCTTAACTCATTCATTTGTTTCAGTTTAAATTTGCAGGGTTGGAGGAGTGGAAGCCATGGAAGCAAGAAGTGAAGCCATGGAGAAATTTTCTTTGGATCAAGTTTTCAAATGGGAGGAAATCTTCCTCCACTCCATTCTTCTCTATAATTTAGTTTATTCATGGGTTTGTCTATTTCAAGGTTCCCTATTTGATTGTATGGTAGAGATTCCACCATGAATCTAGTTTTACTATTTAGTTATTTACAATCCTTGAGTTCATTATTTGGGAAAACCCCATTTCATTAGATCTATGAGGATATACACTCATACACATATATGGGTGCTCATATAGATGAATTTATATGTTTATAAGACCATTATGTGGTTTGTTCTACTTACTCAAGTTGTTAAAAAAAACATTTCAGTTTTTGAAGTTTGATCAAAACTCAGATTTTTGAAAATTAAGATCCATGCACAGGCGACCGGTGTCATTCATGCAACTATAGTACCAACACCGGTAAATTCGTTGGCATTGGTTACTGATAAATCGAATAGTGACGAAAAACCTCACATCCAAATTCAGGTCGGCGGTCCTGTGCACTATCTACCCCATGTATGTGCTTCTACAAGTTCCTGAAACCGTTATTAGTCTCTATTGTATTGTTTTACAGAAACATGAATCCTGCAACATAAACTACAGATAATTTTATTGGACTGTGAACGCTTTGGGCAGAGACTGATACTATTTCCTAGTCTAACGGTGCCGCTCTAGTCACAGGGCACGTCGGTTCTGTTTCCCGTAAAACATAACCTTAATTTCAAGTGACATATTTCCAAATATGTATTGATCAATACTATAGGTTGGTTTCCAAGGTAACATTAACTTTAATTCGATGTGCCTATAATTCACTCAGTTGATACAAGGTTGTACATGTACAAGGACTAATTCATTTCATGACTTAAATTGCACTAAGTACATAGCTTTTCCATTGCAATAGTGTATAAGAAACAACTACAAGATTTCCTTTTCCAATAAAATTGAATTATAAGCTCTAAAAGAGAGAAAATAAATCTCAACCAATTACTAAGTACCAGTTTCCTTTCCCTTTACACATACATAGAGTGATAACCATTTCAACAAAGCAATTTAATGATAACTTTCATTACATTTCTTCCAACACAAACACAACCATTTCTCACCAAATGAAAGCACAAGTAACCTATGATACATTTCTAGATTTGATAGCAACAAATTCTCAATAAATTACAACTTTCAAATTTTCTTCTTTCACCCTCTTTTAATACAACAAAACTTGATAATAATACTTTACAAGAACTTCTATTTGTACAATAATAGAAATTTCAACAAGGCATACAATGCACTTCCTTTTTCTCAAGTGGAAACATAGTTCATTTTTTTACAATACAAAAGCTCTTCTTTCCAACAATATGAAAGAATAATTTACAAGATCTACAACTCTTCACTATTCTTCAACATTGAAACAACATTTCAAAGGTGCTCCATTTGAACTCCAACATAGCATGAGTCCTCCAATCTTCAACTTTAAGCACAACAACAAAAGAAAGGGCAGTAGGCAATGCTCTCCACCCAAACCTATAATCTAATGAGAAAGAGAAACCATCCTCCTCATTGGCCCCTGAGCCCCAATAATGAAGCAATAGAGGGTATTTAAGCAACTATGACAACTTTCACAAGGCTTCCACATATAACTATTTACACAAAACTTTCCACAAACAAGCATAATACAAAAATACAACAAACATACAATGTTTTCCAAGCACAAAGACTCAAATTCAAGCCAAGGGAGAGAAGGAACATGGGGAATCACTTATGCCTCCCGAGTGGGTTTAGGTGTCCACCTTTAAGAAGTCCTCGAAAACTTCATTCACACAACCACAACCAAACTCTTATCCCTCTCTTAATTTCTCTTATGTCTCTCTCAACTCTTATCCCTCCCTCAATAAACATATCAAGATAAACTAAGAAATATTTCTTATTATCAAAAGATGGAACACCCAACCCCAAAACTCCCTCCAAAATTCACAATATAAACTCTTATCCCTTCCCTCAATATTTTCCTCATAATATCCTTCTCCTACACAACCTTCATTAAGGCCATTCTAATCCCCAAAATGAAAACATACAACATTCATTCATTTTAAAAACCATTTTCACAATCAAATAAAAATAAAATAGGGTCCACTCCAACATCTTGGAGTTAGTTAATAGGTAAAGAAATGTGTACTTGGTGTCCTGCCCAAAATAGAGCGTGAAGTCCCTGCGTTGCCATTGCAAGAGTATCCAATCCACAAGCACAAGCTCCAAGATTTTCCAAGTCCAAATAGAAGCTTCATAAAATCTTCCAAAGCTCCCAATAAGCACTCCAAAATACAAGCTCCTCCAAAATGCAAGAGTGAAAAATAAAACATCGTCACCCCAAAACTATGAAATACAACTTGTATAAATAGAAAAGAGAGGAAGAGGAGTGGTGAGGTGGCTCCATGTAGGATGCCACATCACTTCTCCTCAACACCACATCACATGGTCAAAAACCCTAAACCCCAAAACTCAATAAATTGGTGGTTGAGGAAATGACGAAGTTATCCTTACACACACAAACTCATAACCCACACCTCTAAAGAACAAAAATAAAAATTCATGTAAGAAGGTGCAATAAATATCACCTTTTTATCTTACAAATCACATATACAGGGTCTAATTTTTGACCCCTTAACCCATAGGTATAGTTGACATGTAAAATTAAGAGGTGAGGGACAAACTTAACTTGCTCCACAATCCTCTGAAATATGAGCCCTTAATGCCCAAATCCGAATTTGACATACAAAGTTGAGTACACAACACTTAAACCAATAGAAAAATTCTTTTCAAATCCATAATACAATCAAGGACAACCTACCACAATTTAATACCCCTTTGGTCACATCCCAATTTACAATAACTAACAAGATTAATCAACTTAAATAGAGCACACATTAACTAACAATAAAAAAAGTAGAATCACATTACAATAATAAATTACATACCCACAAAATAATTAAAATGAAAAGGAAAAACCAACACATCTACCCAAGGTCACATTTGAGGCCACTCCCCAATGGGGGACCTCCTAAGAAATTTATCAACAACCTTACAACATACAAAAAACATAAGTTGCCAAAGTGAGCCAGTTGTCAATTACCAAAAATTCTTTCACTGTTGGTCTCCTATCCCCTTTTGTTTGTTGTGTTACAGTTTCTTGCAAAAATCGAAACAATACCTCTATCAACCTTGTGGCCATATCAATAACATCGAAACAATAAAATGCATATACATGCATCGATACACATAATCAAATAACATAACTAAATCATCTCTAAAATCAAGCAGTTTCATCAATTGTTTATAATTCTAGAACATTTCAATTCTATCATTTCATCAAGTAATATTTGATCACAAGACTAGTTGAATCGTCTAACAATAATCTATACGTCAAAATCCAATGTGTCAGCATGTATATATAAAGTGGTAAATTTAGATCATCATCAATACTGAAATGTCAATCCATGCATATAATTCACACTATGAGTAAACCACACCATATGAATAGTCATAATATCTACATATTGTCTAACAAATATACTAATGTTCAAATCCATAGTCAATGTCCATCTATCAATGTCTATTGATCAGATAAGTGATCAACAGGGAAGTGGTCATTGCCTCCCAATCCAAGTAAGACTTGAAATCATCCTGTAAGATCAATGTCGAAGAGGAGTGTGGCACTATTCTTTGGGCTCTCAACTAGGGTTTTAGGCTTCCTCCTTTGATTTTTTTAATGTCTCCTCATAACAACTTATTCTCACTAGATCTTTTTAATTGTCCTTCCATGTATTTATCACATCTGGTCACTCGCCATTACCCTGCCCATTGGGTGGCAAGTCTCAACACTTGCCTATTTAATGGGCATGAGCTCCACCAAATCTCACTATCCCTACTCTTGTTCCAAGCAATATCGACAAAGCTCTTGGCAATACATGACATTGAAACATGATGAGGAATTTTGTTCCAAAAGTGACTAAAACATGGAAGAAATAATGGATGCAAAACCCTCAAGTTTCATTGCACTAGATTGTATAGGTGGTTTTAATTTGCCTAAACTTTGCCACTATTGTCAATTTGTCAACCATGACTCAGGATGGCGTCGTGGTGAATCTTTCACTCCAATGGTAGCCTAAGAATTAAATCCATGGAAATAGTGGCCGTATTCCATTTAGAGAACATGCTCATGGAGATATAGAAGGTTCACAGATGGATGTAGAAGCCTCATGGCATTGACCCTGGAGGGTTTGTAAAACCTAGACACAAGTATTTTTTTTAAATCTCTTTTAATGTTGAGCATCTATATTGCCATATTCAACCACAGTCTCAATGGTTCAGTGTCGCAATACATCTTCATAGTTTGGGTGGGCATAGAACTAGGGATGTTTGATGGTGCCTTTGAACAAAGTAATATCCTGTTGAAGATATACCTATCTAGGTACATTGAATAAGACCTCTGTGTCTGAGAGGCTCCCCCTGGCTTCCACTAGGGTTTCAATCCCTTGATTGGTCTTATGTAAGTTGTTGGGTCAGCATCTAGCTTGAGAAGGTAGAACCTATCAGTGGTGTTCTGAAGCTTGTTTGGAGATATTTGTTGTCAGGTCCGCTTCGTGTTTGTTGTAGCTATAAGCAAATTGCCTGAGGGACCCGAATCCCTGTTTTTGTTTTGGAACCACATTCTCCTTCTGCTTAGGAATGTCTCTTTCTCAAGAGGACAATTCTCTTTCTGGAACAAAGCTTGCCATCCAACTTCTTTGCCAAAGGTGATGAGATAACATTGATGTGAATGAGGTGTCTCCCTAGGCTCAAATTATTGGTCCTTAGGATGAAGGTTATGACTGTCATTGTATATTACTCCATCTTTTCTCTATATAGTTCTTTGAACAATATTTTTCAAGCTCAAGATTACGATGGGGATAGTTGCCCCCCCATAATCCCAGGGGTCTCGGACGTTTCCAGAGACCCAAAACGTGGACGAAACGTTTCACTGCCATGTTTCATCAACACACCTCCAATCCCTGCCAAAGGAAACATCTCGGGGATGTTTGACAGATGCATGAAATGCCCTGGGGACGTTTGTGCATTGGGAGAATTGACGTCGTTGGACATCTGGACATTCCTTCCGGGACGACTGAGAAACGTCCTTCTCGGGATTTGGCTGACTAAACATCCTAATGGGACTTTCCATTGTAGGGATCAACATGGGATGCGTTATCTGTGAGAAAAAATAAGTATTTTCACATTTTTTTTATAAAAAATTGCTAATCCCATAAAGTTGCACACTTTGTTGTCACACTATTTAGGCAATGGCCAATCTATTATTGGTGGAGTATTGGATAGGATCGAATACAGATACCTTTTTGAAAACATAATGTCACTAATGGTGGACCTGTCACAACATACTATGAAACAACGCACACAACATCCATATTCCCATATTAATATTAAAAATTATCATGAAGACACTGCAGAATCTTTGTAACTGTATCTCCTCATGCTCCTAACACATATGATAGTAAATGGATGTCTTGATCGTGGACTGTATGCAGCATGGTGGACTGATATATAAAACTTCCTGAACTACCCTATTCATAAAATTTCATGAACATTTGTCTATATATTTTTAATATTTATTATTTTATATATTATTTTAATAGCCATCCCCTAGTGGCCATCCCCCCATCTCATCCTGAAATTTTGGAATTTTTTTTACCATCCCGAAAACTCCGTCCCCGTGTCCCGCTAGTCTTATGGTAATCTAACTGATAGGTCTATCTTGAGTTAATATGATGTATCCCCTTTCATCTCATCAAACAAATCATCGAAAAGTGTGGAAGGGGGTAATTATCATTGCGCCTTACCATGAGCAGAATAAATCTACATTGCAATGGCCTCAAAAGCGTATTTATGTTACAATTGTTCTCTAAAAAAGATCATCAAAGAGCATCCTTCAAAGGGATCACAATAAGAGAAAAGCTTATAAATTTCTCAAAAAGGCCTTCCAGCTGTAACTTGAGCTCACAAAGCTTAGGGGTGGTCATTCTATATGGTGCAGGTGAGATAGGATCTGCTCCAGGAACCAAATCTATATGAAAATATATCTCACGTGGGGGAGGTAAACCATGTAACTCACTTATAAAAACATCCACCACCTTAAATGGTTGGATTACTGTTACCAACTAAAGGTGTACTAGACTCATCCTTTGACCTATCGGTAACTATAATAGCAAATAACTGACATCCACACCGAGCACACCGCTTAAGCTACATAGCGGAAATAGTGCGAATAGATATTGGTCTCCTAACCCCAACTATCACTCACTCAAACACCAAATCATCTACACAAGTGATTACATTACTGTAACAATCCACTCTAGCTTTGTGTGCAGATAACCAATCCATGCCCAAAATGGACTCCATAGGAACCCAAGGGAAGGATACAAAGATCCATGGTCATGGTGAAGGGTCCTAGGTCAACTACACACTCCCTGACTAAGGATTCCATTGTGATCTTTGCTCCATAAGCCATCTCAACATCCCAACTAAGGCTCTTCCTAACTACCACAAGCCTGTATCACTCAACTAATGATGGAGAAATAAAGGACTCATTAAATCATGAATAAAACAAAATAGAGGTAGATATACCTCCAATGCTACCAAAAATTCTCTATCACTGTGCATTGGTGCTCTACCTATCGGTTATTGACTGCTACATAAATCCTGTGACTACGTGCTATGTCACCAATTTAAGGCTCTCAAAAAGGTCCCTTACCCTTGTCATTAAAGGGTTCTTTTGACACTCTCTCTAATGGTTCCCAAGTACACCACAACCATAACAAATACCAGGCTCTCTCCGAAAATAAGTGGCTCCCGTAGTGCTCTAGTTGTCTGTGGAGTAGATCCCGATGATCATTGTTGTGGAATATTGACCCCATCATCACTGTGTACAACCTCCGACTAACTAAGCTATGGGTGTTGACCTTTGTCCTTATGGGACCTCTAGGAGGAGGCCCCATACTCCATCCTCTTTACGCATCAAAACTCTATGGAGGTATAAATGGTGGATGGGTCTGTTATTACTATGGCAGCCTAAAGGAAGACTATGTTGAACCATGTCCACCACAAGGAGGAGTTGTCCCCCTCGATCAACTATCCTACATTTTCTGAATATGACTCCTCACTCTATATGTAGCCTATTAATTCTTCCTGTTGTTTTCCTTTGCAATGTATGCCTTCTTAACAACCTCATCTAAATTTTGTAGACAATGCATATGCACTACCCCTCCCAAATCCAAATTCAGGTGCCGGATTAAAATGATTAATCCTAACCTGCTCATCCTACATGTACTCAGGATGCGAAACAAGTTAGAAATCTGACTTTCGTACTCAACCAACTGTTATGGATCGCCCTATCATGTCGTGGCATGTAGAGGTTGTGCTTTTCTATCTGCTACTGGCTATTCGTTTTTGTATTGTAGTCGGCTCCTGAAACACTCGCGTTGCTAATGTCAAGTCCCAATGTGATATCTACAACATTGCCGAATCTCTCATAGACTGTGACACTGGGGCATCCGATGTCAATCTGCATGACATTTGACCAACTCTCAAGATGTGCGTAGACTTGTTGGCTTGAGATTGGTTGGTGTTGATGCGTAATCACAGCTTATTCTTCCTGAACTGTCTTGCCACAAGCTACTCTGATGCAGTTGAAATTCTCAGTGTGATTGCATAATCATGGAGCTTTTCCCAAAGTGTGAGACTTTGCAATCGGGAAAGCTGCTTTGAGATAAAGGCCGGTTCCTATTCACTAAAGTTCTGATGCACACATCCAAACCGTAGAGCTACCTACTCTACAAATCCTACTCTAACTTGCCAATGGAGACAGGTTAAGAAGATGCAAGAGGATTAAACCTAGATGCTAACAGAGGCCAGATGCACCAAATTTTACATGCTGAACACCTGCTTCAAACCCATTAAACACAAACTCATAAAAATGTCCAATAGACAACCACCATGCACAAAGTATACCAAGATTGCAATGATGAGAGGCAAGAAGATAACTATGGACACAATAAGCAAAGGGTTGACAAAATACATCCACGAGACAAATTGTTATTGCTCCAAAGATTTGATACAAGTGCATTACATTAGTGGCCAAGAGGCAAGAAATTGCCATTTCACAGAAAAGAGATGGGAGGCTTTGAACTCTACAAATTTGACTTGCTAAACAAGAGAAGAAGGGAGGGTGCCGAAAGCAACATTGACCAACCCTTCGAAAAATGCCCCTCCTTACAATATATAGGAAGAATGAATGTGAGAAAGGGGGAGAGAAGAATTTCGAATTCTTGCTTTAACCACCCAAGAAATGCATTGAATTCACCTTCCACAGTGATGGGTTCCACAGCAAAACCCATGCCTCCATGTACTATTCCTTGTTGGGACAAGAAAGGAAGCCCATACCTTATTATTTTGGTAGGTGAGAAGTCTTGACACCACCTAAAAAATGGTGGACTGTATTTAAAATTCTTTGTGGACTTCATGATTCATATTTCATTAAATTGACCTTCTGCCATTTTTTTCCAAACTGCTTTGGGTTTGGAGTCTATCCATGTAAGATCCATGTGGAAGCCCAATGCATTCTTAATAATTTTACTACCTTTTATGGTCCTACGAATGCGACGTGCCAACACTTGGCATCATCCACAAACATGTTGATTCGTTCCCTTGGGTGAGTAAAGGGCCCCACTATATATAATGTCAAAACCCCTTTTCGGGTGGGACCTTTGAAGTTAGCTCCACGTGGAAACCCTTCGGGATTCCAAGACTTTGTCCCCTCCTTTCACTCTTGAAGTTGTGACGGTTGGATACTTGGCATCATCCGTGAGCTTGCTTTGTTTTATTTTTGTTTTGGCTAAGTCCCTTTTGTTTAGGAGTAACTATGTTGGTCCCTAGACATGTGGAGGGCCAGTGCACATTTGGGGACCCATCTTTAGAACTTTGAAGTTGCACTAATAAGGCCCACGTGGAGGCTTCTGCTGGCTCTTCCCATGCCTTAGACTTCTCAACGGCTGATGCAAATTTCTCTGGCTCAGACACGTGGGTGGCCAGCACACGTTTGGGGACCTCTCTTTTACCACACCTTTTGAAGGTGCATTGAGATGACATGTGACACCTTATGCAGTTTTGTTTCTTTTCTTCGAGTCGACTCATTCTGGGCTTGATTTTGAACCCTCAATTTTAAAGTTCGGGAGTCAGGCGCAAGGCACATAAGGGAAACAGATGGAAGGCATGTGTGAGGAGGGCGCGTGGCATAATAGGGTGTACGTGAGTGTGCAAGATGAAGAAAAGGGATGGCTGATTTTAAGGAATGTATGCAGAAGGGCGTGTGAAGAGGGTGCGATGGGAAGGTGTGGCAGGTGCACGTGTAAGAGGGAAGTGTGAAAGGGGAAAATGGAAGAAGGGCATGAATTTCCAAATGAGGAAGGTCGCACGATGGTGGAAAGAAAGAGTGCGCGTGACGAGAAGACCGGGAACTTAGTCAATTTTTAAGGCATCTGTAGAGGGGCGCGTAGAAGAATTTCATGGCGTGGGGAGTGCACGGGAGGACTACAGCCTATGAAAAGTGCCAAATGAGCAACCCTATGGGTGCGCAACTTGAAATGTGAAGCATTAGAGCTAGAATGAAAGAAAAAATCATCCAAATATCTAGGAGAGTTATTTGGATTACAAGAACCCAAGTAACAGTCTCAGAATCGATGTGGATCTTCTGCTACTCAGCCCACCACCAAACCCCCGCTTCATCTCTTAGAAGAAACTACTACGTGGGCATAGCTTGAAGCATCCACTCAAGATTGCCAACCAAGCCTCATCCTGAAATCCACATGTGTCTCCCACAAAATGAGATGGATGAAGCTTGATAATCTCTCTAATATGATCTGCTATTGTTGACTACCTGACTATAGGTCTATCATCATGACCATCTCTTTGTCTAAGGCTCTTATATCTCTCTATATGTCCCTCAACCCTTTCTCCATGCCCTCTCGGTGAATCTGGTCAAGATGAATCCATATGGGAGTTATCTTCTCTATGTTCCTCGGTAGGCCAAGAAGGATGTTGAGCCTCATGTGATGGCTCCCTATCATTTTGCCCCTACTTCTCTACGTTTTATAGCTGCATTGACCTCCTGCATGGTCTGAAAAATTTGTGGCAGAATAATATTGACTCCATGCTTTGGGGGTGGTAAATCTAACTCAGTGTGTAAGAACTCATCATCTAATCCACACCTCCTGCACAAATCAAAATGAGAGTTGGTTCATCATCATCTAGGTTCATTTAAATGTTCTAAGTCTTTCCACAGTTTCAGTTATCCACAATGTCATGTGCTCTAAACTATAGTTGCGCTAAATTATTTTTTATCAAGTGTGCCCAATGGTCCAAGTGTTGAACTCGCGGCTCTGATACTAAGTGTAACACCCACAATTTTTCCACACAAAACTCAAGAAAAACTCAATAATTAATTAGGTAAATTATGGAATTTGTTTTTTTTAAAACAAAGTGGTTGCAACAAGATATTAACAACAAGGTTTAAATATTTATTTCTCAATAAATTTCAGATATTCATAAAGTTGTTGTAACTAAATTAATAATTAAATAGTCTTAATTCATTCCAAGATTATTCTCATTTTAAAACTCCTTTTAGGGTTTTTGTTAATCCACCTTGTTTAAAATATGAACTAGTTCAATATTACCTAAGTTAGTTTAATAACTTAACAACATTTCCCCCTCATGAGGTTATATCACTATACATTTTAAATTCCCATTAATTAACATTTATAAAACATTAGCTAAACTACCCCATTCACCGTTATTTGATTTTAACTTTAAATTTTCAATGTCATTTGTTACTAAACAATTTAATAGTCTAAAGCCAAGGTCTCAACTTATCTTACCCATAAAGTGGTCCCATTTATTAGTTACCCATACTTAAATTGAATGATTGAATCCCATAAAAATGTCACAACTTAAAATGTGTAGGGTGATCCTCAACCCTTAGATTAAATGGATTTACACTCTTAAATCTCAGTATTTTCAAATGAACCCCAAACATCCTTATGGAGATTTTGTATTCATTATTTTACCCTAAACTCATTCATTTGTTCTAGTTTGATTTGAAGGTTGGAGGAGTGGAATCCATGAAAGAATAAGTGAAGCCATGGAGAAATTTATTGGATCTAGTTTGCAAACGGAAGGAGACTTCCTCCGTTCCATTCTTTATCTAGTATAGTTTATTCATGTGTTTTCTATTACTAGGTTATCTATTTTTTATGGTAGAGATTCCACCATGAATCTACTTTTGTTATTTTGTTATTTGCATTCCTTGAGTTTAATAATGGGAAAACCCCATTCCATTAGATCTATGAGGATTTAAACTCATATACATATACACATTCTTTTATATATGTATATACATGTATATAAGACCAATATGTGGTTGGATCTACACTCAGGATTCAAAAACAAAGATTTAAGTTTTTGGTTTGATCAAAAACACGTTTTTTGAAAAATAAGATCCACCTGAAAGTGACTGATGCTAGTCGTTTAACCGGTCATGGTGCCTACTGTGGTACTAGCACCAATAGGGTCACCGGCGTCGGTTACTAATAAATCTAATAGTTATGAAAAATCACCCACAAATGTATATATTTTGCAATATATACATATGTATGTGCTTTTACATGTTTAAAAATAGTTATTAGTCTTTGTTTTATTGTTTTACAACAACATGAATCATGCAACATAAAGAAAATATAATTTTATTGGACTTTGAAAACTTCACAAAGACCTATACTGATATCTGGTCTACCGACGAAAAATTAGCCGATCGGCGATAGTCACTACGTAGAAATACAGTTTGTTAAAGACACACACACACACACACACACACACACACACACACACACACACACACACACACACACACACACACACACACACACACACACACACACACACACATATGCCCAATCCTAGTTCTAAATTCACTGATTTAAAACAAGATTTTAAAATTGCAAGGACTGCTTCATTTCATGACTAAATGCACTAATTTCATAGCTTTTACGTTTTAAGAGTGCATAAGAAACAACTAAAATATTTCTTTTCCAACAAAATTGCATTTAAACACTAAAAGAGAGATGGATCTTAACCATTTACTAAATGCAAGTTTCATTTCCCTTCATAACAAGAATGCTAACATTTCAACAAGTAAATAATGGTAACTTCATTATATGTTTTCCATTACAAATAACCATTTCTCAAGAAATAAACACAAGCAACCTTGATACATTTCCATATTTTAAAGAATACATTTTTAATAAATTATAACTTTCAAATGTTCTTTCTTCAATCACTTTCAATACATACTTGATAATAAACGTTTACAAGAGTCTCTTTTAAAATGCAAGAGTATACAAGCCTTCCACTTAAGTGGAAACAACATGTCCAAATCAACAAGAAAATTACTATCTCTATCTTTGATATTCTTCAACACAAAACTTTCCAAGATAACAATTTGAGCTCCTTCATTTCTTCAATTTACAAACAAAACAATACGCTCTCCACCCAAACTATAATCCAATGAGAAGGAGAATCCATCCTCCTCATTGGCCCCCGAACCCCAACAATGAAGCAATAGAGGCTATTAAGAAACCATGGAAACTTTAACAAGGCTTCCAATATAACCAGTCACTCAAAACATTCCACACACAAGCACAATACAAAAATACAACAAACATACAATTTTCCCAAGAAAAAAGTCTTAAACTCAAGCAAAGGGAGAGAATAAACATGGGGAATCACATATACCTCCCAATGGGTTTAGGTGTCCACCTTAAAAATCCTCCAAAGTTTCATTCAAATAACCTCAGCCAAACTCTTATCACTCCCTCAATTTCTCTTATGTCTCCCTTAACTCTTATCCATCCTTCAATAAACATATCAAGATAAATAAGAAATATTTTTTTATCATCACAAGGTGGGACACCCAACCCAAAACTCCCTCCAAATGCATAACATAAAGTATTTTCAATCCCTAAGTAAATTCCCATTTTCTTTCTCCTACACAACCATAAGGCCATTCTATCCACAAAACCAAACATACAACACTAATTCATTTTACAACCATTTTCACATCAAATAAAAATAAAATATAGAGGTGGAGTCCCTACCTTGTCATTGCAATAGTATCCAATCCACAAGCACAAGCTCCAAGCTTTTCCAAGTCCAAATCAAGAACATACAAATTCCCAAGCTTCAAACAAGAATTTCAAAAGCAAGCTCCTCCAAAATGCAAGAGTGAAAATAAAACATCTAACCCAAAACATTTCAAAACAACATACATAAATAGAAAAGAGAGGAGAGAGTGGTGATGTGTCTCCATGTAGAATGCCACATCATTTCTCCTCCACTCCACATCACATGGTCAAACACCAAACTAAAAGCTCATAAATTTTTGGGTGTGAAAATGACAAGTTCTCCTTCTACACACAAACCGTAATCATACTCCAAGGAACAAATTAAAATCTCATATAAGAAAGTGCAAAAAAATCACCTCTTTACCTTCCAAATCTCATAATGAGGCCTAATTCTGACCCCTTACACTATATGTATAGTTGGTAGATAAATTTTAGAGGTGTGGGACAAAATTAACTTGTCCCACAAGCCTCCAAAAACATCCCTAATGCAAAAATTCGATTTTGACATGAAAGGTTGAGTACACAACACCAAAACTAATAAAACTATTTCAAATCCATAATAAAATCAAGGACAATCTACCCAAATTAAATACCCCTAGGTCACATCCCAAATTACTTTAATTAACAAGATTAAACAACTTAAATAAGAAAACATTAACTAACTATAATAAATTGAATCACATTATGATAGTAAATCACATACTTACAATATAATTAAAATAAAAACGTAAAAATAACACATCTACACATGGTCAAATTTGAGGCCACCTCCCAATGGGGAACTCCTAACAATTTATCAACAACTTAACAACATACAAACACAAAATTTGCCAAGGTGACCAGTTGTCAATACCCAAAATTCTTTCACTGTTGATCTCCTATCCCCTTTATTTTGTTGTGTTATAATTTCCTTCAAAAATCAAAACAATACCTTTTTTGACCTTGTAGTCATATCAATGACATCAAAATAATAAAATGCATATGCATGTATCAATTCACATCATTAAATAACACAACTAAATCATCACTAAAATCAAGTAATTTCATCAATCGTTTATAATTCCAAAATATTTCAATTCCATCATTTCATCACAACAATGAGATCACAAGACTAGTTGGATCGTCTAACAACAATCTATATGTCAAAATCCAATGTGTCGGTATATATATACATGGATATATATACATAGATATATATATACATACATACATACATACATATATATATATATATATATATATATATATACATACATATATATACCTATATATACATATTTATATATAAAGTAGTACCTCTAAATCATCATCAATACCGAAACATCAATATGTGCATATAATCCATCATATAAATCACAACATGTCAATAGTCTAACATCCATACTATCTATCACATAGGCTAACATAATTATGCTAATGTCCATATCCATAGTCAACAATAATCAAAACATAGTATAATAAGTGTCAAAGGGAAGTTGGCATTACAATCCACAATGAAGAAAGAGATAACAACATGAAAGGAAATTCAAATATGAGACAACTTCTTATGGAATACCATTGTTGCAGCATAAAAAATACATGGCTATCCTCATGAGGCAAACACATTGTTTCACCCTATGCAATGAATAGGTATCCAACGCGAACAATTCACCTTCAGCTAGAATATCTACCAGCACACGTGCAACTGCAAAATATGACAAAATTACTTTATCTATTATGATTTTATGGACGTCCATACCCTGCTCCAGAATTCACGTTTGAAATAGGCTGGGAGGTTGTTGAAAATGGTTATGGAGCTTGTATTTGTTCCTGCTAAAATTCATTTTCTTAAAATTTTCTAATGCCTTTTTAACAAACCCATTTCGAGCATATCCTGCAGTCATTCCATTCCACAAGGCCACATTTTTTTGGGGCATTTGGTTCAACATCTCACATGCCAAGTGTATGTTTCCACACTTTCATACATATCTGTTGGAGAATTTACAACTAAACATCAGACAAAATCCCCATTTTGGCACGGGCTAGGATGAAGCTGGAAAGAAAATTTTATTTCCATTATGCTTTAATAATTGACCCTACTCTATTCTAGAGCTCACGATTTGGCACATGTTGGGAGTGTGCAGGATAAGTAAACCTTTGGTGGTGGTTGTGTGGTTATGTTAGCTTGGTTCTAAAATACAATAAGAAAATGAAAACAACTGGAGGCAATACAAATTGTTTGAATTATTCAACAAGGAGTTTGATAGGTCTTCAGGCCTTTATGGGTACACATACCCTGCTCCATGCCATCAAATACCCCCATTTGTCCTCCCTGCACACCAGCCCATGTGCCTTCACGTGGAATTGTTTGTCTCATTCCCCACCTCCCAATCCAATCCCACCAAGCGTACTTCTAATATATATATGTATGTATGTATGTATGTTAATGTGACTTTATGGTGCGCACTACAACAATTTTATGTTCATGTATATTGTTACATTTTGATTTATTTTGTTGGAGGCCCCCATTGGGACTGAACTCAAATGTGATCATGGGTTTATGTGTTGATTTTCCCTCTTTAATTTTATTTATTTAGTTGTGTATGTGATTTATTTATTGCAATGTATGCTCACTTCATTATCGTTTAATTAATGTGCTTTTGTTTAGTCAATTAATCATGTGTTTAAGTTAATTTGAGATGTGACTATGTGGGAATGAATTATGGTTGATGGTCCTTGTTATATTATTGATTTGAAATTTATTTTATTGATTTTGGAGTTGTCTACTCATCCCCACTTTTCAAATATCAAATTTGGGCTTATGAGACACTTTTGGAGGCTTGTGGGACAAGTAAATATTGTCCCATACCTCTTAAACTCACCCACCAAACCCTACCTATGATGTAAGGGTTCAAAATTAGGCCTCATTATGTGTTTTAGAAGAGAAAAGAGGAAATTAATTTCACTTTCTTACAAACTCCTTTAATTTGTCCTTAAAAGTATGGAGTAGTGGTTTGTGTGTGGATGGAAAATTGTCATATCTTCACCCACCAATTTATGAGTCTTGGACTTGGTGTTTGAATTAGAGAAGTGGATTTTATGAGAAGTGATTTGGCACCCTAAATGGAGCCAAATCACCACCCTCTCCTCATTTTCTATTTATGTGAGTTATTTTGGAGTTTTGGGGGTTACTTGGTTAGTTGCACACTTGCATTTTTGGAGGATATTTTCTTGAGTTCTTATTTTTTGATCTTGGGATCTTGTTTTGGATTTGTCTTGGAGCTTGTGACTTGTGGATTGAAGATTCTTAGAATGGCAAGGTAGGGTATATTCAATTGCATTTTATTTTATTTATGTGTGATTGTTTGTAAAATGAATTATTAATGTATGTGTTTGGTTTAGAGATGGGTAGTATTACCTTAAGGATGGTGTGGGAGAATGGAAATGAGGATCTATTGAGGTAGGGCTAAGAGTTTTTTATGTGTGTTTAAAGGGAGTTTGGGTTGGGTTTTCCACCTTGTGATGATAAGAGAAATTCTTTCTTATCTTTGTATACTTTACATGAGGGAGTGATAAGAGTTTTGAGGGAGAGATAATAAATTGAGGGAGGGATAAGAGTTTTGTTTGTGTGGATGAATTTTTTGGATTTTTTCAAGGTAGACACTTAACCCATTGGGAGGAATAAGGGATTCCTCATATTTATCTTCTCCCTTGGCTTAGATTTTAAGCCTTTTTGTTTGTGAAAAATTGTATATTGTTTCTATTTTTTTATGTTTTTTGTTGTGTTGTAAGTTTGGTTGGCATGACTAAATGTATTGTTGAAGTCTTTGTAATGAGTCTTCATGGTTTCTTAATTTACCTTATTGCTTCATTGTTGGGGCTTGGGGGCCAATGAGAGTGATGGATTCTCCTTTTCATTGGAATAAGGTTAGGGGGTGAGTTTTTCCTACACCCCCTTCCTTGTTGTTGTGATCTGATTATGAAGAAATGAAGGAGATCAAATTTGTCATCTTGGAAAGGGTTCTTGTGTAGAAGACCAAGAAATAGAGTTTATTTTTATAAATTTCATCATGTTGTTTCCACCATTGAGTGGAAGGATTGTGTATGCTTGTATTTTAAAGAGAGTTCTTGTAAACTTATTTATCAAACCATGTTTTGTAATGGTTGAATGAATGAAGTTGTAAGTTGTATTTTAAATGGTGATGTAGTTATTTCGAATATGGAATTTAATAAAAATTTGCATTGTGTCTTATTTTTGAAATGGTTGTTTGCATTGGAAAAATATGGTTATTTACCTTTAAAGTATTCTTGTCAAACTTGGTTGTAAAAGAAAGAGTAAACTTGCATTTGAGTATGTTTATAATTTTCATCCTTTCCAAATAAGTATGTAAATGGTAGTATCTGAGTATGGTTTTTTTAATTTTTACAACAATGTTGAACAAATCAACTTATACCATAAATTCCTTTGCATCAATTAACTGATTTTGTTTTAAAGTTCACTTATAGATTCTGTTATAAACCAGTAAGATGAGAAATATGTGTGAGTATATATAAATGTGTGTGTGTGTGTGTGTGTTGCTTAATATATATGTTTATATATATTAAATTTTTAAAACAAATTATTTTCCACAGTGATTGAAGCCGGTCAGTAAACCAGCGTCGGCAGAACAAAAACAAACACCAGTCTCTACAATGTGCTTACGGATCATATTTTCAACCTTTCATTTAGTTGCATGAATTTTGTACTTAGAAAACAATATAACAAGACTGTAGATTATACGAACTCTTATAAAAATGTATGCAAATGTATATATTGGAGAATATATACATTTGAATATACTCTTAAATAAAATTTACCAGATCTACAGTAACCGACGTCGGATGTATGGACTGGCATCGGCATTCCTGTGACCGGCACCAGTCACTGAAAAACCATATACAACTTATAAATTTCAACTCTTAAACTTTTTGATCAGACATTGATAACATTAAAACGGAGATTATAATAGATATGAACCTTGATCAAATGTGTACATAAGTATATATTTCACAATATATATCTTTGTATACATGTTTATTTAAAAAGTGTCAGATTTCATAAATCGGCACTGGCAGTGTAACCGGTGTCAGCAACACAGAGATAACCACGACCGGTTGGGCAACCAACAACGGTTGCATGTGCGTGAAACTCTTTTTTCAAAAAAAAAATGTTACCATCTAAACCAGTGACTTAAATGAATATATTTGTGAAAAAAATGTAGTTGTATCTTAGTAATAAGTATATATACATGTATATACATATATACATGCAAGTTTATATGTATATAAGTGTATATACACCCTAGATCAAACAAAATGAGATTTTTCCAAATGTTTCAATCCTAAAAATGTGAAAAAACAAATACCCAGAACCATATCTTACGCTGGATCCTTATAATAAAATAAGAAATAATCTACACACTATAATTCTAATGCAATAATGGAATAGAGAGAAAAATGGAGGAAGGGTTTCCTCCCATTTACAAAACTTGAACCAAAATAAATTTCTCCATGGTTTCCCCTCATGCTTCCATGGCTTCCACTCCTCTAACCTACAAATCACAAATGAAAAAATGAAGAGATTAGGGAAAAGAAAAGAATAAAAGGTCATCATAAGTATAATTAGGGCTCTTTGGAGAAAACCTAAATCTAAGAGCTAATTGATTAAGTTTAAGGGTAGAGATTTAACCCTACACATTTTAAGTTGTTGACATTTTCATGGGAATGAGTTTTAAATAAAAGGTATGGGTATTAATTGAATGGGGCCACTTAGTGGGTTGGAATAAGTGGAGACTTTTTACTTTAGTTGAATAAATAAAGGGTATTTTGATTATAGGGATTAAATAAATAATTTTTTGCATGGGTATGTTAGATAATGGTCAATAGAACTAAGTTAATTAAAAGATAAATGCATAGTTACTATAGTTAAATGATGGGCATGGATGTTAAATTTTGCATGTGAAGAAGGTTTAAACCAACTTAAGAATTATTTCTTTTGAATACTTAGGAAGGCTTTAAATAGGTAAAATAAAGAGATTGACCTAGCTAATAATTTAAATCCGAAATGAGATTGGAATAAATTAATAATATTTCATTATTAATTTGGTTACGACCACTTTAATAATATGTGTAATTTATAAAACAGGAAATTGATCAATCACAACTAATGTTGTTGGCTTTGTAATATTTTAACCAAACAAAATTATTCCGTAATTTTTCCCTAAGTAATTGAGGGATTTTGACTTGTTTTGGTGCATTGAATATTTTTTGGGCATTACACATGGAGAATTGATATAATTTTTATCCAATCCCAATACCTGCTACCTAATTTTAGATAATGAAATATTCAACATTACTATTGCAAGGCTAATACGGAGGAAAATTTCTTTGTAAATTTTTTGGCTTCAAAAACCTTGGAGGAAGTGGTTAAGAATCAAGATGAACCTTAGCATGGATTATGTCAAGATATAAATTATTGCATTATTTTTCAAAAATCTAAGTGTATAGTGATACTTGTCTAATACCAATCGTTTTTGGAAAGGATTTGTTTTCTTATATCCAAGAAATAATCTTCACTCACGTTAAGGAGGTTACAATCAATTCTCACACAAGTTTCTTGAGATATATGGAAACCCTCCCACCTCAATATCTACATTCACACTTATTATCATACTCAACACCCCCTCTATTTTCTTCGCCAACAACTCGCAATGGAGGATCCCTAAAATCCTCACTTTCAACTCATGGGTGTTAAGTGAGAGATGACTTTATTCATGGAATTTTTTGACAAACATTTTTAGTACACAAACATCATATGTTTAATTTAATTTGAGATGTAACTATGTGGGCGTTAATTAAAAACCTTCATTGGTCTTGATTTCACTAAACCAAATTATTTAAGGAAAACTGAGAGAGAGGGGGTTATAAACCTATAATGATTAAAACAACTCGCATACCTGGAAGGGGCATTTTTAGATAAGGTAACTACTTAAGTAACTAGATTTGGGAGTCATGGAATTAGGGGCAACTCAATTATCTAAGAAGAAAATCAAATCCAAAAAATATATAATAAGCTCGTATGAAAAACAAGATGTTTTTTAAAAAATGCAATAGGATTACTCTCACAACATAAAATTACTAGCTATAAACACCATGATGAACTTGATGCTCAATCAAAGAAATGCAGAAATTCATGGTGGAAGGTTAATCATTCAAGCATGAACACACAACAATCCGAGAAGGGGGATATATCTATGTTGTCCATTTTAACACTGACAACAATAGCTAAAACAAGAAGATAGAAAGAGGAAAGAGAGATTTCCTAGCCTGGCGTCTAAACCCACAAAAAAAACCAACAGAGGCAAACCAAATTTAGGGGGAGAGAAGGCTCTATTTCATGATATTTTTAAATTTTAGCAATTGTATCAATAGTAGGGTTATCTTGCCTAATCCTCCAGCTTCTACAAGTCGCATGGACACCTCACAAACCTGTAAAAACATTTCTCAGGTTGAAACTCATCTCTTCCAATGGCTAGGCACTAAAACCCTTCTCACTCCCACGTAGGCACCGATAGGGAGCTCCAAAATCCATGAGCGACATCAGTCAGAAATAGATGTGGTCTCAAAGACTGCCATGACTGCAGTAATTACACAAAATGGGTTTATTGAAAAAGGACCCAGTACACACGTGAAAGATAGAGATAAAACCAGCCTCCACAACCTTGCCAATATCTTCACAGCCTGCATAAAAAATGAGACACCATCATAGCAGGATAAGCACAAACGGGTTAAAAAAACTACTCTGCTTCACTCCCAAACAACCAACAAGTGACCAAATTGCACAGTTCACCTCTTCCAGCCTATACGCAACTTGAGATTAAAAAATAGGTTAGGAACAGGGTAAGAACATCCATCAAAGCACAATTAAATGAAATCCTTTTTTTTTCAGTTGTAGTCGTAGGAAGCTCAGGAGCTTAGAATGCAACGTGGAGGAATAAAACATCAGATGTGAGAGTTGTTTACAAAATTCCTCAAAGAGATGAGGTCTTAGGAAAAGCCATGTTGCAGGATGAGAACAAAGGGGGTCTACAAAACTAGACTCTTCAGGTTGCCATTGCCGCATACCCATAGCCAAAGGCATATAAAAAGCCTTGAAACATGAATGGATATCTACCCGAGCATCAGGAGAAAGAATTTTCCATGTTTTAGAAGCAGACGCCATGGGAAGAAGGTATACAGGGCATAGGAGCTGTGACTGGATGGAAAAGATTCAAATAAAAATTCCTAAAAATCTATTGACAAACTACCTCAAAGAGATGTGGTCTCAAGGGATTCCACGACTGCAGGAAAAGCACAAAAGAAGAACAACAAACCAAAATGGCCTGCACAGTGCGCCCTTTCTAGCATGCACAGATAGCCACATCTCTAGCATAGAAACCCACCATGAGAACAAGGAAGACAAAACAAGAAGCAACAAACAGGTGTCCAACCTTCAAATGAAGTATAATCTTTTCACCCAAATCGTTGCCAAGAAAGACAAAAAGAAAGTAAAAACAAGGGAAATAACAAGCGGCCAACATAAAGAAAAAATAACATGTTTACTCAGCAAGTAATTAATTTTGGTTGGTGAAGCCAGGAGCAAGGTTATACTGCTACCAAGGAGGATGATGGAGTTGGTAGATAAAACATTAAATTCCACATTAATAATAGTTCTTCATCATTGCAACAAAACAACCCGCTTAAGAATGGTTCTTCCTCCTAATATCTCCTTCTTCTATGCTTCCATAGACAAGGCTAGATATACGGGGCATTACAAAAATAATAAAAATTCATCATAAGGATAATCATGGTTCTTTGGAGAAAACCTAAATCTAAGGGCTCATATTGATTAAATTTAAGGGTAGAGATTTAACCCTACACATTTTAACTTGTTAACATTTTCATGGGAATGAGTTTTAAATAAAAGTTATGGGGATTAATTGAATGCCATTTAGTGGGTTGCAATAAGTTGAGACTTTTTACTTTAGTAATAAATAAACAAAGGGTATTTTGATTATAGGGATTAAATAAATAATTTTTTGCATGGGTATATTAGATAAAGGTCAATGGAACTAAGTTAATTAAAAGAAAAATATATAGTTACTATAGCTAAATGATGGGCATGGATGTTAAAGTTGGTATTTTAAGAATGTTTAAACTAACTTAGGAATTAATTCTTTTGAAAAGTTAGGAAGGATTTAAATAGGTAAAATAACGAGATTGACCTAGGTAAAATTTTAAATGAGAATTAATGGAAACCCTAAAAGATGATTTCAATCTGAAATGATATTGGAATAAATTGATAATATTTAATTATGAATTTGGTTATGACCACTTTATGAATATGTGAAATTTATAAAACGGTAATTTGATCGAGCACAACTAATGTTGTTGGCTTTGCAACCTTTTAACCAAAAAAAAATATTCCGTAATTTTTCCCTAAGTAATTGAGGGAGTTTGACCTTGTTTTGGTGCGTCGAATGTTTTGTGGGCATTACATGTAGAAAATTTATATAATTTTTATCCAATCCCAACACTTTCTACCCAATTTAAGATAATGAAATATTCAACATTGTTGTTACAAGGCTAATAGGGTGGCGAATTTCCTTGCAAATTTTCGGGCTTCAAAAACCTTGGAGGAAGTGGTTGACAATAGGATGAACCTTGGAATGGATTATCTCAAGATATATTATTGCATTTTTTTCTTACATGCATGTGCAAACCTCTAAGTTGATAGTGATGTTTGTCTAATACCAATCATTTTTTGGAAAGGATTTGTTTTCTTATATCCAAGAAATAATCTTCACTCACATTAAGGAGGTTACAATCAATTCTCACACAAGTTTCTTGAGATATATGGAAACCCTCCCACCGCAATATCTACATTGACACTTATTATCACACTCAACACCCCCTCTATTTTCTTCGCCAATAACTCAAAATGGAGGATCCCCAAAATCCTCACTTTCAACTCATGGGGGCTAAGTGAGAGATGACTTTCTTCATGGATTTTTTTGATAAAAATTTGTGTTGGAATATCTTCATTCAATATAAGTAGGTTCTAATTACCATTAAGAAGGTTTTGATTGTTTCCTATATGGGACTCGCTAGTCATTCGCAGGTAAATTCGGAAGTATCCTTAGTATTTGTTGATACTTTGCTTTGGATTAATTATTATAAGAAAGCGTTAATGGTTGTTTCCCCCCAGTTCATTCTTCCCTCTCAATGGATTTTTCTAAGTTTTGTGGTTGAGGAATTGGATCCCCAGTTTCCAAATTTTCTTTAAGGTTCAAGATTTCTGATGGAGGGTGTCATCGATAGTGATGCATATAAGGATCTAGAGTACTGGCGCTTCAACATAGTATCCAATTTCATGGAGCATGTAATGCCCACTATTTCAAACACACAAGACAACATAGAAAAATATAGGATAATTTGTTTTTTGACTTGTTCGAAACATAGAACAACACAAACGGTGGTCACAATGGCTACAACTATCTCCTGGAACAACTTGACACAATGATGACCATAAGGACAACAAGGAAACACTCAACACCCATCAAGGACAGTTCACTTTTCTCTTTGACAAGGCACCATGAAACAACTCAACCACAATACATAGTCACAGTTGAATACACTCCATGGTGTACAATCCTTTAAGGTTATGTACTTACAAAAAAGTATTTCAAGACCTAAATTCACGATCTAAAAGATTCATTTTTTATTCGAGCATTTCTTCTTACAAAGGTGAACTTATTGCTTTAATAATATTGACTAATTAGCCTGAGGTCAAGTTTTCTTAAAGAGGTTCAACTAAAGACTGGAAAAATGAGCTAAAATAATTTGACCAAAAGGGGACACCTTCCATCTTCCACAAGGTTACTTATTTATGTTGGCATACGTAACATAGATTATATTTTTAGGAGTTTTTGTTTCTATTCTATCCCTTGATTATCTCCTATGTGTTGTATTCCATTATTCTCTCACTCACCTTCATATCTTCCTCCTTCTGTTTAGGGGAATGTTGTTTACCATTTCTCCTATATATTGTACGTATTTACCCATAATAATTCAAGGTGTTGAGAGATATTTACTCTCCATTCTTCTTTTGATTTATTTTCTTCCGACATTTTGGTATCAAAGCACACCAATACTTTGACCTGTGCATTTGAAGGAAAATGATATTATGAGATAACATATCTCTTTTCTTTCTCTTTTAATTCTGGATATCTGCGTAGAATTATCCAAATCCTGCGTGGAGAGTCTTGAGGCATATAGTTTGACTTTTACTACTTTCTGCGTGAATGATTGATACTGGTGAGTGAAGATTTTCTAGCCTATGTGGAAAGTAAGAATTCATTGCGTGAGGAAGAACAAAACGTGACTCCAGCATGAAGGATTTCTCTGGTGGTGTGGAAGAATTTTAAAGCATGTAGTTTGGTGTATGATGTTTGCGTGAGAAACTGCACGTGAGTGGAAGAAAAGTAAGTAGAAATCTAAAACATGCCTGGAAATTTTGTTATGTTTCTCCTGTGTTATAGACAAGAATTCTACTGATGCGTGGTGATTGGATATTTCAATCTGCATGGAGGAAAGAATAATTTCCCAACCTGGTGCATGGAGATGTTGCCAAAAACCAGCATATAAAAACTATGTAGATATTTACAGCCTGTTGCGTGGAAGAATATTTGTCTCTTCTACTGCGTGGAGGGAGAATCCACTTCTCCTATGGTGGTAGCCTCATAATTTAAAAAAATACTATCTTCGAGCTCAATTTTGTGTTGAATACCTTCCTGGACTATGCGCTCAACACTTTCTTTATGTGGAAAGAAGAAGAGAACTGCGTAATGAGGTAGAGCGAAATGGGAAGAGAAGCCTCTCCACCAAGACAAAGAAGGACAAGAAACAGATCCTACAACACTAGGTCAAATGTTGAGTATAGACAACTCAATTGAGAGCATGAATAACACGAGAGACACTTCTGAAAGCTATAACATCGACTCACCAGCTAGAGAACACTATGAAGAATCTCCTAAGAGCTCTGGGTTTTAATTTTCTTTGTTGAATGAGCTTCGGAACACTGGCAATCTAGTCTTCGACGAGCTAGTTCGATAAGGACTTCTTGAATATTTCCTTTTCGATGTCAGCTGCCAAGCAAAGTGGATACAGGAATAATTAGAAGCCAGGTACAATGCCGACTATGAAGACGAAGAAGAATGCCCCACCAAGCATCATCGTCCCTTAGTACGCGAGTATCGAGAGCATCTCTAAGCTTGTACTTCACATCAGTGAATTAAAAAAATTGTAATATCTCTTGAAGTAAATAAATAAATAAATAATTTTTGTATTATTTATTATTTTTATATATAAAAAGAGAGATATGTCTACTCCAAAGTTGCTCCTCTCCAATGCTCAGTTGCTTAAAGGGCCTAATTTTGCGGATTGGAAAACCAAGATGCAAACAATCCTTTAATTTGAAGGCTTATGGGGCATCGTGACCGAATCAATGTCCGTTCCCACTACTCCTAACGAATCAGTAAAGTATGAGATGGCTAGTGCAAAAGCCTTGATGCTGATAATTCTCCGTATCAGTGATGATGTGCAAATGCATGTTCAGAATGTGGAGAAACCAAAGGAGGCCTGGGACAAGCTAGCAACAATTTATAAAGCTAAAAATCAGACTAAGATCCTCCATCTTCAGTCAAATTTACACACCCTCTCTATGGGTTCAAATGAGAAAGTTGAGGAGTTCTTACGTCGCGTGGCTGAGCTGCGATCAGATTTATTAGCACTCCGTGAAACGGTGGACGAAAAACTTCTCATGTTGATCACCTTAAGAGCACTACCTTCACAATTCCGAGTGTTCTTTATGACACTGAATGTATCTAAACAAACAGTGGCATTCGAATAACTCATGAATTTTCTACAGCAAGAAGAGGCCATAAATTTAGCTCAGGAGGAGACACAGGATAAAACCCTGTTCTCAAATCCATACTATGGCCAGAAGAATCAGAAGGGTCCCCCAGAGAAGCCAAATCAAGCGCAACCAAAACAACAGTAGAAAGATAAAAAGTTAAAGAGGTGGTGTCACATCTGCAGAACCAACACTCATGACAGTGATCACTACTGGTACAACTTGAAACAAGAGTCTTCAATTCAAACAAGCACATTAGGGTGCGAATATTTTCAAAATTCCAGATGACGTCCCCACTGGAGAAAGTATAAGGGACATCTCGTAGCCTAAGAAGATAATGACTTTGATGAGGAGACATCAGAAGGAGCCCATTACAGTAAGAATCTTGTACTCATCTCTCAAACTTCTCAGCCCACGAAGAAATTTTGGTTGATAGACACCGGTGCAAGCAAGCATATGTCAGGTGATAAGAATCTGTTTGATTCACTACACGAATAACCAACTAGAGATCGAGTTTGGATAGCGGATGAAAAAGAGTATGTTGCAGAAGGAATAGGAAATGTCACCTTTCCTATGGGACCATGAAAATGTACACTTAAAAAGGTATTATATGTTCCTGGCTTGACTAGCAACCCCTTGTTAGTTACTCAGTTGTTGAATCATCACCTTAAGGTAGAATTTCTTGTTCAAAATGGCATTAAATCATGCTTAATCTCCAAACAAGGTACGGTTCTTGCTATAGCATTTGTAAAAGATAAGTTATTTGCTTTAGATATTGTTTGATCTTCTACAATAGCTTTATCTGCTTCTACAATAGAATCAACCACCCTATGTCATTTTAGATATGGACACTTGTCGGTTAGTTCATTACACTATATGAGTTCAAAAGAAATGGTCCATGGACTACCCAAATTGTCCAGTTCCTTGCCTATTTTCCCTGGTTGTCTTACAGGAAAACAACACAGAGATCCATTTCAGGCGAGCACCTTCCTTGCCAAGAAATGCATGGTATTTCATACCAATCTGAATGGCCCATTTCCTGCTTCATTTTAAGGATACAAGTACTTCCAACTGTTCATGGATGACCACTCTCGCAAGATGTGGGTATATTTCCTAAAGAAGAAAAGTGAGGCTCTTCAACATTTCCAAAACTTCTATCATCGTGTTGTGAAAGATACCAGATAACCACTTCTTCTACTTCACTCAGATTGAGGGGGGGAATTCAAATCAAAGAAGTTCTTGGCCTTCCTGAACCAAAACTGTGTTAAGCAAAACCTGACTGCTCCCTACACACCCCAGCAAAATGGCATTGTTGACGTCGCAATCACATAGTGATGGATATGGCTCGCTACATGCTAACAATAGCAAAGCTATAGGAACACTATTGGGCTGAAGTAGTACAGACAACTATATATCTTCTCAACATGGCACCGACAAATATTGTACAAAATAAAATTCCATAAGAGGTATGGAGTGGTAGAAATCCATCAATTTCTCATTTGTGAGTATTTGGTTGCACAACATATATGCATGTCCCAGCTCAGAAGAGAAATAAGAATAAGCCAAAAATGCTCCCGTGCATTCTACTTGGCTACATCAGTACCTCGAAGGCGTATCATCTCATGGATCTTGAGACAAAGAAAATATATGAGAGTCATGATGTGGTTTGTGACGAGTCATCCTTTGACTCAATAATATCAACAGAAGATCCACTTCCAACCACCTCTCACTGACTAGTCTCTGAATCAAATGATGAGCCAAAGGAGACTACTCAGAGAAAATAAATGCTACCAGAAGAGCTATTTGTTGACCTTGGAGAACTGGAGAATGTGACTCCACATCAATCCACACAACAACATCACAGTTCTTCTCAAAGGCAACCAAGTTCTCGTCCAAAGTGGGTACAAAGCACCATCAAGGACCCACATTTGCAACAACTCCTAGATACATCATCTGGAGTCAAACAAGAAATGAGGTAAAATTTACACTCATGAGTTCACTGATTAATAGCTCCAAGCCAGAAAATGTTCATGAAGCACTCAGTAAACCTCATTGGAAGGAAGCCATGGATACAGAATATGACTCATTTATGAAAAATCAGACATGGGAACTTGTCGATCTGCCTATAGGAAAGAAACCCATAGGCTACAAATGGGTTTTCAAGACAAAATATAAGGCAAAAGGATCCATTGAAAAACATAAAGCATGTCTTGTAGCAAAAGGATATGCTCAGAAAGAGGGCATCGACTATGAAGAAACCTTTGCACCCACTGTGAAGATCAAGACCATCAGAGTTCTTTGCACACTGGCAACATAAAAAGGATGGAGACTTCAACAGATGGATGTCAATAGTGATTTCCTAAATGGTGATCTGAAAGAAGAAGTGTACATGACCTAACCTGAAGGATTTTTTGATGAAAAGCATCCTAAGAAGGTATGTCGTCTCATCAAATCATTGTATGGACTGAAACAGCTCCAAGGGCATGGTATATCAAGATCGATTATTGAGATATGTCTGAGGAACATTTGATTATGGTCTGGAATATAAGAAGAATGATCAATTATTCTTACAAGGATATGTCAACTCGGACCATGCCGGATCTGTTGATGACAAGAAGTCAACTATAGGATACATATTTCATCTCGGATCTGGACCTATCTCATGCATAAGCAAGAAGTAGAATGTTGTTTCTATCTCATCGATAGAGGTAGAATATCATGCCACATGAGGAGATGTGTGCGAAGTGATATGGTCACGTCAAGTTTTGGATGACCTGGAAGTTCCTGAAAAACAATCACCTATTCTCTATTGCGAAAATCAGAGTGTGTTGAAGCTCGTGTAGAATCTAGTCTTTCATGAACAAAAAAAGTATATTGAAATTGACTGCCATTTCATTCGATTATCACGTCTTGAACCATCACATTCAGCTCCAGTATTGTCCTACAGAAGCACAAGTAGCTGATATTCTCACCAAAGCTCTTGGAAAATTTAAATTTGATCTCTTCAAAGATCACATTTGCAAGAATAATGTAATAAGGGGGGGAATGATGGCATACGTAACATAGATTATATTTTTAGGAGTGTTTGTTTCTATTATATCCCTTGATTCTCTCCTATGTGTTGTATTCCATTATTCTCTCACTCACCTTCATATCTTCCTCATTCTGTTTAGGGGAATGCTATTTACCAGTTCTCCTATTTATTGCACATATTTATCCATAATAATTCAAGGTGTTGAGAGGTATGTACTCTCCATTCTTCCTTTGATCTATTTGCTTCCCACAATTTACCCAAGCTACTAAATCTTAATTTAGGCCTCCATTGCACAAGGCGATGAGCGTAAGATTCAACTGAAGTGGAATGCCATTAAGATTCGGAACTAAAATTTCCTTGTGCAAGGATCAACAATTAACCATGCTTAAGAGAATATTACGAAGTACTATGGTGAAGGTTATAGTGATAAGGTAAATCTATTTCATCATCATGATCTCTTTACTTATTAAACCGGTCTTTTAATGAGAATCAAGAGTTCAACTAGATTTGGGTAACATCTTCAATTATCGATCTCTTGATTAAGTTCGATAAAGGATGCACATGGGGTTCCTAAAATGGAAGCACAAGACATAATGTGTACTTGTTCAAGCTCCCCTACTAACTAAGATCTAACTATATCCGTAAAGGCCAACAATGGTCTTACTTTTTTTTTTTTAAATACTTAATGTTTCACAACAATGAAAAATAAAGTTAAAATCCATAGCTTAAGGTTAATGAGGGCAGATTCTTGTACACCGGTAGAAAACTACTTTATTTCCTATTAAAGACTCTTAATTTTATCAACTGAGTATAAATTCATTATTATCTTATTATTTATTCATCTATGTATTCGTTTTATTTTATTTTTGATCAACTTTAGAAAAAGGATTGCCAACCCACTAAAACATGCCTAGAATATCATTGATACCAATACCATGGAGTGTTATTAAACATGAAAGTTTTATGACCTGAAAGAATAAATTACCGTTATATAACGAGAACAAAAAACACGGTTATAACATTTCTAGTCAACATGTCAGACGAACCAAAGGTGTCAAGAGATTCGATTGCACTTTGGCTAAGAACAAGAAGGTAACAAAATAGGCCAAGCCATGCTACAAAATTTTTGTGACTGCAATAATATCATAAAGAAAATACACATAACAAGGTGATGCTCGAGTTTTATTCCTCACAAAGATAATTAAAAGTTTTTCTACAAAAGGATAAGACAACTTCATGTTACAAATACCAAAAATTCAAGGTAAGAGGCCATCCAAACTCCATTACAAGCACCATAACACGATTTACAACATAATAGACATTCTTATAAGGAACTTCATAAACAACCCAATGAAACTTGTATCAATATTTCCTTTTATCTACTCACAAAATCCATTTGCACAAGTATTATCTCGAGTCATTTCACAAGAACTGAGCATGTTAAGACTACACATTGCAGCAGTGAGCTAGCATTTTACAATAACATGAAAGGAATGTTCTATTTCAAGAATGGTTTAAATCCCAAACCACACAAATCAGATATTCTTCACACGAGATAAGAAATTTTTTTTACCAATCATCAAGAAGGAAGTCAAATATTCTAGTTAAGAACAAAGGTTAAGAGTATTGGGATTTCAATCATGTAATCCTATAGATTACATGATTGAAATCTAATTACTTGGTCCATCCATCACTAAAGTCTTTGAGACGCCCAACACATACTAGATACAAATCATAGATGCAAAACAGAAAGTTAATTTAGTCCTTCTGAGAGGAATTTTTTGTTGGCCTAAAACTAGAGCAACCAAATGAGTATAAGAAGGGTAAATCATCACGTGATCAAAGGAATTGAAAACTAAAGTTCAGCCCCACAAACTAATTTCTCTCCTCGAAAAGAGACTCCACAAGGTAGTGATAAGAGAAGAAGGATAGCTGACAAAGCCCAAGATGGGCATTACTCGACAACCAAGTTACTTGAAAAAAAAATGTACGGGAAAGCGAAAGGCCTCCTAATTTCAAGTCCATTTAAGATGAGGTTACCATCTAGACAATCCTTATGGGTTTCCTAGCATAATGGGATTCGTAACCCTAAAGGAAGCAATCCGTGGTTACAGTCTAAACAAGAAGTTTACCACCTCTTCCTTAAAAGAACTTTTAAAAGTACTATAATTTAACATAATCAATGCCACTCTTCGAATGCATTTAAAAGAGTCACAGATATCCATTAATCTTAGAAACAAACCCCCCTCATAATTGACAAACTTATCTAAAATAATATAATGGAGAGGTAACCCCCAAATGTCATTAATAATTTTTTAACACTTTTCCAACATAGGCCAGCAATGTATTTAAATATAAATAAAATTTCATTCGTAATCCCCCCAAGACTAAACTCATTACGTAACACCAAATGTCATGAGTTAACAAGAATCCTATTTCAAAAATGAAAATTGTTAACGCACACACATTTCAAATTCCAAAAACCAACACAGAGGTTTAATCATAAACTTATGACCCTTAATAATACATTCGCTAATGATCCTCAAAATAAACACAATTTCTATCATGAATGAAAGAGGACTACAGTCATCTGAATAATCCAATACTTATAAAATAATCCAAGAGCAATTACCTGAATATGAAAGATTCAGTATTCAAATTAATGTTTTCAACAAAGTAAAAAGTGCAGAATATTACTTCCCAGCACCTTTTGAGTTGTTTGAAAACCTAACCATGTTTGACGAGCTCATGGCACCACATGAACACATCAAAGAAAGGGACAATTGATCACACAACTAATCCTCTACATTCAGAGCCATCCATCCAATTCTATTTTTGTGAGAGAGCTTAGCAACAAAAGTGTTATCATGATATCATTCTCTACACCCGCCTATGGGCATGGTACATTTAAGTATAAATAATAATACACCCACTGCAACTGGTAAAACAAATTTTCATCCTTGGTAAAGCAAGGATCAAGGTTTTCACAGATTGAGGAGCTTTTCAAGATCACAAAGCTTATCATTTTCCAGTTTAGTTCAGTAAAGAATAAGGTAATCATGCTTTTCTATAAAATTATTGACGAGGTAGTTCACATCTATAAGTCCTTTACACTTCAACAGTCTTTAAGATAAATTACAATTCTTAACAGTCTTTAACTATGACATCCACAACTAGAAAAAAAAACACAACCAATAATAAAATAGAATTTATGCTCAGAATAAAACAAGTTCCAAACACCCTATATCCCCATCAGGCGTTATTATCTATGTGTCACAAATAACCATTCCCTTCTTTTAGATTCCTGGGATCTATATTATCAAAAGAATCGTATGCACAATATTTTCAATGGGTTCACCCATAGAACCCATTCATTTCTTCTTTTATTTGAAAATAATTTTTTTTTTGCGTTAACCAGTTTGAAGTCAAAAAAATATAATAATATCTCTATTATAAGAGAATGTTTTAAAAAATTATTTCAAAACCCACTCATTGCTACGAGTAAATATTTCAATTTCATTGAAATGTAAAAGAATGTGTAATCATTCCACTAGGCAGAAAAGCTCCTTAATATACTCAAATATCAGATAATGAACAACAGAGTGAGAGTAATAAAACCAATGCCGAATATAGGGAATTCATAGAAAATCACAGAGGGTAAGACAACGAATGGTGGGGGTGTCCAGGATTACATGGTTAACCATTACCAGTTTGCCCATAAGGGGAGGTGATTACAGTGAAAACTTTCCATAGTCGTAATATACTGCTCATAGCCATTGAGTGAAAAGGATTTAAGAACAGGAGAAATCCCCCTTTTATTCTTTGTAACCTAGTCACTCAAAAACCAAGTGCTTCAGAAGGAGAAAACAGAGGACAACAGTATACTCAAGGGAAATAAAAACCTAACCACAAACATAAACCATTTCAAGGTGCCAATTCAGGAATAAGAATCATATCGTTTCGTGGAATTATAGAGAAGGGTAGTAGAATATTGCAAGGTTTAGGCTTAACATGCCTGATATAAGGTGCATAACCTGTAAAAATGTCTCCCAAGCTCAAGTAAACAACAAAATAAGCCACGATTCTTGCTCATGTGATCTTCCTATTGAAGGAAGTCTAAGTTGTCATGCTCCAGAAGCGATTGCTTTCACAAGAGAGGAGCTTAGCGATGTAATTCCTAGCTATAGAAGTGGCAATCTATACCTATGTCGTTTGCCATAAAGATTTCACAAGCACTTTTGATTGAACAAAACATGGATATATAAGCAGCTCCATGATGTTCCTGCATGCCCAACAACCCAAAAAGAGATGGCGAACCAAATAACCAAAGCACATGTACCAGAAATTAAAAAAAGGACTCACCAAGAAATCAAAAATTTTTAGGCCATCATCTAAAAGCCCTCAGGATCCTAAAAGGAAGTTAAGCCAAGAATCATTACATGGCATTAAATGACAGAAATTGTATGGAAGGGCGGGTGGCCATCAACCCCCACTACCTCCCTCATAGGGCAAGTAAGATACAGTAAGGACCATGCCTAGATTCCTACAGGAGGCTGGTATCCGAAACCTCCGCTTAGGCAGAAGTGGCATGGTTTGCCATCTAACATAAACAATGCACAAAAGCATGTAAAACAAGTGGAAGTGAGCTGCTGGAAAGGATATAATAAATTCTAGGCTACAAATAACATTTCATATGGGTTTAGGAGCTTATATATTCACTAGGATATGAATCATATAATTGGTACCCATTCAATTATTTAACCATTATTATCGATTTAAAATCTTAAGGCACATGGAGCAAGGGGGATTTGAAAAATAACTTGGTGCATTAGAAACCAAAAGCAAATAGGGACTGAAAAAGTCACATAACATAAATGGGAGACTTTGTAATATTGAAGATCCCTTCTATCCGTGCAAAACGAGTATTAGTTTATCAATCAATAAAATAATCTCCTAAATAGTGCTTTGACAGAGATTAATTAATTAAAAACATAATACGACAACTTTTAAAAGAATAAAATAATTATGCAATCGTAAAATGTAAACTCGATCGATAATGTTAGTTATGTATCATTATTATTATGATTTGAGTATACTATTTAGTGTTTATTCATTGATTAATCACTATTAATGACCACCAATAGGAAAGCTTCACAATACGACATCAGAGATTTCCTTTAATAGGTTAATTGTACATGATTACTACAAGGTCCACATTAAACTAGATGGTGTCGATTATATGACTCGAGAAGGCAAGATGGAGAGGGAGGGTGCTAATTTTTCACTTCGACAAGGATGAAGTCAACTAACGGTCAACGTTTTGTTTACTCTTCTAGGAACTATTCATATTCCTTTTATACCTACTAGGGTCCCATGGGGCATATGATAGTTTTTTTATTTTTCGAATGGGGCATTTTGTAGACCAAATGATCAATTATTTCTGAACACTCATTCAATGTGATTTTATGCTTCCCATTATAAAATTTAGCTTCCTCTGCAAGAGGCCACTCTTCCCAAAACTCCCAGGGTCTAGGTAGATTAGAAGGAGGGAGAGTGCATTGGCTGACAACTGTCTTAAAGTCGACATGTCTAGTCTAGTTCAAATGGAGATGTGACCTCAAGGGCATGTAGAACATGAATCCCCTACAACCCTCTGGATTTCTTGGATTTAGTGGAAAGCACAAATCTATATTTGACATAAAACAATATTAGGATAATAGTCGATGTTGAATATAAATGTGTCTATTTGCAAAGGTAGCATCCTGATTCCCTCTTTATGGAGGACTTATTGAAATCCATAGGCTAAGGTTGCACGAGTGAAACAGTATAAGAAATACCGCTAAGCTAAAAAACTCAGTGTCTTTAAAATTTTTGATGCCAGTTTCACTATTCTCAGATGACTTGAAATGTATAAACTTCAATCTAATTTTTTTGGATTATCAATAAAAACGAGAGAGTGGCCTTTCAACTGCTATTTATGTATAATTAAAAAATACGGACTTATTTTGTAATTGAATCCCTCATTATTAGAACCTCAGCTATAAATTATAAAACTATTAAAATTGAAAATTGCTTTCTAAGAGTAGAATTTAAACACAAAAAAATAAAGTTGCTTAATGGGTATCCAAACCATAACATTGCAAAATTGGAAAATGAAAAAACATTTGATTGGAATGTTGGTCTTATGGGACCTCTAGATGGAGAAGTCAACGTAGTTTCTTCTTCGTATTCAAGTATGCGGAGTATGCCAACATAATAATTTTGGATAAGAGAAGAAATACGTACAAATTTTATGTATTTATAATGCAAAATATTTTGAGGAAGAAACCCTATTGGTTATGGGAGGTAATTAAATTCACAAAGCCCTTCATTCTTATGTTTCTCAAATTTCTCATACATGAATTTATACCAGCAAACGAGTTCGGTTAAATAAAGATATTTGTATTCATTCAATTCTCCTTTTAGAAATGGAAAAATATTATTTTTTAAATGTGTACTTTTCATTTATATTATCACATTATACCTGTTGTGATGAGATTTTTTTTAATTTTTTCTATTAGGCTGTTCTATTTTATCATTCATTGTAATTTGTAGTATTTAGTTGCAATTTCTATGTTTGATTACGAAAGAAAGTACCTATTTTATTGTAAAATATAGTATTGGCTCGACTTAACATTAAGATTAAAATGATTATAAGATTTGTTTTATTTATTTTTACAAATAAATTTGTTAATACTAACTTTATTTCATATCAGAGTGAGTGTTGCATAAAGTACTTTGTATTTATCATATTTCCACAATATTGAATATCTTAAATTTAATTGGAAGCACAATTTTGTGTAATTTATTCATAATTTTTTATTTTTATAAACATTAATTTGTAGAAAAATTGTATATTGATTTTAACAAATCAATTTTTATACAAAATATTTATTTATATAAATATATTATCATCATTTTTCTTGTTTAGAAAACGGTAATGCAAACAATTTTTATGCTATTGTCAACTAAAAATAATTAATCAATAATATTTTAAATTAAATATAATTGATTTAATTAAATAATTTTATTATTTAACAATCTATTTAAAAATATTATTCATATTATTAAATTTTATGATATTTTAACATTAATTTATTAATATTTGAAATTAAAATTTAAAATATTAAATTATTAATTTTTTAAACAATGTAATTTTTAATATTTCTATTTAAAAATTAATTTAATATAAATTTAATTAGTTTCGTGTATTTTTTAATTAATTTTTTCATATCATTATGAAAAATTATTTTAAAATGTAAAAGTGTGTGTGTGTGTGTATGTATATGTGTACGTATATATATCACGTGTATATATAATATTACACACACACACACTGTGTGTGTGTGTGTGTGTTTTCAAATTGAATTAATCGGAAACAAATAGGACATAATAATTTACAATTTCATGGCTACTATCTAAATTTAAGTTTTCCAAAAACATACAACTAATGCACAAATCAATAGGCCGATGAGATGAGTTTATGGGCATTAATAAGTAAGGAATTCTTGCTTCACTTAAAATATTAATTTATTCATTACTCCAGTTTGATATTCCTCTCTACTGTATCTTGAATTTTCTTATACAATTATAAAAAGCCTCATTAGCTATTTCATATTTAAGTTTTCTCCGTGTATAAAAACAACTCAAATTTCCATAAATACTTTGAGAAATAAAATATGCTAAACAATGTTTTACAAAAATAAAATCATTATTTACATCTAGGATAAATTTGTAAAAAATTATCACTTTTATCGTTATCAGCATCTATAGTAAAATTATTTTGTGTTTGTTTCTTGCATACACAATCAATATGAATAACTATATTCTTTCGATTACATATCATACAATTAGAAGTGATGAAAAATTATAAAGAAAATCATAGATATAGGTTGAGCTCATGAAAACATGGCTATGATATGGCAAATCCTGCTGAAGATGAAGTCTTTTGGTGTGGAATAGGACTTTGTTTTGAAGCTTCGAATAGACAAGCCAAGAGAAGTTGATTTCTTTGTATATTTTTTGCTTGGGATTCGACGTTGCAATGGTTGTTGTCTTGCTGAAACGATAATAGAAACATGTTTGTAATATGTATTTTGAAATTGGATGAGTGAAGGGCATGTGGGACACCCGTTTGTAGTCAATTGAAGCAGCAGTGTCGAAGCCCGTTAGCTATTTGAGAAGATGTGTAAATGGAAAAAAAAAAACCATGTTTGAATTTTGTTGAAGAAGTAATCAATTAAAACAGATTTCATGTCCATTAGCTATTTCACAAACTCTTTGATGAGGCACTTACTATTTTTTATTATAATATGTAGAGATCAAACAACTACAAATTTCAATTTTTTTTCAATTCCTCTCACCGATCTAATAAGAACCTTACAAGATTCCCTTATGTGAAAACCATGTAGGCTACTAAATCCCCCCATGCAGCTCAAAAAATTTATCAGCTCAAAAGATTTGAAATTGATATTTTCAAATCAATCGAACTTGAGAAAATGTGTAAAACTAATGCAGCGCTAAATCATGTTGTAGAGAACTACCAAAAATTGGGAGATATTGTTTTAAACTTCTGATGGGGGGACGGGGTGGAATTATTTATGCTTTCCAAGGTACTAATGCGGTACAGGTGGAGTTGATTTGAATTTGGTTAAAGAAGCTTAGTTTTTCAAGTGATGATTGCCCTCTCGTGGTACGCATTGGATTGGTTACAGAAGCTTAGTTTTTCAAGTATTGCCCTCTCGTGGCTACTCCATGACTTAGATTGGCCTATACTTAGGATGAGCACTAAACAATCCTGCTGGAGTAGTAATAGTAAACATAGAAATATTACAGGTCAAAGCCAATGAATTTGTAATGAAATTACTTCTATAATTTAGATTATGAGCAACAATATAACACCAAATAACATAATATTTCAGAATAATGATCTCAATATGCAATTAGAATAGGTTCGCCACTTCAAGGGGGCAACCTCCAAACTATACAATAAGACTCAAATGCTCAAATGATAATGAAATACTACCTACAATCGCTTATATATACTATTCATATGCTATGGCCATCACCAAGGCCGACCTATTAAGCATGAGAAAGTATAAATGATATAATAAAATGATATGGTAAGCCGCAAGTCAGTGACTCATATCCTAATACAAGCAATAGGTTAAGGGGGTAGCATTCCCTTCCCCTTCAAACCAACGTTGAATAATCTTGGTTGTTTTTGTGGAAAACCTTCATCCTCCTTTGTTGCATCTTCTATGCTCAGATTCTTCCACTTTATCAAATATTCCTTAATGTCTCTGGTTCTCAGCCTCTTAGTACGTGTTTGCAGAATCTTCTCTGGCTCCAAACTGATTCTTCCTTCCTCATCAAGTTCTTGTAACTCGATCTGGGCTTCAAATTTCTGTCCAATAACCTTCTTCAGGCATGAAACATGGAATACTGGGTGTGTGTGTGAAGATGGAGGTAACTCTAGTTTGTAAGAAACACTGCCAATTTTCTGTAGAACTTGATAAGGGCCATAATATTTAGGAGCAAGTTTGTTGTTCTTTTTCTGTTGCTTTAGGGACATTTGTTTGTAAGGTTGGAGATGTACAAAAACCCAGTCACCAATTTCAAAATTTCTTTCACTACGGTGTTGATCTGCTTGTTGTTTCATCATATTTTGTGCTAATGCTAAATTATCCTTCAAAGTAGCCAAAACTTATTGTTGATGTTGAATGTGTTCCTCAACATATCTGACCTTAGTTTGCATCCTCAAGGAGGAAGTGATAGAAGGTGGATGCTAACCATATAATGCTAAAAATGAGTTCATTTGAGAAGAGGTATGAAAAGATGTGTTATACCACCATTCTGCAAGTGGTAGCCATTTAATCCACCTTTCCTACTTATCTGATACAAAACAACATAGATACCCCTCTAAGTATTTGTTGACCACTTTTGTTTTCCCATCAGTTTGACGATGATAAGATGAACTGTGAGCTAGGTGAGTACCCAAACATGAAAATAATTCCGTCTAAAAATTACTTGTGAAAATAGGATGATGATCACTTACAATTATCTTTGGGGTTCCATGTAACCTTTGAACTGTCTCCAAAAACATAGCTACAACTGTACTAGTTGCAAATGGATGTGATAGGGCAAAAAAATGGGCATATTTTGTGAGCCTATCCAAAGTCACGAAAATAACATTCTTACTCTCTGAACAAGGCAATCAGGTGATGGAATCCATGGAGACATCCTCCCATCTTTGGCTAGGAATTGGTAATGGTTGCAACAGACCTGGTGTCTTAATTGTTTCCCCTTTGTTCTGTTGGCACACTAAACACTCTGATACAAACTTTTGTACATCCCTCTTGAGTCCATCCCAAAATAATTCTCTTTTTATTCTCTGATATGTCTTCAAAAACCCAGAGTGTCCTCCAATAGGTGAGGCATGTAGCTCTGCAATAATCTTATGCTTCAACTCAGAATCTTTACTCAAGTATAACATGTCCTTGTACCGTAGGGCATTACCTTTCCACTCAAATTTGTTAGATGCCATAGGTCCTTGCTTGATATTTTGTATTAGAGGTTGTGTATCCTTGTCTTGATCCCATTTCAATCTTGCTTCATCCACCCAATCAGTCTTCAACATGGACATTCCACATAGTAAGGCATCTGCAGATGTATCCCTTCTGGACAAGGCATAAGCTACTACATTTTCTTTATCCTTTTTGTATATGATTTCAAAATCATAACCCAACATTTTTGTTACCCGCATCTGCGGATGTATCCCTTCTGGACAACGCATCAGCTACTACATTTTCTTTATATTTTTTGTATATGATTTCAAAATCATAACCCAACATTTTTGTTACCCACTTTTGTTGTTCCTCATATGCTAACCTTTTCTCTAAAAAGTATTTTAGACTATCATGATCAATTTTTACCTTGAAGTGTCTACCCATGAGATAGGGCCTCCATTGCTTGACCGCATGAAGAATAGCCATCTTTTCTTTCTCATAGACACGTTTGAGAAGATATTTTCCTTTGAATTGGTGAATCTCAAATGAAATTGGTATTCCTTCCTGCATTAGAACTACTCCCAATCCTGATCCTAAATCGTCACATTCAACAATGAGGGTTTTTGAGAAGTTGGGAGTAGCCAAAAATAGGGTGATGCACATGGCTTCCTTTAGCTGCTCAAAGGATTTAGTGGCTATGTGTGTCTAATGGAAGGCATCCTTCTTTAGCAATGCAGTGAGTGGGGTTGCTACTCTACCATATCCCTGCACAAATCTTCTGTAGCACCCTGTTAGTCCTGGGAACCCACAAATATTTTTGAGAGTTTTGTTCCTTAATGGCCATTCCACCATAGCTTTAATCTTCTCAGGATCACCTTTGACACCTTCATGGGATATAATGTAACCCAAGTACTCTACCTCTTGTAAACCAAAAGAACATTTGGATGGATTTTCATAGAGAGTATGTTTCTCCAAAACTTCCAACACTTTATTTACATGTTGTAAGTGTTCTTCCCATGTCTTACTATAAATCAATATGTCATCAAAGAAAACTAATACAAATTTCCTTAAAAAATGGCCTAAAAATAGTGTTCATCAAGATTTGAAAGGTTGAGGGTGCATTTGTAAGACCAAAAGGCATTACCAAAAACTCATAATGGCCCTCATGAGTCCTAAAAGCCGTTTTATGAACATATTTTTCTTTTATTCTAATTTGATGGTACCTCAAATGAAGATCTAATTTTTTGAAATAAATAGCACCGTGCAATTCATCAAGTAAATAATCAATTACTAGAATAGGAAACTTATTTTTGATGGTGTACTTGTTGAGTTCTCGGTAATCTGGACACATCCTCCATGTTTCATCCTTCTTACGTACCATGACCACTTGTGAAGAATATACACTCTGACTATGCCTGATGATACGTGCCTTCAACATTTCCTAAACCATTTTCTTGATCTCACTTTTCTAGGGATATGGGTATATGTATGGTCTGATGTTAGGTGTTTGGATCCCTGGAATCAACTGAATGGCATGATCATGATCCCTAACTGGTGGTATTCCCTTTGGAATTGCATCAAAAATAGATGAGTGAGCATCAACAATCTTATGAAGATCAAGTGGAATTGAAGACTCTGTATTTTGTACTTCTATGGAAAATAACTTTGTTATAAATCCATCTAATCCTTTTCTAAGAACCTTCTGCATCTGATGAGAGCTAATAATCTATGGAGACTTATCTACCATCCCATTCAATTGTATTTTCCTTCCATCTGAATGAAATCGCATGAAAAATTCTTGGAAATTCATTTCTATAGTACCTTAGGTTGTGAGCCATTGGACACCCAAAACAATATCTTCCCCTCCCATAGAAATAATAAACATAGGTGAGTCTAACATGTAGTCTCCCATGGAAAGCTTGATACTATGACACTTTCCTGTGCACTTGACTGTCCCACCATCCGCAATCATAACTTACATTTCTGGAGTTGGGTAAATAAAACAATTGAGGCGGGCAACTAACTTACTATTTATTAAGTTATGAGTACTCCCCGAGTCAATCAACACCATCACCTTCTATTTTTTGAGATAGCCAATAACCTTGAGTGTTTGAGGAGTACTAATACCTAAAAATGCATGGCAAGAAATTGTAGGTTGGTGATCCTCTACTTCATCTTCTACTGGTTCCTCAGCCTCTCCTATAATTTCAGCTTCCTCATCATCCTCATTACCTCTATCAATATAGAACAACTTCTTCTCAACACATTTGTGTCCCAGTCCATATTATCTATCACAATTAAAACGTAATCCTTTTGCTCTCTTTTCCTCCATTTGTTGAGGAGTCTGTCTAACTGGCTTAGCAAATGAAGAGGAAGAGATACTACGATCTCTGGTGTTAATGAAAGGTGGGCTCCTACTACAAAGAAATTTTTCCTCTGCTCGACGTGCCATGATAATAGAATTAGAAAGCTTGAGTGGATTATACATACGTACCTCATGCTCGATGTGATCCTTAAGACCCCCAAGAAATAGGTCATTCAGATTCTCTTATGGAATATGCTCCACCCTTAAGGATAGGTTCTGGAATTGATGCACATAATATTTGATTGATCTTATTTGCCGTAACTTTGCTAATTGACTAAAGTAGTTCTCTAAAACACTGGAACTATAGTGAAATTTCAACTCCTCAATAAAAACTGTCTAAGTGACACCGAGACCATTCTTCTTCCTCTGAGCACATAACCATCGATACCAAACGAATTGGTCTAGTTTAAGATACATGGATGCCAATGTCACCTTTTTTCCTGATGGTGTTTGATGTAAATCAAAGTGCTCCATTTTATTTATCCAATTCAGGGGATCCTTACCATCAAATTTGTGCATATCCACTTTCAACATCATGTTTTGTGGTTGTGAATAAGTTGGATTTTGATTGGGCTGGAAAAGTGATCCAACATGGTTATTTTGTCCATGATTTTCAACTGAAGATCCTCCTTGGTTGATATGGGCCAGATTTGGGCCATAGCGTTTACCCTTTACATGTTGCATGATATCATCCAACCGATGATTGATTTGGTCTATGTCTCCTTTAGAGGCCATCTTAGACTGTACATTTCGTAGCTCATACTCAAGTTGGCTCACCTTATGATCAATTGAGTGTAACAACCCATAATTCTCACACAGTACAACAAATGATAATTTTTTTTTGACTTGCTTGACACATAACATGACTCAACATGTCATCACAAAGGATACAATTAACATTGTGAACAACTTGATACAAGGATGGCCACAAGATCAGCATGGAAACGTTCACACCAAAAAGGACAATACACTTTTTTTTTGACAAGACAACATAGAACCCCAACCACAGAACACACTTACAGTTAGGGCCAACCACAATGAGATATTCTTGAGGGTTATTTATTTTAAAAGGACATCTTGCAATTCTTAGCTTACGTTTTCAAGGATGCTCAAGGTATGATTCATACAATTCATCTTACCAAGCTAAGTTTATTCTTTTTACACTGAGTAATCATCTTTAAATCTTCTCTATTATGACATTTATTTTCTTAATTCGTTTATCAAGAAAAAGGAGTATTTAAATTCCACAAGGCCATCTTCTCACCACTAACGCTACTAAGATTCGTTCTTGCCCACAAGACAACATGGTTTTAAGTTCAGCACACTTAAGAGAAGAGATACAAGGTGCCTTGGAGAAAGGGTTAGAGGGAGAAGGTCGAGATGAAACATCTTTAGGACCTCATTAGTTATTGCTAGTATTTAATTGAAGCTAGGGCTCTTAACCAGAATTATCAACAACTTTACTTAGGCTTCGCTAAAAGTATTAACAAAGAGTAAAAATTTACTTTTCAAATGGCGGTGAGAAGATGGTGAGGTCTCCAATTTTGTTTTCTCTGGCTTATTAAATCTTATCATCTTCAAACAACTAACAGTTCATATCATCTTAGGGTCATTTTACAAATTTCACCATAAAAGGAATAATGTTCACTAGAGGAGCTAGGGTTATCATGTTATAAAGTTTACCTGCAATGATAGTCTTGCCCTTGATTACTTAAAGAATTTCTTGCTCTCAAGTTGGTGACCCTTATGTTACTTTATTTGAATACAACTTTTAATTTAACTTCCAGAAGTATTAAACAATCCCATGTTAGTTTACTTATGACGCTTTATTACTAAGTCATATCAAGGTTTAACTCAAAATTTATTCTCAAGGCAAGGTTGTAGCAACACTCATTTACAAGAACAAAACAAGATTACATCAATTCTTAAAATACTGATACTCCAACAAAGTCACTCAACAACAATAACCAAATTTTCTTATAATTTCAATGATGGTCAAACAATACAAGGTTTCCAAAGTTCAGATGACAAAGTCCACAATACTTTATACTAAGACATTAATCCTCTTTTAAACTTTCCACTGGACGTTAACAATAGTTGAACAACATAAAAAGGTTTCGAGCAAAGGAACTTCTCAACTGAGGTTGATGACAAAAGTCTACAAATCTATCCCTCATCTACACGCAAAAATCCATCTGCAACAAATTTTTCCACAAGAGTCAGTTCGCGAGAACTGAGCAAGATAAGGCTACACAAAACCACCATAACTATTATCTAACAATACCACAAAAGGAAGCACTTTATTACAAGAATTGGTTCAAACCTCTAAACACTACCAACACATCAAGTTATAATAAAGTCTCCATCATGCCAATCAAAGAAGGAGAAGACCTTGTACTTCAGTTAGGAGCAAAAGCAACGAAAGTAACAATCGTATGAGAATGGCCCTTGGCCCTATAAGGAGAAAATAAACAATCTAGCAAAGAACAGAATTCCCATCAAGTAAGTAAATAACAATAATTACAAGATTGAGATTTGATATATATACCAACCATCTAGAAAATTTATCAAAGGTACCATACGCATAGACTAAAATAATATATTTCTAAAAGAACAAGAGTTGATCGGCCCAAGAAAGGGGAACCACGGGTTTCAAAAATTAACACAAAAAGCCATGTATAATTGAGTTTCAAACCGGAAATCAAATAGAGTATACACACAACATAAGTTTCGAAGCGAAGGCAAGGTATACTAGTTTTGACCATTAACTACAAGATTTTCCAATCATCCAAGAAGGGTCAAAGTCTTATAGGCTAGTAGCAAGCATGCAAGAGAAGAAGGGAGTTCCGTCACACAAGAGTATACAATAATGTCATCAACAAATTTTATAACACTAAAGATTTGCAAACCGCCACTACAATACTAATGTTTGGTTAATTTAAAATAAATTACTCATTTCCCAAAACAACCATATTTTAAGGCAAACCTAGGTAACACAGTCAACCGTCACACATAGATACAAACATAATTTCTAAGTGACATTATCAAAACAAAACCTTCCACTATGAATCCATAAGACTATCAAATGAAAGATGATTTTTTTTTTTCCCGAAGATTAATCACATTTAAGGAAATTTCCACCACAAACTATTAAGGTAATTACGTGCATAAAAACCCACCAATACTAATTAATAGCGTTAACATTACAAAGGAGAAATAATGCAAGTTAGGAAGAATAGAAGAGCGCCACCAACAATAATTCACAGAGGGGGATTAGACCAAAACTATTCTAGTGTCAATGAGGTACTGGATTCGCACAATGAAACCTCCAGCTTAGTTGATCTGAAAAGCTAGTTATGGTTCAAGTTGATAGGGATGGTCAAGGTACTTCTTGAGGATGGCCTAAAAGCCTAGAAACAAGATGAAAGATAATATAAGAGTCTAACCACGCAAGACAGAAAACACATTGCACACAACCCTTTTCATTCTACCAGTTTTAATACCAAAACTCTAAGCTGGCTAGCCCACGCATTGCTCACACAATCCTACAACCTTTCTTTCTCGATGCCAAAAGGTTATCAAAGGGACTTGCGAAGGAGCTAACAAAAAGTGTCAAAAGACAACTTGGGTGCTAGGGAGGAGCTTCATAGTTATCGTAAACTTACTTCCATGATATCGAAAATACTAGTCTGATCAACATAATAACTTGCAACTCAATCACAGAGAAGAATAATACATAAGCAAACAGACGAAAGTCTATCACTCAAGCAAGAGAAACATAACACTCCGGGGAGAGGGCACACGCATCCTTTCGACCAACATACTGACAACGATAAAAGCTAAAACAAGAAGAAACAAGCAGAAAGGGGAAATCTCCCATCATGACATCCAACTGACAATTCAATGCAAGGAAAAGTGTTTCGATTTCACAATAATTTTAAATAAAATAGCAGTAGAAAAGTGTAGAAATATCTTGCCTTTTTCTCTAGATCTAGTAGGTTTCATGGACACCGCCCGGATCAGCAACAACAACCCAAGCCAAATTCCATTTTCTTCAAGCTCGTTGGGCACCCAAACATCGACCATCTTCACGTTGGCACAGGTAGGAGTTCATGGCCAGGGTGGGTGGTCTAAAATACTTGCCAACATCCTCCCAACACCGCTCCAAAATTAGCCCTAGAACCTCTGTAGGCCCCATTTTTGGCAATTGAACTTGATCCTTCGTCATTCATCCAACACCTCCACCATCTCCATATGCATCTGATTGTTTTCTGATTTGGACCTCCTAACCTTGGTGCTCTCATATTAGGAGTAGCCCTAGTTTGAGACGAAGCAAAAGAAGATGGCTTTAAAACCAAAAAAAATCTCTTGGTACAGACTCCATATCCAAAAAAAAACAGTCCCTAGACTCAGCATCCTCAATTAAGGCTGACCAGTCACTAGATTGCTTCACCAAGCATTACCAATACTCTCTACAAGAACATTTCCCTTTTTTTTAAAGTGATGGAACCGCTTTGCCTCTCTCACAAAAATTTATGTTGCAACAATCTTGGACAAACCTGGTGCAGTGTGGCAGAGGAATACTTTTACTTTCCCTGTTCACTCAGCACATGTTCTGAATCTGACAAATATCCTGCTACCTTCATCTCCCAAGACATTTTCTCCAACATTGCATAGATCTCCTATGCCATCCGTACCAAAACATCGTAAACCGCAGTGTCTCCATGGGGATGGAACTTACCTAAAACAGAATTTGATGATGAACAGGCTTTCAATCCATCCCTTACGTAAGGGCAGAGCATGTCCAAGAAAAACAGACATAGCATATGCCAAATAAGAGTCTGTTGCCTCCTTGTGAAGCTCACCACTACCATGATTCTCTCGTCAGGAGGCCGTTCAAACAAAGCTCCATTTTGCTGCGACTCTTCGCCGCAATTCCTTCCTCTACAATGGGAAATTCCTTCATCCTTGCTCCTCGCTTGAATTTTTACATGCCTGCCAAGGCCATTTCCACCTAAAAAGGCATGTAATAAGTGAGCATTTGACAACACAGGGTAAACATTCTTTGCTGAGATTGACATTTTCGAAGGCTTAGTAGAGCGGAAGAAATGAAACAGCAAGGCAATATGTGCTTCGTGAATATTCTGATATAAAACAGATCTGCCTCTATGAGATACTCTTCCATGAGTTACAACGTAAAACAAGTAAGAAATCAATAGAGAATCTTAGCAATAACTTTCATCAGGTCTCCTGGTAATACTCTCACTGTCACATAGTCGATTTTAATAAAAAATATCTTGAAGGAGAAACCCGAATTTGAGGATGCATTCAATACTGAACAGACAACAACAGAGTTGGACAACCTGCTTGCTGGAAGCGCTCAAAAAGGCTTCTACTATACTGCAACATGCCAAGAACACACCTGGCTAACCAATGTGGCAGGCTGTTGTTGTGGATTCCCAAACAAGAACACACCTCGCAGCACCCAAGGACACGTTTGGAACAAGGAAAGGAGGTGAGCGGCCACCAAAAGAAGGACTGCAGCAGCAAGGAAGCGGCCAAAACAAAAACACGTGGTCCACTTTTCCCAGCCGCACAAACCCCAAGAACAAGCCAAGCGCCTCCCAACCATACGCATTGAATAAAGGATCCAAATGAGATCCAGGTGAGGAAAAACGGGACTCCACCGACTCCCATCTCCCTCATGCAAGGACAGAAAACATAAATTTCCACCCACTTCCAGCTACAACCTAGTTGACTGCATTCTTACTTCAATTTCCATCCTGATATGCCACACAATGCTTATGTTTTCATTGAGAGAAAGATTGTATTATCTAATTAAGGCCAATCACCCTTGCGGTCAATTAGGAAAAATGGTCCTACTTTGACAATTCAAGTATATCTTGTCTTTTAGGAAGATAGCTATAAAGCCAACCCCATGATTTGAAGCTCAGACACAAGACATAATGATTACCTCATGCTCCTGGCTCTGAAAGGCATCTACCGTAATGATATATAAACCTTTTCCTTCATCAGATTTGAGGACAACATCAAACTCTCGGTGCAAACATTTCAGCTGTAGCTTGTAAGGTGTGATAATTCCCACAGAAACCTTTATGCCTGCCAACTTAGTGACTCGTTGAAGAAGCTCATATAATTGCAAAGCTAGGCAAGGGAAAAAAATATAAAGGCGCATAGGCTAGGAGAAGAGTAAGATAAATGTTTTCTTCATTCAGTTGGGTGGAACGCATTAACTGCACAAGACTAGCCACAACGACCTCCTCCTTCCAATCTCACGCAAAAGGACAAGGACGTAACCGCGAAAGTCGATGCCGAACAGGGCATTACACAAAGCCAATGAATTAGGAGAAATTGGATTCCTTATAGGGTAAGGATTTTGATGGGGTTGTGAAAAAAGTTTTAGCAAAGCTGAATTCCCTTACAATGAAACAAATTTTTCTTCCAAAGAGTTCATATGGGAAAAATAGTATTGTATCAGGGCTGAAAAACGGAGTGGGTATGTTAGAGGAGGAAGCAAAAATTAAGGCAGAGTTAGAGAAAGACATTGAGAAGGAATTAGAGGAAGAGATCAAGGATGGCATCCTTATTCTTACTCGTAGGATTGGACAACTTCTTGCTCTCCTGAAATCCAAAATAGAAGAGTATCACAGATCTAATTTTGATAGCTTGTGTGTCAAATCTGTGTGTAACAGGGTTGCACATGACTCATGGTGTAATTACATGTTGTACTCACAAAAGCCATTTGTTTGAAGTGAAGGAAGGCGTCTAAAAATTCCTGACAAAAGAGCAAGGGATCGCACTAATTCAGAAAAGAGACTGCAGAGGGAATTCAATTGGCCAAGGATTTTAAGGTCGAGAGAATCAAGTTCGCAGAGGGAAAGGTTCAGAAATCATTCCCCAAGGTGTTCTCGCTCTCTTTTTTTAGAACCCAATAATGAAAGGAGCGAGCCTCACCATGGATGTAAATGTGCCCACACCATTACCCTGTTTCATGATGAAGACAATGTAGATCCTATGGCTATGAAAGGAAATGGAAAATGTTATGCCCAACCCAGTCCAAAGGATAGTTCTTCTAGTACAAGAAAAACTCATACTACCCAAAGTGCCAGAAAAATGGGTTGTAGGAAAGCAAATGGTGGAGGGGAAGAAGCAATAAACATAGCCAACCTCGAGCCACACAAAACCGATAGAACCTACATCGTAACCAGTACACGCATTAAATGAATAGGAGTACATCCCCCTTTCCCCTCAACAGTGGCCAATAAAGGGGATCACTAATAGAATTATGCCACAACACAAAAATTAAAATATCAAACTTTAGTCCAGTCCATTTAAATACAGATGACAAAATCTGATTGAACAAAATACAAATAACTAATTGCTCATGCAAAGACAATATCCTTTCCTTCGGAAGGATAATAAGAATACACAAATTAAAACAAATAATATTTTCTAACATATACTTACATGAAGATGAGAGAGTTGTATCTTATTTGCTCTCAACGTACCCACAAATATATCAACTAGACGTAGATATATTCATGGTTGAAGCAAATGAAAGTCAGCCCTACGTTATTTGGATGGTAATGATGGTAATTCCTCACCTTAACAACTCATATTGGTATATGATATTGCAAATGTGAGAAAGGTTCCATATACATTTACGGAGCAGGAGAGAAACATTACAACTCCCACAAAACAAACAAACCTATCTAAAAAGTTTCCATCCGACCTACCAAGTCCAAACGTAGCGTTAATCTACACAAACTATAAATTAATGAACATGCTTTGCATTCTTAATCTGATCTGTGCAAGGGAGAAGAAGATCACACGACCTGAGCATAGTAATTTGTTTTGCTCCAAGGTAAGTTAGAACATAGGATTTACATTAACAGAAAATTATTTTGCTTGAAGGTAATATAGAACATATGAATTGTTTTGTAGGCCTGAGAACATGGAATTTGGTCACAAGAGCGTCCTTCAGAGTGATGCCCTCTATCAGGTTTACATTCCTCCCTCATTTTATGCATAATTAATCCCCACACCCATTTACGTTTATAACTGGATTGATTTAAGTGGTGTTGATTTTGCAGTATATATTGGAAACAAGCGTGTACCCTCGTGAGCATGAGTCGTTGAGGGAGCTCAGAAACCTAACCGCTAAGCAACCATGGTAAATATCATTTAATCAACGGTAATGTTTTTATTCTCTGAAATAATTACGTTTCTGATTTCCATTTTTATGACAGGAGCGTGATGGCTACTTCCGCGGACGGGGGTCAATTTCTGAGTCTGCTGTTGAAGTTGATAAATGCCAAGAACACCATGGAAATCGGTGTTTTTACTGGTTACTCTCTTCTCAGCACGGCTCTTGCATTACCTGACTATGGAAAGGTATAGAAATATGCATTCCTCTCTTCATTAATGCTTCTAAAACACAATGATAATAATAAGGTCTTTCGTCTTGTTACAGCGTTGTAAATTTTGATGTTGCAGATAATAGCAATGGACAATAACAGAGAGACTTATGACCTCGGGCTGCCTTTCATTCAGAAGGCTGGGGTTGCCCACAAAATTACCTTCAGAGAGGGGCCTGCCCTGCCGGTCCTCGATCAAATGTTAGAAAATGTATGCTCTCTACCCACATCAATTTTGTGAAAAATGTTGGTTTTGTGTGTTTCTTTATAGTTAAATTGAGAATTTGGAAATGTGGGCGTGGTGGTGGTGCAGAAGGAAATGCACGGATCCTTGGATTTCATATTCGTGGATGCAGACAAAGACAATTATCTTAACTACCACAAACGGCTGATTGATCTGGTGAAAATAGGGGGAGTGATCGGATACGACAATACCTTGTGGAATGGATCAGTGGCAGCTCCTCCAGATGCCCCGCTAACAAAATTTATGGGATATTACAGAGACTATGTGATTGAGCTGAATAAGGCCCTGGCTGCAGATCCCCGTATTGAGATCAGCCAAATTCCAGTTGGGGATGGTATTACTCTCTGCAGGAGGATCTATTAGAGGAATAACAAGTTTCATGATATGTATATCCTCAATAAGAATAAATAAGGAATTTGCAATCAATGGTTTAATAAAACTGAAGTGAAAATTTCAAAAAATAAATAAAAATGGCGGAATTGCAGAGGTATACTTACAAATATGCATTCCTCTAGCTTCATTATTGTCTCTATGAGGCATTGTTCTCACTTAAATGTGCCTTCAAAACGATCAACTTCCCTTCATTGGTGAAAAGTGGAAGCTTTCAATTTATGTATTAGCCTGATTTTCTAAATAAAGTAGTCCTTATAATAGTATATGCGATTGGGTTAATCGATTACAATTAAGTTTATCTATGAAAGTGGTGTTTCTCATCGGGAAAATATTGTTACACAAATACATTTGATTATTTTCAGCTACCCTAAATAATGTGTAAAACAATACTAAAATTGTAATTAATTATATTTACATTTATAGAATAATTCGTATAAGGTTTGAGCTGTATCTTAGATATTAGAGAATTCGGTGACTATCATTACAATTCAAACCGTTGAATCCAAACATAGAGAGAAATATTCCAGCTGAGTATTTTTTTTTATTAGATACGGCAAAAAATGGGATTAAGGCTCCCAGGGGCCAAACAACGAAAGATACAATGTGAGAACCCCCAACAACAGACAGAAAGGAGGAACGTGACTAGAAAGAGAGTTAAACAAACTTAACTCGACAAAGGACCAGGCCCACAAAAGATTAAACGAGCAAGAGAGAAAACCCTCCTCCAAGACGGAAAACAGTCCGCGAATAGTCCCCACTTAACCCTTCTGGGTAGCACTGTGTGCCACCCCTCTTCTTGATCGTCAACGCACCCTAAAGTCTATTTGATATATGATTTGTATTTCTTGCCCTACCAAAAAGCTAGAACCTTGAGGGAATCTGAATTTAAAAGAGCCTTAGACTTTTGGGGCTTTAAATTAACCCCCTTTTATGACTTTGGTTAAAATGTAAAACTAATGAAAGACAATTATACACAATATGGGTGGTACTCAAAATAAATACAAAGTGTCAGTGATGTTCTTGGCGGGTTACAAGTATGTTTAAAAAAAATTGATTTTGATCACCATTCCTTGATATCAATCAATCTCAATATAATTTTTGTGCTATCATATAAACTTATTTGTTTTCTTAAAATTGAAAGCAATATATGAACTTAAAGCAAAAATATAGAATTTTCACCAACCTATGGTTATGGTTATGTTTTGAGAAACACATTCATTCAAGATTTTAATCAATATCATACACAATAAATTACATAATTTATAACAATTTTGATGACATGGAAACTCTAGGTCGTGTGCTAGAAATTCTTCATTAGAAATATTACCTTCAATATTTATAAATCCCATGATATCTATATAAGCACATTGAGTGCTTCTTAATTTTTTTATAAAATGTTCGTTTCCAAAGAAACTACATACCTTATGTTTTTATAGGTAATTTGAAATCATATTAGGATGATATTGACACATAAGTTGTCAATAAATGTTTAAAATGTGGAAATTACAAGGAAAGGAAATAAGAGAACTCTTTCCGTACAAAAGAACTTAGGAATGTGAATGATATTCAAAGCACAAATAAAAACCATTGGGATGGGGAGTTAAGATGGAATGCGGGGGTGTAGAGGATTGAGTAAATTGATAAGGACCATTAGAAGTCAAATTTTGTATCAATAATCCATAATTTAAATTAATTATTGATACATACACAAATATATAAAATTATACAATTTTATAACTAATACAAACATATTAAAATCTTGTAATTTTATAAATAATAAAATCCATGAACTCTTTTCTAAGTGTGTATTTGTCCTTGTTTAATGTAGAAAAGAAGATGTAGTATGCATATGTATTTTATATGTATACATGTAGAAAATAAATCTAATATTGGACTAAGTAACTTGAATAAACATTACTTCTTTTTTCTATATAAGTGTAGGTGAGTACCAAAAGATAATAATTTGTTAAAATATGAAGTAATAAAAATGTAATATCTCATTTCATACAGAAATAGAATGGAGCTAGGAGACTATCATATATTAGCCTCAACACTTTTGTAAACTCCTCAACATAATTTTAAGAGAAAAATTAAATAATAATTTAAATAAAATGTAATTAATGTTAGAAAATTAAAAATATAATACATTGTTAGCTTTTTCTAGAACTTTCTTAATAGTTATTTTCTTGGTTATTATTCTTCTCCTAGGATGTTCTTCCCTAGATCCTTCCTCTCTAGATCATTCTCCTTTGTGTATATATACAGGTGTTTGTTGCTCTTTTGATCATCAATAAAATTATTTACTTATTTCTTCTACTAAGCCTTCATTGGTATCAGAGAAAGGTTTCTTTTGAGGTTAGACGAGACAAGGAGCATCAATCAGAGAAACATTTCCTCATAAAATGCTATTCATTTTTTATTACTTATTTCCCCTGCGTGGATAATTTGTTGTGATCAGATTCAGGCAAACAAAAGAAGACAACGACCATATTTGGTTGGACGTGTACATCAAGCAAAACCCACCCGACCTGATAATTGGTGTGGAGCCCTTTTAAACCGGTGTGGAGATTTGCCAAAGCTATTTTGGATTTTTTGTCTTGCATGAAATTTGAAGGAATTATATCTAACTCCTAACCTAGAGGGTGTGTGCTACAAATAGAAACAATATTATCAACACACACAAACTCACAAGAGAAATATAAAAACAAGGCTTTGTATTAAAAATACTCTAGAGCACTTCGGTGCCTTCTCTTGCTTTTCTTGCTTTTTGAATTACAAAATGAAACCTCTTATTTATAGAAGTTTTCCAACCTTCTACCTTAGAAAATATCTCATAATATCTTATATTAGATATTATTGATCTTTTGGATATTTTATAGATATTCCCAGATATTTCTAGATATATATAATATTTCTTGATATTTTCTAGATATTATATACAATATCTTTTGATATTTTGGAGGAGTTAATATTCACAATAAATGTGAATATATTTTACATAAAGTTGAATTCCATAAAGTTAAACTTTATCTAGAACAAGATTAGATATTTCCAACACTCCCTCCTAATCTTGATTCTTCATGTATTGTTGGAGCAATACGGACCTATGATGCCTAAGCAATCTCTCATATGCTCAAATGTGTCCTTTCGTAATGGCTTGGTGAAGATATCAGCATATTGTTCTGCAGACCTACAAAAATCCAAAAATATTTGTCCATTGTTGACTAGCTCTCTGATAAAATGATACCTTGTATCAATATGCTTGCTCCTTTTGTGAAAAACATGATTCTTTGATAATGCAATAGCTGAATTGTTATCACAAAATATCTTTGTTGATCCTTCTTGTTCTTGCTTTAGATCTGATAATACTCTTCTCATCTATATTGCTTGACATGTTGTTGTTGTGGCCGCCACATATTCTGCTTCTGCTGAAGAGAGAGTGACAATAGGTTGTTTCTTAGAAGCCCATGAAACTGCTCCTGAACCAAAATGGAAAACATAGCCGGATGTGCTCTTTCTATCATCTATGCTTCCTGCACAGTCACTGTCTGTGTAACCAAATAACTTGAAAATATTAGAAGCTATATATAAAATACCAAAATATTTTGTTCCACTAACATATCTTAAAATTATTTTTCCATCTTGCTAATGAGAATCCTTTTAGGATTCCATAAACCTGGAAATAAGACTTACACCATACATGATATTAGGCCTTGTAGCAGTCAAGTACATCAGACTACCAACAAGTCTTTTGTATATAGTTGGATCAATATCAAAACCTTTATCATCTTTTCTTAGCTTCAATCCCATGGCAAATGGTGTTGATACTGGATTACAATTCATCATCTGAAACCTTTTCAAAATATCATTGGAATATTTTGATTGACATATAAAAATTCCATTTTCTGATTGACTGACTTCTATGCCAAGAAAAAGCTTCATTAGACCCAAATATGTCATTTCAAATTCTTTCTTCATTGTTGTCTTAAACAAGTCAATTGAAAAATCCCCTGTGAATATTAGATCATCAACATATAGGCATACAATTAGAATTTGTTCTTGATCATTCATTTTGATGTATAGTGTTGGTTCACTATCACTTTTTCTAAATCCATTTTTCAAAAAATATGAATCAATCCTACTATACCATGCTCTTGGAGCTTGTTTCAGACCATACAAGGCTTTTTTCAATCTACAGACCTTGTGTTCTTGACCTACAATTTCATATCCAGGAGGTTGTAAAACATAAACTTCTTCTTCTAGTATGCCATTCAAAAATGCAGACTTGACATCCATTTGATAAACTTTCCAATTATTTTGAGTTGTTAATGCTAAAATAGTTCTGACAGTGTCTAGTCGAGCTATTGGAGCAAAAGTCTCATTATAATCAATTCCGGGTTGTTGTGAGAAACCCTTTGCAACTAACCTGGATTTATATTTTTCAACATTTCCATTTGCATTGAATTTTGTCTTGTAGACCCATTTAACGCCAATTACACTCTTTCTTTCTGGAAGGCTCACAAGATCCCATGTACGATTCTTTTCAATAGAATCAATTTCTTCATCCACAGCTTTTACCCATTTTTCATTTTCAAATGCATCTTCAAAATATATAGGATCATCATGAGAAAATAATGCAAAATCAGAATATAAATCAACATTCTCATCACCTTGAGTTTGTTCATAAATCTCCCTTAAGCTTCTTGTCTTTCCTGGGGTGTCCCTAAAGTGAGACCTTTGTGTTACCAACGCTGGATCTGATATGTCACTGCTATGAGACTTTGAATTTGAAGAATTACCTTCATTCCCTGATGCTTCATGTGGATGTAAATTTACTGGAGGGGATGCCAATCCACTTGAGATACCTCTTGTGATGCTTCTTGAAACTTGAGTGCTATTTGAAGAAGACATCACTGCACTGATCCCTTGAGGTGCTAGATGAACATTTTGTGTGACCTTTTCATCAAACTCATTCTGATGATGAGGTATTCCTGCAGTGATATTTGTTAGCTTATCAACACTTCCATCCCATGTTTTTTCTTCAATGAACTGAACATCTCTACTAATAATAGAATTCTTTGTGATGGGGTTATACAATTTATAGGCTTTTGATTGCTCATTGTAACCTACAAAAATACATCTCTCTCCTTTATCATCTAATTTCTTTCTCCTCTCATTTGGAATATGTGCATAAGCTACACATCCAAAAACTCTTAAATGTGATACACTATGTTTCTTTCCACTCCATGCTTCTTGAGGAACTTTATCCTTCACAAATTTTTTTGGACATCGGTTCAAGATGTAAACCACATATAAGCTACTGCTTCAACCCAATACTCATTTGGTAAATTTTTGGATTTCAACATACTTCTTGCCATTTCCATAATTGTTCTATTCTTTTTTTCTGCTACACCATTCAGTTGAGGTTTGTACCTTGTTGTAAATTGCTTCTTAATCCCATGAAATTTACAAAAATTTAAAAACTCATTTGAAACATACTCTCCTCCTCTATCTGATCTTAACACCTTTATAGAGTAACCACTCTGCTTTTCAACCATGGCCTTAAACTCTTTGAACACACTAAATGCTTCTGACTTATGTTTCGAGAAATAAACCCAAGTTTTTCTACTCAAATCATCTATAAAAGTCATAAAATACATGCTCCCTCCAATTGATGGTGTTTTCATAGGTCCACATAGATCTGAATGGACAATCTCAAGAAGAGATCTAGCTCTATATGACTTTCCAACAGGAAAGTTTTCCCTGTGTTGCTTCCCTAGAATACAAATTTCACAAGGATTGTTTGGTTACTCCATCAAAGGCAAACCCTTCATCATATGCTTCTTTTGCAATAAATCTAAACCACCAAAACTTAAGAGTCCAAATATTAAATTCCACAACCAAGTCTGATCTTTTAAAGAAACTTTAAATGCTAGTGAAGAAAGCTCTTTAGATGACAAATCATGTTGAATTCTTAATGGAAACATTTTGTTTCTTGTCATCTCAACCTTTGCAATCAATTTGTTACTTGGATTTCTATCTAGAATAAAACATGCATCATCTTCAAAATATACCTTATATCCCTTCTGCACTAGCTGACCAATACTCATTAGATTATGTTTCAAACCAGGAACATAATACACATATGGAATGTGTTTGTTCTCACCTTTCTTTATTTTAATATATATGGTTCCTTTTCCCATTACTGCAACTTTATTATCATTTCCTAACTTAACTTCAGATGTAACTGACTCATCTATGTTTGCAAACATCTCCTTACATCCAGTCATATGATTACTGCATCCACTATCTAGAAACCAAATATGCTTTGTACTATCTTGAGAAACATTGCATGTAATAAACATTGAACCATTGTTATAACTTTCAGACTGATTTTCTTCAAAAAAATGTGCATTCTGTCTACTCATATCAAAATGTTTCTTCTTGCATTCATTGGCATAGTGTCCATACCTTTTACAGTAATGGCATTGAACATGTGACTTGTCATACCTTTGACCATAAGTATGATTTTGGTTGTTTCCTCGGCCTCTAGTACTTGTAGTGTAGAAATTTGAATTTTTTCTTCCTCCTTCATAAGATGTGTTTCCTCTTCCAAATCCTCTTTGGAAATCTCTTCCTCTACCTCTGTTGAAGCTCAATCTTCCTCTTGTTCTATTACCACCAATTGAAACTTGCGATTTGAAGGCTTTCTCAAGAGATGAGCTACCTGATCTATTAAAAATTTTCTCATGGGATATTAAAGATCCCATTAATTCATCTACAGACATTTGGGTTAAAATTTTTTATTATTCTATTGCAACAACAATCACATCAAACTTGCTAGGAAGACTTCTGAGTATTTTCTCTACAATCCTTTGATCCTCTAAAGTCTCACCATGAGACCTAATTTGATTTACTATACTCATCACGTGGGTGAAAAATAAATCTACTGAATCTAAGTCTTTGATGCAAATATTCTCAAAATATCTTCTAAGATTTTGTAATTTTGCAACTTTTACTTTACTAGTATCTTGATAATTTGTTTGAAGACTTTCCCATGCTTGCTTTGATCTAGTTGCTGCTGCAACACGTGAAAATATGGACTCGTCCATTTCTTGTTGAATTTAAAACACAACTTTTACATCCTTCTGCTTGTTCTCCTTCAACAAATCCTTATCTGCTTGTGCTAGTGCTTGAAAATCTACATGTTCTAGAAACCCATTCTCAACTAGCTCCCACACATCTAGTGAACAAAATAATTTTCTCATTTTTATGCTCCAATAATTGTAGTTCTTCTCATTGAATATGGGGATGTGGGCTTGAGTGATGCTACTGCTCATACCCGCCATTTTGAACTAAACTAATAGAGTGAAATAAAAACTTATAACTTAAGCTCAACCTAGTTCTAAAACCAATTTTAAGGAATTATATCTAACTCCTAACCTAGAGGGTGTGTGCTGCAAATAGAAATAATATTATGAACACACACAAACTCACAAGAGAAATATAAAAACAAGGCTTTGTATTAAAAATACTCCAGAGTACTTCGGTGCCTTCTCTTGCTTTTCTTGCTTTTTGAATTACAAAATGAAACCTCTTATTTATAGAAGTTTTCCAACCTTCTACCTTAGAAAATATCTCATAATATCTTATATTAGATATTATTGATCTTTTGGATATTTTATAGATATTCCCAGATATTTCTAGATATATATAATATCTCTTGATATTTTCTAGATATTATATACAATATCTTTTGATATGTTGGAGGAGTTAATATTCACAATAAATGTGAATATCTTTTACATAAAGTTGAATTCCATAAATTTAAACTTTATCTAGAACAAGATTAGATATTTTCCAACAAAGTTTACCTGCATTTTTTATGTTGTGTAGAGATCGATAAATCAAATTTTTTGGCATTTAGCTTGGATAAGCAAGAAGTTGACCTGCTGTAATCATTTGTAAAAAGCTTTTCTTTCTGTAGTAGTAATTTATTGGTTCAAACGTGGCAAGTGGAGATTTAAAATCCTGGGAGTGGTCGACAAACATGCAAAAGGCCAATATTTTTGGCATATTAAACTAGACGTAGAGCATTTGTTTTGGATTTTTGTAGATTTTTGCCTTGCGTGGAGTTTGCTACAATACCTCTTTTTAAAAAAAGAGAATTTGGAGATATCTAGTAAAATGTTTCGCGTAGCAAACTTACCAAAAAGGAGTAGCATGAGGAGTCGTCCTAAAACGTAATCTGCATATGTCACGAAATCCCAGATATAGAGGGTAGCACTCCAAGATATCTGAGGAATCAATCATTGTTAAGAAGTCCAAGATGAAAGCACCAGATTATATTATGCCTTGCTAGAAACCCTTCATAATAGTGAAAATATCTAATTTGAGGAGCGTGTGCATCAGGGACTTCTAGAGTGGTTCTGGTTAGACGTATGATGTCAAGCCAAGAAGGTAGGTGTGAAGCTCAAAAAAGGATACGAAACCGATCGTGAATGCGAGATAAAACACCCACATAAGCATCTGCATATCACTACAAGAGATTATTGAGCCCATCTATGATCTACTTTTCATCAGTAAGATATTGTACCTTTTAAGCAATTAATAATAATGATAAAAATTGACATCATGTTTGCTCCAAACAATATTGCTCTCCGATGCACAGATCTTGAAAGGGCCAAATTATGTTGCATGGAAGACAGATATGCGAATAATTCTTATTTTTGAAGACCTCTGAGAGATTGTTACTAACGAACTTGCTCATTGCACCGACGATTATGAACACTTAAAGTACAACAAGGCCGATGTGAAAGCGATGATGTTGATCACTTTAAGCATATCCAATGAGGAGCAACTACACATTCAGAATGAGAAAACATCAAATAAGGCCTGGAATACTCTCTCCACAATCTATGAAGCTGAGAAATTGATGAATATTCTTCATCTCCAGTCAAATCTTCATACCATGAGTATACAAGAAGGCAAAAAAGTTGATTATTTCTTACGTTTGTATAGCAAAGTTACGAGTAGAGCTAGTTGTAGTCAGAGAAGAGGTCGAAGATAAGTTTCTTGTCCCACTCATAATGCGAGCTATTCCACCCCAATTTAGGAATTTTATCACCGCATTGACCATCCCTCAAAAATAGGTGAGTTTTTCCGAACTGGTAAATTTTCTACAGCAGGAAGAATCCATTCAGTTAGTTCAAGAGGAGTTCGAGGAAAAAGCATTGATCTCTAGATAGAAGAAGACAAAGAATGCTCATAAAGGTCAACAAGATAAGTAGACATAGAAGCATCCACAAAAGAAACACCTGAAGTAGAAGTCTCGAAAGGAGAATCGATGGTGTCACATTTGCAACACGAATACGCACAACACTACGAACTATTAGTACAATGGCCACACATAGCACAATTCTGGAGAAGAAAGAACATCTGGATGAGGTGACTCAAAGAAATACAAGTGGTGTCCTCTCAGAAAGAAGCAAAAAGGACATGTTGCAGCCCAACCAGATGATGAATCGGATAATGATGCTCCTAAATTAATAAATTGCTGCACACATGAAGATTATTTCATACTTGTATCCCAAACATAAGTGTCATAAGAGAATATTTAGCTGATACATACATGCACCAACAAGCACATGAATGGTGATAGAAAGCTATTTTATTAAGTGACTAATCAACCCAATGGAGATCAGGTTCATATTGCAGACAACAAGGAGTTTACACTAGAAGGGAATCGACAATGTGACCATTTCCTCTTGGGATGAGAAAATCTAATCTCACAAAGGTAATCTATATCCTTGGCCTAACCAAAAATATCCTATCTATCTCTCAGTTGTTTAATCTCAAGAAATTAAAGTGGAGTTCCTTGTTCAAAATGACATCAAATCCTGTCTGATATCTCAAAAAGGTAAGATACTTGCTAGAGCATTTTTTAAGGATCATTTAATTACATTAGATGTATTTTTCATCCTCTACAGTTGCGTTATCTTCCTCTACGTTGGAATACACTATACTTTGGCACTATCTATTTGGACATATTTCTACCAGCTCCCTCTATCAGCTTAGTTTGAAGTAGATGGTAAGAGGACTTCCTCCTCTCTCCCAGTCATTAACCTCTTTGGCTTGGATGTCTGGCAGGTAGACAACATCGAGATCCATTCAAGACAAGTAAATTCCATGCCCAGGACCATCTAGCGGTCATGCATAACGATATTGTGGACCCTTTCCTACCTCTTCTAAGAGATTTCAATATTTCTAGTTATTCATTGATGAATATTCCCACAAGACTTGGGTTTTCTTTCTCCGAAAGAAGAGTGAAGCATTTGAGAAATTCCAAATATTCTGTAGGAGTGTTATTCAGCAAACCAGAAAGCCCCTTCAAGTCCTCCACTTAGATCGAGGGGGGAATTCACGTCAATAAAATTTCTTGGCATTATTAAAGGATCATGACATCACACAATACCTAACTGCCCCCTATACTCCCCAATAGAATGGAATTGCAAAACATCGTAATCAAAAATTCATGGAGATGGCTCATTGCATGCTTTCCAATATGAAGTTGGAGAACATATTTTGGGCGGAAGCGGTCTAGAGTGTTGTATACTCTACTGAATCGATCACTTACAAATATCTTGAATGAAAATATGCCAGAAGAGGTATGGATAAATCGTAAACCTTCTATTTCTCATTTGAGAGTATTTGGTTTTACTGCTTATATGCATGTTCCAGATAAGAAGAGGAAGAAACTTGATACAAAGACACACCCGTGCATATTTCTAGGATTCAGTACCACCTCTAAAGCCTATCGTCTCATGGATCATGAGACAAAGAAGATATATGAGAGTAGAGACATTGTTTGCGAGGAGACATCATTTGACTCGTTTCCACAAAAGGAATATTTAACACCGACCTCCTCTCATAGACTGCTCACACATCTAGATGATGAACACAAGGATCTTATAGAAAAGAAGGATGAGGTGCAAGGAGAATTGTATGTTGATCTTGTAAATATGGAAATCAATTCTTCACATCAGCATCGGCATCGACATCTAAAATGGGTCCAAATCTCCATGAGATATTCCCACCTGAACTCTCTTCTAGACATATGGCAGAAAAAGAATTATATTTTTGTCTCCCAGATGAAATACTCCAAGATACTCCTGGAGAAGTATGACATGACAGATTGTAAACTTTATCCACTCCAGTGGGAAAAAGGTTTACAACTTTTGAGATTCCAGGATTCATCTCAAGTAGATGGTACTCTCGACAGATAGATTTTTGGGAGTCTCATTTATTTGACGTATACCAAACCAGATCTTTGCTTTTCTATGAGCTATATGTCCATTTCACGTAAGAGCCGAAGAAATGTCACTGGGTAGCAGCGAAGCATGTGTTAAGATATGTCTAAAGTAAAATTGACTATGGTCTGGTATATCATAAGAACTCTCAGTTGTTCTTACAGGCATATACAGAATCAAACTATGTTGGATCCATTGATGACATGAAATCAACTTCAGGTTATATTTTTCATCTCGGGTCTGGACCTATCTCATGGATTAGTAAGAAGAAAACTATTGTTTCTCTCTCATCCACTGAGGCTGAGTATCATGTTGCACGAGGGGTTGTGTGTGACGTGATTTGGCTACATCACATTTTGGAAGATATGGGAATTCCTGAAGAAAATCCTCCCATAATTCACTACAACAATCATGGTGTGTTGAAACTTGTGAAAAATATAGTTTTTCATGAGAGAACCAAACACATAGAATTTGAATGTCACTACATTTGAGATCAAGTTTTGAACAACCACATTCATCTCCAGTATTTCCCAAAAAATGCTCAGATCAAAGATATACTCACCAATTCTCTTGGCAAAGAGAAATTTGAACAATTCCAGGGGTACATTTGTAAAAACAATGTATTAATGGGGGGGAATGTTAGAAAATTAAAAATCTAATACATTTTAGCTCTTTCTAGAACTTTACTAATAGTTATCTTCTTGGTTATTCTTCTCCTAGGATGTTCTTCTCTAGATCCTTCCTCTCTATATCATTCTGCTCAGTGTATAAATATAGATGTTTGTTAATCTTTTGATCGTCAATAAAATTATCTTCTTCTTTCTTCTATTAAGCCGTCATAAAAGGAATTAACACATACAATGAATTTGATTAATATCCTAAGTACATCTTTGTAGTCACAAAATCATGCAATTTACACATTTATTTATTCTAGTCTCATACTACTATTTAGAAGGTTCTTGAGGGAAGAAAGTACTAATTAACCCTCGTTCTTTTGTACATTTTATTTATTTTATTTTGTATTCTTTGACCTACTACACCTATTTACACAACCATTTCCGAATATTCCACATCATCTTATCCCTAACTGGGGCATCTAGATTTAATACTGGGGCACCCATGTGCACACTTTTCCCACCTGGGGGTTCCTGGGTCTCTTTTCCACTTTCTCGCCATTTTTGGGGTCTTTTCTAGCCATTTTTCATAATTATCTTTCTTTTGGTTGGCCTTTTCGGGGTGAATTAGGAAATTAAACCAAGAGAACCATATAAATATAAATTTATGAGACCATAATGAGGGACTTAGCATCATACACTACTATCACTCTATATAGGTTTGCATGCATCTATTGCATTGGCATCCACATAGCTCCATCATCGAGGCACAAGCTAGGACATATGCATCACACTTCAGAGGGGGAGGGATTCTATTTTATTCCATGCACACATATTATTACATTTTCTACATTTCGCTATTGCTCGCTATTTTACAAGGTGTGACTAGCACAAGAGCACATAGGGCATGATATGCACACACACACACACACACACACACACACACACACACACTAGAACTACATCATGGTCTGAAATGTAACGTAATGCTCAATTAGTAAGCCCATTGTTTTGGTAGATGAGGTCAGTCTGTACCATTCATTCTACATCTTTCTTCTTTATGATTTTGATAATTCCTTTTTGTCTCTTGCAGGTTATTTCTTCCCCTTGGAATATTTGGAGCATTTGGCACAGTTTAGAGAAATTGATGCGACAGGCACGCAGAGCTTCAGATCACCTTATGACCCTGTAAAGACCAGTTCTTGGTATTTTTCCTAAACCAGGGTGCCCATATCTCATACTAGAGTACCTGTGGGAACCCCAGTTCTTCATCAGGGGCCCTAGTCTAGCCACATCATCCAGATCTGTCATTTCTAGAATTACGGCACAGTCCTTCATGATTTCTAATTTTCTTGGCGCTACTGCAACATATTCTAATTGTCACCAGTTATCAGCTGATTTATTTCCATTCGCTTCTTGCATACTAGGGTTTAGTAATTAGTTAATTTTGTTTAGTTATTTAATCTACATGTTATCTTAGGGTGTTTATTTGTTACGTTTATATGTCCTCCTATATTAGATTAACTATCTTACACTAGCCTAAAATAGTCAATTTCAGTTAATCATTTTGGTGAACCAAATCCTTCTTTCTTTCACACTTATAGGTTCTTCCTTCTTACCCTCTCATTCTAGGATTTATTCTCCTTTTTCCATGGCTCACTCTCATGCGGATTTCACTGAATCTCATCTTAATGCCATCAATGATCATCTTGCTGAGAATCCTCGAGATCTAGATTTACTTTTACATGTTTCTCGTGAGGAAACTACTATGTTTGCAAAACTCTTTGCTTCTATAGTCATACCCATTTTTGTTTTCACTCAACCACCTGCTTCTACTCTTCCTCTTATTTCTACTATGCCCATTTATATCCCTACTCTTACCAACTACTTCACACCACTCTAGTTTCTCATATACGAAAAGCCTCATATGTTGGCAATCAAGACTTAACTTTTCTTTATCATGACCTTCAAGCTGAAATTCATAAGTTACAATATGCCACCTCTCATGCATCACCATCCTTGCATTCAACGTTTTTATTACATACTTCATTCACACCTATTATCTCTGCTTGTCCACTTCCTCCTAGCTTTGTCACCCCTAAGTTGCCCACTTTTAATGGGCATGGTGACCCACAAGAACACCTCAGAGCATTTCATGTAGCTTTTCTTTACTTCGATGATGATCATATACTTTTATCTAAGATCTTTCCCCGTAGTCTCCATGATTTTGTGATGCTTTGGTTTTATGACTTACCTGTTCACTCGATCACCTCATTCACACACTTAGTTGATGAATTTATTACTCATTTATCCATCAATATTGTCTCTAAGATCTCCTTTTCCCAGATGGCACAACTCAAGCAAGGTATAAATGAACATCTATCCAACTATGTGTTGAGATACAAGAACAACCTCACGAAAATGAAAAATGTACTTGCTGACTCTGAACTTCAAGACTTATTTATTCAAATTTTTCTTCCACCTCTACAAGAAAGTGTTCTCTTTGAGATGGATCCTTCATTCAAACATTTTTTTCATACTCTTAAACTCTGTGAGACCAAACTCATCTCCATAGGAAAACTCAAGTATCAAGAACAAACCTCGTCTTCCGCTAGTTTTCCTAACAAGGCGCCATTCAAACCCTATACAACTAAACCAACATGAGCTAAAATAATTGTCAATGCCATCACTCCTACTAAGGAGGTTCAATCATAGTAACCTCGGCATAAGTTTAGAAACTTTCCAATGCCTCCCCATATTATATTGAAATGACTTCTCGAGAGAAATCTTATTACTCTACCCCCTCCCCTAGAGATAGATACATCGCAACCAAAAGGTTAAAACTACAATAAATTTTTTTGTTTTGATTACCATTGATGTGTGGAACATTCTACAAATAGATGCCTTAAGATCTAAGAAATCATTCAAGATTTAATTGATAACAACAAACTATAATTCCCAGATTTTCCTCATCCTACCCCACACAATGAAAAGGGTAAACTCAAACTCTTTAACAATGAATCTCAACAGCATGACAAGAATCCAATAGAATTTTCTTCTAATCATGTGTATCTTGTGATATTGCCTCCTGGATCAGGAGCTCTTGACTTCTTAGTTGCTAATAACGAAGCTTCGCTGCCACTCATCTTGTTCTCCAACTTCAATTATCATGCTACGTTTACATATAATCATTTAAACATTCGGGCATCCATTGGCTCAACCTCTAGTAATAATACTAAGGGTGACCCATCATGGCCCATTACCACATGCTCTATGTCACTTCTTAAGGCTATCGGGTATCCCCCCCTTGGAAATTGACTATCCTATTGAAAAACCCTTTGGTGTTTTTCAGCTACATGTCAGGGTCAGTCCTCTTACTATGCTTGTACCTTTCCTCATTTGAAACACTGCTGACATGTGCGAAACAATCCTTGGTTTAAATTGGATTCATTGCTCATAATATCTCATTTATATGAACCACTTGTGACTCGAATTAATTTACAATAATCAGGTAAATTCTATTGATGACATCCCTCCTTCTACTCCGTGGTCATCATCTTTTTGCACAATAGATAACACTTTACCTACTTCTTCCACCTCATTGAAGTATATTTTTACCAAAGCGCAATCTACCCCTTTCTTACCTACCAGAGCATCCACTACATGCACACATCATTCCAATAGTCCCAAACATAGGCATATGCCTATTCTGTGGAAAAATATTAAATCTCAGCATAGATCACCACCTTGGTTCATTCCACACGGATTTTATTTACCTTTGCATTATGCATCACATAGCTCTCCATCACCAATACATTTTTGATGCCACAACCTTCTTCATATATTCATCCTTCACACACGCATATACTTCATTTTCATGTACATCGTATACCTACTATACCATCGCTATTACAACCTTCTCATACCATTTCCTCCCATGCATCAGAGGAACTACATCCTTCACCATTATTAGATAGCTCATTCATTGACACGTGCTTAGGGAGCATAACACTTTACATTCCCCCCACCTCGTTTTAAGCACCATTACCACATTTACACATAGTCGTTATTCATAATAATAATACATTCTAGCAACGTCATTACCCGATGACACATTCTTGTGCTTCGTTTCACACTTTACTATTGAGGGATTACCATTACACTAAACCCCACATACTACACTATAGGAATTATAAATTTTCATTCCATCACACACTGTACATCATATACCATACAATCTATAGTCTACAACCTTTTGACATTTACATATTCATACATCACACATTTTTACTATTTTTCCAATCTTGCTATCATCTACTTGTTTAGGATCATACGTTATTCCTCTTACACAATACATACATCGTTACCTTAACCAAACCTAGCCACATCATACATTGTGCATACTTACCTCATACACATTCTACATACTATGCTATTTTACATCACATATGATTCTAGCTTTACATTTTATCCTACATACTACACTACCCGTTTACGTACAAAAGTCACATGGCACATTATACACACTTAGTGTTTTTACATATTCTATCCACCACATGGTTGTTTCATCATTACACCTACTACATTATTTTTATGTAATGCACTCACCACCCTATGACGTACTTTAGTTCCTCGGTCCATACTTGACTGTCAAGGGTTTACAAATCAAAGGGACCTTACATTCATAATGTGACATTTCATCCTACAATATCCCTAGGCTAGTGACATATGATTTAGGCTAAATCATCACTCACTCTTTTTCTATCCTTTAGTGGTATACACTTTAGGCTAGATTACCACCCCTATTATATATTCTTGTATTGGTATAAACCTTAGGTTACATCACCACTCCTTACTATTGAGTAGAAAAAGTGTGATACTTAGCAAAAGGCACACAGAAGGTTCGAGCGAGAGAAAATAGCATAGTCAAAGGAGCAGAAGGATAGGGAAGCACATGTGTGCAAAACATGGATTTTTTTAGTGGCGAATATTCATAAAATGGTGAATAATCCATTTTATAAAAAAATTGAAAAGGTGATTTCTTGGCAAATATTCAATGACATGTTCTCCTAAAAATTAAAGTTTGATTTTTTTAGGGGTCGACGTCACCTACCTCTTTATAATATCCCATATATAATCCTATATTATTCACCAAGTATAACACTACTTGATAACTCATTCCACAGTCCATGTGGGGGCATATCTATTATCAATTAAATAACATGCGAAGCAACATATTCAAGTACACAAAAATATAGTTTTTTAGACAAAAGCATTCAACTGATGCACTGTTGACAAGAAGGATCTGAAGATGGGTGATAAGAAGGCTCTGAGGATGGGCGACAAGAATATTTTGTCGTAGTGCAAGAAGAAGGCTCTATAGACGGGTGACAAGAAGGATGGTTGGATAGGCGACAAGCAAGATCTGTTGATGGGTGACAAGCAGGATCTATTGATGGGTGAAAAGAAGGCTCTCTTGATGGGTGACAAGAAGGATTTTTTTTGACGGGTGACAAGAATAACCTTCTGACGTGTGATAGGGAACTGTGTTGTTGACACGTGACAAGTTTTGTTTGTTGACACATGACAAGGAACAATGGAATCTGTTAGTGCTCGGAACACCCAACAAGTTATAAAAAAACTCAAATATCTTTGTTCAAGTATTTTGGAAACTTTTTTGGTTCAGATACAGCAACCGCCAGCACCCATAGAGCTCCCACTAAAATCAATCAGAGCACGGACTGTGTGGAAGGTGTTATTGAAGTGGACATGTCATTCTACTCAATATCAACCAAATGACACCTATAATGATACCATGATAGGGCTTGAATATATTCCAATAGTGAAAAATACAACACAAAATTCAAATGCAACTAGTGGTTCACAAAAAAGGAAACCTAATGATTGTGATATTCCTGAAAGCCCTGCACGTAAAAGTAAAAATGTGAATATCGACAGGAATATGTAGATGCTTGGGAGGACATACAAGTTTGACTGGGCTCCAAAATTTCCATTTATTGAACCTGTACAACCAGCTAATTCTAAATAAATTTCATCAGAATGTACATGTACATTATGTACGTGGAAATTGGGAAGGAAGCAAAAAATGCAATTGAAGTTGGACATAATTGAAAAAAACTTTGGAAAACAATATTTCACTTTAACTGGGGAAGATGGCCAGAAAATAAAAACACACAGATGGAAAACTGAAAAAGAATGCATGCATGTGAAAATTGTGGCAGAATATGAGGGTGATCAGAAAAGATGCATACTTCTCGTAGAAAATGGTGGAATGATCACAACGTAAATTGGTAAGATGAATCAATCAAATTTGCGTGCTAAACTCATAAAATTTTCTAATTTATTCCACATCCTTAAGAAAGGAAGAATGATTTTAGATTTCATCAATTTCAAACCTTTGTATCAATATGGTTAGACAATAGTGCATGGGAAATGGCTAAATGCCTTGCTATGATTGAGAAGGAAGATTTAAAAGAGTGTGTAAAAAATGCAAAGTTTATCTCTTTGTCAATTGATAAAGTGACCATTGTTGACAACACCACATGGGTATGTATCCATTTTTACACTTTAGACAGTCATATGAGGAATCCACACCTGTTGGGTGTTCAGAAAATGGTTAAAAATTGCAATGCAGAAAATCTATATAAACTAGTTATTTCTCTTTTGAAAGAAATTTCTGGCATCACTGAGAATGAAATTGCTACGAAGTTGGTATGTGTGGGAGAATATGGGGCATCAATCATGCAAGGTAATAGAATTGGGTTGTGTTTTCGATTGCAAACATCAGTCACCCGTTATATGCTAACAATTCACTGTATGGTTCACAAAATGAATTTAGCATATAAAATCATTAGCAAATATGAAAATGTTGCAAAAGTAGAAGACCTTATAAGAGAACCACATGCCTATATGGCAAGCAACCCAAAGTGATTTCTTGAGTTTCATAAATTTTCCATAGGTATTACAAATGGGAAAAAACTTCTGAAGGATGTTGAGACAAGGTGGATTTTGTTGTATCAGCCTGCATCCAGAGTGCATGAGGAGTATCCTTCGTTGGTTGGTTTCATGCACGAATATCGTCATGAAATTGACAGTGTGAGGAACTTGTTGTTCCATATAACTGATTTAGATACATTGCTTACATTGATAGGCATTCTTCCAATGTTGCAGGAGATCAATACATTGATGAAACATGCACAGGGAAGATTAACCTATATTGTTGATTTTATATGGATGAGAAAAATGGTATGTATGAGTCTTGATGCCTTGTACACTTCCCCGAATAGTTTTAATAAAATTGTATTTGATAACTGGAAATTTTTATTGGATCTTAACCATCCCAATAACTTTTTGATATTTAATATCCATGATCACCTTTGTATCCATGTTAGTGGGAAAGAAATACCACTACACATTCTGTAAAAAAGTAAAGACGTTACATCAACAGAAAAAGAAAGTTCCTGTGACATGAAATTTGTTTGATTATGTAGTAATTGAAACAAGAATAAAACTCAAAAAATTTACAGAATCCTTAGCATCATAAATTAGAGAAGGTTTCAGCCAAGACAAAATTCTTGAAGCCATGGGTGTGATGAATCCAAATTTTTGGAATACACAAGGTGGCCGTGCTGATTTTGTAGGTAAGCTTTTTCATAAATACATGGGTACAATATTGGACCATTTCATAAATACATCAGAGGTCGAGGGTATTGAAATAAAAGGTATACTGAATGTTGATTTAATAAAGACTCAATCAACTAATTTTGCAATGACAATGAGGTCATAGTATAAAATCTTAGATGAACCTTCAGAGAGTGTTGCTATTACAAGGCTCTGGCGAAAAATCTACCAAAGTAGTGTGTTACAGGAAGACATTAGTGAATATTTTCAGTTGTACGAGTTGTGTCAAACAATGATTTTGGGATCCATGGAGGATGAAAGAGTTTTCAGTTCTTTATCTTTTATTAAATCAAAACTGAGAAACATGTTGGATAAAAATCTCGAAAGTTGCATAAGGTGTTATGTTTCTCGCTACTCTTTGGAAACCTTTCCTTTTGATAGAGCTATTGCACACTGGAATTCCCTTTCTAAAAGAAGAGGTGTAAATAATATTGCTACAAGTCCAAGTAATCTCAATGATGAGACTGGAAGTGGTACATCTTCAAATTCTGCAGATGAAAATATTGAATATGAAGAAGCTATTGAAAATGGATTATTTCATCTTTAAATAGGTATCACCTTGACATTACACTTTAACTGTTCTTATTTATTCAATTTCATATAAATAGATTCTAATTTAATTGTTTATAGTTTTACATAAATACCATTGTAATTCTGCAGATGCAAATATTGACTGAGGAGGCTATTTTTGATCTGTAGTTATCATCGAAGATGTTACAGGTATGTATATTTACATTTATTCAAATACTATCATTTACTAAAATCAGATTTATTTCATTGGTATTTTTAATTTTCAAACCACTTTGATGTTGTATTTTGCAAGGTCTTTAAATCTCATATCTAGATTCTGCATATTCTGCCATGCTTAGTGTCTGGTGTAGTTGTTGTCCACTCTGTAGTGCATTCTTGATATTTGTGTTGCCTTCGATATGAACAAGTTCTAGTTTGCTTTTATTTTCTTAGGTTAGATCTGGATTCTACATTTTAATCTCTTCATTTCATTGATGTTTATGAAAAATGTGAGTTGAAATCCATCCAAGGAAGCTCTTACTTCTTGGGACTGAGATTATCAGGAAACTCACCCATTTTTATTCTAATCCTTATCCAATTTTCATGTTGAATTACTGAGAATTGAAGGTCGTCTAGCTTGCTCAAGAAGACAAGAGGTACTTTAAACCCTATCTTAGCCATATTTTTAAATGTGAAGTCATTTTAGGTATTAAGATATTTGTGTCATACCACATTTTTTTCCTTTGAGTCTTTGTCATTTCAATTCAATATAAAGGTTTGAAATTAAATGTGAAGAAATGATATACATATTAAAGAGTTTGAAATTTAAAATATAGAGAAGAAGCCCTTACTGTATTAAGATGTATATGTCACACCACATTCTTAATTTTCTTAAAACAATTATCATTATCATCATCTAGTCACATACAATTCATCATCATCCATATCTACTCTAATTTCATTATCAAGACATCCACATCCTATTTCCACATAACACCACATTCTAAATGAATAAATGGATGATCCATTCTAATGTCATCAAAAATATTAGATGTCATCACCCACATGTAATGATAAATGTAACTATGACCTTCATTGCAAGAAAAGATAATATTGCATAAAGTTTAAATCCATGAATCATGATTATGCATCAATAAAATATCCATATAGAAGTTCTATATAAAAATATAAGTGCATACAATTCATTGGTCACATACAATTCATCATCATCCATATCTACTCTAATTTCATTATCCACATTCTAAATGAATAAATGGATAATTAATAATAATTATAACCACATCTACTTTAATTTCATTATCCAGACATCCACATCTAATGATAAATGTAACTATGACCATCATTACAAGTAGAGATAATATTGCATAAAGTTTAAATCCATGAATCATGATTATGCATCAAACATAAAAACCATCTACAATATAGAATTTATATATAAAAATATAGGAGCATACAATTCATCATCATCCATATCTACTCTAATTTCATTATCCACATTCAAATGAATAAATGGATAATAAATATAACCACATCTACTCTAATTTCATTATCCACATTCAAATGAATAAATGGATAATAACTATAACCACATCTATTCTAATTTCATTATCCAGACATCCACATATAATGATAAATGTAACTATGACCATCATTGTAAGGAGAGATAATATTGCATAAAGTTTAAATCCAAACTTCAAATTAAACAAATATCCAAGTATCAACTTTCATTCTTCTGTATATAAAATATTTAAAGTTTCAATTTTGAGGTTCCCCAATCCTCAAGGCTCAATCCTTAACATTTTCACTAGACCCTACTATATTCCTTCCCTCAATTATCCCCGAACTAATCATATCCTCAACAGTCATTTCTAGGTTCTTGACGATTGCTTCTTCTTCCTTTGTAGAATCTCCATGGAGATGTCAAAGAAGGATCTTCCACTGCCTTTACTTTGAATAAAACCTCAGGGTCATAGCTATTCTCTTTAATTATCTGCTTAAGTGTATTGTTTTGTTTGTTAACCAAAACAATATTTTCTTTCAAATCTTAATTGCTGCAGATAAACCATTCTTGGTCGTTTCCAAGTGAACTTGGAACACCTTAGCGTGAATCTTTAAATTTTCATATTTCAGCTGCAACAAAAAGAGTGAAGTCAATTAAACATATTAAAAAACTAATTTTAATTGAAATTAATAAAAATTCTTTTTTCAAACTGATTATACTTATGATAGCTCTATCTCTTTCAGCATTTGCAATCACCACTATCTCCTTGTCCTTAGACCATTTATTGAAATAGGCCTGGGCCTCAGCACTGATATTTTCCAATCTATTTAATAATTTATCTAAAATATTGTCATTATAGGTGTTGTTATATGTGATAGTCCCACTTTTAGCTCTGATGAATAATGCATCCATCTTCACGGGTTAATTTTTGACTGTTGCAAATAAGCTCTCTCTTTGCCAATGGTTTTCATAATGACTTACTATCTTAGATATTAATACTTTTTCCCTTCTCTCCCATTGAATGAGCTCACTGATTTGAGGCGTGATAAATTCATTCATGTGGGATTGAAAATCATAGCCAATCAAGTTCTCCAAAGGAAATTTTGGCAAGTCATCACTATCTATATCAGAAGAGGATGATTTTGAAGGAGAAGTATGGCGGATTTCAGTTTGAGCAATGTCTTGCTACATCTTTTTCCTTTTGGGAGTGTTGATCCTAAAAGCAATAATAGAAATTCATATTAAAATTGAAATTGAAATGTTTAAAATTTAATTAAATTTAAAAGTAAATTGAGATGGAAATATACCTGCTGGCCCTGAATCATATCATGTGTGTTGAAAAAACCAGTTGGGTCACTACTATCAATGCCCAAATAATCTTCATCTAAATTTATTTGATTCAAAACTAATTTCCCTGTTGCTGTTGGGATAACCAGCGAGAGAGAGAGGTTCAGAATAGCAAATGAGGAGGGAATGTTTAGTGTCCTGCTAGGGCCAGAATCAACGACATGTGTTTACCAATGGTATTTTTTCCTGAACCTCTTGTCAGCATTTTGAATCGTAATTGTAGGGTTGATTGAGTAGGTGGGTTTTGTAGATTTATGAGTAGAAGACAAAGGATTGCTATCAACTTTGAACATCAAGAACCAAATCATTATGAAATTACTAAAAAAATGTAAAAGTATATTAAAAAATCACAAAATAAATGAAGTCATACCTTGTTGAATGGGATTTTGTTTCGGTACAAACTGATTGTGTAAGTTGGGGGATCTGTGACAGAGTTTGAATGGATTCAGTTAGAGATGATGGTGGTAATTATTGTTGAGATTCGACAATTGTACGAGATTATACCAAGTGAGTTAATGATGCTTTCTTTGAAGAACGCATGTAGTCAAAATTCCTTACAAGTGCAACAATTACATGTCAATTTAAGATGGTAAATCATTAAATGGTAGAATCAAAATGTAATCAACCCTACTTTTAATGTTAAGAGTATTATGTATCTGTTGTTTCGTTAATGCAAATACTTGGCCATCAGCTGATGAGACGAACTTCGATTTCAGATTGTGATTCTCCTGAGGCCTCAACATGTTGTTGGCCTCTTCCTCTCGATGTAGCTTTTTTTCATGGAAGTGACTCCAAAAATCTTTTCTGCATACAAAAAAGATTCAATCAGAAAAACATAAAAATGACTACACTTGGTAAATACTAAAGATGGAATATGAATGATTAAAATTTTACCTATTGTTCCTCAAGTGGAATTGAAAAATTCTTCATTGTCTCATTTATGCAAGTTGGAGTTGGTTGATTTTTTAAATTATAATAAGCCTCATAATAAAGAGCTAGGATATAGTTGGTTGAATGAATAATTGGTTTTTCTGAAATTGGTGCATTGTTAAGGTCTTGCCTTTATCTTGTTTGATAGAAATGTGCACCAGTCAAATTTTTTATTTCTGATTGTTGCAAGAATGTATGCAACAACCCAATTTGGAATCTCAATTTTGTCCACCCTGCATAATAATTCTGGCTTAAAACAAAGAAATCAAGGTAGCAAGAAAGTGGTGTGCAACATACTGCATATCCACTCCTCATCTTGATTTGCTGACATGAGCTGTAAAATTCTTCAGAATCATAATCAATTTGAATTAATATTAAAAAACATTCAAGTGAGAGAAAATTAGACTTACAATCAACATTGAAACCATAACTAGATTCGAGGAAAATATTTTTATTGTCAGTGAGGGTTTCTTTGGTTGTTACTATCGGCACATTTTTAAATGGGAGACCTGTCAATTGATGGATATCAACAGGTTCAACACCAAATGAGAATGTACGTTGATCTTCCAATGTAACAGTAAAAGTACTATTTTCTCTATTGTAGGAGGAAAGTGGGTAGTTAAGAGTCTGGTGTTCAACCTTAAAATGGGGCATACTAACAAGCCCTTGGAATTTGGATGCTACTATGGAATTCCTAGTATTTTGCATTCATTTCTATACTCCATGTATGTGGGGGCACATAGCACTTCTATATTCAATCTTGCCCTTGGAGGCTCTAGGTGTTGGATCTTGGGGTTCATCTTGGGCACCAAAAGCCATGAATTTGATTGTGATTGACATCAACGTATGTATGATACCTACAGCAAAAAATGCTCGGAGAAGGAAAACAATTTAGTATCCGGGAAAGGAAAGTGAAAATGATGGGTCGGGTTGGTATTTATAGGCAAAATTAGGGTTTTTTGGTAGTTTTCTCCCATTAACAACTCCTTCTTGTCGCACGACAGCCAGGTATTGTTGATGTGTGTCAACAACACTTATTTCCACATGAAATCAAGGTTTTGTTGACACTCGTCAAAAAAATGTTACTGTCACATGACAATAAGGTGTTGTTGTTTCTCATCAACATCTCCTTGTTGTCACGTGACAACAAGGTGTTGCTAATGCCCGTCAGCAAAAAATTGTTGTCACATGAAAACAAGGTGTTGTTCACACCTGTCAGCAACACCTTGCTGTTGTGTGATCAGCTATTGACGGGCAACAACAAGTGTTGTTGACAGGCGTCAAAAGTGTGCCTTATTGTTATGCAATAATAATTTTTTACTAATGGGTGTCAGTAACACCTTGTTGTCGCGCGACAACAAGTTTTTGTTGATGGGCGTCAATAGCATGCCTTGTTGTTGCGTGATAATAAGGCACACTTTTTACACCCTTCAATAACACTTGTTTTCACGTGAAAGTAAGGTATTGTTGTCACCCGTCAATAGTTCCTTATTGTCGCACATCAACAAATCCTTATTGTCATGCGACAGTAAGGTGTTGCTAACACCTATCAAAAAAACATTATTGTCATGTAATAACAGGACACGTTATTGATGCCCATCAGCAACACCTTTTTGTTGTGTGACAACAAGGAGCTATTGATGGGTGATAACAATACCTTATTGTCACACGACAATAAGTGTTGTTGATGGGCATCAGAAGCGTGCCTTATTGTCACGCAAAAACATTTTTTTTGCTGACGGGCGTCAGCAACACCTTTTTTTGTCGTGTGATAGCAATGGATTGCTGACGCCCATTAGCAAAACCTTGTTGTCACGTAGCTTTCACACTTACTCTCAAGTCTCTTGAACCTGCTAGGTAAATATTTCTTACAAAAACCTACAAAAAACTCGCCTTAGTTGCGAATGCAGCCAAAGGAATATTCGCCAAGGAGTTTCCACCTCCTTTTTTCCAGAGGCTTCTTATAGTGAACCTTGGTGCGAAAGATAAGGGCAAATTCGGGACTTAGCTATTTTCACATGTACAAGCCATTTTTGGAGATAGAGTGCAGAGCACACAAACCGGATAAATACTTTCATGACATGCATTGGATATTTTTGGAAGAGCGACTACTTAGTGCTTTACATGGGTGCATGCTATGAATATAATTGCTACTACCAGTTAACTAGAAGAGGTCTATTGTTAGTGCACTTGCATGTGTGGCTATGACTGTAAAGGCGCATGGCTATTTTCAGCATGCAACCTATTTTTAGAGTGATGCAAGTGGTGAAGGGAAATTCCCCACCCTTATAAATGTGTAATGATTTGTGTAGAATAGAAGGATAGTGTGAGAATTGTGTTAATGTAAAGTTATGTTATCAGATTTGATGCACGCATAAGCTATGGTATTACCTATTGTAATGAGCTTCTGTGTATTTATTATGTTTAATATAATGGAGTGTATTGGTTGAATCAAAGTATTAATCTTGAGTATAATTGGTTCTTTCATGCTTTAACTTCATTATGGTTATCATTTAAATATGTTACTCTTTAGATCTAGATCTAGACATGCTCTATAGAATGATATATTAATTATGGATTTGAATGTATTAAGTCTTCATCATGCTAACAACCTGTAATAACAACCCTAAAAAGTGGCTTGGTACCTTTGCACGCTTTGGGTAAGCACTTAGTCTAGGATTAGTGATGTGCTAGCGCGCTTGTACTTTTATTGGTAAATTCTAGGCCACATCATTCGTTCCATTTCCAGGACCTCTTTTTCAGTTGTTTTCAGGATGGTTCATGATGAAGACAAATTGGTTGACCCTAGAAATTGTTGAGGAGTGGACACATGATCTGGAAGAAGAATACGCACGAAGGTTCAGTACTGGATTTAAGTTTAACACACATGCATGGGTGGAATAGAATTTGTATGACAATTTGTATGAGAGCTTTTTCACTATTTTTCTGATAGAGTTTTACAAGTGGCTGACTGCTTATGCGTCTAAAAGTGATTGGAGGTATCATGCACTTGTTTTGATGCAGGAAGAATTTCAGGCCCTATGTGATGCTGATCTAATTCGGACATGTGTTATGGATACTTGGTTTTTTGGTGTTCTTAACAACTATATTCTGGAGTACTCAATTTCCACTTATTCTTTCTAGGGGAAATTACCTACAAGGCTATCCACTGGTGATTAAAATATTAATGGTAACCCTAAACTTTGAAAGCAAACCAATGGCTAACTAAACCCCACCATGCGCTGGGGCAGGAGAAAGTTTGGTGAAAGATGGCAGACCTAGCGACAGAAAGAGAGAGAGAGGAAATGCGGCTTAAGTATAATGAGGTACACTAGAGGGAGATAGAGAAGCATTGGGATGTTGTAGAGAAAATGTAATTATGGAGAAAGATGGCTCGTGAAGGATTTGAAGTTCATGTAGAAGACGTGGAACCTAAGCATCGTAACCTCCCCCATTTGGGAAATCATAACAAGGAACCCCCCTTGTCCTCACATAGAAGCACGCTAGCAGAGAAAACCTAGGCCGTGGGCATGCATTTGAATCTACCTGATAACCTTGCCTTTGTGCCTTGTCTTCCAGTATCTAGTACGCCAAATAGTCATTAAGCTAATTTAAGCAATGCGAGAGGAGTAAGTCATATAACAAGTACATCGATGGCATCGTAAACATCTTTGTTTTTTTTTGGAGGTACCTTTTCAGGTGTATCATCCGAATAGAATTCAAGTGCATAAAATTTTGGACTCACTTCTGGGAGTGGTAACACTTCGCAGACTATAGGGGTGTAGTTCAGTACTACTATTGGGATGTAGGGAAGTACATCTTCTGGTCCAAATCTGGCTATAGGTGGAGGATTAGGAGGTATGGGTGGTTCTAGTTCTAGTGTATCTGGTGGTTCTTGAGGTAGAGGAAACACAGGAGGTTCTGGATCAAGTGGGAAAGGTCTGCACCAACCCCAAAATATTTACATGGAAATATCTCTTCATCTTCCATAGTATAGGGACATAGAATATGCTTTTTAACACGTGCACATGTGTGAAATACTATCGTACACAAAATAAATCACGGCTTCTAAGTGCAGGGAAAGTCAATTTCCCACTACATTACAAGGGCATGCACACAACTGGTATAGAAATTTTGACCCTGATCAGACTTGCGTAGACTATGGAGCTTTAAAATATGTTTTCCTTAAATATTTTCACATTCCTAAGTTTGAGTAGAAGAGTATAAGCGTGCTCAAGGATATTAAGCAAGACACTACTAAAAATTTTTAAGAGTATGATGCCCATTTCAAAAAAAATTTATCTAAGATTTCTTATGATATTCATGCAAGCCAACATGCACAATGGTTCGTTGGAGGTCTGATTACACCTTTTAGAAGGGCACTATCACATAATACATACACTGATCCGTGCAAAGAACTTGAAGCATCTTTACGTAGTGAGGCAGTTAGAAGTATAAACACTAGGATGAGCCCATTTTCTAAAGCACAGATTGCAGCCATGGCGAATAAGTTAGAGAAGCTATCAGCAGATTCAACACATGAGATGTGCACTAGGATTTGGTGTAAAAATTGTGAAGTGGAAGGTCACACCAAGGATAGTTGTCCATGTAGATCAGTATGCTCATTGATGTTAGACTATGAGATATGTCATTTAAACCATGATGCTAGCCGTTTCCCATTATTACCACGCGCAATAAGGAAGAACGTCTCTTGTTACTGTAAAAAATTTAGGTCCACAAATCACAACATGAAAGAATGCTAGCTGATTGGTCAAATCCATGATGTTATAGATATTGGTGTGCGACAGACAGGAGTCTCAGATAACTCTAAAGGCAAGAACGAGAATTAGGATCGGGATCACAATCAAGTGCGTTATGATTAGAATGAAGGGCGTTTTAAAGGAGGTTATGACAGAGGTCGAGGATACCATGGTGGATTCAGAGGATGAGGCTGTGGTGGTGGAAGAGGTGATTTTCCTCGTGGAACATGTTATACATGTGGATCTCCTGACCACTACAGGCGTGAATGCCCTTAGAATATAACATGTTCTTTCTGTGGAAAGAATCATAGTGATGAGGAATTCCCATACTTGTATGAGCATCTTAGTAATAAGCATAAAATATAAAATAGGCATTGGGATGGTTAAGATACAGTGTGCTATGGAAAATAAGTGGATGCCCAAGTTGGAACTAGAATCCTAGGCATTGCCAGTAAAGATCACTACCTACGTTGAAGCATCGCGTGCCAAAGAAGTATTGTAGCAGAAGCCTACCATCACTAAGGAGGAGGTTCTACATACATGATACCCATATCTTGTCCATCAGAATGAGGTTTATCATGAAACCATGGAGGTAATAAAAAATATTCAGGGTGAAATATAGTATTTAAAGGAGAAATCACAAAATATGGAGCAAAAGAAAGCAGCAGAAACAATGCAATATGATATGGATGACTTCAAAGAATTATGCAAGATGTTGTGCTAGGAGAATATCATTCCACTATTAGGGAATTGGTTTAAGGTAAACATTACGCATGCAAGTATTGAGAGTGGATGGAAGATCCTGAATGCAAACCTTCCCCCTCATAGCTTAGATTACGAAAATCAAATCATTATGTAGATGGATGGATTTTGAGTAATATATTGATTGATACAAGCATGAAAGCCAATGTTCTTACTCTAGATGCATGGGTACAAATGGGGAGACCTCCATTGCATCCATCTTTGAATGTATTATTTATGGCTAACTGGACTAAGGCCACTCCCATCAAAGTTTTAAAAGATGCATCCATTACCATATAGGGAGCCAAGTCCACTAGGGTTTTTCAGGTTTTAGCGCTTGCAGAGGCAAATAGCTTCCCAACTTTACTTAGGCATCCTTGGTATTATGCAAGTAATGTTGATATTTGGTTCAACAAGGGTTATATCAGTTTTGAAAACAAGGAAGAAAGAGTTATCATCCCTTTAACAAATGGAAATCTTGTGCCCTATGTTGAGCCTTTGAGTGAGGAAGACCTAAAGAGGATTTATGTATGCATCATCTAGGACCTAGAGGTATTTGAGCCATCTAAGAAGGAATCCTTCAATGGGAAGATGCATAGTCTATTAGTGATACTACAAGTGTTGCTTGCGATAATTGGGCTCATAGTATGTATGAATTGATAGGGAGAAAAGTAAAGAGCACATTTATGTGGGACAACAAACCTCGATGTATCAGGAGAATACATAACAAATTGTTACCTCATTACACTGGAGAAGGAGACCCTATGGTATTTCTACACGCCATGGAGGAAAAGTGGATAGACTAGTTGGAGAGATGAAGTATGCTAGCATATACCCTGCGTGGGACAATAACACACTGGTGGGTGGTTCACAAGGATAATCTTGTAGGATGGAATGAAATTAGGATTGCTCTTTCTACTAGGTTCTTCCAGAGAAATACACCTACTCAAATATGCATTTCTCATGGTAATCAACTTGTTTAGCACCACATTCAGTAGTTTGAGAGACTCTAGACAAAGGGGAAGGAAGCTTTACCACCTTCACTCTGGGTGCACAAATTCTATTACACTTTACAAGGTTGCACGCGTGTTTGGTAAGTATATGTGGAGCTCTATAGAGAGACTAGAAATTGGTAGGATTTAATTATAGGAATGACCCAGACATTTGAATATTTCTCTACTAAACCTCCGGTAGTAGAGGCATTAAAGGTTATAAAGCACTTAACTATGGGAGATACTGCTAAAGAAAAGGAACTCATTCAGGATTTATTTGATGAAGAAGACTCAGGAGTGCGTTTTTCTAAAGAAACAAAGATAGATGTCGCACTACTTACACATGCTTTACTTAAGAAGGAAAAAGGAAAGGTAGTCTACTTAGTGGATGAGGAAGAAGTAGAAAATCTAGATGTTGACCATTCAACATGTAGGCGTGAGGTTTTGGACAGTGGAGATAAGACCACGCGTGCCTATCATGAACCTATGAAGACAAAGAAAGTGAATATTGGATCAGATGTTGAGCCTAAAGAGGCCATAATTGTGGACTATTGGTTTGGCTCTAAAGTGGCAAAAATCATTGAGTTACTACGAGATTCTCAAGACTTATTCCCTCTTAGATGCCATGAACTCAAAGGCGTGTATGAATCATTAGGAGAAATGAATATAAATCTTAAGAAAGGTGCACACCCAGTTAGAAAGAGACCCTACAGGATGAACCCCAACTTGTATGAAAAGATCAAGGAAGAAATTGACAAAATGTTGAAGTCTAGAATCATCAAGCCCCTAGATGAGTCAGAATGGGTTATCCCAATGGTTGTCAGCATCAAGAAGGATGGTAGGATTTGGATCTGTGTGGACTACAGGGAGCTGAATGTTGCATGTGTGATTGATCCCTTTCCTACACCATTCACTGAGGAAATACGAGAAGGTGTTTCTGGGCACGAAATCTATTTTTTTACAGATGGATTCTCTGGGTATCATTAAGTTAGGATTGCCTAGGAGGATCAAGAAAAGACTACTTTTACTACTGAGTGGGCTAGCTTTGCCTATATTGTGATGCCTTTTGGTCTGAAAAATGCACATGCTATATTTTTGCGCATAGTTGTTCAAGCGTTCAAATATTTTATTCACAACTTATTGTAGGTTTATTTAGATGATTGGACAATGTATGGACTTGTTAAGGATCATTGTGACAATCTATGCTTAATGTTTGAAAGATGTAGAAATTTGCGTATTTATTTGAACATCAAGAAATGTGTATTTTCTACACCATTTGTAATACTGTTAGGGCACATCATCTACAAGGAAGGTTTATTCATTGATCTAGCTAAGGTTGCAGGCATTATCGACTTAAAAGAGTCTACCAGTCAAAGTGAGGTACGTGGATTCTTGGGTCACACTGGGTATTATAGAAAAATTATAAATAGGTATGATAAGGTTTTCACACCCTTGGAGGAGTTACTAAAATGAAAGGGGACTTTCTACTGGGGGGAACTGCAGTAACATGAATTCGAGACATTAAAGGAGAAACTTAATATAATGCCTATTATACGATTTCGTTTGTGGGACTAACCATTTCATGTACATGTGGATGCCTCTAGCATGGACATTGGCATGGTGTTGGCGCAGCCTAGAGAAGGTATTATAGATCATCCTATCTGTTTTACTAGTAGAAATCTGACTCCTATAGAACAGAATTATACAACTATAGAGCGTGAATATTTGTCGACGATCTATATGCTACATAAATTTAGATAGTACCTACTAGTAACACCATTTATATTTTATACTGATCACATGACATTGAAGTATTTGGTAAATAAGCCCATTTTACAAGGGTGCATATGCAGGTGGGTACTCTTATTCAGAGAATTTTATTTCATAGTTGTGGTAAAACAAGGGAAAAGTAATTCTAGACCAGATCATCTATCCATAATACATTCGGGAGAAGAAGTGCATGAAATTGAATATACCATGTTTGATGCACGATTATATAGGTTACAATGTGCGCCATCAAAATTAGAGGACATTGTTGTTTTTCTATGAACAAGTATGGCACCCGAAGGGATAAAATCCTTAGAGAAGAAACAACTTACTATTCGCATGACACTATTTATGTTGATTAGTGGTGACTTGTACAAGTTAGGCCAGGATGAAGTATTACGCCGATATGTGCTAAAACATGAGCACACACATATCATGGAGGAGGCTCACGGTGGTATTGCAGGTGGCTACTATGTAGGCGACGCCACTACGCACAATATTATACTTGTTGGATTATGGTGGGATACCCTACATAAATATTGTAAGGCATATTGCAAGGCTTTTGATCACTGTTAGCACCTTGGGAAACTAGGTCAAAGAGATGAAATGCCTCTAAGACCTATTACTAGTGCAGAACCGTTTACAAAATGGGCTATAGATTTTTTGGGTCCTATTTCACCATCCGTGTGTAGGACTAGATCATGATATATCATTACTTGCACAGACTATCTAAAAAGGTGGGCAGAAGCAACACCTACAAAGGATTGTACAATGGCTACAACAATCAGGGTTTTATGGGAAAATATTATTACAAGGTATGGATGCCCGTTGATTTTGACCATTGATAGGGGCACACATTTTATGAATGAGATAATCAAAATTTTATTGGATGAATTCATGAATGCACACCATAAGACTACACCATATCATCCTCAAGAAAATGGGACTTCTGAGGCTTTTAACAAGATTTTGAGCCAGACATTGACAAAAATTTGTGATGTTGGGAGAAATGATTGGGATGATAAAGTTTCTACAGTACTTTGGACGTATAGAATAACATACAAATGGTTAAACAAGGCCACACCTTTTCAATTTGTGTTTGGTGTAGAAGTATTTCTTCCCTATGAAATTTATGTTACCTTCTTTGTGTATTGCGTGCATGGGAGGTCTAACTGATGAGCAAGCATTAGAAGAACAAATTGACAAGTTTATTAAGTTGGATGAATGATGAGAAATAACATGCTAGAGTCAAAAGCAATAAAAATCCAGGCATAAAGCATGGCCTGAGAGGCACATTAGTGATAAGAATCTTGAGAAAGGATAGATGGTGCTTCTTTATGATTCTAAGTTTCTACTCCATCCAGGAAAACTTAAAGTACATTGGTTAGGACCATATGTTGTTACTCACAAACTTGAAATAAGATCTTGTCAGTTAGAAACACTTGATGGAATATGGTTACCCGATTACTTCAACGGGAGTAGGTTGAAGCCCTACTATAAATAAGTCTTCTTGGTGTTTGTAATAAGAAAATATTGCCATTTAGATTTGGTTTTCAATTATTTATTCCATTAATGTATTTCCTTATTCGTCACTATGCTTTTTTATTTTAGTTGGTGTTTTGTGAAATAAGCGCATTTACACACCAGAAGCTAATAACCATTTGCAGTATTTTCATGCGCAGAGGACTACACATACCATTTGTGTGGGGTGGTTATTGAGAAATGGGTACGCATAACGGAACAACCTGCTACAGATGTTATTCAAAGTTTGAAGATTTGGTGAATAGGAGATTGTTTCCAAATAGAGACCATAGATGGAGATAAATAAAGTAAAAATATAACGCAAGGTAAGTGACGGCCGTGAAGACTACAAGTAGAAGGTGAAGTGACGAGGTGCACAGTCACATGGAATCGCGCTGAGGTGTAAAGATGTACCGCATGGAAAAATGTGAAAAAGGTCAATTAATGAGGATTGTTGGTAGGTGAAGGAGGAATGACTGCTCTAAATTTTTCAAAATCTATATAAGGAAGGGACACGAGTTCATTTTTACTGTTGTTAATTGTAAAAAATTGAAAGAGCTAAGTGCGACCAAGATGAGAAAATCATGTTGAGGTGCAAAGAGTATGAAACCATATATGAGGAGTAGATTTGTGCGTAGGATAATCTTGCATCCCCGTTGGTGAAGGGTTTGAGCAAAGCAGAGAGTTCGAAAGAGCTAGGGCACATAATTTTAACTAGGGCACGCAAATTCAAGATATGGTTTGAGTTTGTATGTTACAGAAGCTAGAGGGCAAGCATTTGAGGACAAAAAATTTTGATTTACAGATGGCACCAAAGAAATCACCTTCCGTAGGAGTAAAAGTATTACACAAGACATAGAAGATCCAACTCCAAACCTTGGCATTCCAGTTCCTAAGGGGCCAAGAGCTAAAAGAACGAGTGGATAGTTTACTGTTCTAGCTTTGGGCTATGCTGAGGACACAAGTAAAATTTTCCACGCCTGTTTTCAAAGCATGGTGAGCCCTATGGAGTTATATGGATGGGAGCTGATGGATGAAGACATGGCCACCATTCTTACTAGGAAGAAACTATCTTTGTCTATGCATACACACATGGATGAGCTAGACTTCGACATATGCGAAGAATCCTGTGTGTTAAGAAGGTTGAATAAGACTTCTCAAGCCAGACATATAACCGTAAAACCCACTATTATGTCTGATGATAAAGTAAGTAATGCCTTGGTAAAAGTATATACAGAGGTGGTACAGAGGAACATAGACAAATCTGCCACTATCAAAGTGCTAAGGGAAGAGATCAAGGCCAAATATGTAGATATCACGCGCTTAAAAGGGGAGAAGGACTTAGAGTAGAAGAAGAATGGGTTCCTTATCGACATGGAAGATAATATTGTGGATCATGTCCTCCAAGCGAGACCACACTTAGAGCCCAAAGTACCTAAAATGTTCCCTTTGGCTATGCACTATGTCCATACCTTAGTCAATTTGGTGCTCGAGGAGGGACCAATTCAGATGCCATCACTAAAGGACCCTGAGGAGGAGGCAGAGAGGGAAAAGGTTGTAGTAGTTTGAAAGATTACATCATACGAGGAACTGCTTCAAACGTTGCGGGAGGAGATGAAGAAAATGGATCAAGCGTTGAATATTTGTACAGCTCTAGAGGTAGTCATAAGAATAAGGACCATGGTAGAGGACAATGAGGTCATGAAGGCAATGAAGGATGAAACTTTGGGGTGTATAGAGAGATTGGCACTGGTAAAGCAAAAGCGTGAGGCCCTTACAGTGGCCCAGGAACCCCATAAGAAAAGGTTGGATGAACTTGGGAAACTTATAGCACAGAAGATGGATATTCTAGAAGGTAGAATGTCTGCAATGTCTAATATTATGTTAGTATTACAGAATGAAAAGGGAGAAATTACCTAGGATGAATTGGAATATATTGCAGTAATATTCCAGAGAAGGCAGAGGTTGCGTTGAATGAGTGACAAACATTGGAGGCATAAATAAAAGAAGAATATCCAGAACTAATTCTTAAAGTTAAAGCATAGGATAGTGTAGAGTAAATGCTGACAATTTTTGCACTTGTGCAAAAATGGGAAACTCAAAACTTTGTTACGATGGATAGTATTCATGAAGTGAACCTAAGCTAGGGGAGAATCTTTTAGTTCAATGTTGTTTCTATTGGATTAATTAATGATTACATGAAATCTACAACTATGTGTGTTGTTACAAAATGTAGCAGATCAAAAAGTTTGCAATTTCATGACTATCTTCAACAAAAGAACAAAAATCCTAGAAGGACATATGTGTTATCTTAAAGAAGACATTGAATTCCATAATAGATGAAGTGTTAAGTTTTGGAACAACAATCATAATTTCAGATTGCAACAATCAGAGTTCATTGTTAAATGTTATAGGTATTCTTTAAGGTTCTTTCCTTCATGATTAAGACATTCAATTATATTATTGAGTTGTTTAATTCATCATACAACTCAGTTTCATAATTCAATTTTTTATTCATAAGGAATTTCAAAATGTTCCCACACAAACCATGAGATGTAACAAAAGAGTAAATTACAACTACTAAAGTAAGAGGTACATATGCATGAAAAAGAAAGTAGAAGAGTATGAATGAACCTATCATTTCCTTGGGGGTTTATTTTTTTCGGTTGATGCATCTCCATATCCATCTTTGTTCCATTTTCATTTTGTTGCTTAAAAGCACTGTACCTAAAAATAGAAATGAAGAATTGTCAGAGTTGAGCTCAGGGTTAATCTGTATTCCTATACTATCCAAATGCGTGCAGATGGATCTCTTAACAACAAGAGATATAAATTACATGAGGATCAAAGGAACAAATGATAAAAATACTTTTCTATAACATCATACATGATTTATTCAATCTAAAATAGAGAGAAGAGAAGAAAAACTATGCAACATAAGAGAGGCTAAAAATCCTAAATATTTTCTAACTATTTTCTTAAGTGTGCATGTATAGGTTGTAGTGAAGAAAAAAATAAAATCATGTCTTAAAGTCCTCACTGTTAGATAACAATTGCAGAGTTAAATGAATTCTATCCTACGGTACATCAAGATTGAAATAAATCACAAGTACATACTAGTATGAAGGAAGAATCTAACACAAATTTCAGCAGCTATTCTTTAAATAGAAGGAGTTATAGTGTAGATCATAGAGAGACTTACATGCTTACTTCCACTCAAGAATGATAGTACATGTTTCAAATTTTCAAATAGGTGAAGTAGAAGAAGTAGAATATAAAGGTCGAGGTTAACTAGAAGGATAAGATTACGATTGGAATAGAATGAGAAAGAAATCTGAGAAAAATTTGACAGAGCTTCGCCATGTAAAATGGACATTTTACATATTTCCATCATGTTATTTACAGCTAATATATGCTCAGATAAATCAAATAGTAATACAAAGAGAGGAAATGCATGGTATAAGATACAGATCCTGACAGGCTGAAGGTTCCAAGACCTATAATCAATAATCACGAAATATCTCAAAATTATAAACTGAGAAGAAATCTAGCTCTGATGTCAAAATCATAGAAATGAACTGAGCATAGCTATTGCAGTAAATGATAAACATCCAACATAAGGTTTAGACTAATCTTACAGGTTTTAGACTTTAATATTTATGTTTCATGAATGGATTTGAATCAGTATCAAGTAATATTGCATCTAGAAGGATAACCAAGTCTCAAGAAGGCCATTTCCAGAGGATTCAACAAAGAATTTGAAAATGCTAAAGAATGCAACAATTACTTTTTAATAGAGTCTCAGAATAATGACCTGAAATGCATTGTTTATTCACATGTAAAGTTCAATAATTATACAGAATCTCAATAGCTCAAACTAGAAGGAATCAATAGTGGTTTTAGATCTATCATCTTTCAAACAGAAGGAAGTACACCCATATTAAAATCCAAGCGTAAGAGGGAAGGGGAACTTAATGTACATAAGCATATTAAAAAGAACAAGGTTGAAGACACTCTAGGCACCACTAGAGATTCAGTTGAAAATATTGGTCCTAATAAAGTCATTAGCTCTCCTGTAAAATTATTAGGTCTCAAGGTAAACAAGTACAAAGATAGCTCATCTCCAAAAAGAGACTTCAAACATGAAATGAGAGAAGGTGTATCAGCCATGGACAAGACATTCAAGGACCAAGTTCAGACATCTTTAGAAACTGATAGCAAAGGAACTACAGTGGCCTTGATACAAGGTACTTTTATGCTAAGAAAAGGAAAATGAAAGAATGGAAAGAGAGCCAAGCATCCCAAGAAGGCCTTCCATCACAAGACTACATAAGAGAAAGTAGAGTTAGTATGAAAGAAGAAGAAAGTGAATCTGAATGTAGAAGAGAAAAGAAATTAAAGGCTTTAAAATAAGAGGGAGAGGAGTCCAGTGCAAGAAAAACAAAGGAAAATGATAGCCCTAGTTTGGAGAATGAAATCATAAAAACATATCTAAGATACATAGTAAAATGGAAACTATCAGAGCAAGGATGAAGCTAAAAACTCGAATACCCATATTTTAAAATATACATATCTACAGTTTTAGAGAGCCAATATAATAAACAGTGACATGTATATAAGGAAAGCAACGAACTTACCTTCTACCAGGTCAGGCGTGATTGAGAATGTTCCTCCAGACACTTTTCAATAGCAAGAATTTAGTACAAAAACCAAACCCTCATGGATGAGAATCAAGAAAACGTAGTGAAGCCAAGAACTACATACACAGGGATTTGAAAGACAAATTTATAGAGATCTCAAGAGTAAAGAAACCAAAAAAACATCATAGATTTGAGCTCGAACTCATAGAGACAGAGGCCATTCTTTTTCTACAGAAACCTCATAGAGCTCGAAAGGAACAAAAATGGTGGCCACTTTGAAGGAAAACTTGCAGAAGATCAAAGAAATATCCATGGCAGAAATAGAGTTTCATAACTCAAATATCGAGTAAAGAACCATAAAACAAAGTATTCACGTTCACAAAAACTCACAGAGAACAAAGAATAACATAGTTCCGAGCTTGAAGTTTACAACAATGGTGGAAAACATTCACAACCACCTCACTCAAAAAGCTTGGACATAACACAAAACAAAAAGATACAGATGCATACAAGCTTAGAAGACCAATTTGGTAAAGAGCCGATCTTGAAGGAACAAAAATGGTGGCCTAAAACAAACTTTCCAGGACTTCACCCGCGAATTGGAAAAATGAAGAGTAAAAAATGAATAGGGTTCGAATTGATTTAACTCACCAAACTAAACCTCATACAAATCTAAATCATCCTAAGTTAAGGATTCATGGTAAAGAAGACCATAGTATAGAGATCGAAAGTTAAACATTCACCAACTTTCAATGCAAACTCTATCCCAATTAGAGTTAAAGATCAACGATCAACATTCAACCAAGGACCAAAATCAAGGATCAAGGATCATCACCAAATTTCGAAGAAAACCACCATGGTTAGATGCCACCAACTACATTTAAATCCAGGTTGAATCCCTAATCAAGGATCAAGATCGGTGATCAGAGATAAAGCAAGTGACAGAATCAACGGTCAACATTGATTTTAATTTATCTATACAAACTCAAGGGTACAATCTATTGGTGCTCAAAATAGTCTCGTCCCAATTTACCTCTGAAAACTTATTGATTTATGGCCTCTGTTATTTTCTCCTTCCCCGTGTTGTTCTTGGTCATTCCTTGTGGCCATTTTTAAATTGGTTCAAGGGTTATAAATCACTTAAAAATCTATATTTTGAGTCTCACATGCTCTATTCCTTCAAAAACTTAGGTTCCCCCATGTTTTCTATTCTCCATGGTTGGGATTTGTTTTCCTTGTCATTTTTGCCCTAAGTAATTGAATAAAATGAATGGATGTGTCCCTGAAGAATGTATTTGAGCCTTGTAACATTTCTAAGATTTCTATCCTTGAAGAAAATTTCATTCCCAAGCTCAAATGGTCATTTTTCTATATTTTATGGTTTGACAAGCGTTTCTTCCAGTCAAAATTATATCCTTGTATGTACAGGGAGACGTGGGACCTTTTGGTTGGACATGGCTCAGCTGGGTACTTAGAAAAATTCATGAAAATCCTCAACTCAAAATGTGTCCACATGGAGGCATGTCACTCATTTGAAGATCTACTTTTTGGTTTTGCCTTGGAGTAGTGCCGAGAGGACATGTGGAGGTTTCCGCTGCTTGGCTCGGACTTAGACAAATTTTCATGTAGTTGGAACAGTTTGGTGGAATAGGACACGTGGTGAGCTCACGCTCATCCAGATTCTCCGCCTGAAGCACCATCTATAAGTTGCGCCAAGCAGACCCATGGAGGAACTGCGCATGTTTGAGGACCGGCCCTTCAGTTTTATTCTAAAAGAAACGTTGGGATGGCACGTGGAGGCCTCCGCTCACTTAACATTTTACATATACTTTTCAACGACCAAAAGGAGACTACCTCAAATGATGACACGTGTCACCATCCATTGAGCTTCAAGCATTCAGATAGACGTTTCCGGAACAAGACATGTGGCAAGCCCGCGCTCAATCAAGGTATCAAATTTTTAAGACTACCTCAAGGTGCGCCAGGGTGACACGTGGTAGTTTAAAAAGTCAAAAAGGTGGGGAGGTGGGCCATCGGAGGCCAATTGGATATTTTTCCTCCTTAAGGATTAAAATTTTAAAATGGCCCACAAGCCCGATGAGGGAAATAGTCAATGTTTTTCCCGGTCAATGTTTTTCCCTGATCAATGGCAGAGGTGGGGGATCTCAGGGGAAATTTGAAAAAAAATCCTTTTGAGAAAAAAGAGTTAAAAGTAAAAAGGAAGTGTGGCACCACTCTAATGACATTTTGACACATGTCAGACTGATTCCTAAGGGCAGAGCTGTGGGTAAAATTTGGAAAATTTTCCTTTTTCCAAAAAGAGAGTAAAATGGTAGAATTTGGATGTGGTTCCGTGCCAATCACATTTGGACACGTGTTAGGATCGTATCCCGAGGGTGAAGGTGCGGAGCAAAATGGATTTTTTTTCCATTTTTTCAAAAAATTGTAAAAATTCAAGGGAAGCCCCCGAGTCTGTTCTAAAGTTTGAATCTACCACGTGGACAACCCAAATTCAAAGTAAAGATCAACGGCTACTATGAGTCTAAATCTTATTTTCTGGCATATTTCTCTGAAACACATTTGGAAGTGCAAACCTCCATGATTTCTTGGTCTTTTATACATGCCAAGTAGAGAGGGAATTTAATGTTGATATCTAAAGTTTGGTGGGAAGATCTGGAGGACGTCTTTCGCCATTAAAATGGTCTGACTTTCGTGCCCTATCGGATTTTCCATTTTTTCTCTCCCGAGAATGCAAGGGGCCAGATTTGACAAAATAGGGGTGGAGGTGGTTGGAAAATTGAAGGAAGAGTGATCTACCCAAGCAAGGAGTTGAATGCAGGAGGCATTTGATGAAATCTACCCCCTCGAGCACCTGGAGACTTTTACAGATCTGATTCTGGGAATCACAAAAGAGTCATGGTGAGCACTGGTGCATTAAACGTCTTTGTCTTTTAGGAGGAAGGGGCTCTGTTGAAAGGTTATAAATGGCACAAATTTTTCATGCAAATGGTTGGGAGTTGTTGGAGTGTGAGGGGTCTGTATTTATTTTTCTAATTGAAAGCTTGATAGATCACATCCCTTTTGAGAAACCATTCAAGAATCTTGTATATCTCTTTTGTATTAAAATATGATCATGTCAAGGTGGTTGCAAAAGTGTAGCCATTGAAAAACTCTAAGGTTGTTCTAGAAACTTTCCCCTTCTGATAGATTTAATTGAATTCGAGTTAATTCTATGTTGTCTCAAGAAAAATGTGTTGATTTTACTTTTGAATGTATGTAAATAGTTTTTCGTGTTTCTGTTGTAATCTTGTGTTAAAATCTGATTCAATCACACAGGCCTCAATCCTTATGATAGTTTAGTAGCATCTGTAATTCCATTTCTCAGAAGATATTTCATTTGGGTTGGAATAAACGATTTAAAATCACTTTTCTCTCATCTGTTGACAAATATTTTTTGTAAGCCTTTGGGTGTACCTTAGGCATGATTTGGCTTAGACCTTGATGTTTTGTTGGGTTTTCTAACTCAAGCCTTCGTGATAGAATCTCATAGATTGTGTGAAAGAGTGCTAATTTGGGCCTCCATTGAAGCACATATTCTAGTTGAAGAAATATTTTAGCTATTCTGTGGCATTCTGTTGGTCTGACTTTCCATTTTGTAAGGTTCTTCAAAGATATGGTGAATCTAGTTTCACCCTGCCCCACCTCCCACCAAAACTTCATTCAAAAACAACTAATCTTACCCATCCTACCCCTGTTTGTCATGTGTGTATGCTAATGCACAATCCTCATCACCTAAACATGCACAAGCAAGCAGGGTATCAAATGTCTTTAGTAACCTTTGTCGTGTTGTGAAATATCTCCATGATCTAGAAGTGACAACTCATGAGAGTCATACCTAGCGTGTTGATCATATTTTCTCAAGGTCTTCTCTATAGAGTTTATGAAAAAGAAGGATTTATCATTGTTCTTCAATAACAGAGGTTACAAAATAGGTTCTCTTACCTTGGTTGAAAGTCACAACCTAACATAGTGAAGATAGATCAAATCCTCTTGAAGGTGCTATCCATCTCTCCATAAATCCAAGTAACAAAGGGACAATTAGATTTTTCCCCAGCTACAAAATGACATATATTTGTGATCTACCTACCTCTAAGCCCGTTGTTGAATCTGTGTTGCTTCTTGTCTTGAAAAGGAGAACAAATTTGGATACCAACACTAGTGGCACCATTATCGGGGACTCTCAGTATAAAATCAAGAACTTGGTAAAACATTTCTTGTATGCACCAGGTGCTATGTGTAGTTACTTTAGTTTTCACATCCAGTGCACTATCTTTTATTTGATAAATCTTGGTAAAGAAAGGTCAAAATATTTCCATTTCTAGTTTCTTGCATTAACAGACCTTTGACAGATCATATTTAGTGCATTTGCACAACTAAGGTGGAAATCCTTAGTGGTGAATTTCTGTTGATCTGATTCTTAATAAGTACAAGTGTCTTAAAACTCTATCAAAATCAGATTTGTTACTAATATTTACAAAGCTAGAAGGAAGAAGGTATTTCTTGACTAGGGATCCTGCTAGGACATTATTTCCAAAGCTAGGAAGATCAAAATCAGAAGGAAGAAAATCTTGGAGAGCTATTGGGGATCAGCAGACAAGAAGACTGATCTCTATTGATGAAAGTGATCGACCTATCATTAAAGACTACCATTCAAGTGATTCTGAATCAGGTAGCCTCTTTGTGGAATTGAACTCTCCACTAGAGAGGGGCCTTCATTTGATTTTGAAAGGTTTTCTTCACACTCTACACCTGTCTTTTCTGAGGTTGATATATATTTCCAAGAGACAAGGCCTTTGAGAGATTTCCATTTTGAAAACTATACTCCTGTGTTCCAAGGACCTTCATCCCCTCATCAATTTGTCACCCCTCCAGGGTCACCTCCTCAAAGAAACATGGCCCAGCCTCCACTCAGACCCCCTTTTGTTGTAAACACTTTTGGACCTATAAATTTTGTGGGAATGGCTGGGTATCCAAATGCAGTGCCTCAAGATGTAAGGAACAGAATGCCAAAGTTCCAAGGAAAAAATGTTATAACTAGTGATCAACATCCAAAGCTTTTTCTCAATATGATGGAAGACTTTAAAATTGAGCATGAGGATGTATACATCAAATTGTTTGTCCACACTTTAGAACAGGATGCTAGGGACTGGTATAAAAACATTACCAGATAACTCTATTGATTATTATACTGAGATGAGTAATGCATTTAGATTTTTTTATGGAGATAGAACTGACCCTAGGTTTCTTTTGACAGAATTTGAAAACATAAAGAAGAACCCTAATGCTTCAGTACATGATTTCAACACAAGGTTTAATAATACCTTGAGGAGATTACCTATCAGGATAAGGCCTTGTGATGAGTCATGTTTGACCAAATATACTAATGCATTTGATAAAAAGGATGCATATTACTTAAGAGACAAGAACCCCACAAACCTAAGGTAGACCTTCACCATGACTCTAAAAATAGAAAACAATATCAAGGAAATTGGTAAGCCTCCAAAAAGGGAAGGTGTAAAGCTGGTTAACCTAGAGAAACCTCAAACAAGCAAAGCTACTGATTTAGAAGAATTTGTGAAAACTTTGGCAGGGGTTGTCAAGGAGATCTCCTACAAGCTAGCCCGGGCTAAGAAAGGAGTTGCGCAGAGTTCACAAGGTTAGCACAAGCAGCAAGGACAAGAAAAATTTACAAATCATTAGAGATCTGATGATCGAGGTAAGGGACCTATTGGATTTGGAAATAGACAATCCCAAGCTAGGGATAACAGAACGGTACCTTATACTTTGGCTGAAAGAGTTGTCGTTGTGGAAGAGAAAGATTTCATTGATTGGTGTGAAAAATGTTTCATTCCTCATGCTCCTTGTGAAGAAGATCAAAAATAAGAAGAAGATGGTGATGATGATAATGATAATGATGTCTGCATAATGGGATCCTCCACCAGCTCACAATAAGGGGCAACCTCAACTGAGGTGATAAGTGCTACAACTGCTGCCACTTTTTGGGACTGCATTCATAGGGTACATATTCTTCCCCCTTCTCATAATTTAGATGTAGATAATGTACAAGATTTTGAGTTTCCCAATAATGAATTTGAACATTTAAGGGCTTTAATGATAAAGAAGTATGATGGAGGAATTCCATCTGAGGAAGATAGACAGTTGCTGATGAATGTTGTTGTGGCTCAAGAAAGGGAATATAACACAAGAAGTAAGGCTGTCAAACGGGAAGGGCCTCAAACCAAACCAAAATCTCCCTTACTTTCTAATATTCCTAGGGAGGTTCCTAAGAAATATACATTTGTCAAAATCCCTACAGTTCCAAACAAAAATCATGCTCCTCCCCATGCCCAAATTGTCAAGAATCATGTACCACCTAATGAGTGTGTCAGCTTTCCTTCCAATACTGTCTTACCAAGGAATGTTGCATATGATATTGCTTAAGTGCTTAGTCAAATCAAAGTATCTGTTCTAATTGTTGAGCTACTTAGGATCCTTGAGCACAAAAAGAGAGCATTTGAATACTTGGGATTAAAAGAAGAAAAAATTGCCGTAGACAGAAATGTAAACATGGTGGAGACTCCTCCAATCATTGAAGAACCAGAAGCACAACTAGCATCAGAAGAGCTAGATGAACCACCTGAGGTCTATTTAGGGACATCCTTGGTGGACTCTCAGATGAATGTGGACCCATTCTTGACCACTCTGATCATCAAGGATAGGCTACTCCATAACTGCATGTTTTACTCGGGGGCATCATGTAATGTCATGCCTCTGGAGGTCATGAATGAGTTAAATATTAAGGTAACAACAACAAATGGGAAGTGCATTGTCATGGACTCCATAGAAGTTCCAGTAGTGGGATGTGTGAAGGGTTTGGTGGTGTAGCTTGCAGCTTACCCAGGAAAAACTTAAAACTTGATGTTGTCATTGTTGACTACCCAGCCAAGTGGGGCATGCTACTGTTAAGAAAATGGGCTGCGAGTGTTGGTGGGAGTGTCCAAATTGATATGTCCTATGATACCATTCAATTTGATGGAAAGCCTCGTTAGGTTGTATGGAGAAAAGAAAATGGTGCATCTTATTAAGGATCCCAACAATGCTTCCTATGCGGTATTGTACACAAATGTGGATGCAAAAAACTTTGTGGGATTTGCTAATGAAAAGGAGCACAAGATTGAATAATGCAAATGCCTTGAATAGATAAGCTCTCCTTAGACCCTATTGTTTGATGGAGTTGGTTCTAGGTTTGAGAATGGTGTTGGTGTTGTTTTGTTTTCTCCAAGCCAAGAAATATTTATTTTCTCCTTCAAGCTAAACTTTGAATGCAATAACAACAATGCTAAGTATGAGGAATTGTTGCTAGGTTTAAGAATTTCTTGGAAGTATGGTGTTAAGGACATTATTGTCAAGGGAGATTCAGATTTAGTTTTCAAGCAAGTCAAAAAAATGTATGCTACAAAGAATCAATGAATGAAACAGTATAAATAGGTAGTTTGGGACTTCATTGAGATGTTCGATTCATTTAACATACTACATCATGATAGAAATTTCAATAACTTGGTAGAAAAGCTTGCAGTGTTGGGTTCTTGGTTTGATAGTTGTACAATGTCCCCATTTTGTGAATATTAGGTTGAGGTATTGACAAGGCCCTCTGTCCCTGATAATATTAAACACTAACAGGTTTTTGATGATGATGCTCAAATCAGAATATTTCTACAAAACAAGGAGGAGTTTGTTGATCAGTACATTGATTGGGAACCAATGCTATGTGCAACAGAAGGAAAGGAGACCTTTTTTGGAAAAGGTATCATCCAGCTGAAGACCAACACTATTCCTAGAGGGCTAGTGGCTCTTGAATCCAATTTTGATAATGTTGATTGCATTATTAATAGATGTATGGCAGTCTCAAGAGATATTGAGGAGCATGATCTTGGTACAAAGGAAAAGCCAAGGAAGATTTGGTTCGGTAGAAATCTCAGCAGAGAGGAGAAGCAATCATACATCTAGTTGTTGAGGAAATACCAAGACTACCTGGCTTGGACCTATTCTGAGCTCAAAGCATACAAAGAAGACATGTTTAGACATGAGATTCCCTTGGAGCCCAATACACAACCATCCAGGCAGAAGCAGAGGCTAATCAATCCACTTTTATCTCTTAAAATGCAAGATGAATTAAAGAAACTAAGAGATGGAGGGATTATCCAGCCCACAAGATATTCCTCTTGGGTGGCAAACCTAGTACCAGTTAGAAATAAAAATGGTGACATTAGGTTGTGTGTGGACTTCAGGAATCTGAATAAAGATTCAATGAAGGACAACTATACTTTACCAAAAATGGAGCACATGCTGCAGTTAGTGACTGGTTCTAAGTTACTTTCTACCTTGGATGGATTTTTTGGTTATAACCAAGTTTTGGTGAAAGAATCAGAAAGGATCAATACAACCTTCACTACTCCTTGGGGGACCTATATTTATGTCAGGATGCCCTTTGGTCTGATGAATGTTGGAGCCACCTTTCAAAGAGCAATGAATGTTGCTTTTGTTGGTTACATCAATGAGTTTATTACAGTCTATCAAGATGATGTAACTGTATTTTCTACAAAGAGAAGTGATCACCTGCTGCACTTGGAGAAGATGTTGATAAGATGTAGAGAATATGGCATCTCACTTAATCCAAAGAAATGCCATTTTGGAGTGCAGAAGGAAAAGTTTCTTGGTCACATAGTGTCACAAGGAGTGATGATTGATCCAGAAAGAGTGGAGGACATTAGAAAATTCCCAATTCCAAGAACCAAGAAAGAAATCCAATCCTTCTTTGGGCAGATAAACTTCATTAGAAGATTTATATCAAACTTTGTTGAGTTGACCATCCAAATCACTTCCATGCTAAAGAGGGATCAGGTCATCAATTGAGAGGAGGCTGCTATCCAAGATTTTAATGGAATCAAAGAGGCATTGAAGCATGCCCCTATTTTGGCGGCCCTAGATTATAAGAAACTTTTCCAGTTGTTTTCCTTTGCTTCAAAAAATAGTATTGCTTATGTCCTATTGCGGAAAGATAATGAAGGGGCTGAGAGGCCAATTTCCTTTTTCAGTAAGGCATTGCAAGGGGCAGAACTAAAGTACACTATCATGGAAAAGTAGACATTTGCATTTGCTTATGTTACCCATACCATGGTAAAGGACATCTTATCAGAGATGAAAGTCTCAAGCAAAAGATGTAGATGGGTGAACAAATTGCAAGAATATGATATGGACATCCAAACCATGAATTTCGTAAGAGGTTTGGGCTTGGCTAAGCTTATAGTTGAGAGAAAATTGCAAATTATTGAGATAAATGAGGTAGAAGAAGAAAGGGCAGGTGTATTTCAAACATTAATGAATTCTGAGTGGTATAAAGATGTAATCTTTTATCTCAGACCTTTGAGCTTCCCTGAGCACTTAAGTAAGAGCTAGAAGAGACGCCTTAAGTTGGCTTCCCAGAAAAATGTCATCACTAATTACGGGTTGGCTTGGAAGAAACCAGAGGGAGTCCTCTTAAGGTGCATTACTGAAGAAGAAGCCTCCAAGATAATTGCTGACCTCCATGGAGGAGTTTTTGGGGGGCACTTTGTTGTAAGAGTCACAACACATAAGATCCTGAGGGTTGGTTATAGGTGGCCAACTATTTTCAAGGATACAACCATGCTAGTCAGAAGATGTGAGAGTTTCCAGTGTTTCTCTGGAAGGCTGAAAGCTTCATGATCCCTTCCTTTACAGCCTGTATCATTTGAAGCTCCATTCAAGCAATGGGGAATAGATTTTATTGGTGAGATTTCAGACCTTTCAAGTGCTGACCATAAATGGATTCTTGTAGCAACTGATTATTTTACTAAATGGGTGGAGGAAATCCCCACCAAGAAGGCAACACACCAAGTTTTCATGGGCTTTGTGTTGAACAACATCATCTGACAGGTTTGGGATACCAGTCAAGATTGTAGCTGATAATGCCATGAGCTTCAGAGCTAAACCTTTGGTGGTAATGTGCAAAGAGTATGGGATCAACTTGACATATGCCTCTAATTAAAACCCTCAAGGAAATGGACAAGCTAAGTCCAGTAATAAAAATTTGTTGAAGATCATTAGAAGAACATTGGATCAGAACAAGAGAAAGTGGGGTGAACAGTTGAAGTTTGTTATTTGGGTAGTTAGGATCACTGTCAAGAGGGTCACTAGAAAGAGTCCATTTGAGTTGGTGTATGGGACTCAGGAACTGCTTCCTCTTCATATACAATTATCTTCATATCAGTTCATTTAACGGCTAGAAGATCAAGAGGTAAGTCCTTATGATGCTCGTATTAACTAGATTATTGAGCTTGATGAAGAGAGGAGGGCATCCCACCAGAGGCATATAAAGTTCAGAGAGAAAGCTGAAGAAGTTGTTTAACAAGAAGGTCGCTCCTAGAGCCTTCAATGTTGGAGATCTTGTGTTGCTATGGGATAGCATACATGAGGATAAGGGTAAGCATGGAAAGTTTGACTCATTATGGATGGGCCCTTACTCTATTGACATCAAAATTGGGGAGCATACCTTCTTCCTCAAGGACTTAGATGGTGAACTACTTGAGTTGCCTATTAATGGTAGGAATTTGAAGCATTTCTTGGATTCATCCCCCTAAATCAAGGAAAAAATCTTATGTACAGTGTATATTTTGTCGTTTTTTTCTTGTCTTTTTGTTTTTCGCTTGTTCTGGTCCTCAGTGACCTGTTTTTGTTGGTTTCTCTGTCTATTTCTTTAAGATGGCTCTGTTTGTCTACTCTACAAGATGAATCATTTCCTAATGGATATTTTTGGCACTTGGTCTACTTTTGTTCTTGTGGAACTCGTAGGGAGTGCCCATCCCTGAGTCGGAGCTGATGTTGGTGCTCAAAATAGTCTCACCCCAATTTGTGCCTCTGAAAACTTATTGATTTACGACCTCTATCATTTTCTCCTTCCCTGTGTTGTGCTTGGTCAATCCTTGTGGCCATTTTTAATTGGTTCCTAGGTTGTAAATCACTTAAAATTCTATATTTTGAGTCTCCTATGCTCTTTTCCTTCAAAAACTCAGGTTCCCCCATGTTTTTTGTTCTCCATGGTCAGGATTTGTTTTCCCTATCGTTTCTACCCTAAGTACTTGAAGAAAATGAATGGATGTGTCCCTGAAGAATGTATTTGAGCCTTGTAACATTTCTAAACTTTTTTTCCTTGAAGAAAATTTCATTCCCAGGCTCAAATGGTCATTTTTCTATATTTTACGGTTTGACGGGTGTTTCTCTCCAGTCAAATTTGCATCCTTGCATCTACAGGGAGATGTGGCACCTTTTGGTTGGACGCAGCTCAACTGGGTACTTAGAAAAATTCATAAAATTCCTCAACTCAAAATGTGTCCACATGGAGGCACGAGTCGCTCATTTGAAGATCTACTTTTTGGTTTTGCCTTGGAGTAACGCCTGGGAGGACATGTGGAGGCTTCCGCTGCTTGGCCTAGACTTAGACAAATTTTCATGCAGTTGGAGCAGTTTGGTGGAACAGGACATGTGGCGAGCTCGCGCTCATTTAGGTCTCCTCTTTGGGCACCATCTTGAAGTTTACACCATGGAGACACGTGGAGGAACTGCGCATGTTTGGGGACTGGCCCTTGAGTTTTATTCTAAAAGAAACGTCAGGATGACACGTGGAGGCCTCCACTCACTTTGCATTTTACTTAGACTTTTCAACAAACAAAAGGAGACTACCTCAGAGCATGACACATGGTGCCTTCTACTGAGCTTCAAGCTATTCAGAAAGACCTTTCCGGAACAAGACACATGGTGAGCCCTGCGCTCGTTCAAGGTATCAAATTTTTGGGACCACCTCAAGGTGCGCCATGGTGACACATGGCAGTTTGAAAATTCAAAAAGGCGGGGAGGTGGGCCATCGAAGGCAAATTGGATTTTTTTCCTCTTAAGGATTAAAATTTCAAAATGGCCTGCAAGCCTGATGAGGGAAAAGGTCAATGTTTTACCCCTAGTCAACGGCGGAGGTGCGGGCTCTCGGGGGAAATTTGGAAAAAAATTTCCTTTTGAGAAAAAAGATTCAAAAGTAAAAAGGAAGCGTGGCCCCGCTCAAATCACATTTGGACACATGTCAGGCTCGTTTCCCGAGGGCGGAGCTACGGGGAAAATTTGGAAAATTTTCCCTTTTCCAAAAAGAGAGTAAAATGGTAGAATTTGGAGTGCAGTTCCAGTCCAATCACATTTGGACACGTGTTCAGGATCGTTTCCTGAGGGTGGAGGTGCAGAGCAAAATGGAATTTTTTTCCATTTTTTCAAAAAGTTGTAAAAAGTCAAGGGAAGCCCCCTTGGGTCTGTTCTAAAGTTTGAATCTACCACGTGGACGGCCCAAATTCAAAGTAAAGATCAACAACTACTATGAGTCTAAATCTGATTTTCCCCCCCATTTCTCTAAAACACGTCTGGAAGTGTGAATCTCCATGATTTATTGGTCTTTTCTACATGCCAAGTAGAGAAGGAAGTTAATGTTGATATCTAAAGTTTGGTGGGAAGATTTGAAGGACGTCTTTTGCCATTAAAATGGTCTGACTTTCGTGCCCTGATCAAGATTTTCCATTTTTCTTCTCCTGAGCATGCAAGGGGCCAAATTTGATAGATTAGGGGTGGAAGTGGTTGGAAAATTGAAGGAAGAGTGATCTACCAGAGCAAGGAGTTGAATGTGGAGGCATTCGATGAAATCTACCCCCTCGAGCACCTGGAGACTTTTTGCAGATTTGATTCTGTGAATCATGAAAGAATCATGGTGAGCACTGGTGCATTAAATGTCTTTGTGTTTTAGGAGGAAGGAGGCTCTGTTGTAAATGCTATAAATGGCACAAATTTTTCGTGCAAATGGTTGGGAGTTGTTGGAGTGTGAGAGTGTCTGGACTGATTTTTCTAATCGAAAATTTGATAGAGCCCATCCCTTTTGAGAAACCATTCAAGAAGCTTGTATATCTCTTTTTGTATTAAAATTTGATCATGTCAAGGTGGTTGCAAGTGTACAGCCATTGACAAGCTCTGAGACTATTCTAGAAACTTTCCCCTGCTGATAGATTTAATCAAATTTGAGTTATTTTTGTGTTGTCTTGAGAAAAATGTGTTGATTTTATTTTTGAATGTATGCAAATAGTTTTTCTTGTTTCTGTTGCAATCTTGTATTAAAATATGATTCAATCACACAGGCCTCAATCCTTATGATAGTTTAGTGGCATCTATAATTCCATTTCTCATAAGAGCTTTCATTTGGGATTGGAATAAATGATTTAAAATCACTTTTCTCTCATCTGTTGACAGAGATTGTCTGTAAGCCTTTGGGTGTACCTTAGGCGTGATTTGGCTTAGACCTTGATGCTTTGTTGGGTTTTCTAACTCGAGCCTTCATGATAGAATCTCATATATTGTGTGAAAGAGTGCTAATCTGGGCCTCCATTGAAGCACATATTCTAGTTGAAGAAACATTTTAGCTATTCTGTGGCATTCTGTTGGTCTGACTTTCCATTTTGTAAGGTTCTTCAAGGATCTGGTGAATCTAGTTTCACCCTGCCCCACCTCCCACCAAAAATTCATTCAAAAAACAACTAATCTTACCCATCCTACCCTTGTTTGTCATGTGTGTATGCCAATGCACAATCCTCATCACCTAAACATGCAGAAGCAAGCAGGGTCTCAAATGTCTTTAGTAACCTTTGCCTTGTTGTGAAATATCTCCATGATCTGGAAGTGAAAACTCATGAGAGTCAGATCTGGTGTGTTGATCATATTTTCCCAAGGTCTTCTCTATAAAATTTATGCAAAAGAAGGATTTATCATTGTTCTTCATTATAACAGAGGTTACAAAATAGGTTCTCTTACCTTGGTTGAAAGGCACAACCTAAAATAGTGAGGATAGATCAAATCCTCTTGAAGGTGCTATCCATCTCTCCACAAATCCAAGTAACAAAGGGATCAGTTAGATTTCTCCCAGCTACAAAATGACATATATTTGTGATCTAGCTACCTCTAAGCCCCCTGTCTCAATCTGTGATGTTGCTTCAAACTATTTGAAAAGGAGAAATTTGGATACCAAATAGATACCAACTTGGCACAATCAGATTCTGCAAAAGGAAACAATGCCACTAGGTAATACTATCATTAATGCAGTTGAAGTATGAACCAAATGCGATTCAAAAGGGGTGAGTCATCATGTGCAAAGTGGGAATTCCCATGTTTTTCATTGTTTCCTTATGACTTTAAACCTATAGTCTGAGGAGTTTCTTTAGTGTGGATTTGAATAACAACTATAGCCGTGGATCTTCCTTCCATGTTATGATAATTCAAAGTGGTTGAGCATTACTAATATGCCATTGTATACAAAGGGGGCCGAATTCATTAAACTATGATTATTGAACTTATCCATTCCCAAATAATCAAAGGGATCCGAGTATATGTTTTAAGGTCTTTCACAAAGTGAACCCTTGTTTTTTTAACAACATAATAATGTGCCAAGTCCACCATGTTTTGCTCAAATCTTTAATGAACCTACGAAAGTGCTCACAAGGCTTGGGAAATGTAGGTCCTAGAAAGTGATTCATGACTTTGAAAATTTGACTTAGAATCCAAATTTATTTCCATTTCACAAGGAGATAGTTCAAGAGTGGAATTAGAATGCATTAACAACCTTTTCAAGAATGGACTTATCCTTCATTTCGTGAAATTGAAGAAAGATTAGAACTTTATGCATGTGATCAAAGTTTGCAGTCCCCACACTAAAAATTGGATTTTTTTAAGTCATTGCAGAAAATAATTTAGATATTTTCACTTGCACTCTGTGGACATTTTGCATGCAATTTGTCCAAGTTTCACATTTCACAATAAGTATATAATTTGTACACAAAAAAGTGATAAAACTTTCCTTCACCTGTACAAATACCTTACATTGACATTGGTAAAAATTGATTCACCCAGTACTCAGTGCCATTAGAATAAAGAACTAATCAATCTTTAGTTGACACTGTGTTTGGAGGAATCAAGAATCTATTAATTCCTCTTGTAAATTCATGTTTATTTTACTGGCTTATTATTTATTAGATCACGTAAAGGCTAAAATTAGGAATCCATGGATCGACTTACCTAGTGTTCCATGGCTATTTTTAGGAGGAAAGGGTGAATAATGTTTTCTATATATTATGTGTCATTGGAAAAGCACAAGTGATTATTATCAGAGGAAGAATTTTTGGACAACGAATTGCATATAGTATATGTTTTCGACGGTTTTTCCCTCTGCAATGAGAATCAACAGTTTATGCATTTCCAATTATTTGCATAGCCTTGTTTATTGTTTCATTATCTCTTATGAATATTCAATTCCCTGATTTTAATTAGCTTACCTTGCTTGAAAATTTTCAGTAATTTCTGCATGATATTAAAGTGTAGTGTTTAACTTACACATAATGTTGTGAACATTTTCTCTCAAAACATCAAAGTGTTTACCTTGTAATATTCAGGATGAAACCCATTGATCATGGTGTCGGAAATCAATAATTGTTTCCCATAATCAATTGTGTATGTCTATTATTAGTCAAATAAAACCTCAATAATTTTGGTATGTATCGCCTACAGTTTTAAATTCATATTATAGTCATATCTTTTACCCCTAAAATCCTAAATCAAATTAGATTTAGGATACATGCAAATAAGGAACGCTGTCTTGATAGTCTGAGAGATTCACCTCAAGATAGGGATATACCACAGACCGAAGGTGTTTCCATTGTATTTATGAAAGAGGAGAGATAAATTTTACAAGCTTAGAGACACATGCTTGTTGTTGGTCTCTAAGATGAAATACACTGAACATGAAAGAAGAAACAATTTTTAGCACTCCTAGTGAGACCAAATCTGATCTGGAAGAACTATTTATACACAGAGATCATAGTAAGCAAAAGTTACTCTTAGATTAGGACAAGCTGATCCAAGTAATTTATTGCACATTTAAATAAATTCCTATTTGACGTTGGTAATGTTGTTTGATTTATTAACCAGTTATTCTAGCATGTTCTTATTGCCTAAGGTGACTAAAAGATAATCGGTATGAAGCCTACCTTCTAATTTTATTTCTTTACCTTTAATTACTACAATTCTTCAAGATAAGATTTATTAATACTTTAGGATTATAATAGGACTAATGGTTTAAATAACCATCCTCATAATCCTTCATTCACCACACTTCAATTTGTGTCATTGGAATCACAATTATTCAAATGGTTTTGCTATTCAGTGAATAGGACCACCACCTAGTGAAATGGAAGTTATAGAACTTCAACGAATGTCCAGGGCGGAATTACTTAATGCCACCCAAATGGATCATGGCATATCCCTATGCTTCCATGCAAAGGCGGCTTAACCTAGGTTCATTACTGGGTGAAAATCTATGAATGTTACTCATTTTCAACATATCTTAAATATGACTAGGATGTTGCAAGATACTCTTGTGCAGTATATAACATAACTCACTGAATATCTCTCGCCTAAGAATATTTAGCAGTACCATCTCTTTTTTTGTATGACAAACCTTGTAATGGTATAGAACTTTACCAGTCAGGAAATAAGAACTTGGGATGAATTAGGGGAAAATTACAGAAATAGTTTTGAGAGAATTCAGAATCTTATCTCTCGATAGAATGAATTGTCTCCAGTCAAAGAGATCCTCATGAATTTATGTCCTGTATTCATACATGACATTTTTATAGGACATGGGAAAAATTCAAGCAAGAATCAAGCCTCAAGGGTCTGATCATGATATTTGTATATTGATCTTAGTCAGGCCCTAAAAATGATTATTGCAACTAAGATTCCTAGAGTGTGGCTAAAGGAAAAGACTCAAACAAGCTATCCTATTAAATCGCTTCCGAGATAAAGAGTCTTAACTCAATTTTGCAAAGTTATGATACCAATGGCATTTAATGCCTCGTTGGAAGATCTAGCACCAGAGTTCCACATCCTTTGAAGAATAGACCCTCATATCGTGAATCTCATCAGAATCCACGATAGCTTTAAATCTATGAAAGGGATGTGGAAACGAAGATGACTCTCAATGTAGAAAATGAGACTTGGACTACCTAGGAGGCCTTATCAGACTCCTTTTCAGCAGAATCATTGTAGGAGATAGGTAGACTATTTCAAAATCAAAATCTCTGATTGAAGAGATTGAAAACCTTATGCAAGGCTAAAGACTCTTGGTTGATCCTAAAATCCTACTCAATCTAATGTTGAGATTTCTCAGTTGCTAATATGAGAACTGTAAGAGTTCTTCTTTCATTGGTCCCAATATGGTTGTAAGATGTAGTACCCATCATTTCACTGCTGTTTTTATAAGAATGATTGGGTGAACATAGGGTTTTGTTCAGGTAATAAGAAGATGTAACTTACACATTATGCATGTCTCAATAATAGATGGGTGAAGCTTGACGTAAATATGTAATCAGATAAGCACTTGAATAGGCTATTCATGAGTCCTTAGTTCTATGTTAGGGATGCTATTTTATTGAAGGCCTACCTACTAGATGGATCAAGACTAAGTCAGCTACAAAGTCCGGGAACACCAGCGTAAACATATGCTTGTTTACCTGATGTAGTAAGTGCTAACCAAGAAATTCTTGACTGTATTCAAGATTTGAAAATCATAATAGTTATGTTACTTTTGTTAAAGGACTAACAATTTTTTTAGATAGTTCAGAGTTTTTAACTAATTTAACTACAACCTAATTTGGATAGTATTATTTAGTACTTTCTTAAGGAAATATTTCAAAAGCTTGGAACTAGTGGATTAAGAATTCCTTCACTGAATAGCATTATGCTAGAGTCAATAGATTCAACTATTTCTAATAGTCTACCTCTACCGTAACATTGTCGATGTATATGAAGAAATCATTTTCTTGAGATCTGAATGTGGGACTACTCTAAGTTGTGTATTCTAGGACAGCAATTATTGTAATTTCTCAAGGGGTGATACATGCTAGCACCTCACATGATGTACATTCAAGCAACTTGCAGTGATGGAAGTTCAAAGAATTGATTATGGTTCTTGAAGAACAATGGATCGAAGACCATGCAAAGTTAAATAGGTTAAATGGATGCTTAAATTGAACAGATTTCTTAACTTCCTAGACATAAGAGAAGGTCTTGGACCAGCTTTTTAATTTTCATTTGTATTATTTCACGAACCTATCTTGATCATCAACGTTATGGTTATCACCAAGTCGGATGCAAGTAGGAGGATATATGCCAAGACTTAATTAAAAAAAAATAGGGTTGCAAATGTATGAAGCCTTAACACATATGCAGTTTGAATTCTACTAGTTCTTAGGATGGGATATAGTTTTTCATAATACAATTATTTAAGCTATGGTGTCATTGTTCAAATTGATAAAGGTAGGGTGGGTGATTTGGCATCCCATCACCTTTGTCCATTATGTACTAGACAGTTCTGTTGTGGATTTACCTCTTGATTTATGTAATATGCTTCCAACCAGATATTTTACAAGTGGAGATAAGTCAGTTTAACTAAGATCAGGGGATCATTTTTTAAAGTTATCTAAACATCCCTAAATGGTATCAATGTAAAATATCATCTCGAGATGCTTTCCAACAATGGTGAGAACAATGTGACAAACATTACATCGGGAGCTCTAGATATGTCCTGGTCAAAGTTTAGACAACGGATGAAAGTCAACTCTGGTCAACGGGTCAATATTGGACCAATGGCACTGTTGGCTCATGGCGAAAAGGTAAAGGGAGTCCATTTGTTGGTTGTCAATCTCTGGTCTTCGACATGGTTGTAAAATATTAACTATGTTATAGAGGGGTGCCTACCGTGTGGACTATGGTATTATCACCGACGTGGTGGGTCCATCAAGCCACCACGTGGTTTGCCACCATGAATCGAATACAATCGATTTTCCTATCAAGGGACAACATCGAACTATTTAGCTGAGTCATGAAAGGACCGTAGTTAATTATTTCTATACACATTCGTGTGGGTCGAAATTATATTATCTTGGTAAGTCCACTTTCCAAATGCCACGCATATATGCCAAACCGCTATATATTAATGTTTATACATTAGTATTAAACCATACCTATCACCAGTAAACCCACATAAACTACCATATATTCCAAAGTCCACCTGATGGATAGGAGGTGAAGTGGTGTAGGGGTGTAAGCCATGCGTGGAAATCCATGTGGTGAACAAGGTGGGGGCGGTTAAGCCTCAATTGGTGCTTTTGACCACTATGTTTGCATGGAAAAGGCTTTACTAATCCTCAAACAAATATACTCCAGCAGCAATATATGTGGAATTAATCCACTTAAACAAAATTCCGCCCTAAAATTTGGGTTTTAAATAAACCCATGCAATCCTCATGAATTTTTATCCCAATTTTCATGTATAGGCTATGGTATTGTTAGCCTAAGGGATTATATGTAATGCATTTTTTAAGGGCCCTAAATTTGTATAAATAGGGAACCCATGTTATTGAGACACACACAACACAACAGAGAAGCTCATTCCTAGAGATCGAAAAGGTAGAGATCGAGCCAAAAGCAAAGTTAGATGATATGCCAATGGGCATAGTTGTGTGAACACACACACACACACACAAGAGACTAATTTATTCCTAGAGCTCGGGAGGGAAGATCAAGCTAAGAGGATTTGAGATCATTATTGTAATTGTGTGAAGACCTATTTATTTAAATAGGCATTATTGTGGCTAGGAAGTTATTAATACTACCTAGTCGGCCCATAGCGCCACACCAAATTATTGTGAAGCCTGGAATATTTACCGGAAGTGCCATAGGGTGTTACGAAGAATCTAGAAGGCCGATCGAGAACTAGAGGATTTCCGAACAGTGGAGCTAGTGCCATAGAGCTTGCCAAATACGCTAGGAAGGTGGAAGTTGGGTGCTATCTTTCACCCTTGTCTGTCTGAAGGTCTGGTTATTCTTCTAAGCAAGTTTAATAGTTTCCATTAGGTTTTCTTGTGAAAGTACTATTGTAACTTACAAGTTTTGACTAGTGGAATGGTTTGACCATGAACCCAGAGATGTAGGAAATTGCCGAACTCCATAATCAATCATTGTGCAATTGTCTTTATTGTCTTACATTACTTTAAAAGTAAATTTTAAATTGATTACTTAAAAGGAGAAAAAAATTGATCATGTTTGGTATTAAAAGTTATTTAAACTTCCTATCCCCAAACAAGTTTGATCAGAGTAGATCATCTTTGCAAATTCTAATCAGGTAGATAAAAACTTGATTATTTTGAAGCAAGTATGGTATCAAGGTTATTGGTATGCTAAGAGTTGGTTTAGCTCCATATTTTCTTCAGTAAATCTGATTAATAGAGTGATTGCTTCAAGATTGGTGCAGTTGGTTCAATTTGTGTGAATCAGGGAACAAGTGCACTATGGGAAAGATGTCTAAACAGGTAAAGCTCGAGGAAATTGAAGCTTATAATCACCAGATCTAGGAAGAGAACTCCCTCTGTGATCAATGTATTACTCCTTGGAAGAGGAGAATGCTCGTTTGAAATCAGAACTGCAAACCAAGGATGAGCTCTTGGCAAGGTTGCAGTGTGGTGATTAGAGAAAGGAAATACCTTCAACTTCAAATGCAGTGACCATGGTAGATGACTGCACTATAAGTTGTTCACCACTAGAATCTTCTTCTTCCTCCATTCAGATTTCGGATTTAGGTAATGAAGTCTTTGGTTTGTTTGAAAATCATACTAGAGGCATTGGATCCAAGTTACTAGATAAAATGGGATTTGATGGAAGAGGCCCTTGGTAAAAATGGCCAAGGCATTGCTAACCCAATATAGGTCGAGGATCATCCTTGTTTTGCATAGGTTTGGGTTATCCTAGTGTAGAGAATGGAAATTGGAGAATGCTCCAAGAATGCTGATACGGAGACAAGCTTCCAAAAGAAAAGTGAATACCCCCACTAGTCCTGCAAGAAGATTCTGAGCAAGAAAGTTGTGCTTCATCGTCACAGGCATGATGTGGTAAGAGAAATCAGCGAAGAGGTAATGAGATTCCACCTCAAGTTTCTTACCATAATCATAAGCACAGTATAAACTTCTTGATCCACTTTTTCAGCTTAAGAAGTATGGTTATGATTTTCAGAAGATGTGGAATTCCTTTTCCATGTACTTTTTGTGGATTGCATAATCATTTTGTGGCTAGATGCTGGAAGAGAAGGACACTGATGAAGAAGTTGATGTCGTTCATTCAGGAACAAGGCAAATCAGAAAGACCAATCTCGTCATGCAAAGTTGAGAAATGGCAGAAAGAGTTCCTCATCCCAGAAGAAGGAGATTAAGAGGAATTTTTTTGCTCATTGTCCAGAGGAATGGGCATTGGGTGGAAAATTGCTGGAAATTACATCCATCTCGCCATCAGAGTAATGGCAAGCCAAAGATGGAATGGAGGCCTATTGCAAAGGAAAAGGAAGTTTCTACTCCACCACCAGTTGAAAAGTCAACCCAGGACCAGGTAATACCTGAAAGTGAAATTCCTTTAAAATGGGTAAGTCAACAATTTTTCAATTATATATTGCATAATTCAGTTTGATGAATAATATGCAGTATTAAGTTTGGAGATCAGATTCTGTGAGAAAATGCTGAGAGAAAGGTTTGAGAAAATACTCAGTGGATTTTCTTACTTAAAATTTGATTAATGCTCCAAACATATCTCCTAATCAGCTTGTGAGTACCTGTTACAGCTTGGATATAGGATTTGACTCATATAAAGCTTGGAGATTGATATGCCATTTGTGCAAATAGTAGAGTTCACAGAGATTCAGCTCGGAACTTCATTCTATGTAGAGGCATTATGACTGTGCAAAAAAATAGTAGATGAATCACTATTGGCATTGACATCGGGTCGGAACTTCATTTTGTGGAGAAGCCATTATGGGTATCTAGTAGAATGGTACCTGATATATTTTTTCAACAAAAGGAGCTCTCTAAATATCAGCTCGAAACTTCATTCTTTGTAGAGGCATTGTGACCGTGCAACAGAATGGTAGCTAATCACCGTTGGCATTGGTGTCAAGTCATAAAATTCATTCTGTGGAGAAGTCATCAAGCACATCTAGCAGAATGGTACCTGATATTACATATCAACAAAGAGGAGCTCTAAAAGGATCAGCTGAGAACGTCATTCGGTGTCAAGGCATTATGACCACACATTCGAATGGTAGTTGATCAACAGACTTAGCATCATGCATTGGAGGCTTGAGGTATTGAAAGAGGCTTAACATCATGTATTAGAGGCATTGAGGTCTGTAACAGACTTAGCATCATGCATTGGAGGCTCGAGGTCTTGAAAGTGGCTTAACATCATGCATCAGAGGCATTGAGGTCTACAGAGACTTAGCATCATGTATTGGAGGCTTGAGGTCTTAAAAGAGGCTTAGCATCATGCATTGGAGGCATTAAGGTCTGAAAAGGGACAATTCATCATCCATCATCGACATCAGATTGATCATAGCTTTACGTAACATGAAGTTCATTCAAACCAATTTGGATTCTACGGAATCAACTTGGAGCTAAGAGCTATGTTATAGACTAAAAGAAGATCCTTGTTGTCAGATATCAAGAAGCTTAGCACCACACAGAAGGAGTGTTGAGGTTTCATTCAGAAAATTAGCACCATACAACAGAGGCGTGGAGGTCTTCTTCATATATCAAAGTGGCGCAGCAGAAGCATGGTGGGCCCATAACCCATAGGTCCAGGAAAAGATAAAAGTTGTCGAAGAGAGAAGGTTGCAGAGGAAGATACCCAATATTCTACTATAGCAGCACTTCCAAGGTGGCAGCAGAGTTCTAGATTCAGGATGGCATGGAAAAATGTTCCAATATAAGCTTTTTGGGACAAAAAGACTTTCTTTATGGGGAGATGTGATCAGGGGATCATTTTTGAAAGTTCCCTAAACATCCCTAAATGGTGTCAGTGTAGAATATCATCTCAAGAGCTTTCCAATGACTATGAGAACGTGCAAAAATAGACATTGGTGAGCTCTAGATATGTCTGGTCAAAGTTCAGACAGTGGGAAAGTCAACTCTGGTCAATAGGTCAAAATTGGACCAATGGCACTGTGGCATGTGGTGAAAAGGAAAAGGGAGTCATTTTTTGGTTGTTGATCTCCAGTCTTCAACGGTCGTAAAATATTGCTCACAGGTTGTCGTGTGGACTATGGTATTATCACCAACATGGTGGGTCCACAAGCCACCATGAATCGAATACGAACGATTTGCCTATCAAGGGATGACATCGAGCTATTTAGCTGATTCATGCAAGGACCGAGTTAATTATTTCTATACACATTGTATGGGTCGCAATTATATTATCTTGGTAAGTCCACTTTCCAAATGCCACGCATATATGCCAAACCACTATATATTAATGTTTATACATTAGTATTAAACCATACCTAACCGTAAACCCACATAAACCACCATATATTCCAAAATCCACTTGATGGAGAAGGTGAAGCAGTGTAGGGGTCTAAGCCACGTGGTGAACAAGGTGGGGGTGGTTCTGCCCAAGTGGTCTTTTGACCACTTCAAATGCATGGAAAGGCTTAATTAAGCCTCAAACAATATCCCCCACTGCTAAATATAGGACTTTATCCCATTAAAAATGCCACGCCCAAAATTTGGGTTTTAATCCCACTAAACAATGCAATCCACCAATTGGGAATTTTTATCCCAATTTTCATGTACGAGCTATGGTATTTTTTAGCCTAAGGATTATATGTAATGCATTTTTTAAGGGCCCTAAATTTGTATAAATAGGGAAACCCATGCTATTGAGACAGACACAACGAAGACAAGCTCATTCCTAGAGCTCAGAAAGGTGCAAGGAAACACACACAACACACACAGAGCTAAGAGGAGGATTAGAAATTGTAATTGTGTGAAGACCTATTTATTTAAATAGGCATTATTGTGGCTAGAAGTTATTAATACTACCTAGTCGGCCCATAGTGCCACACCAAATTATTGTGAATCCTGGAATATTGACCGAAGTGCCATAGGGCGTTACGAAGCGTCTGGAAGGATAATAGAGAACTAGAGGATTTCGAATAGTGAAGCTAGTGCCATCGAGCTCGCCGAATGCGCCAGGAAGGTGGAAGTCAGGTGCTATCTTTCACCCTTGTCTTTTGAAGGTCTAGGTATTCTTCTAAGAAAGTGTAAATAGTTTCCATTAGGTTTTCTTATCAAATTACTATTGTAACTTACAAGTTTTGACTAGTGGAATAGTTTTGACCACGAACCCAGAGACGTAGGAAATTACCGAACTCCATAATCATTCATTGTGCAATTATCTTTATTGTCTTGCATCAATTTTTAAATTGATTACTTAAAAGGAGGAAATTATCGGCAAATATTTAAAGCCTATAAGGTTCCGAGATTAGGTAGATAAAAAATTGATTATTTTTGGATCATTATCTCACTTCAGATTGGTCCTTGTTTTTCACTACACGTTATGGAACCAAAATTACTATCAATTCAGACCTATTAGCCAAATTTCACATTGAGCCTCACGCTTCTTATGCATTAGCTAATTATGTAGCCTTAAACCAGTCTGATTTCGATAATACAGCTCATGTTTTCAGTAGTAGATGGTGTTTCTAATCTGTTTATGGATGAAAAAGACACATGAAGAAAACACTCAGGATCCTTTTGAAGAAGTTGAAGAACATTTGTTTGGTGTGTATTTACTTCATGAGGAAAACACACCAATTCCCTTGCTATCTGAAACAAAAATGTAGAAGAAGGGATTTGGAAGCTTCATTTTGATGGAGAAAAGAATAAGAAAGGACAAGGAGAAAATTGTATGCTCACTTCTCCCAAAAACCGAAAATGTATTTTTCAACTTTAAGTCTCCAATTTTCATGCACTTGTAATGTAGCTGAATATGAAGCGTTAATTCATGGCTTACTTTTGGGCTAGAAAGGGAGGTATCAGCATGTTACAAATTTTTGGTGATTCTGAGTTGGTTATCAACCAAGTAATAAATTTCAATGTTTGTAAGAATCCACTAAGGAAGTCTTATAGACATAGAGGTTTCAAACTTAATGGAAGATTTCAATGCTATTAATATTCAGTCCATTCCTAGAACAAAAAATAAGCATGCAAATAGACTTGTAGTGATTGGTGCCAATTTTGAAGTGCTGGAATAGATTAAAAACAACAAGATTCATCCTCACATAAAGCTGATTGTCAGGCCTTCTATATCTGATAATGATTTGAATTGGAAGGTTTTCAAAAAATGATGAACATATTTGTAAGTTTTTGCAGCAAGAAGCCAAATTTTCTGCAATAAATTAACATAAATTACATCACTTATATGGTGACCAGATTGTTCAGTTAAAGAAGAATAAACTACCTCAAGGCTTTGTCACATTCGAAGACATATTCAACACTAATGATCAGTTAAGGAAAGACAAAACTAAGATGTCAACACATGCTGATAATTATGAATAGATCTCAGTTGATGAAGGAAAAAAAAAATCTCGGAAAGGTATGTTCTCTAGCTGAAAAAACAGTCCTTTATTAATTTTTGCAAGGAATTTGAGGATTTTTTTGCTTGGAAATACCAAGACCTGAAAGGGTTTAATCCCATTTTGTCACAACATACTATTGAATTACATCCAAATTCTAAGCCAGTTAAGCAAAAACAGAGGCCTGTGAATCCCAGGATAAAGCCTCTAATGAGAAAAGAATTATCTAAGTTGATTGAATCATGTATTGTCTTTCCAGTTAAGCATTCAATTTTGGTAGTCAATATTGTTTCGATTCAGAAAAAGAATGGGGAAATTAGATTATGTGTGGATTTCCAAGATCTTAATAAAGCTTCATTAAAAGATCATTACCTACCGCCTAATATGGATCAGATTTTAAGAACACTTTTCAGTTCTGACAGACTATCTATTATGGATGGTTATATTCTGTTGGTGGTCATGGGGAAACAGGCCAACAGTGTGTAGGGCATAGCCTCTCTTTGAGATAGCAAAGTGAAATTGGTTTATTGCTATTCTATCAAGTAGGAATCTGTGCAAATCTACACTATTCTAACTTCAAGGGTTTGGGATCTCATCCCAGTAGAGGTATTTCCAACCGTGAACAGAATTGTAAGAGGGAAGGAATGGAGGAAGGTAGATCTGAAGGGAGAAAAGAAATGAATTCCAAAACAGAAGGGTCGGAGGGTTTATGCTTTGAGCTGGTAGTAAACAGATCCAAACTTACTTGCATAAAAAAACAAAGCAATACTGATGAACATATGACGATAATAAGAATGAATCCAACAGAATAGAAACACATATCTAACTTAAGAGAGATCTAATGCAGATAACACATATATTGAGCACAAAGTCTTAACATATATATTAATATCTCTTCTGTTACAAGAAGGCACAAAGTCTTTCTCTCTTCACCTCTTTTTTCATACAAAAATGTCCACATGGAGTACAACAAGTATTCTAGTATTTATAGAAGAAGAGGAGGGAAGAGTAAAAAAAGAGACGAACCACTATTTACAAAATATCTACAAAGATATTTACAAAATATATAAAAAGTCAAAAGTTGACTTTGGGCAAGTTTGTGGATGGCAACATCCCATGATGCAACATGGATGATGTCATCATAAATGCCAACATACTTTTTAAATATTTTTACAAAAATATCAAAGCATACACAAGAAGAGAAACTATTCGTCATCATCTCTTTGCTTGAATGAAGTGTCTTGCTTCTTATCGGGAGAGGTGATGTGACACTGAGCTTGGTACTCCATAAACTTGCTAATCATAGGGGGATCATTGCGCATTCTTTGCAAAGCTTGGAGAAGATGTTTATTTTGTTCCTTTAGTATCTTCTCCTCCTCCTTTGCTTCCTGTAGCTTCTTACAGATGGAATCCACTGCAGACAAAGCCTCTCCTTACAGGATCTCAGATGAGGTTCCCATGGTGACTGGGGTCACTGTAAAGTCTATAGGAGACAGATCTTTCTTCTCTTTAGTGGGATCAGGATATGCAATCTCCATGACCCTCTCTCCCGAAGTTCTTTTTAAAAATTGAGTTATCACTTTCTGCTTCTTTAGTCCTTTCTTCGGAATGACAAAGAAGTTCATGGGTGCTGTGGGAACTTTTCTCTTGAGCTGACCCAAATGGTTAGAAATCCAACTTGGACTTAGGGGAGAAGGAGTAGAGGGAATGGAAGAAGAAATGGAGGTGAAAGGGGAAGAAACTGAAGAGGCCGTAGGGAAGAACGTTGAGACACTTGGTGGTGGCATCGACAAGGAGTCTAATGCGCTGCTACTTATGGGTCCTGGAGTTACCACGGGAGAAGAAAAGGACATGGAGGAGGAAGGGATCTGTAATGGGATGGAGGGGACACCAGGTGATAGATCCTCAAGGGATGAGAGGATGGAAGAGGTGGGAGATGGAAGGGAGGAAGGGAGAGAAGAAGAAACACCCATTGGGGTAGATGTTTCAACAACAGGGGGAGGAGAAGGAGCGGAAGAAGGAATGGTGGGTACCTCAGTGGTTGTAGCTGTGACCACATCCTGAGTGGATGTGTCTATTGAAACTTTGATGGTATCTTCTTCTTTACCTGGGGAGACCAGGTCGACCACTTGCTTCTCGGAAGTAGTAGGAGGTATTTGAGGAGCTTCTTCTTTGCTTGATACTCCCTCCTCTTTATCTTTTCCTTTTCCTTTCGAAACTTGGGCCGACCTTGGAGGGGCACTTCCTAAAGGAAGAGTAGTAAAATCTACCCTGAGGTAGATAAGACCATTCTATTTACACCAATTCTAGGTGCGTTGCAACGTGTGCTTGACCCTTTCCTCGATGGTCTTTGGTGCCTTGGCTCTGTCAATTTCTGCGAACGGCCAATCATCCCCATCCATGTCAAGATAAACTTGATCAATTTCTTGATCAAGTTCTTGGAATCCTTTTGGAATGATGGCCACGCCATATTGCTTGATTTCTTCCAAATCTAGCCTAGAGTGATCCTTTCGCTTGAGATCTATTTCATGAGTCAGGTTGATGTAGATGTCCTCGATCTTAGGGACATGAATAAGATCAATTTTTTCCTTTGGGAGGTAACCTCGACAATCAAAAGTAGGCCTGGCTGGGAAGTTATGCTTCAGATTTAGCAATTCAAGCTCAGCATACATTTCCTGCGTTTTGGCCAGTGTGGTGAAAGTGTATCAGCCCACTGTAAGGGGGAATGGAGTTCCTCCCTTCTTTCTCTTCATACATCTCTCATGATATGTGATTAGTTACCTTGACAACTCTAAGAGAATCAACTTGGGTCCTGCATACCTTGGTAGCGTGGTCAATTCACCCTCAAAATTCACTGCCCTGAGATAGGTGATTGTGGGAAACTGAGTGAACAATTCCCCCCACTTCTTCATGACTGTGACCATATTGGGGCTAGTTTGACCATGTCTCATATTCGGCCTCAACAGGCAGATCACCTCATAGAAGAAGGCATCGTTGATTTTTGAGAACTGAGGGATGATATTCTTGAGCCTTAGCTTTGGGTAGTATTCATATATTTTGACTTGGGGCCACACCCCATTTCGTGCTAGGCCCAAAAAATCCCTCGCTGATGCTGCATCGTACACAACATAGGAATTCATATAGAACTTCCCAGTTGTCATGACTTGTTGAAGTTGCTGAGAGATGGTATCACTAATGATTTCTCCCAGCCAAAATGTTGTTTAGGCACATTTTTACTCATGGTCTCTAAGTACCTTAGCATCCATTTATGGAAATGATGGGCATCAGGAAGCCTAAAAAATTTGCTCAAGAAGGTGATTATATCACTCAGTTCCTTGTTGAAGTCACTACGGTGGATGGTCTATGGTCATCGGCTCAACGGATTTTTGTTCTTAAGGTATAACTCATTCATCATTTGCATACACTTGTCTTCATTGTCGTCCCATGCCTTCTTGCAGTCATCTAGGCTTATGGTGACGTACTACCTATGATGACGAATGCCCAGAGTTATTTCAAAGTGACGAGCAGTTAGGTTGATGACCGTCTTTCCTTCTTTATCCTCGACACATATTGTGTCCTTGTTATAGCATCGAGCCACCAACATGATGAACTTGTTATTAATAACCCTTACTGGCAGCCCGACTGCGAAGTGTAATCCATTGCCTACCAGTTTGTTCATCTAGGGACCACTAATGGCCTGGTTGGTTCTTGCCCAGAAGTCTTCCATATCAATGTACCCAAGCTCGGGGTCTCCGATGTTGAGATCACTCTCTACGTATCAGTCAGGCATCCTGACTTTATGATATCTATACTTCATCTCTTGTTCTGTCAACTTCGCTTTACCTTTAGACTTAGTTGGATTTTTACTCGATGAAGACATGTGTGAGCTCGAGGATGGTTGTTGTTGTTCTACAAGGAGAATCAAAGAGGTCCAACATAGGAGATCCATGTCAACTGTCATGTTTTTCATAATGAAATCTTGTAGAAAGAAGAATGAGAAATAATGAGGCTTAGGACACAAGGCATAAGTTCATAGCATGTTGCAGAGGCTTAAAAAGGCCGGGTGCACTTTTGGGGATGTCAACATGCAAAAAGGTGCACTTGTGTTGACAGGGAAAAACCTATGCTAAAGGATTATAGAGGGGAACACTTTTGGGAAGTGTTGCACAGAAGGTTTTAGAGCCAAGGAGTAAGGCACGGGGCGTGGGTAAGCAAAACACAACATGCAGTGTTGGTGTTAAGGATCATGTGCCAACGCTTTTGGAGAAATGCTTTAACTGGGCGCTGCAAAAGATGGTGTTGCATGGCTTTTTAGTGTGCCCAAGGTGCAATCTTGGAATGTGTTGCAAATGAGCTCAACACGCCAAAGGAAAACAACTGGGCACGGATTTGGAGGACACAACATCAAATGTTGATGTTGGTCAGGATGTGCCTACGCCTCTATGAGATTTGTTAAGTGTTTACTGGGTGCAGATTTGGATATGTTGCATGCGGGGGAAGTGTGCCTTGGCGCGACTGTAGGGAGTGTAACATGAAAGCACAGTGTGCCAAAGGAAAAGAAATATTTTTGCATTTTCTTTATAATTTCATAGATTTCTCTCTCTTTGCATGACTTTTCTCTCTTTTTGGTTTTGCAAAATGATAAAGAGAGGGTTTGTGGGATTTGCAGCAAGGCAGAGCCTTCTCAGATTTGCAGATCTGGAAAGAGGGATAAGGTAGTTTTCCAGATGGTTATGGGGTGATAGTTTATTCATTTTTAGTTTTAACTTTTTATAACAAACCTAAAACCACCAACAACCAAGAAACAAAACCACAAACAACAATGAGAGTGATAAAATCCACTTACCCGGTTTAATAAAGGACGAAGGATGACGTTGGGGTCCACAAACTTGAAAAACAAAATGCAGGCGTGACAGGGATAGCTGACAGGAACTGAGAAAGACTTTTCACAATTTTCAAATCATGAAAATGACAGGTGTTAACCACATATTTATAGGAAAATACCACATTTATTACCTCACCAACTTTTCTTTGGCACATTTCTCAAAGTGTCGACATGGGTGGAAATGTGCCTTAGCGCAGTTTGGTTAGCGTTGACATAAAATTTTTAGCGCCTTAAGCACACATTTGGAGATGTCAACATAATAATTTCAGTGCCAAAGGGAAAAGGGGGGGCGCACATTTGGATGTGTCGACATGTTAATTTTCGCGCCTTAAGTGTATTTCTTTGGTGTAGATTTGGAGATGTTGACATGTAACTTTTAGTGCCTTAGGGACACAACTTTGTTGATGTTGACATGTCATTTAGGGTTCCAAAGGATTATTAAAGGGGCACACATTTCTCTGTGTTGACACAACATTTCTTGCGCCCAGTTCAAAAAAGTTGAAAAAAATGGCTAAGTTCTTTAAAACTTGATTTTCAGAAGGGAATTTTAAGCCATTTTGAACGTTAATAGACCTCCTTAGGTCCCACCAAAATGAAATTTTGGTATGGTTATCTGTAAAATTGCCCTTGTCAATTTTAGCTAGATAACATAGTGGATACAACCAGATTCTAGTCCAATAAGAAGATAGGTACAAAACAACTTTTACCACCAAGTGGGGTACTTATGCTTACAAAAGAATGTCTTTTGGCCTTTCAAATGTTGGTGCAATGTTCCAACTTGCAATGGACATGGATTTCCATATCTTGTTAAATAAATGCATCCTAGTTTATTTAGATGATGTTACTGTATTTACAAAAAATTCAAATGAGCAACTACTAAATTTAAGGAAAAAATTTCAGTTATGCAGATAGTTTGGAATATCTTTGAATCCCAAATAATCTATCTTTTCAGTACATCAACGTAAATTGCTTGTTCATATTGTTTCTAAACAAGGTTTATAAATTGACCCTTTCATAATTGAAGCCATATCACAACTATCATTACCTCATCACAAGAAGGAATTACAGAGTTTTCTAGGAAAAATCAACTTTGCTAGAAGATTTGTTCCATATTTTGTAGCATTGGTTAAACCATTGACAACTATGTTAAAGAAAGAGAAGACTTTCTCTTGGACCAATGAAGGGAGAGAAGTGTTTGAAGTAATTAAAGAAGCCATCTCTCAAGCTCCTACTATTGTAAATCCAAATTTTGATAAAGATTTTATAATGTATGCACTTGCAAGAGATGAAACAATTTCATCCATATTAACTCAAGTTAATGATGAAAATATCAAACAACCAAGTGCTTTCTTTGGAAAAATTTTACATGATTACGAAGCAAGGTACACATTTCTTGAAAAACAAGCACTTTCAATAGTCAAAGGACTAAATAATTTTAAGGACATGCTTTCAAACAACAAAATTCATGTTCTTGTTTCTCATCCAAGTGTAAAAGCTTTCTTGAAAAATAAAGAATTGAATGAAAAAAGAGTAGGCTAGATAACAAAATTCATGGAATACGACATTGATATCCATGTTATGAAGATAGTTTGAGGTAAAGGTTTGTGTGAAAATCTAATTGCTGATATGGAAAAATAGTAGGCTAAAGAATCAGAAGATCCAAAACAGCATGTTGAAGTTACATGTTAGCAATCATACGTCATGGTGCAACCAAAAAATCAGCAACTTGAACTTGCTCAAGAAGTTCAGGAATCAAGATGGATAACTAATTTAGTTAACTATCTACAACATGAAACTTATCCGGAAGGCATGGACAAGAATAAATTAAGGTATTTCAGGTTACAAGTTGTGTGTTATGTTTTTATGGATGGTGTGTTATTCAAAAAAGATATAAATGAAATCTTGCTACGATGTGTCGATTATGATAGAGTTCAGCGATTATTATCCAAAATCCTTGAAGGAATTATAGGAGGACATTTTTCATCACATACCACATCCTTAAAAATTATGAAGGTTGGTTACTATTGACCCAACATATTCAAAGACTGTTTCGAATGGATCATAAAGTGTAAGAAATGTGCTTTCTTTGTTGGAAAAGAAAAATTAACTTCACTGCCCTTATAGCATGTTTCATTTAATCAACATTTTATGCAGTGGGGTCTTGAATTTATTGGCATGATAAACCCACCTTCGGCACAAGGCCACAAGTGGATTTTGACTGCTATATATTAATTTACAGACTTGGTTGAAGCAAAAGCCTTGAAATATGCCAATGAAACTTCGATACTATCCTTTTATGAAGGTATAGTTTGCAGACTTGGTGTTCCAGTAACTATCATGTCAGATAATGCTTTATCATTTCTTGGTGTAAAGGTAATAGATTGGGCTATCAACCATGGAATTTATTTAATTTCATCATCTAATTATTACCCACAAGGTAATGGGTTAGCTGAAAGTACTAATAAGAATATTTTAATGATCATCAAAAGAACACTCAAAGATAACCAAAGAGCTTAGCATCTAATGTTGAATTCAGCACTTTGGGATGACCGAGTGACTCCTAAAATATCAGTTGGCAATTCACCATATAATCTTGTTTACGGAAGAGAAGAAAGAATGCCTATTTCTGTTGAGTTATCTACACTATATTTGCTACATCAAATGGAGCTGCTTGAGAATGAACCATTGCAAGTTTGTTATGCAGAATTAATGGGGTTATAAGAGCTAAGAGATCAAGCTCATGTGAACATGGAAAAGAATCAGAAATAGATGAAGAATACTTTTGATAAGAAGGCTAAGTTTAGAATCTTTAACAAAGGAAATATTGTGTTAAATTGGGATGTTGATTGTACAAATCGAGTAAAACATATGAAGTTTGATACAATCTGGAGTGGTCCTTACATGATTTCAGCTTATAAAGAACACAATGATTTTCATCTCTCAGGGTTGAATGGAGAGGAAATTCCCATTCCTATGAATGGTATGTTTCTCAAACACTATTATTGAAAATCCTACAGTCTCTGTTTAGAGTAGGATTTCCCTTCGATAAGTGTAGTTCCTGCACATTGCAATGTTTTCCAATTCAATAAAGTGCATTCCTACACGTGATCTAGTTTACCAGATCCTTTCTAGTTTTAGTTTGTTTTGGAAGGTTTAGACTTTCAGAAAGGTAGATTTTGGTTACATGCTTTAGACTCCATCCCCAATGAACAAGAGCAACAAACTGGTTTAAAAGCTAACAGGTAGCTTTCCCCGCAGGATCGCCAAAAATTTTGAAAAATTTTACACTTGTGCAAAAATGGAAAAATCGAAACTTCGTTACGATGGATAACATTGATGAAGTTAACCTAAGCTAGGGGAGATTCTTTCAGTTCAATTTTGTTTTTGTTGGATTAATTAATGATTACATGAAATCTGTAGCTATGTGTGCTGTTACAAAATGTAACAGATCACATAGTCTACAATTTCATGACTATCTTTAGCAAAAGAACACAAATCCCACAAGGACAAATGTGTTATCTTGATGAAGACATTGAATTACAGAATAGATGAAGTGTTAAGTTATTGAAAAACAATCATATTTGCAGATTACATCAATCAAAGTTCATTGCTAAATGTTAAAGGTATTCTTTAAGGTTCTTTCCTTCATGATTAGGACATTCAATTATATTATTGAGTTGTTTAATTCATAATAAAATCCATATAGAAAGATGAAATGCAGAAAGAAATACACAACTCCATTTCAGAATTCAATTTTTTATTCATAAGGAATTTAAAAATGTTCCCACACAAGCCGTGAGATGCAACTGAAGAGTAAATTACAACTAATGAAGTAAGAGGTACATATGCATGAAAAAGAAAGTAGAAGAGTATGAATGAAACTGTCATTGCCTTGGGGGTTTCTTTTTTTTGGTTGATGCATCTCCATCTCCATCTTTGTTCCATCTTCATTTTGCTGCACTTAAGGGTACTGTACCTAAAAACAGAAAAAAAAAAATTGTCAGAGTTGAGCTCAGGGTTAATCCATATTCCTATACTATCCAAATTCGTGCAGATGGATCTCTTAACAAAAAGAGATATAAATTACATGAGGATCAAAGGAACAACTGATAAAAATACTTTTCTGTAACAACATACATGATTTATTCACTCAGAAATAGAGAGAAGAGAAGAAAAACTATGGAACATAAGAGAGGCTAAAAAGCCTAAATATTTTCTAACTATTTTTCTTAAGTGTGCAGGTACAGGTTGCAGTGAAGAAGAAAATAAAATCATGTCTTAAAGTCCTCACTGTTAGATAACAATTGCAGAGTTCAATTAATTCTATCCTACGGTACATCAAGATTGAAATAAATCACAAGTACATACTAGTATGAAGGAAGAATGTAACTCAAAGTTCAACAGCTATTCTAGAAATAGAAGGAGTTATAGTGCAGATCATACGAGAGACTTGCATGCTTACTTCCACTCAAGGATAATAGTACATGTTTCAAATTTTCAAATAGGTGAAGAAGAAGAATCTAGAATATAAAGGCTGAGGTTAACTAAAAAGATAAGATTACGACTGGAACAAAATGAGAAAGAAATTTGAGAAAATTTTGACAGGGCTTCGCCATGTAAAATGGACATTTTACATCTTTCCATCATGTTATTTCAAGCTAGTATATGCTCAGATAAATCAAATAGTAATACAAAGAGAGAAAATGCATGGTATAAGATACAGATCTTGACAGGCTTGAAGGTTCCAAGACCTACAATCAGTAATCATGAAATAGATCAAAATTATAAACTGAGAAGAAATCTAGCGCAGAGGTCAAAATCACAGAACTGAACCGAGCATAGCTATTGCAGTAAATGATAAACATCCAATAGAAGGTTTAGACTAATCTTGCAGTTTTTAGACTTTAATAATTATGTTTCATGAATGGATATGACTCAGTATCAAGTAATATTGCATCCAGAAGGAAAAATTGAGTCTCAAGAAGGCCATTTCTAGAGGATTCAGCAGAGAATTTGAAAATGCTAAAGAATGCAACAATTACTTTTTCACAGAGTCTCAGAGTAATGACCTGAAATGCATTGTTTATTCACATCTAAAGTTCAAGAATTATAAAGAATCTCAATAGCTCAAACCAGAAGGAATCAATAGTGGTTTTAGATCTATCATCTTTCAAACAGAAGGAAGTACACCTAGATTAAAAGCCAAGCGTAAGAGGGAAGGGGAACTTGATGTACATAAGCATCTTAAAAAGAACAAGGTTGAAGATACTCTAGGCACCACTAGAGATTCAGTTGAAAATATTGGTCCTAATAAAATCATTAGCTCTCTTCTAAAATTATTAGGTGTCAAGGTAAACAAGTACAAAGATAGCTCATCTCCAAAAAGAGACTTCAAACACAAAATGAGAGAAGGTGTATCAGCCATGGACAAGACATTCAAGGACCAAGTTCAAACATATTTAGAAATGTATAGCAAAGGAACTACAGTGGCCTTGATACAAGGGACTTTTCAGCTAAGAAAAGGAAAATGAAAGAATGGAAAGAGATCAGGCATCCCAAGAAGGCCTTCCAGCACAAGAATACATAAGAGATAGTAGAGTTACTATGAAAGAAGAAGAAAGTGAATATGAATGTAGAAGAGAAAAGAAAGTAAAGGCTTTAAAATAAGAGGGAGAGGAGTATAGTGCAAGCAAAACAGAGAAAAATAACAGCCCCATTTTGGAGAATGAAAACTCAAGAACATATCTAAGATACAGAGTAAAAGGGAAACTATCAGAGCAAGGATGAAGCTGAAAACTTGAATACCCATATTTTAAAATATACAGATCTACAGTTTTAGAGAGCCAATATCATAAATAGTGGCAAGTATATAAGGAAAGCCATGAACTTACCTTCTACTAAGTCGGCCGTGATTGAGAAAGTTCCTCCAGACACTTTTCAATAGTAAGAATTTAGTATAGAAACCAAACCCTCACGACCGAGAATCAAGAAAATTCAGTGAAGCCAAGAACTACATGCACAGGGCTTTGAAAGATGAATTTACAGAGATCTTGAGAGTAAAGAAACCAGAAAAACATCATAGATTTGAGCTTTAAATCATAGAGACAGAGGCCATTCTTTTACTACAGAAACCTCATAGAGCTCGAAAGGAACAAAAATGGTGGCCACTTTGAAGGAAAACTCACAGAATCTCAAAGAAATATCCATGGTGGAAATAGAGTTTAATAACTCAAATATCGAGTAAAGAACCATAAAACAAAGAATTCACGTTCACAGAAACATGCATAGAGACGAAAGAATAACATAGTTCCGAACTCGAAGTTTACAACAATGGTGGAAAACATCCACAACCACCTCACTCATAAATCTCAGAAATAACAAAAAACAAAAAGATACAGATGCATACGAGCTTAGAAGACCAATCTAGTAAAGAGTCGAGCTTGAAGGAACAAAAATGGTGGCCTGAAACAAATTTGCCAAGGCTTCACCCACGAATTGGAAAAATGAAGAGTAAACAATGAATAGGGTTTCCAGTTGATTTAACTCACCCAACTCAACCTCATACAAATCTAACTGAGTTAAGGATCAAAGAAGACCATAGTAAGAGATCAATAGTAAAAATCACAACCATAGTCACAGATCACTTTGATTTCAATGTTGAAACTTTCAGGGTATGCAGATCTATGTGAAATCATCAAGTTAAAGATTGGTAGTTAAACATTCACCAACTTTCAATGCAAACCAAGCCAATCAGAAAAATCAATGATCCAAGGATCATCACATCACTTTCAAAGAAAACCACCATGGTTAGATGCCACCAACTGCATTTAAATCTAGGTTGAAACCCTAATCGAGGATCAAGATCGACGATCAGAGATGAAGCAGGTGAGAGAATCAACAGTCAACGTTGATTTTAAGTTATCAATACAAACTCAGGGGTACAATCAACAAACCTGAGTCAGATGCCACCGAAAAATGTGAATGGGTGAGTCACTATGAAAGGGGGTCAACCCATATCTTTTTAATAAAAATAATTGCATATTGACTTTCAAAAGTCTAAACCTTAGTCCAACGAAAACAAAAATTTGACAAATGATAATACAATGATGATCAAAAAGTGGCTGAGCATTATAGTATGCCATGTGTGTATACAAAGGGAGCCGAATCATTAGACTATGATTATTGCTTAGTCTATGTCCCAAATAATGAAAGAGTGGCTGATCTAAGTGTGTTAACTTTTCACAAAGTGACCCCTTGTTTTTTTTGTTAAACATAATAATGTGCCAAGTCCACAAGGGTGGCCATACCAAATGAAGACAAGTGCTCACAATCAAAGGTGGTCCCCACTGATGTGATGGTTTGAAAATGACTTAGAATGCAATTTTTCATGTGATCACAAGGAGATAGAGTAAAGGTCAACATCAGAATGAAAACAACCTTTTGAAGACTTATTACCTTATTTTTCACAAATAAGAGTTGATTATGGTTTCACATGTGCTCATAATGGTCCCCACGGTGGATTGGAGTTTTCTTGCTAAGTATTGGAGATCAAAGGTATTATTTTCACTTACACAAGGAATTAATTTTACATCCAAAGGGTAAGTTATAGATGTCACATCAGCCACAAGAAGACAGAATTTGCATGCACAATGAAGGAGACTTTCTCATCAAACAAGATTTATTATTGGAAAATTATTCACCCATGTTTTTTCTTAAAAAAAGAACAGTCAACTGTAGTTGACTGAGTTGTAACCAAAGGCTATTAATGCCTCAATGTATTAGCATGTTTATTTTATTCCGGATAAAAATAGATGCATGGGTGAGTATAATTTTAGCCTATTTTTAGGAGGGATGAGAAATAAGTTTTTCTATATATTGTGTGCCTTGGCAAAGCACAAAGGAGGACTTTTTTGACACAAGAGTGTTGAAGAAGATTTTTCCAGTTTTTCCCTCTGAATGAGAAGTATTTTATGCCTTGCCAATTATTTGCAATCTTGTGTATGTTCCATTAATCTTGTGAATATTGAATTCCCTGATTAATCATCTTACCCTATTGTAATTTTTCAGTAATTTCTGCATGATATTAATGTGCATGTTTAACTTAACAATGTTGTTGTGAAACTTTCCCTCAATACATCAAAGTGTTTGCCTTTAATATTCTTCATAAAACCATTGGCTTGTGCATCAAGAATTCATTCCCATATCAATTGTGCATGAACTCAGTCAAATACCTCATACAAGTTTGGTGTATCACCTCAGTTTTAAATTCATTTATAGTCTTCTTTTACCCTTAAACCCTAGAAAATTAGTTTAGGATACATCAATAAGGAACCGACCTTGATACCGGAGAGTCACCTCAAAATAGGTATACCCATAGACCTGAGGTGTTTCCATTGTATTTACGAAAGAGAGAGATAAATTTTACAAGCTTAGAACACCTACATCCATCTCTCTACAGGGTACACTTTCAATTAATTAATGAATACATGTAATTTGCAGCTATGTGTGTTGTTACAAAACGTAACAAATCACATAGTATGTAATTTCATGTTTTTCTTCAAGAAAAGAAAACAAAGGCCCCAAAGGAAAGATGTGTTATCTTGATGAAGACATGAAATATAGAATACATTAAGTGTTAAGTTTTGGAACAACAACCAAGGTTATAGATTGCAAAAATCAAATTTCATTACTAAAGTTACAGGTAGTCTAAAGTTCTTTCCTTTATGATTAAATACATTCAATTATGTTATTGAGTTTTTTAATTCATTATAAAATCCATATACAAAGCTGAAATATAGAAGGAAGTACATAACTCAATTTCAAAATTCAATATTTTATTTATAATGAATTTAAAATGTTTCCCACACAAGTCGTGGGATGTGACTCAAGTGAATATCATAACTACTGAAATAGAAGGTGCATGTGCATGAAAATAAAAGCAAAAGAATATGAAGGAATCCATCATTGCCTTGTTTTTTTTCCTGCTACTCCATCTTAGCTCCAACTTTTTCTCCATCTTCATCCTTGCTATTCAGCACTACACTGTACCTGAAAAACAAATAGAGAAGAGACTATCAATCACGAGCTCAGGATTGAATCATGTTCTTGTACTATCTATCTTTGTGTAAATGAATCTCCTGAAATCAGTAGGTATGATTACAGAAAATATAAATGCCTAGCAGATAAAGAATACTATTCCACAAAAAGCACATGTGGTCCTCATAATCACTGAAGAAAGAAAAGAGAAAAGAAGAAATATGGAATACAAGAGAGGCCAAATAGCCTAAATTTTTTATAACTATTTTCTAAGATGTGCAGGTATAGGTTGCAATAAAGGAAGAAATTAATCGTGTTAAGCAAGGACAGAAAAGAAACTTCAGTACAGAAAAGAAATGAACAAGAGATATGAAAGGTTTTTACTAATACATGCTTGCTGAAACAGAACATCTTATCAAGAATCAACAGATTCAGCTTTACATACTAATCCTTTTAGGATCATGATCAGGTCACTCACACAAGGGACACATTTGCAAAATTTTCATGATCCACAGGCTTGAACAAATTTTTCATCAAAGCATGGGAAATGAGAAAAGAAGGTATTGTAAAGGACATGATGGCATGTCCAGCTTAGGATCAAAGATAAAAAGAAAAGTATAGTTGTAAAGATACTTTCAAAGGACATTCTTAAAAAAACATCAAAATTACAGAAGTTATGAAGCAAAGTACAGGTCATAAGAGATACAGTTGCAAAGGATCCCATCAATAACAACACATAAAATTATGATACAATGCTAAGAACCACAAGACTGAAACAAGCCTAATTGTTGCCTTAAATGATGAACATCCAACATTCATATGAAACATAAAATTCTAGTATATGTTTATAGTAATCCTTCAGGTTTCATACTTCAACAATTATGTTTTCATAATGGATATTATTCAGTATCAAGTAAAGATTGTATCCAAAAGAAAATAGAGTTTTAGAGTATAATGTTCTAAGATGCATCGAAGATAATAATGGAAGCATCACTCATACATCAGTAGAGGAGTTTTTCTATCAAGCAGTATTCAAGTCATATTCACTCATTAATTGCAGTTTACAAGCTTACATGAAGAGCTATTTATATGAATACAGGTCTACAAGAAATAAAAATTATAGTCTACATTTAAGAAGTATCAAAAGAAAGAAGTAGAAACTTATAAAGTGATCAAGTAATTTTCAGAAGAAGTATATGGCTTTAGCATTGGTTTGGAATACAAGTTCTATGCTCACATTAAAAGGATTAACTCAGAAATTGAGATGAAATTGTAGATGAAACAGAATGGAAAAGGAAATCTTAGAAAATTTTGACAGGGCTTTGCCATGTAAAATGGACATTTTACATCTTTCCATAATGTTATTTCATAACTAATACATGATTGAAAGCTATGACAAAAGATAAAATATTGTAATAACCAAATAGTAATATGAATAAGGAGAAGTATCATAGAAATTCAACTCAGATTGGACAAATAATAATGTAGCATGTTCATATTTATAAGTGTAGGAAGTAGAGTTACAATTGTTTTCAATTTGCAAAAATTATTAAGTAATTCTACACACAAGTTACCCAATATTCAGATTTCATGATTCATTACAAGAATTTATTGTTCATTCCAGGCCAAATTAAGGAAATATTCCATGTATTGCAAAGAAAATACTACTTTTCCAATTAATAATGGTGGTAGTGTCTTCTTCATGTAAAGTTGAACAAGTACAAATGACATCATTCTTATGAGAAGCTAATTGATATGCTTATAGGAAAGACTATGAAAAAAATTAATTTAGGAAGGATACATATTAAAAACAAGAAAGGAAATACAATATGAAATCATAGTATTCATCTGATGGTGGCCAGAAGTAGTATACATTCTACTTTGAAAGCTAATTTGAAAGATAATTGACCGAGTATGGAAAATGAGAAGCAGTGGTTTATGAAATCACAGTGAGAGGAGTTCATCGTCATTGCTAACACACAGAAAGAGATTGGAAAGTATATCATATTGACCTTCCATACAATGCAAGTTAGGTAGCACCTGATTTAAATTTTAGTTTATGCAGACTTAAAACCAAAAATCTTCATCCGATGCAATTTTCATACACGATCAACATGGATTGTAAGTTACAGAATTTCTAATGCCATTACAACCAGAAAGTGTACAATGTTCTTAAAAGTCTAAAAAGCTTGATCTACAATCTAATGAAAGCTTCATAAAATAAAACATCAATTTATCAACAACCTAAGTTATAACAATCATGAATAATTTTCACAGTGGTAAGAGATTTTAGAGGCTCCTAAAGAAGAGCTCTAAAGCACAAAATGGCTACCATTTGAGAACTAACAGGCCAAGTTTCAAGTAAATCCCTAACTCAAAAAAAAAAAGTACCCATGACTCAGAAGCATTTAGATCTCAAACATAAATAGAATTGAAAGAATTACAGTCAAACCCTTCTTTTAGATCCATAGTGGCAAGGTACAGTAAGTAAATATTTTTAAACAAAGCTATACAAACACAAATAGTTAGACAAACTATAGCTTCAGAAATATAATCTTGAACAAGTAACAAATGCTCGAATCGAGCTCACAAAAAAATACCATGAACCCAACAGAGACCGATATTGCAGGATTCAAATCTCGAGAATGGATCAAAAATGGAAACCACAACTTCAAAGGATAGCTTGAAGAAGAGAAAAATGGTAGAGAGATGAAAGTATTCAAAGTTACATAGTGTCACATAGCTCAAAAATGCAAATTTAAAGAGAACTCAGAACATCAGATATAATCAAAAGGGAGGCATATTTATGAAAGTTGAATACCCATTGACAACAAAGCAAAAAGCATTAGATTTCAAGACTCACAAGGAGAAACTTTTTTCTTTTAACAACCATTTCAGGGTTATTCACAATTTGTTTTTCAACAGATTTTCATTCAATAGGAGAAACAAGAACTCACCGTTTAGGCTCAAAGTTTTGAATCTATTAAAACATATTCAGTTGTAAAAATCATGAAGAATTCCCATAACAAGGTCCAAGATTGAAATGCCAGAATACAAGAAGACATAGAAAAAGAAAATATTCCAAAGTATTAGTACATTTCTAAACCAAATGGACTGAAGCAAGAAGTTACAATGCTTAAAGACAGTAATAAATTACTTTTCTTTTGGTGTAAGAAGAAGATTGAGGTTTAGGAGGTGCTTAATTTTGGTGTAATTTCCAACTGTATTTATTTTTCTTCTTATGATTTTGTGCACCTTTACTACATGCACTTTGACCCTTACAACACCATTCTCAAGCTAATCGTTGAATACCACTCGATTTTCCTCCTCTTTTTATCTTTTATTTCAAGAAATTGGTGTATGGATTAATCATTTAAGAGTTCCCTATCCTACTATCCCACGTATGCCTCTGCAATCAACCTTCTCATTGGCCACCAAAATGGGAGATTTGAAATGGGGTATGGATGCTAACCAAGGATGGAGGAGAGGTGTTTTTGTCATATTGGGTAATTGTGGGTGTGCTGAAAGACCTATTATTTGGGAAACAATGTCATTTTCCTGAAAAGTAATTACAATGAATACACCTGATACAAGACACCCACAATCTTTGTTATCTTCCTCCACACCTACACCAGATTAAGCGTATTGAACAAAGTAATGGTGTCACTAAAGAAAAAAAAGAGAGGTATTTTGGATAATGGTGAAAGGGATCCATCCTCTAACCATGTATTCACAAAATGGGTTTGTGTAAAGGTCTTGGAACATTCCAAACAAATGTGTGTAGGAAGGGTACGTGGGTTTATTACTTAGAATGTGTCAAGGGAGTTGGATTTTTGGGGGATTTAACAATTTTTGGTCATGTACATAATTAGTCTGGTGAAAATGCCTTGTCAAGGACTGTGAAGTGTTCGACGAAATTCCTTGAAGGAATGTGGCCCCATAAGGCATGTAAATTGTTTGACAGAATGCATTAAAAAATGGATTCATGGAATGTCATGCTTGATGGATATGTGAAAAATGGATTCGTGGAAAAGGAATCAGAAAATTTACACCAAAAATTTTTTCCAGTCAAGCGCCACTGCGAAAAATCCCCTAGCTGATGTCTTTAGAAAACATCAGGAAAAGGGTATGGATTTCCCTTCCTCTTGCATTCAAATTTCGTATTTTATTGTTTCTTGTTTGGTTCATAATTGCTTTAGAACAATAGAGGATAAAATTAGAATTAAAAAATAAACTATTACCTACTCAAATTATTAAAAAAAAAAAACATTCCATATCTCGTACATTGTGCACCAAGTGTGTAAAAGAATTTTTTTTTACCAACCTAGAACTCTAGTATTATTCCTAATGGTATAGGACACCATGAAGGCCATAAATATAATTTTTAAATTCAATGTTATGCCTTGGAGAGGCGAGGTCTATTTACATGTTTTATTTCAGTCACTTGGAGTGATAATCCCATTTTTAAAGAAAATGTGATTGGTTTTGGCTTTCGGTTTCCGTATCGAATTGGGTAAATTGAAAACTAACCCTATATACCTATAGAAATCCATTAGGGGAATTTAAAATACTCTCAATTTTACAAAAATGATTTTCTAAGTTAGAGTTTCAAGTGGGTTTTGGATCCCACCATTTATTTTAAAACAGTAGTGTTTGACATGTTTTCGATAATTGGTCTCAAACTTTCCATTCTATTTTCATCCCTATTTGTCGTAATCAACTTCCGTTGAATCTGCCGAGTTCTTTTTATATAAAGGAGTAAATAGGAATCATTGAAATTTTTTTCTGAACTTAAAACAAGTTTTTTCAAGACCCATATTGTAAGATTTGTAGCTTTTTTGGGGCAATTTGCATAAACTCACAACTTGAGCTAGACATTCCTCCTGAGGCTCACATTTGAATTGTTTATACTTGTTAACCCTTTTCATATATTTTCATGGTTATGTAAAGTATAATTTAATCAAATAGATTTCTATGAATGGATTTAGTAATTTATAATGTTTTCTCTGACCTCCCTCTTTTCTCTCTAGAAATAATATGAAATGTTGGTTGATCTTGAAAACATAAGTGATTTGAATATGTAGATGGGTTGAAAAAGTATATGGATTAGAAAGGAAATGAAAATGGACACATTATTTATGTAGTTATGATATTTTGAATAGAAAATAAAATGAATTCTAGACTTTCTCTCTCTTCCTTATTGTCTTTAGAATCGAAAAAAAATAAAACAAAGGAATGTGAAACAGTAAATGTGAGACAAAATGAACTTTCTCCCTCGCTCACGGTCTCTACCTCTTCTCTTCCTTGTTTTGAATTACTTTAAATGATGAATGTGTTTTTTTGCATGAGTGTAAGGTATTTCCATACCATTTCTAGGACTAACACAATGTTGGTTGCAAGTATTCTGAACAAGATGGATTAAGAGTGTGATATGTTGTAATCAATGAGATGACATTGAAGTATTGTACATTGATATATATTACAAATTTTAGATAGACATGAATTAAAGAGAATTACATTATTAAAATTATTGTGTTGAAAACCATTTTTCCTCTTGGATTCATATGTTTCAAGCATTATACCTAGAAAACTATGTGGTTTGTTTTTGCTTTGTTCTAAAGTTGACATTTGAATACTAGTAAGAGTGTCACATAATGAATGCAGGAGCAACTATGTTAGCTAGCTAGATGAGGAAGATAATTGACAATGTATATGGTTAAAATGTGTACCATTTGCTTCATAAAGGTTATGTTTATTTGAATTTAAATGTGCTTATTATTGTTTAGATGATTGAATCAATCACTTTCTGGATATTTATTTTGGTTCATACATAAACTCAAAATTATGGTAGTAATTATCATTAATAAGGTCCATTTAAATGAAGTTAGTATTTAACGTTTTTTGTACCCTCCCTCTAAATCTAGTGGCACCCAGGTTTGTAAAACTCTAACATCTTATGAAACAATTTAATCCTCGTGACTATAATTCTTGTACTACACTTAAGAAAAGTATTCAAATGACCATTTATATAACTTGAGAGTCCTTTTTTGAAGAAACAACTATGCGGTGAGACCTTACCGTATATGGGGTAAGCAGAACAAAAAATTCCTTGGTATCCTAGTGGACCACCATATTTTTATGAAGTTATATCTAGGATTAACTTCATCATCGAATGAACTCTTCGCAGGATCCAGAAAACATAAATGGAGTTAGTGAAGTAGTTTCACTATACATTAAAATCTTGTTAATGATCTCTTTAGTTCCTCATAGATAAATGTTTTACTTTGGCTAGTAACAACATACCACCCTGGTGTTTTACGAAGGTCTTATAGGATAAATATTTTTTATGACCTTAAAGTGATATATATTTTGGAATAGATACCTAAGTGCAATTGAAATTAAACTAAATGTGGGATGATTAAGAGGTTAACTTGCAGGTGGAAATTGTAACTAAATCTTAGTGAACGCAATTGTTTTTGGAAGATGTTAACTTAAGATAAATGGGGAGACTGAAAAATTGCTCTCAAAATACCATGTGAGTAATTTCCCTTGGAACCCTAGTGAGTGGCCAAAACCAAGCAAGGGTATTACGTGACATTCTTACGATTTATCTCATGTTGAGATTTAAATGACACAAGTGGAGTTTGTTATCCAAAATTCACCCCCCAAGGTAAATTTGATAACTTGTAGGTCGGAGCAAGCAGAAATGGTGAAAGGCAAAAAAAATTAGATTTTTGGGTACCCCTTTTCTTTCCTCTAAATTTATTGTCCAAGAAAATTCCAAGGATTTATTAAAAATTTAAAAAAATCCAAAAAAATGAAGGGTCTATTTCAATGCAAATCAAGTCTGAGGGCTGTGGATGGAACCCATATAGATCGTACCAGGATTTGTCGTACCAAGTTCGAGGTCGAAATGCTAAGGAAGTAGTGAAATTCAACAAAAGCAGAAAATATTGTCCTGCGTGGTCCATGGGATAATTGGGAGAAAAGAATGCGTAGGACCCGAAATGCCGATATCGCCGCAAGTCAGTGTATTGTGGATATGGTGGAAAAAAATTTCCGGGACATGAAATCACCGATCGAAACACATGCTTATGGGTTTTTTGGAAAAAAATGACCTAGGTCACACAAGGACAAGTGGGACATCCAAACCCAAAATTACCACATAAAGAAGGAATCGGCAAGGGAAAAGAAAAAAGGCCCAAACGGTCTGAGTACCACAGGGACATGAGTTCCTCGAAAACCTGCCATACCCACAATACAAAGGAAAATTTAACACCCGACACCTAAACTTCAAATGGCCATAACGTTTGACCCAAAACTCTAATTTTCACAAAATTTTACTTTTTTGAAAATAAAACAAACATCTGTAGCTCCAATATTAAATTTCAAGTCCCGTAAAATGCAGTAAATCCCTGGCAAACTCAAAACAGCTCCTCACACTCAAAACACCACAACTTCTGCATTTCGCAACGAAATTGAGCAAAATTGGTACCATTGGAATTGTGGTTGTGAGCCCAAAACACATAAATAAATAAATAAATATGGAATTTGATGAGGACCTGATGGATATTTCTCTGAAAACGTGTCCAATTTTAGAACAGTGATTTTACTGGTGGTTGGGATGTATTAAATGAAGCATGGGAAGACATTTTTCACTGCTGCAAGTTATGGGACAACATGGGAATCATTTGCAAGTAAACATACCATCATTTCACTCCATTTATAATATCTTACAAGTGGTGGGAAGGAAGATTTCGGGATTTTCATTTATCTCTCTATCTCCTCTCTAGAATTCTATAAATTAGAGTGTTGTGGCTCATTGTAGGAAGATGTAGTTTTGTGTAGAAAAACTTTGTCAAAATGGTTTTGTAAAGCTAATGTGCTACAAACCCTTATAGTGGAATCATTCCATGGTGATCCATGCCCTTATTTTTTTAATATATTGAACTGTGCATATGAATGAAGCAATAGATACAAATTTATGGATGTATATTCCCGTGTTGTGTTTGTTTTCATTTTTCTTTCCTCTTCAACCTCATTACAAATATATTATGTCTATCTTATGCTCTTGCAGGGATTCATTATCATTATGTGTGTATGAAATATTTTTTTGAATCTAGTTGTTAGACTGTGGGGAACTATTATCACCCCCTTCTAGTAGACACGTTGCTTCTATTTTTCACACATTGGAAGACTATTCTCACACCCTCATTTTATGGTGTATCACTGCTTTAGTGTAGGATCTGATTTCATCCACTCTCTCTCCCTGGTCCCTTGGAAAGTTAGATTAGGATAAGATATTTTTTCTGCATTAGAGGTAGATAGTGGGTATGTAGTTTAGGATCAAGAACTAGCTTTCTCTGGAGGTCTATCTCAAGTAGCCAATACCACAACTTGGAGATAGTACCCATGTTATTCAATCACACCGTGAGCACAAGCACACACACTTGTGAAAACCAAAGGGTGTTGTGATTTGGCCATAACAGAGTCTATGTGTCCAAGTACCTACACAATAAACTATTTTTTAAACCCTTTTTTTCTTCTTGGATAAAAGTATTCCCTTAGTGTGTATTAGCGGTTTACCCCATGTTGCTAGAAGGTTTTGTGAGTTAAATATATTAGAACTCTCTTTTATTGCCTTGTAATAGGGTGAAGTGTCCACAAGAGAATGATTATGAAGTTAATAGATTACGGGTCCTCTCTTTATGTTATCGTTTAAAGAAATATCTAATGCATTTTTGCCCAATGATCGAAATAGTTCCTTAGAATGTATTTGAAATACATGAAAGTTGTATTAGATGTCTCAGTTGTAATATGTATTTAATACTTGAATTTCTAAGAGAAATGAAATGATATTTCTCGTGTTAGGTTACACTCCTTGTAGTATTGAATCCATTCATGTAAATTATGTGTTATTTGATTTACAATTGTTCTAAAGCAATGCTAATACTGGGACAAATGTGAGACCAAAGTATGACGTAAGTTGAAAAGAGTATAAGAGTAAATGAGATTTTTTGTTGAGGAATAATGTTATACGTAAAGTCCTTACAAAAAAATTAGGCATTTTTATATTGTTAAAAATGAGTATGAATTTGCCTTGGTGAGATAAACATTTTGAGCAAACATGAACGCTTAAAATATGTGTGTGTGTGTGTGTGTGTGTGTGTGTGTGTGTGTGTGTGTGTGTGTGTGTGTGTGTGTGTGTAAATAAACAAAATTTCAGGATGTGAAAATGTTGAATTGACTCAAACCAACTAGTGAACTAAATCAACCATAACAGGAATATAAAGTACTCTAGTGGGAGAGAAGTTAGTAGGAAGAACTAACTTCACTCTAAATCTCCTTTAAAAATTAGCATTTCTTCCCCTTGACTTTATGTTTATTTTTCCCCTCTGTAATGAGGGTAGAATTTAAACAAAAAAAACATATTTGTGAACCCTTAGATAAAAATGAGCATTAAAAGTTTTGTATGCATTAAAGAGGTGGTGAAAAAAACCTATTGAGTTATGGGAACTATGGTAAGGGAGAAAGATCCAAATTAAGAGTGCTTTTTATAAGTTGAATCTTAAATGAAATTAAGAATATGTAGGTTAAGACTGGGAGTTTATCCTCACATGATAAAATCTCTTGGAATTTTAAATGTAACTAGGATGTAATAATGGTAATGATGCATTGTGGATTTGCCAATCCTTAGGTCTTTTTTTGGCTGGATCATTTCTAGTAATTGATCATTAGGGAAAGTGTGCAATATAATTTTACCTAGTGATATCATGTTGTCTATGTGGTCCATATTTTGTGTAAGTTTCATATGTGGTGTATACTTTATCTATTTGAGCATATGTGTGGTCGTGTTATGAGCATGAAAGACCAAAAAAAGATTACCCCATAAATTTAATTGTTGTACTTTGGCATTTAAATTGTGGTAATTACAGTTGGTATTAGAGAAAAGGATCAAACACTTAAGCCTATGGGATTTATTAGTAATTAATAATTATTTATTTGGTTGTGTGTGCATACAATGTGTGTCATGTTAGCCACATTTTTTTTGTTATTTGTATTCATGGTGATTGCACCCTGGTTCACTTGTTGTACTTTGTATGGCGGCTCCTTGTGAGCATATCATATAGTGGGTCCCCAATTCCTTATATCGACTTGTATTATGAGAGAAACAAAAAATATTTTCAGATTATGGTATAGTGATATGTTTAGTATAGTTTATTTTAGGCATTTTCACTATGGATAACACTTGGGAGATCATCGTCAGATAGATCAAGAGTTGGTTTGTTTCATTCATGAATTCTTATATCCTTCAGCAGTTGTGGCAATTGCATCAAACATTTGATACATGGAAGTATTTGGTTCCCTCTTTGATACTTGATACATGGTAGTATTTGACTCTTGATATATGGTAGTATTTGGTTCCCTCCTTGACACTTAATACAGGGTAATATTTGATACTATTCTACAGTTAGACTATCTGATATGTGACAACATTTGACACTTGAGTTAGTTGTTTCATTCGTGATTTTTATCCTTCGGTGGATTGTGACAGTGCATTAGATATATGACAGTAGAATATCTTATACATGGCAGTATATGACACTTGAGAGATTTTGTTTCCTCCTTGGAACAATTTACTTGGATTTTGACCCTTCCCATTTCCTTGCATATTACATTATGGATATTACACTGATTCATCTTGATGAAATAATTACAATAACATGACTTCTCTTTCAAATCATTACATTTCTATGCTCTTTAATCTTGCATCGATGCATTGACCATATCTATTTTTCCTTTCATACCAACGCTTATTTCACTAAATTGGGACTTATTCTAGTCCCGACAACTAAATAATATACTCAATATCAAAATCCAATATTGCTATTTTCAGATTCCAAAATATCAAATATTCGAATTATCTGCACTCTGAAATTGCACATATCGGATTCCAAAATAGCACATATTGGATTCAAATATCGCATATATCTAAATCTAAAATCATATATATTGGAATCCAAAATTGGCTATATTGGAATTATATGTACTCCAAAGTCCCATATATTGGAATCCTGAAAATCAAATATTGGAATCCATTATATGGGCTAGCAGTCATTGGTCATTATTTATACTATGTTATGTATAGAACATGTTTCTGTTTTATAAGGGCTAGTGGCCTCTGGCCATTATTTATACTATGTTATATACAGAAAATGGTTATGTTTTAAATGGGCTAGCATGGCCGTTGACCATTATTTATGCTATGTTATATACAGAAAATGGTTATGTTTTAAACGAAACTAGTGGCTGCTAAGCATTTTTTATGCTTTGTCTTGGTGAATCTCCAAATAATAAGTTCCCTCGAATTCAGTTTTTTATCAAATATCAATCCCAAACATATTCTCTTGTCCTTCAATGGTTGTAACAAAGGCCACAATGTGGTGTTAAATTTGACACCCGTTTAGACGTTTTTTATCCTTTTATCCTTAAAATAGTTGCAAATATTTGAAATAACTGTCACATATGACTTGCATATTTTAGATATGACTGTCATTTTTTATAGATTTATTATATATATTAATTATATTAAAAAATATTTAAAACAATTAAGTATATACAATATAATTTTATATTTATTTTATGAACAGTGTAAAAAATACTATTTTACAAATTTTCAAGTGACAATTTTTTTTATAATTCACCACTGAAGTTATTCAATCATATTGTCATCTTATAATCAGTGAAAATATAAATCCTCCCAACTTATATTTCACAATACTCAACATAATAGAATAGAGTTACGTAATACATTTCATTATAACATATGAATGTATATATTATTTACAATGTTAAGCAGTACAATCATAACAACATTATGAAAAGATAAATAGTTATTTAGCTTTTTATTTCTCCAAGTATTTGATGCCCTCTACCACATTCAATTCCTTGAGACACTATTTTTGATTTTTTTTTTACAAATAAGCCATCAACCATTTATCTTTTGTACAATCTTGTGTCTTCTTTTCATCTCCACCATAAAATTTTCAGGAGGGTTTCCCTTTGCACCTAATGTAATACAAAAAGTGTTTTTAGAACTGTATGAAAAATCATTTCTACTCCAAACCTTTTCTAGGTCTCTCATTATTATTCCCTCGACTATATTGCAATGTTCCTTTCCCCAAGTGAGTCTTGGATTCAATATGGTCGATATTTTTTATTGAAGCCCATTGATATCTTTTTAACATTAACAAAAATGAGAGTTTCAGACCAGAATCCCAGTTCATAGTATGGTGATAGTAATTTTATAAATTCTGACAGGCCACCTCGTAGGTTGACAAATTTCATACCAAACCTGAATGACATATTCCTATTGTATGTTTTTTTATCCCATATAACAAGTCCTCCATATCCAAAATAAGTAAATAACTCTTATCGCTACCTGTAGGGAAGTAAACAAATTTTATTTTCATTGGCCGCATATCAATTACAACCAATTGAAATAAACAACACTTTTATCTTACGACTAACAGTTACCAATTGAGATTTTGCGGCTTGGATTACACCATCTGTACACACTACTAGATACATTGATGCAAGAGCTATTTCAAATAAACAATCATCAATTCATAATCTATTTATTCCTATTGAAAATGTGAGCATAATGTATTTGAAATAAACATTAATCAATTCATAATCGATTTCATGTTGTGGAAAACTTAAACGGATAAACATAGTGGTTTTTGTGGTGATATGGTAAGTAAAATATCAATTATTCTCTTTATTATAATTCAAATTTAGTGGCCATTAAGCTACACTTATATTCTTCGAACCAGCCTTTTGTGGAGAAAAATCCTCAGCTATTGATGAGGATTTGCAACCACTAGGCTATGTCATCATTGGTTGAACTACACTTAGCTGAAAAACCTTTAATGAGGCTAGCCAAGTGTTGCTTTACATATCAAATGACCTAGATCAAGCCATATGTAGTTCTGTTTATGATGATGTTGAAGCCAAAACAATGTTAATTCAATGTAAGTAGTCAGTATGCAGTAGTGAATCAATGAAACATTGTAGACAATATGCAGTTGTAAATCAATGAGATATTGATGAATGTAAGGTTTTTTAGTCAAACCATTATTGTATTGAAACGTGGATGCATAGAGTCCACTAAGCTCTATATAGTTATTTTTAAATTGTTATCGTAGCTTACAAATGGATTTCCTTAAAAATTTTCTTTGACCCTAAGCCAAACATATAAACTAATGTTTGTTAGTTATCATTTCCTATAAATTTGTGGGCCTTATAAATAATATTTTTCTAAAATACACATGGATATCATACCAGGTTATGAGTGTTTATTCATGTTGGATACCTCCGCTCCCTCCACAGTTACATGTGGTCCGATTATTGGTTGTCTACATAGTGATTTATTGTCTTATAAATTTGTGGGGCTTATTAGCGGTTTTGTTTGTAAATTCACACAATTAACATACCTGGATCTGATGGTGTATTCATTGGACATTGTGCCCACATCCTCCACATCTGTCATCTGAACTGTAAAAAACATAACTTTGTTAAAAAAAATTGAAAACCATGGCAATTGAAGATAGAGCTCATTAAACATATTTATAAAATGATTGAAAGTAAATCACCATGTTGAATTGGTTGTGTAGCATTATGGTGAAATGGTTGTACATCAAATTTTATAGCTTTGTGGTTGTCTACATAAATAATAATTGTATAAGTAGCATATTTAGGTTAAAATCCATTAAACAAAATCACTTGTTGAAGTTTTTTTTAGAGACGAAACTTTATTCATATGAGAATAGTAATGTTTCAGAAACATTTCTTGACTATGTGTCTCAACAATAAAACATGGAAGATAGTTTGGAATCCACCAATGCATGGAGTGTGACACTGTCATCATAAATCACTAGTACTAGAGAATTTTTGGAACAACATCGAGTGAACATCTCATCCCAGAACTCATACGATATTTCGCAAAGAAAAGGATGGATGTTTCCTTGTAGAATCCAATTTCACTTGCAGTTACCAATTTTTGTGGCAGTTTATCCATCCAATCATAGTGACCTCTTCTCTATAATCATTGTTATTGTCACGAGTTGTGCACATAAGATATTGTCTATATAATACAAAAACTTTTGAATATCTTGTTATTATCGTAGAGTCTGTAACATCCATCCAGGATTGATAGTCCAATGTCTTTAACCTTTTCCATGTATCTTTGTATTGTGTCTCTTGACATTTTTGAATAACCAATTGGTATTAGAAAAATAATAATACAATCTGACACACTAGTTCTAATAACTGTTAAAAGCTCCATTATGACATCAAAAGAAATATCATTGGCCAAATTGCAAAAATCAGCGATCACACATTCAACATTAAAAAGATTATTCAAAGGAATAGCTGATAAATTTGATGGAAGCTAGAATGGATATAAACATTTTACAAGAAAATTGTCTGTGACTTCCATCCTTGCTTATATATCTCCTTCCAGTGACATCACATAGTTATCTAATATTGTCTAAGACTCGACGGGAAGAATTTATTCCACCTCATGATCTTTTTTCCTTTTTGCCATTTTTTTCCCCTATATGGGAATCAAATTTTCTTTTCCATCTCTCTTCACCCAATAGTAAAGACAACTGGTGGTAGTGTGATTCATGCAATTTAAATTTTTCAATTACATTGGATCCACAGCAAGGGATGTCAATACAATATTAGGATAGTGCTCACAATTTTTGTAAGTCTCATAAGTAACAATATTAAGTGATCCGGCATTATATTGAGCGGTTCTTATTATACTTGAGAATAGAAATATGAAACTTGAGATTATAGGGAAGAAAATAAATGTTGTTGAACAACCCTGATCTAGATTTAGGGTGCAGAGGGTTTATGGAGTGTATTCTAGGATGCCATTAGAGATACACTCCTTATATATGTAACACATATTTTGTATGACTTGTTATGTTGATTTTAATTATTTGAGCATATGCTCTTTCTTCATTTATGGGGTAAAACCTAACTGATACTAGCAGTTCTGGTATCAGAGCTAGTTTCAAAAGTGGCCTCTCTATTTATTCCACTCCACTAGTACGGTTCTTTTGTCAAGTTAGGTAATGGAAATGGGATAACAGAAGATGAAGACCTCATAGAAACCCATTTTACATTGTCTATGTGTCATCCATGGATTGTTGTAAATTCAAATGGTGCATTCTTGTAACATAGCTTAGGAAAAATAGATACCGTGGACCTCACGTGATACAATGGATTTTGTAGCGTATCCACCCCTTCTTACATATTTTTCAACGGTAATAGTGGATACCACGGACCTCACAAAAAACCCTCTAACATCCATAATTCACATGCAATGTCTTCTCTCTTCCATTGTGTTCACTCTATCCATTGTATTTCCCTCCATTTTGTTCACTGTGATCATTCTTCGAGATTCAAAAACAGGTGACATTTTTCCTAGCTCAGTTTTCAAATGTGTGTATGTTGGCACTTGTGTGGGTTAATGTTTTTCTATAGCAAAATACAGAGCAATTTTTTTACAGGTGTGATCAAAAGGAAGGCAATTAGTCAGCACATATCTACGTGCCTAAATCTCTACAAGATACCTTTGCATGGAAAAATTAGAATGTGTGTCTCTTGGTTTGATTGGTTTATTAGCTCATTGACAGAGTTAAATCCCAAGCTCCTTCACTGGAAAGGACACGATGCCATACAGATTCAGCATTGGGTTTGATGGGATGCTCAATCTAACTTTTAGATTATGCATCTCAAATTTTTTTCCTCGATGACCTAGATCCAACATTTTATGAAATGGGGCAGATCAATTGATCAATGCATCTCATCAGCCGATCCCTTGCATCCCATATCTCTATGAGTTGTTACTAATCGATAATCCTTTAATTACAAAAGAAGAAGATGAGGATTTTGTCAGTTTTAGTTCAGTGCATCTGTCATATTAATGGAATATAGGTTCAGCTCCTAGATCTTGGTGACTGTAATTTCCTCATTTGTGGTGATAAAGTATCAGAAATGTCTCCTATTGATCTCCATTCATACTGTACCATCTAATTCTTTCAAATGTTCAATAGATCCTACATTAATGACATTATCCTTGGGGCATTATGACCCTATGTATTGTTATCCACTCAAAATTTAGTTCATTACCAACACTTTGAATTTTTTTCCTATTGCAAATATTGAGCACTTCATGGAGGAGAAGCTTGGGCATGTTGATCTTGTTAAATAGGTTACTATTGGTGATGGCATGATTGTGAAGATTACAAGGATCAAAAACAATGGGTGGACAACCACAATGGTGGTTAGGGGATCTAATCATCCAGTGTTAGGTGAGATAGAGATAATTCTACATGATTTCATTCCCTTGTGGCTTCAGTGATCCTTCAAATGTAAAGTGAAAGATAAAAAGTGATACCTAACCCTAATATGGGTAATTGATAGCTTTTAACAAAATTTGTCAATTTATTTTAAATTAAAACTTAGCTTTTTCATACATATGTTAATTGGTGTTAAGCCCTTGTTTGAAGGCATTAGGGTGCACCCAAAGATGGTCTAACACCAATGTATTTATTTCAAAACATTCTTTAGGGGATTTTTTTTAATGGAGATATTTTTTTTTGAAAAAGGGGGGAAGGGATATATTTTTGAAAAATTAAAAAATGGGTTAACTATCATGTGTAATTGGATGCATTATCAGTTTAACTGATGTCCAAAGGATTTTTCACATTAAGGGGGGGCAATACACACCTAGAAAAATTCTAACAGCAAGTAACAACCCAAAAGACAAAGGAAATGACTTACTAAGGCCATCCGCCACTATACAGCTCCAAAAGTGTTCCTCACCCCATGTGCACACTAAGGGGGCGAATGTTGGGAATAAATATCATGCACATTTAAATGTGTTATGTTAAGAATATTAGGTAGTGCTAACATTTGTGTTAGTAATAAGTAACAATATTAAGTGAGTTATTATATTGAGAGGTTATTATTGTACGTGAGAATAGAAATATGAAAGAGATATTATAGGGGAGAAAATAAAGGTTCTTGAACAAACCCATCTAGATTTAGGGTGAGAGGTTTATGGAGTTGTTATATGCCATTTGGAGATACACTCCTTATATATGTAGCACATATTTTTTATGACTTGTTATGTTGATTGGAATTATTTGAGTGTATGCTCTTTCTTCAGATATGGGGTAAAACCCACAGTAGTGTGATTCATGCAATTTAAATTTTTTTATTACATTGGATTCACTGCAGGATGTCAATACAATATTATCTAGATGTTTATTTCTCAAATAATGTAGAATTTTTTATCTCATTTTGTTGTCTCCCAACACATGTTGGGCTAACAAAAGTGTAAGAATTATCCTAATAAATAAATAAAAGGATACATAATAACCTACACCAACAAGCATTCCTTTTCAACCCATGTTATTTTGATTTAGATGGGTTTATCTCCAATTTAGTGAGGTATGTTCACCTCAACATAGTAAACTTCACATGTTTTGGAGGTGAAAGAAAACCTTTTCTATGAAAAAAATGACAAACAAAATATGTTGTTTCGTATCTATACAATTTTTTGAATACTGTAAATATACCATTTTGAATGACTTCTACATTTAAACAACTAGTTTTTTCATAATCTTTAAGAATCCCCAAATTCAAACCATATTTTAAACATGAATATAGTGTATTGTTTATGAAGGCATGCATTTCTAGTTTCTTGACCAAAGAAACATCCAATTCCATATCCAGAATAAGACACTTATTGTTTTCAAAGTCAAATTATTCCACCTGGACATGCAGTGTCCCCAAATCAATAAATTTTTGCAATTGAATAATACCAACTTCTTCGTGATTTTCATCTATAAAATAAAAACCATAGGTCGACATGCTAGTTTTCAGGGGAATTAAGTTCCAAAAACCATTCCTCATCTATTTTCCTCCAACAAATACCGCATGTGATGAATGGAATTGTTCTTAATGGAGCAGGAACAATGGAAGACATTTTACCTATAGTTAGAGTAAAATACATTAATAATTAGGTCATTTCCATACTTTAAAGTGTTTTTCTTGCATTTTCTATTAAGTAATTTAAATAGTACCCTAGCGGACACCAACTTCTAGAGTTATTTACTACGTATCATAACAAAGTAATTAACTTAATGGTTAATGACCATTAGGCTTCGATAGGACGTATTATGTATCATTCAACTAGTTACAATAGTTCATATTTTGTGGATCAAATCAATAATAACATAATTTTTCTAGAAGTATGAAATCGAATTATGATGCATTGAAAGATACAAAACCATTTGCACCTTTTGAAAGCATTGCATATGAGCCAAACAATCCATAACATTATATATATTGCATGATAGCAACATTAAAAAAAACACACTTTAGTGGTAGATATACTTCTAGTCAACATATAAAAGATCAACCTAAAATAAATTTTAATCCATTTACAACTTTTTAATGATAAACCGTAGATGACATTAAGATGTAATATTTGGTATTTTGAAGAGATTTTGCGGTATCTTGAGATATTTTGTTTTACAATACTATGTGATTTATGTGTATATCGGTCATACTATAGTAGTGAGGATTAGATGCCTGTAAGAAGACTAATGAACATGTTTAAAGGATAGCGGTTGGAAGATCTAATGTTTGGTATTTTGAGGAGAGTATTTGAGAAATAAATCGCATTAACATAGTTAGTGATAGCTCATCATTTTTTGTTGTATAAGACAATGTGAAATATATGTATATCAGACATACTTTATTCATTATGTCTAAATGTCTATAACTACTCTAAGTACGATATTTCAAGTGTAGCGCTTGGTGGGAAATCCCACAACAAGCTATCAAAAAAATGTGAAGGATTACACTTTTCCTAAATGTAAGTATGGCCATATTCACAACATTTTGTATTAGAAAAATTGTTTACCTAACGCTTAGTTTCATTACTTATCCAAAGTAATTGCACATCAGACACTACTTTAGACAGTTTCTTTTATTTAATAATGCAATAAAATAATTAATTGTGACCTAGCTGAGAAACCGTGAGGCTCTTACCATTATGGTCATTGTAAACACTATCTATACAACTTTGGATTGCTAGTGTTTTTCATTGATTATAATTATATCATGTTGGTTGGAATGTACCTAGGGGAGATAATAGTTACACTACATATCAGATAGAGGGATCAAGCCTTACGTACCTCCCATAAGGTATATTGTTTGAAACACATAATTCACTTTGCATCTTATAGGAGAAAATTCTTAGCAAACACTATGCATTTTTCCTTTATCGAAAGTAAGGCATAGTTGATGCTAGGTTCAACAGTTTAATAATTTGAAAATGATGATAAAATAAAAGATCATGCTCTAGTTTAGCGATCGCTAGGATCTCTTCATTCTTTCTCTGGTACAGAAAATTTGTCATTGATATTATGTTCACCTGATTGTAGTGAAATCTCATTGGAATGGAATTTTAGATGGTCTTACATTAGCCTTAAACCTCAAAAGTATGTAATCCAAGTTGACTCCTCTGCATAAACTTCAAGTAGAACCCCCTTTCCCTCAACATAGCCATCACAGATTCAGGCCATTTTCCAACTTGTCAAACCCCAACCTTGTTGCAGCCTTTGCACCACCACTTATGAGAATGTTTTTCAATGAGTTAAGCCTTATGCCCCAAATTCATAGGAAATGAGCTTTGTCTTGTAAAGTGAAAATAGATTATTACAAACCATAGCCAGTAAATATCTTACTAGATGTTACTTATTTTTTTTATTTAATTCTTGCAGATGATATTTACGATCTAACATTACCAAAATAAATCAGTTTTATTAAGGAAATTAGGCCTACAAATATAGAGTACATTAAGCAAGAAAATACAAAAACATTAAATAAGAAATGAAACCTGCTATAACCAAATTTGGCATGCTCCATTTTCTTCAATGTCAGATGCATAAATATTTAATCCATTGTTCCTTAATCAAACCTTGAAAACAAACAAATAACCAATACACTAAAACTCAATAAAACATACCCAAAAAAATCGCTTCCTTCCAATCAATCCTCTAGAATATCAATAATTTTTTTGTAAATCCTTGGATTCCTTGTCGTTGAAAGTTTGCTGACAGAAACACATGTACCTAGAATCTCCTCCACAAATCCCACAATATGTTTTTCCATGGATCGATGCTTCATGAGCTTCGTAATTAAATAACATCATCCAACGAGATGTTCCCAATATGTTTAATGTTTTTCATAATTTTCCTATCACGTTCAGGTTCCTTCAGGGCTTTAATCACCAGGGAAGCTACGTTGGGAACAACTGTAACTTTGGCCTGAAAATTTTGTATAGTGAGCTTCACGGTAACCCTCAAACCCTTTCAAATCTCTTACAGCCTCCTTTGCAATGTCTTCTTCAATTTTCTTTGGTGAAAGACCCAAAGGACCAATTGTAGGGGCCAATGAAGAGGTTGCTCCAACTTCTCCTCCTGTCACATGGATGAACACCTCCTACAACCTAAGATGGGTCTAAATTTGGTGGAATATTTCCTCAACCCATCGAACCTTGCCTCTTCTTTAAATCCTCTACAACTCCTCGCAACCTCTTGTCTAAATGGGAAGACTAGGAAAAAACCTACGTCTTTATCTGTACTTGGACTTAGGATTGTTCTCTTTTGTTTATTTTTTTAAGTAATATATGTTGTTATTTCTTAGAGTTATTCAGGTACATGAGGGATCAAGCCTTATGTAGTTCCCATAAGGTGTATTGTTTGAAACACATAATTCACATTGGATCTTGTGGGAGAAAATGCTTAGCGAACGCTAAGCATTTTTTCTTTAAAAAATGTTAGGGCATAGTGGATGTTATGTTCAAAAGTTTGATAATTTTAAAAATGATAAAATAATATATCATGCTCTAGTTTAGTGCTCGCTAGGCTCCCATCATACTTTCTCTGGTACTAAAAACCCATCATCAATATTGTGTTTATAGTTCATTTGATTATACTGAAATATCACTGGAATGGAATTGTAGATGGTCTTACATCAGCCTTAAACCTCAAAACTACCTAATCCAAGTTGAATCCTCTGCATCAAATTTCAGTTGAACCCCCTTTCCCTTAATATAGCCATCACAAATTTTGGCCCTTCTCCAACTAGCCAAACCTCAACCTTTTTCCAACCTTTGCACTACCACTTATGAGAATATTTTTCAATGAGTTAAGCCTCATGCCCTGAAATCATAGGAAATAAGCTTTGTCTTGTAAATTGAAAATAAATTATTACAAAACCTTAGGCAGTAATATCTTACTACATGTTACTTTTAATTTTGTTTATAATGCTTCTAGCTGATATTTATAGTGTAACCTTACCAAAATAACTAAGTTTTATTAAGGAAAGTAGGCCTAAAAATATATAGTACATTAAACAAACAAATACATAAACATTAAATAAGCAACAAAACCCACTATAACAAAATTTGGCAGGCTCCTTTTTATTCAATGAAATACCCATAATTCTTTAATCCATTGTTCCCCAATCAAACCTTAATAACAAACAAATACCCAATACACTAAAATTCAATAAAACATACCCAAAACAAAATCACTTCCTTCTGATCAATCTTGATCCTCTCCTTCATCGATCTCTGATTTTAAATCCTTGGGATCCTTGCCATCGACAGTGCACTCGAAAGAAACACATGTACCCAAAATCTCCTTCATAGTTCCCACAAGATGTTTTTCCATGGATCGACACTACGTGACCTTCACAATTTCAATAACATCATCCAAAAAGATGTTCTGGATATGTTTAATGTTTTTCATGTTTTTCTATCACATTCAGGTTCCTTCAAGGGCTTTAATCACCAAGGCAGTTGTGTTGGAAACAACTATAAATTTGGCATGACAATTTTGTACAGTGAGCTTCATGGTAACCCTAAAACCCTTATAATCTCTTTGAGCATCCTTTGCAATTTCTTCTGTGATTTTCTTCAGTGAAAGACCCAAAGGACCAATTTTAGGGGCCAAATGAAGAGGTTGCTCCAACTTATCCTCTTGTCACATGGATGAACACCTCCACAACCTAAGATGGGTCCAACTTTGGTGGCATTTTTCCTCAACCCTTCGAACCATGCCACTTTCACAAATTGTCTACAACTCCATGACCTCTTGTTAAAAGGGAAGACTAGGAAAACCCTACGTCTTTATCTGTACTTGGACTTAGGATTGTTCTATTTTGTTTTCTTTCTTTAAGTAATATATGTTGTTATTTATTAGAGTGATTAAGGTATAATATTGTTTGAAACACATAATGCATGTAGCTCCCATAAGGTATATTATTTGAAACACATAATTCACATCGGATCTTGTGGGAGAAAATGCTTAGTGAACATTATTTTTTTTTTCCTTATCGAAAGTTAGGGCATAGTGGATGCTAGGTTCAATAGTTTAATAAGTTGAAAACAATGATAAAATAAATGATCATGCTCTAGTTTAGCAGTACCTAGGTGCCCACCATTACTACCAGTCATTAAAAATACATTTGTATATAGCTTTGGGTCACTTCTCTATTTTCATCTATTATTTAGTACTCACAAGACTTATTATTTGTAACATATAATTCACATCCATTTTTTAAGAGAGAAAATGTTTAGTGACCGCTAAGATTTTGTATGTATTTAGTGGAATGCCATAACTTATTGAATTGAATGGTATAGCTTAGTGGTCGCTAGGATCCTACCTTTACCTCTTATCAATATAAACACTATCTTTACAGTTTTGGATCGCTATCCTTAATATTTAGTTCCCATAAGATACATAGTTTTCAACTCATATTTTATCTCGTTTACAATAAAAAAATTCTTAGCACCTTCTAAGCTCATTTACTTATTGATTGACAAAAATGACATATCAAACCCTAGGCTCAAAAGTTTCTTATTTTGAAAGTAGACATAAAATAATAAATCACGGTTTATCTTAGTGGCACTAGGCTCCTAAATTTACCTCTTCTCATTTTAAACACTATCATTACATTTTTGGATCCCTAACCTTGGTATGTAGTTCCAATGAGATACATGGTTTTCAAATCATACTTCCCTTCATTTCCTATCAAAGAAAATGTGTAGCACCCGCTAAGATCCTTTACTTATTGAAATAAATGACATATCATACCCTAGGCTTATATTTTCTTATTTTTAAAGTAGACATAAAATAATAAATCACGATTTAGCTTAGTGGCCACTAGGCTCCTACCTTTATTTTTTCTCATTTTAAACACTATCTTTAAAGTTGTGGATTGCTAGCCTTAGTATGTAGTTTCCATAAGATACATGGTTTTCAAGACATATTTCACATCCTTTCTTAACAAAGAAAATTCTTAATGCTTGTTAAGGTCCTTTATTTATTGAAAAAATCAACATATCAAACCCTAGGTTCAAAGGTTTCTTATTTTGAAAATAGTCATACAGTAGCATTAACTACAAGTCTTGGATCACTAGCCTTATTATCTATTTGTAAGTTCCACGTGACTACATTTTCACTAGCATAATTAATTTACATTAGTGCACACTATATCTAACAATGTAGAAATCAATTTTCATAAAGAATGGAATGCAAATGTTTGTATATTATTCTAACAATCTTCAAAACTATGTTTAGGATTTATTTTTTCTATTTTTTTGCTAAATGCTTGGTTTAGCTTATATGGTTGTAAAATCCTATTTTTTATCTCATGTTAATTATTATAGGCTAAGAAAATGAAAAATGTTTAGTTTTTAGTATGTAGTTAAACCATAAGAAAAATAAAAATAGGGAAATGTTTTCAAATTCCCCCACATTTTCAGATATTTCTTAACATTTCAATATTCTTGCTTTTTTTCTTTTAGAGGGGGTCCTTTTTATGGATATTTGAAATTTCAATAGCTTGACCCATTTTATTTTAGGCTCAAAGTTTTTGGTTATTTTGAAATTTCATAAGTAGCCCTCCCATTTAAGTCTTTTAGAGGGGGTAAGCCTTATTATGGATATTTGAAATTTCAATAGCCCTCCACTTTGGCACATTTTAGAGGGGGATAAGTGAAAATTTAAATTTTTGTATCCCACTCTTTTTCTAACAATTTTGAAATTTATTTTGATAAAGAATGGTCACTAAATTTGTATATTATTCTAATAACCTCAGAGAACTATATTTAGGATTTAGGGTTCTTGGATTTTTTCAATCAATCATGCTTGGAATTATCATGTCTGTCAAAATAAAATTTTTTACGTGGATCGTAGATTGTATAGGCTATGAGTTTTCGAATCCCATTGTTTTTGCATGCGTTTATAATCTTGTTCATAGAGAAAATACAAAATGGATGCACATGGAGGATAACAATAGAGGTTTGGATAAAAGAAGATTTCAATGATTGTTTCAATGAGATTTTAGATGGAGGTTTTTTAGACATTTTAAATTTCATGAGCCCACCCATTTTGAGTTTTACTTAGGGGGAAAGTTTTGAGATTGTAAAGGTCAATGCCTGCCCTTTTTCATTTAGGGGGTCATTATGAGATATCTCTTACAGGTCAGTAGCATCAGTGTGTCATATGCTCATTAGAGGGGGAAAGTGAACACTTCAAATTTGGGAATGTAACTCCCCCTCTCTACTCGAGTTGTCATGAAATTGCATTTGGGGGTTACTCAACACCTCTTATATGTACACCCCATTTGAAATATTGAGATAGAGGAGAGTTTTATGGATTAACCAGGTTCATACCCTGTTTAAAAAATCTTGTGGACATGCACATTCGGTTGAGTGATCATATCCTCCTGTAGTTCTGTTTCACGCTGCCATTCACACGTCCATTGATGTGCATGTCATCCCTTGTGATCCTCGCTTGTTGGGTTTTAAAACCCTCTTTTATGGTATAAAAGTGGATCTTTTGGATCTGTGCACCTCCTGGAAAATTCCCACTTTCACTGCCTCCTAATGATGTTCGGTGGATATCCAAATCTTGTTGCATGAGTTGTATACCCAGATACATCGTGTTATGTGCTTCAGTGCATTGATTCAGGCATTTATACCTCCCTTTGGGTTATTCGTGTGATCGTGGGTGTTTTTGGGGTGTTCAATTGGTTTTACAGCTTTTGCATGCGTTGTCTTATAGAGAGTTACCGTGTTATTTTTTGTATCGGGTTTGCATTATCCATTGCTGAGTTCATGATTGCTTCTATTCGCTGAGCTCATTTTATACTTTGGCGTGGACCTGTGGTTCATTATCATGCTCGTGCATTCCATCCACCTATGCATTTGAGCTCTGATGCCTTGGACTCGGACATGTTTGATGAGGTCTAAACACATTCCCAGCTGAGGAAAAGATCTTCTGACTCCACACATCTGATCCTCCTGAGTTTTGGTTCGGTGGAAAACATTGCACGTGTTGCTAGAGTCTATTACTTGCTTCAGATACTTCGGATCATGAGATGTACCACTCAGATTTAGTTGGATCCCACTCTTTCTTTGCCTCTGCTTTTGGTCCACAGTCTTTCCAGGAGGCTTCTGGTATCACCTGAGTGGGATTCTAGCATGGATGAATGTATTGCTCTCTCATGACCATCATCTCCAGCGATCAACTCATTTTTTACCCTAGGAGAAAAGTCATTTTACCCGGTTATCATGTTCTACTGCTATTCTACCTCCGTGTGTCTAGTTGCTGGACTCTTTTTTTTTAATCCTTGGATGTTTTTTAACCCTACGCACCCATCAACAGTTGCACAACCATTTTTTTGGCTTTTCTGGCATTTTTTGGCCGGTTGTGGATCTCTGCTGCTCTCCCACATTGTCCTGCAGCACCTCCAGCTCCCTTTGCAACCTACTCTTGGTGCATCTCAGGTGTTTCCCTACCACGTTCATCTTTGCAACAACTCCAGCCTGCATAATAGTCCAAGACTGTCAACCCAGTTTGTGTTAACTTGTCTCTTTATGGCCTCAAACAAGCCCCTCGGGCTTGGTATTCCATGATGGCTGGACTTGGCCTTTTTACTTACATCACTGTTTAATGGTGCCCACTCCTTTCCACCTTTTTTATATTTTAAGGTGTTTAAAAATTACAAAACATTCAGTTTGGCATTGTACTTTTTTCAAGGCAATTTTTGGGTTTTGGGATCTGTATTGTTCTCCCTCCTATGAGTGTCGAAGACGGAGGGCGAGGTCCGAGGTTCAGGAGGCTAATGCCCTTGGGATCTAATTTCACAAACCTACTCTAAAATTTCATGTCATTTGCAACGAGTATGCACATGATACCCTTTGCACCCATCTCGTGTATTTTTTCAATGTCATTTGCAGCTTCTCTAGTGCATTCTTTCCATCAGTTGTGGGAATCATTTTAATGCCATAACTTTTGACTCGCTGCTCATTTTTGAGCTTGATTTCTTTACTCACACTCGCATGATTTTCCATCGTTGCATGATTGGGATTGTGTCCAGATTTTGCAGGAGCCACATGAGCTGCTTTGGAAAGCAGCTAAATGGATCCTTCATTATGTTCATGGCACTTATACTGATGGCCTACACTATCATAGATGCATTATCAGCTTGAGTCTGACGTCATTGCTTTTGATTGCACCTTGCACTTTTGATTATCGGAAATCTATGGCTAGAGTTTCTTTCCAAACTTCGAGCATTAGTTAGGATAGACTTTAGCAGCCTGCCACCACTTCATCTACCGGGAGAGGGAATAATCAGCTTGGCAGTTGCTTCCATGGAACATTACTTCACCCATGAGGGTATTTTACCCTTCTTGCTTGGGCCATCTTCAGCACACCCACTAATCATCGTCATCTATGAGGACTTTCTTGACACTTTGTGACCATCCATTTGGTCACATGATGATGCATGTATCTCATTCTCTTTGCACTTCACATGGCAGACTCAGATCCACCTCACCGTGTCTGGAGCATTCAGACAGTCCTGATCATATTGGAGACCCTTTATTTACTGCCATGGAAGCCATTTCTTCTGAGATGAGTTCCAATGTTTCTTCACTTATGGTCTGCCTTCTTGGGGTGATGGTCAGTTCTGCAGCTGACATCATCTTCATTCGGGCTATGTACTTCTTGACAAGGATTGTGCATCTAGTTCTGATGTCGATGAGTACTATAGAGGATTCTTCTCCTCTTTCTCTCACTATTCCAGAGAGTGTTGTCACCCCTCCACATCTCATCAGATATGGAGCAGTCTCATACTCAATCTCATACCATCATTATACCCACCTCCTTTCCACTTCCAGTGTGGGAGAGCCCATTCCACTCCTCTACCTTCATTGCACGACTCATGCCTCATCATGACATCGCTCTTCTGTTTGTTGAGCCCCCTCATTGTGATTGATTTTGCACTAGGGTTACTCAGCATTATTACTCTCTTTCTATTCATTTGTGAGCACTACAGGTCACTCAGTTGTCCCTCTAAATAGGTGTTTGCATAGCAGATGTTTCATCTCATGATGGGAGTGCCCCTTCTCCACCTTTCCACTTCCAGTTCAAGCCCTTTTCGTGTGACGAAAATTGTGTATGAGAGCCAGGCAATTCAGCGTGCCAGCCCTATTTGCCTAGTTAGTGGGATGTTTTGACCTCCCGTAAAATTCACGGTGTCACTTCATCCTAATGTCTATTGGGTTTGATTGAGGAGTTCATCATCTCTAATTGTTCTACAGAGTGCCCCTTATTGGATTCCTTAGCACTTCCACTTGATTAGACCGATGTCACACTCTCCACCATCAGACTTTGAGATTTTTGTGTTGACTGCCTTCAACTTCCTTTTTGGATGTCTTTGACTTCCAGCACGTCATTTTTAATCACTTCCTAAGGACAGGCACTAGTTCTATGGGATGGTGGATCTTCTTCACTCTAGAGGCAGATTCTACGGATGTCATTACCTCCGACATTCTTTTGGGTCTGACTTCTGCTAGACCCGGCTCCATCGTGCAGAGGGTATTGGCATAGAAACTGTTTCATGATGATAACCCTCTCTTCCTAAATTTGAGCTTGTGGTCTGACGAGTAAATCGTTTTGTACAGGGCCAGGTAGTTAAGCGTGTCAACCCCAGAGTAGTGCATGGGATGGGTGACTTCCTTAGAAATTCTCAGTGTTACTTCTCTCCTAATGATGTTGGGCCTGATTGGGTATATACTCGGCTCCATCCTATGGGATCTTGGTGTTCAACTGATTAACATGATGAGATCCCTCTCATCAGTTTGAGATTTTGGTGTGACGAAAAATTGTTTGGTATCAGAGCCAGGTAGTTAAGCGCCTAGCCCTAGAGTAGTGCTAGGATGGGTGACCTCCTAAGGTTCCCAGTTTCACTCTGGGGCTGGCTTGCTTAACTACCTGGCTCTGATCCAAACTTATCATCACATGGGTAGCTCATCATTGATTGGAGAGGGATCTCATCATGTTAGTTTCTGACTTGCTACGCCAATACCCTCCGGCATGATGGAGCCGAGTATACACCCATTCAGACCCACACATCATTAGGAGGAAGTAACACTGGAAATTTCTTGGGAGTTGTCACCCATCCCAGCACTACTCTGGGGCTGGCGCACTTAACACCTCTCTGATACCAAATGATTTACCGTCATGCCACAAGCTCGAATTGATGGTGGAGAGGGAATCTCATCATTTAAACGAGTTGCTATTGCCAATATTCGAACCCTATTTTTTTCATGCGATTATGATCTTGTTCATAGAGAAATGGGTTAACCAGGTTCTACCTGTGTTTCAAATCTTTGCATGCACATTTAGTTGATGATCACTCCTCCCGAGATCTCTTCACAGGTTGTCGTTCACACGTCCATTGATGTGCACATCGTCCCTCATGATCCTCACTTGCGGGTTTTAAACCCTCTTTCAATCATAATGCATGAAATAATCCTAGATATTACTAAACCAGGTATTTATAGTAAAGGTGTACATTTTTTATTACAGGATCTATTAGTTGCTCTATAATGGACTAGTTCCTATGTTTTACATGCTAGTCCAATCTTGATCCACACAAGCCCTTCTTTCTCCTACTGAATCGTGCTCCATAGTCAAGCCTTGTTTTCCAACTACTTTTGATCTCTATGCCAAAATACCTTGTTCTTCATGAAAAATCACTTTTTTTTGTGTTAACGAAAGAAATTTTAATCACTTTTCTGCTCTAGTATTTATCTTTGTTTAACGCTTTCCCATTTCCGTCATTCTATGTCTCTCTTTGGCTATTTTTGTTTTGAATTTTTTTTTCTCATTCCTACAATTATTTTTTAGGATAATGATAGCTTCTGGACAGAGTCACCTTATTTTAATTTTATTTTGGTCGGGAGAACCAAAAAAAGTCTAATGTTGTTCTTCAATATGATGCAAAGAAAGCTCACTAATTAGTAAATATTACATTTTTTACATGGTTTCCACTTAGATATTATAGGAAAATATATGAGGTTAAAAAATTAATTCAAAACTGTAAAAATATATTAAGAATTCAATTGTATGAAAATTATGTCCAATTATATACATGTTTCCATGTAGAATTAAACAAATGTAATGTCTTCATCATTTTTATGGTATGTACATTGGAAGTTAAACACATTATATATGCCATAATATTATTAAATATAATTTTAATCAATATGCATTTTATAATAAATATATTCTCCCTTTTGAGCCCACTAATCTATGCCAAAACTTAACATAGCTTTGAGGCTTCCATGATATAATTGATTGTTTCGACAAACTATTTACGAAACCCCAATTCTATTTTGAATTACATATAGGATTACATAGTGTGTGTGTGTGTGTGTGTGTGTGTGTGTGTGATGTGTATATATATATGTGTATATATACATGTATATGTGTATTCCAAATTTATTTGTTATCATTTCTATCTTTTCAATATGATTTTTTTATGAATAAACTCTACCATAGGAAAAGTTGCCTACCCTGGCGTCTTCTAGGCTATAATTCTAATTTGGAAAAAGCATTTGTATTCCTTTCCCCCTTGTGGATAAACTGTTTTTATATAGGAAACACACAAAAATTTGGTCCTAGCGATTGATTTTGTTCTTCGTCAGCTATTATATTAACAAATATTAACAACTTAGGAAACAACTTCATTATGAACATGATATATTTACATTTAAGAATATATTAGTGATTGCTAGGATGTAATGAGTAGATGTTGTTGTATGTAAAAACTTGTTTTATAGATTCTCAAACGTAATTCTAAGTTTCCATATGATTTCATAACTTTAAAATAATTCTTCCATAATCTTTTAAGAACTAGATAAAACTATATGTTTACCTGTATAACATATTAAAGATACGATTTTACACATATATTTATGTATCCATTATATAAATGCCATATTTATTTGTATCTTTTAGATATTTTCAATATGATTTCTAGTAAACATTAAGAATTTAGATGTATAACATTTATGAACATGATATATTTACGTTTAGGAATAGCTTAGCAGTCGCTATGGTGGAACAAGTACATCATGTTCTATTTAAAAACTTGTAGTAGAACTTCTTGGTTGCTAGTCCAGGTTTCTTTTCTTATCCTAAATGTAAGAATATTTTTCCTTTGAGTATAGGTTAGTGACCACTAGGGTACATAATGTCCAAGTCTATACGTATACTATTATATAAATTCCATATTTATTTTTTACTGTTTATATAAACTCCTTTTTGAATATAATCTACATGATAAATGTTGCCTAATCTAGCGAATGCTAGGCTATAATTATTATTTGAATGAAGTATTCATTAACCTTTGTGGACTCAAGGATGGGTGGAATTTTTATATAGGAAACAAATTTTTTTTGGTCAAATAATTGATTTGTTATTTCTCTCGTGTTAAATATGCTTTGTTATTGTTAGGAAACAAACATTTTTGGGTCAAGCGATATTTTTCTTTATGACTAAGAATAGCTTAGCAGCTGCTAGGCTTCATCGAGTATATTGCATTGTATAACATTAAGACCTCACGGTGGATTGGATTAAAAAAATTAAATTAAAATAGTTTCATCTAAGCAGGCACTAGGTACTTCCACAATATAATATTTAGAGCTTAGTGGGTGTTATAATCTATCTCTTTACCCAATTATATTTTGAGCTTAGTGAACATTATCTTATGACACAACATAATATTTGGATCTTAGAAGTCTATAAGTTTCAGTAAAATAAAGTAAGATATTATAAGCATAGCGATGGGTAGGATATGCAACATAATAATACGATCTTAGTGAATAATGGTATTAAGAGCTTATATGGTCGCTAGGTTATTCCACAACATATTATTTTGGTATTCAATTCGCTAGGTTATGTATCATAAACATGATATGTTATTTTAAATTAAGATATTTCGAGCTTAGTTCGCTCACTAGGTTATTCTACCATATTTAATCATTGGAACCTAGTGGTAGTAAGGATTTAAAATACTAATTTGAGGTATTAAGAGCCTTAGCGTCCACTAGGTTATGCCCCAATATATCCCAATTATATTTTGAGCTTAGCGTCTGTTACCTTATGACACAACATAATATTTGGATCTTAGAATTCTCTAGGTTTTAGTAAAAGTAAAGTAAGATATTATAAGCATAATGGTGGGTAGGTTATGTAAACATAATAATACAATCTTAGTGAATATTGGTATTAAGAGATTAGCGGCCTCAATAGGTTATTCTGCACCATGTTATTTTAAATCAAGATATTTCAAGCTCAATGTCCGCTAGGTTATGCTACCACATAATCATTAGAACCTATCATTAGTTAGGATTTGAAAACTAAATTGAGGTACTATGAGCTTAGCAGTCACTAAGTTATGCCACAATATAGTATTTGGGTACTCAATTCACTAGCTCATATATCGCAAACATTATATGTATCACAAAGAATATATATATATATATATATATATATATATATATTAGATGAATTCATTCTATGATTTTAATATTTTGAACTAGGATATTTCGAAGATAAGTCTTTAAAAAAAGTATATGAGAAACAAGTCCATGATAATTCTTTCAGCAGTGGACTCCCATCATGATTACAAGTAACTTATCTCACTAAATATATGCCAAAATATGGGCAAGAGTTGTAATCAGCTTCACTTCACCCACAAATAATTCCTATATCTATACATTTCTCTATAAAAATGACCATTTTGGCCTTAATAAGAAACTAAAGACAAATTCATCAAAGAAATATTAGGTTGTTCAGCCTCTCAGCTCCACCTCCTTGATGATCTCAACATCCATGTCCCATTTTCTCTAATCAGAGGAGGAGGATGAATCGACATAGAATTCTGGAATTTTCACTTTAGCGCAAGCAAGGAGTCCTATGCCCTGATTTTTCTGCAACTTCCTCCAGACCACTCGCAATCACTTACATCCCCCACGTTAAGGCATGAACATGACACTAAAGGATGAATAGATGATCTTCCAACTTATCATTCTTATTATGTAAGATAAAATACCCTGAAGAGTTAGAAAGTATGTTTGTTGCAATCAACCCTTGAGCCATGTCAAAAAAAATTCCTTTGCCCTTTGGACTGGTTCTAGCCAAGCATTAGCTTTTGTATGCTCTCACAAATATCATCATCATCTTCTTCTTTGAATCAACCCGCGACTGACCAGACCTTCTCGAGCTAATTCCATAGAGTTGCGTTCCAAATTTTCCCATCGATCCAGGAATTAAATGATTCCTTGACATCCTTTCCTTTCATAGCTCTTTTCCTCTTCTTGCTAGGACCACACTCCATGCTACCCAAGAAACCACCAAGAGTCTTGTCACCAGCACAAAGAGAAAGGAAGCCCAACGACCAAAGATGAAAATTTGAAAGGGGTAGTGAAATGTCAAGCTGGCCCTGAGATATAAAGCCAGAAGCACATAACACACGAAAGGAGGTAAGTGTGATAGTATAGAAGATCCTTGATTAGATATCCTTATCATAAATATCACACTTCTCATTGAGAATCTTAAATTTCAAACACAATATTACATTTCATGTGTGTATAACCCTTAATCTATTTCATCTATCGCACTAATGTAAATGATCAATGTCATAAATGACCATTAAAACCGCATATGCCATATCCTCTTGTAAGTTGCTACATTTTGACAAATTAAAGTAAGATATTTTGAGATTATAAACCTCTAAGTCAATCAACCATGTTAACTTTGGAGAAATCTATAACAATCAAGATTTGTATAAATTAGTAAGACTTTATTTTATGACTTTAATATTTCAAATTAAGATATTTCAAGGATATCGCCCACTAGTTTATGCCATCACACAATATTTGCATCCTATCAGTGGTTAGGATTTGATAAATTAAATTAAGATATTTTTTAACATAGCGGCCACTAGGTTATGCCAAAACATAATATTAAGATCTTAGCAGTCTCTAGGTTTCAACAAAAGAGAGAGAGAACTTAAGAATATAAATATTTTGAGCTAAAAAATCAATAGTATATAACAAACAAAAGAAATACATTGACTTTGGAGATCCTTATAGCAATCAAGACCAGTATAAATTAGTTGAATTTTTTGTATGCATTTTAAGATTTGGAATTAATAAATTTCGAGCTTAACACCAACTAGGTTATGCTACCACATAAAATTTGGATGCTACTGGTGGTTTCAGATACGTTGAGCTTAGCAGTCAGAAGCTTTTGCCATAACATATTATTTGAAGATTGAACTCGCTAGGGTTTAGTAATTCATAGTTATGATATTTTACAATAGGTAACAAATTACAGGAAGATATTTATAATTTAGCTAACGCTAGTTTAAACAACAACATAATATATGGAGGTTAAGGTCCATAGGATTGAATAAATTAAATTAAAATATTTTGAATTAAGTAGAGACTAGGTACTTCCACAATATATTATTTCAATCATAGTGGTTGCTATCATTTAACATGTTTACTGAATGATATTTTGAGCTTAACGTCTGCTAGATTATGACACAACATAATATTTTGTGTTTAGCACTCACTAGGTTTAAACAAAATAAATAAGATAGTATTATCTTGGCTGCCAGTGGGTTATGCCAAAACATAATATTTGGATCTTAATTATGACTAGGATTTAGCAAATTCGAATCAACATAGTTTGAGATTAGCGGGTCATTACGTACTTAAACAATATATTATTTTCATCTTCGCGGCCGCTAGGTTTTTCCACAACATGTTATTTGGTGATTTCATCACTAGTGTTTTAATAATTCATAATTAAGATATTTTTACAGCATCTAGCAAATCAGAGGCAGATATTAATAACTTTTCTAGTGTTAAACCCACAATATAATATTCTAAGTTTAGTTTTTTCTACCACCTAACTAGTAAGAAAATTATATTTTTATATTAGACAATGGTACGTTATGCCACACCATAAATTTTTAGAGTTTAGTAGTTGCTAGGTTTAATCAAAATAAAGTATTGATACTCTCATCTAAGAAGCTGCTAGGTTATACCAAGACATAAATTTTGGAGCATAGATATCTTATGGATGTAAGAAAACTCATTAACATATTAGGAGCTTAGTTTGTGACTATGATATGATAAAACATAAAAACTATTCAAAATTAGAGTAAAAGGGGGTTCCCAAATGACCCACATACTGGCACAAAAACTCCCTCATGGATAGCTATTTACAGTGAAACAAGAAGAGAATAATCTCGTATGCAACAAACAACCAAAAACCAAAAATTCACAAACTGGACAAAGCCAAATTACATTTTATGAATATTCATGAGAGTATTTTCTTCATCCTTATCATTGGTAGTAGGCCTTCCTTGAACCAGCATGTCCACTAACTTAATGTGTTCTAGGAAGACTTCATTGATTTTCATGCAGGTCATGACCATGTGAATTTTCCATTCCTTGATAGCAGATACTGAGTGAAACATAATCTTTGATGGCTCAAGCAAATCATGAGATATAGTCTCTGAATGATCCTTATGTTCTAAAGCTGCAGTGGGCGAGACAATTTTCTCTTATATAGGAGAATGAGGGTAAACTTATGAGAGATACCACAACACATCAGGAATTTTCGATACCATGCTAACTTCCATACAAAAGGTGGGATGGAAGTCACACATGCTTCCATGATCAAGTGACTTAAGACAGTTGTGTTGGTCTAAAAATCTGTCGTGAGAGCATATCTATGGATAGATAAACCAATAGTGTGCAGGGCATAGCCCCTCTTTGAGACAGCAAAGCAAAACTGGTTTATTGCTATTCTACCAGCAGGAACCTGTGCAAGTCTTACAGTATTCTACCTTCAGGGGGTTTGGGATCTCATCCCAGTAGAGGTAGTTCCGACGAAGAACAGAAAGGAATGAAGGAAGGAAAGGAAGGAAGATGGATCTGAAGGGAGAAAAGAAATGAATTCCAAAGTAGAAAGGTCAGAGGGTCTATGTTTTGGGCTGGTAGTAAACAGAGCCAAACCTACTTGCATAGACAAACAAAGCAATACTGATGAAAAAATGACAAAAAAGTAGAGATAGATCCAACAGAATAAATGCATAGATCTGACATAAGAAAGATCAGATGCCCATAACACACATATTCAGCACAAAGTCTCAATATTTGTATTAATGTTTTCTTCTGTTACAAAAAGTACAAAGCCTTTTCTTCTCACTTCTATTTTTCATCTAAAAAATGTCCACCCTTGAATACTACAAGTATTCAAGTATTTATAGAAGAAGAGGAGGAAAGAAGGACAAAAGCAAACCAACCACTTACAAATTATCTAGAAAATATCTAAAAAGTCAACAGTTGACTTGGGCAAGTTTTTGGATGGCAACATCCCATGGTGCAACATGGATGATGTCATCGTATATGCCAACATGCTTTTTAAATATTTTACAAAAACCGATCAATGGATCCCAGGAAGAAAATACTCTTCAGCCAACAGGACTTTCTCAGTGCTTGGCGGGTGCACTTTTCACCTTTTAGCATGTCGACAGGAACTTCTCAGTGCCTTGGCGCACTTTTCAGCATGTCGACAGGAACTTCTCAGCACCCTTGGCACACTCTTCAGCATGTCGACAAGAACTTATCAGTGCCCTTTGGCGCACTTTTCAGCATGTCAACAGGAACTTCTCAGCACCCTTGGCGCACTTTTCATCATGTCAACATGAACTTCCTTGCACCTTGGTACACTCTTCAGCATGTTGACAGGAACTTATCAGCGCCCTTTGGTGCACCTTTCAGCATGTCAACATGAACTTATCAGTGCCTTGGCACACTCTTCAGCATGTCGACAGGAACTTCTCAGTACCATTTGGCACACCTTTCAGCATGTCAACATGAACTTCTCAGTGCCTTGGCGCACTTTTCATCATGTCAGCATGAACTTCCTCAGCGCCTTGGCACACTTTTCAGCATGTCGACAGGAACTTATCAGCGCCTTTGGCACACCTTTCAGCATGTCGACATGAACTTATCAGCGCCCTTTGGTGCACCTTTCAGCATGTCGACAGGAACTTATCAGCACCCTTGGCGCACTCTTTCAGCATGTCGACAAGAACTTCTCAGCGTCCAACTCAAAAAGACTGAAAAATGGCTAAGTCCTTAAAACTTGATTTTCGGAACAGAATTTTGGGCTTCTTTCGAACGTTGTCAAACTTCCTTGGGGCCAAAACAAAATTTTTTGGGTATGGTTACCTGCAAATTGCCCTTGACAATTTTACAGGATAACAGCTGGCTCTTTCTGGGGACTATCTTTGAGTGAAACTTAAGGGTAGAGAATCCCAGATTTTCATGTGCCTATCCATTGGGTTGGAGAGAGTCAAAAACAAGGGTGACCGAAGGGAGAACAAAAGGAACAAAGAAAGGGAACACACAACAGAAAGAAAACACACAAATGAAATAAAACTGTACAAAGAAGAGAGCAAGCTCTACTTCCTGAAGATCTTCAGATGCTGCCCACTATAGGGAAGCGGGAGCTCGGTTCCATCTAGATACGAGAGATAGAAACTATTCTCTCCATTGAGCTGCTTGATCTTGAAAGGTCCCCTCCATAGGGAATCAAATTTTCCGTGCATGCCCTTTGGCTCTCTTCGTTTGTCCCACAAAAGGATGAGATCTCCCACCTGAAAATCTCTTTTCTTAGCCTTTTTATCGAACAATCTCTTGACTTGATTCTGATGTTCGGTGATCCTGTCGACCACTCTTACTCTCTTTTCTTTGAGCTCTGCTAGATACATGATCCTCTTTTCAAGGGAATTTTGGAAAGTCTCATCTTCGATTGCTCGTGCCAAGCGCAGAGCAGGGAGTTCTATGAAATGGGAAGCTCGGCATCGGTTCCATATAACACTTGAAAAGGTGACATGCCAAGAGACCTCTTGGGAGTGATGTGGTCCGCCCACAAAGCATCATATAATGACTTGTGCCAGGATTCGTTGATTCTCATTGACCAGCTTCCGTATGATGGTTACTAGGTTTTTATTACTGGATTCTGCCTGACCATTTCCCTTAGGGTAATAATCTGAGGCGTGGGCCAAGGTTATCCCGTATTCATAGAAAAAACCAACAACTTCTCATGAGGAGAAGTTGGAAGCATTATCAGCAATGATTTTGTTTGGAATGCCAAACCTGACAATGATATTTTCTTTGATGAAATTGCAAACAACTTCAGAAGTGGCATTCTTAACAGGTATGGCTCCACCCATTTGGTGAAGTAATCTGTTTTTGTCAGGACATAACTATGTCTGACACTTGATTGGGGATTGAGTGCACCGATAAAATCCATTCCCCACTGCCTGAATGGTTTGTCAATAATGATCGGCCTGAGGGGAAAAGAAGCCAATTTGGGCTTACCAACAAACTGCTGGCAAGGCTCACACTTTGCTACCCAGGTGGCTGCATCTTGGAAAAGTGTTGGCCAATAGTACCTGGCCCAGATGATCTTGTGTGCCTGTCACGGAAGAGGAGAAGTGACCACCACAGGCTGAATCATGAAAACTCTCAAGTAACTTTATCTATTGTGGCTTGTCAACACATCGCAAGAAGATGCCATCTATTCCGTGTTTGTATAAACCGTCATCCCAGATGACATATATGGCTGCTCTGATCTTTATAGCATGCTTCTCCTTTGAAGTTAGATGAGTTGGACACTCACCATAAGTGAGAAAGAAAGCAATATCAGAATACCATTCGTCGCTGGTTGCGACAAATAGAACCATGGGTAGAGAATCAGCTTTCTCTAGCTGGCTTTGTGCTCCCTCGGTGTAATCATCCTTTTCCTCATGGTCTTCTGAACCTCAGTTTTCAGCCATGAGCTGACATAGGCCCCTGCCTCTTACCAGCTTGGTTGGTTTTATATCTAGATCATACTCCTGGACTTTTGCAATCCAATTTCCTCGCAAACTCCCTAACTCCTGTTGAGTTAAGATTGACTTGACTGCCATGTCAGGGACCAGCACCACTGTATGAGAGTTTAGAATGTAATACCTGAAGTTCTTGACTGCTTTGACAACGGCGAAGGCATGATTTTCCAACTGAGACATCTTTAATTCATGAGGCTTGAGGGGAGAGCTCATGAACGCGATCGGGGATTCAACATCCTCAGAATTCTTTTGCATTAAGATAGCTGATACAGTATGCTCAGATGCATAGCTATACATGATAAAATCCTTGGAGAAATCGGGACATACCAGGACTAGCACGTGAGTGACAGAGGTTTTTTATTTCCTCGAATGAATTTTTCCTTCTTCACTCCATCAGAAATTTGGTGACCCTTTCATCATGTCTAATATGTGGCGAGTCTTTTCAGCAAAGTCGGGAACAAAGCACCTGAGAAAATTCACTTTTCCGAAGAAAGAGTGAACGCCGGTCTTGCTTGTAGGTAAAGTAAGGCTCTAAATAGCCTTAACTCTTTTGGTATCTATCTTTGTCCCTTCTTTGCTAACAACATGTCCCAGCAATTTTCCTTCTGTGACTCCGAAAACAGAATTTTTCAGATTCAGGGAGATCCCGTGCTCTCGGCATCTAATCAGTACTTGCTCCAAATGATCACAATGATCATTTCATTGTTTGGAGAACACAGTTAATTCATCCAAGTAGACTACGATGACCTTCCCCATCATACCTTTGAACGCGAAGTCCATCGCTCGCTGAAAGTGGCACCAGCATTGGTCAGGCCAAAAGGCATACTGCTATAGGCAAATGTACCCCAAGGGGTAGTGAATGCTGTTTTAAATTGGTCTTCAGGTGAGACTTCAATCTGATTGTAGCCTAAAAAACCATCAAGCATGGACAACATTTCTGATCCAGTTACTGCCTGCAGAACCTGATCCATTATGGGAAGCGGGTAGTTGTCCTTCAAGGATGCCTGATTCAGGTTGTGAAAATCTACACATATGCATATCTCACCATTCTTCTTGTGCACGGGCACAATGTTTGCCACCCAAGTACTATGATGGATAGGAAAAATGATCCGTGCATCCAGCATTTTCTGAATTTCAGCCTGGATAGTTCCCGAGATCTTAGGATTATAGTGTCTCTGCTTCTGGCGAAAGGGTTTGATGTCCTCTTTCAACAGGATGTCATACTGGATGTCCTTCGGCTTAAAAGACTTTAGATCGGTATAGGACCATGCCAATACATCCATGTATTTCTTCAGCAGTTTGACAAACTTCCGCTTTTCTTCAGGTGTGAAACATTTTCCAATGTTTACAAACTGCGGATGTCCAACCGAACCTAAATTGACTGTTTCGGTTTCTGGGGAGGAGCCAGGATCATCTCGCCTTTTCTTTTTTACAAAAAGATCATGCCTGTCAAAAAAACATTCTAGAGAAACCAAACCTTTTGGGATTTTATTTCCTTTGAGCTGACATATGCCATCGCTTCCTTTTGATTCTTCATTTTGATCGGTAACAGATTCACGGCATGTGGAAGTGGATCCTTCAAAATGAAGTTCACTAAAATTTTCCACCTTTTCTAGAAAGGCAATGAGTTGATTGTCATTGTTGAATACTTGCCAATGCTGAGAATTTTCTGGCATGCTTGGGCAGAAAACCACCTCAATGGTATATTTGTCTGTTTTCAAACCTGGGTGAGGGAGCATGAGGGATGCTGAGATGGCTACTGAGTCATCCATGTCATTCTGAGCTCTTAGGATAGCTTCTATTGAAAAAGCATCAAACTCCTCAATGTTGTCCCACACCGCGTTGCGGTAATGTCTGAGCCTTTCATTCTTCACTTGGTATATCCTTTTAACTTGATTTACGACCAGCTCTGCATCACCCTGTACTTTCAGATTCTTGATTCCTCTTTCCTTTGTGGCTTGCATGCCAAGCAGCAAGGATTCATACTCAGTAGTATTATTTGTCTTGAAAAATTGTAACTTGAAAGAGAGAGGAATAATCTCCTCTTCGGGAGATATTAGTACAGTGCCAGCACCGCATCCTCTAGTCATGCACAGCTACCATCAAACTGTAAAGTCCAGATCTCATTAAGATCCTCTGCTTGGACGAAGACATCCATTCTTGTCAGACTCAGTAGATAAGAAATAGTTTCCCATCCCTGATGATTCGAAGAGGATTTGGGCTTTGGGATCATCGGAGTCAGTAACCAAGTACTTCTTTTACGATTCAAGCTCCAATGTTTGCATTACACCTTTGATGGGAATCCTAGCCTTAGACCAGTCCATATGAATCTCTCCACCAACTTCAATGCAAAATCTCCTTCCTAATAGAATTCCATATGCTACCGGAATATCGACAACAAGGACGGTCATCTTTACTCTTTTCTATGGGAACGCCACAAATACGAACTGAGCGTCCTTGATTTGACTGATCAGCGGAACCAGCTTGGTTTCCAAGGAATAACATCTGCCAAAAGGCTTGGTAAGGGTGAGGCCTAGAGCATGGGTGATTTTCTCCGGCATGACATTATCAGAAGCCTCCAGAATCAATTATGCAGTTTCTTAGTTTGTGGCCATTGATTAGGAGGGAGAGGTAGAAAGGTTCTATCTTTCCTGATGCGGAAGTCGAGGCAACGTTTATGTGAGACACAGGAGTGTGAAGAATTCCTTTTGGGGAGGTCTGGGAAGTTTTGACAGCTTAGCTTTGGATGTATTTGGTCAACCTTACAAGCTGCTCAGGATTGGACTGAAGATACTTGGCTTCAGACATTTAGATCTTGGTCTTTTTAGCATGATCGATTATGTCGAATGCGACCAAGGGTTGCGTTGATGAAGGAATGAGTCCCTCATTTCGCGATGGTAGGGTAGGATTACTGGTCTTGATAGGAATATGAGAGGGATGATTTGGAGGGGAGATAGGGGAAAAATATTTCTTCGAAAAAGACTTAATAATAGGTTGAGCAGGAAGGGGATTACCTCTTTTAGCGATGGTTGGAGGCATGTTTGACATGGCCTTCTCTTTCTGTGTCCTAACAGCAACTTCTGCTTCTTTTCCTTGGGAGCGGGTGAAAATAGCATATGACTGTCCATTTGCATATCCTTGGGTACCCTCTGCATCATCAGATTCTTCATCATCAAATTCCATAGACCCGATAGTAGATTTTCCAGTTGGTTCACCGACATCTTGATCATCTTCACCTGGCGATGAAGGTTCTTCATAAATTTACTCCTCTTCTTCAATCTCGACTACAGCATTGACCGGAGGAGCCTCAAGCGCCAGCCACGGAGTAGTTACAGGTAGGCGTGGCCTTTGTGGAACATTATTGGAAAAAAAATTCCTTTGTGGGATATCCCAGTATGAGGTGCTTAGAGAAGCCTGAGATAATTGCTTCTTTAATGCGAGAAAGTCATTTGCCATCTTCTGGAATGCCAGATCTGACAAAGTGGCTTGAGAAGGATTTGCAGCTTTAAACTTGGAAGACTCTCTGTTTCAATTTGCCAGATATAAGCAAGTTGTCCTCTATCTGAATGGCAGCAGCCTAGTTGCAAGAGACCAAGGTAGTTATTTGTTCATGTAGAAGAGAAGAAACTTATTTTTGAGCTCATTGTGCGTTCACAAAGAAACACTTTTGATTTTCTAGCGTTGGCAATATGGAAACAGGCACACGGTTGATTAATGCATTGAACCTGGCGATAAAATCGTGCATGGTCTCATTGGCCTCCTTCTTCAGGTGAGTGATCTTGTGATAACAATGCAAATACATATTCTGAAGGCTTGTATCTATCTTCAAATGCGGTACGCAATGTGGCCCAACTGGTGATAGATCCAGCCGGCAAATGTTGGAACCATTCTACTGCGGGTCCTTGCAAGGTCTCTAAAAAGAGGCAAACTGACACATCTTCATGGGTCACGTCTAGGATGCTGCATGACATGATGAATGCAGATATATGTGCATCTGTACTTTGGTTCCCACTCCCATCAAATCTTGGGAAATTCTTTCAGTTTCCATGAGGGAGCGCATGAACTGGATGTGGTAATGCGAGAGGGCCCATAGCATTTCCCCATGGTACTTCCGTTTGAAAAGCTGGAAAGAGGACGCGAGCTGGAAGTGCGGTTCTGCTGAGCAACAGAGCACTGCAAAGGGATGTGGAGGCTCCTTGTGAGAAACCAGCTTCTTTCATGGAGGTGAGACACTCCTAGATGATTGGCCAGCTGAACTTAGCGATGAGAAGCGTGTCGGTGTAACACTGAAGTTGTGCCTCTGAAGTATATTGAAATTAGGATCAATTACTCCATGAGCCCTTCTGCTACGAGTAAATGGTTCACCAGCCAGTGTGCCTTCCAGATCTGTAATATTTTGGAGCAAATCCTAAAAACTCTTTTTGGTTGTACTTGCTGATTTTCTAATTTTTCTGACAAAAACCAGCAGTGTGTACTTTTCTAAATATTTAATTTTATCCCTCTTTTGAAAACCGATTGTGGTTTAACAACAAATATCAATGAGGATAAAATGATGGTAAAACTTAGTAAGCTGATTTTCAGATCTTAGAGTTGACTTTTTGCAAGAGTTTGAAATTTTTGGTAAAACTGTCAAAAACTCAGATCTACGGAAATATACTGATTTTTGTAAAAACTCAGCAAACTAAAGATCTCTAACTGGCCCCGATCTATGGATCCCTGAAGAAAATTTTTAGATTGGATCACTTTTGCAAAAAAATCGGATTTCAGAACAAAAGTTAAATTTTGTAAACAGGTAGTGATTTTTGACTTTTTCTTGATTTTCAAACATACCACTATCATAGATCTATTAGATCTATTCGATCCCCAACGGAGTCGCCAAAAATTGTGGGTTTCAAAATCTGTCATGAGAGCAGATCTATGGATAGATGAACCAATAGTGTGCAGGGCATAGCCCCTCTTTGAGACAGCAAAGTGAAACTGGTTTATTGCTATTTTACCAGTAGGAACCTGTGCAAGTCTTACAGTATTCTGCCTTCAGGGGGTTTGGGATCTCATCCCAGTAGAGGTAGTTCTGATGAAGAACAGAAAGGAATGAAGGAAGGAAAGGAAGGAAGATGGATCTGAAGGGAGAAAAGAAATGAATTCCAAAGTAGAAATGTCAGAGGGTCTATGTTTTGGGCTGGTAGTAAACAGAGCCAAACCTACTTGCATAGACAAACAAAGCAATACTGATGAAAAAAGGACAAAAAAGTAGAGATAGATCCAACAGAATAAATGCATAGATCTGACATAAGAAAGATCAGATGCCCATAACACAAATATTCAGCACAAAGTATCAATATTTGTATTAATGTTTTCTTCTGTTACAAAAAGTACAAAGCCTTTTCTTCTCACTTCTATTTTTCATCTAAAAAATAACCACCCTGAATACTACAAGTATCCAAGTATTTATAGAAGAAGAGAAGGAAAGAAGGACAAAAGCAAACCAACCACTTACAAAATATCTAGAAAATATCTAAAAAGTCAACAGTTGACTTAGGCAAGTTTTTGGATGGCAACATCCCATGGTGCAACATGGATGAAGTCATCGTATATGCCAACATGCTTTTTAAATATTTTACAAAAATGATCAATGGATCCCAGGAAGAAAATACTCTTAGGGCGCACTTTTCAGCATGCCAACAGGACTTTTCAGTGTCAGCATGTCAAAAGGAACTTCTCAGCGCCCTTGGTGCACTTTTCAGCATGTCAACAGGAACTTCTCAGTGCCTTGGCGCACTTTTCAGCATGTCAACAGACTTTCTCACGCCTTGGCGCACTCTTCAGCATGTCAACAGGAACTTCTCAGCGCCTTGGCGCACCTTTCAGCATGTCAACATGAACTTCTCAGCGCCCTTGGCGCACCTTTTCATGTCAGCATGAACTTCCTTGCGCCTTGGTGCACTCTTCAGCATGTCAACATGAACTTCTCAGTGCCCTTGGCGCACTTTCAGCATGTCAACATGAACTTATCAGCGCCCTTGGCGCCTTTCAGCATGTCACAGGAACTTTCAGCACCTTGGTGCATGTCAACATGAACTTATCAGCGCCCTTGGCGCACCTTTCATCATGTCAGCATGAACTTCCTTGCGCCTTGGCACACTCTTCAGCATGTCGACAGGAACTTATCAGCACCCTTTGGCGCACCTTTCAGCATGTCGACATGAACTTATCAGCGCCCTTTGGCACACCTTTCAGCATGTCGACAGGAACTTATCAGCGCCCAACTCAAAAAGACTGAAAAATGGCTCAGTCCTTAAAACTTGATTTTCGAAAGAGAATTTTGGGCTTCTTTCGAATGTTGTCAAACTTTCTTGGGGCCAAAAAAAAAATTTTGGGTATGGTTACCTGCAAATTTCCCTTGACAATTTTGTAGGATAACAAGTTGCAGCCATTACAATGTTAGTGGAGATGAGAGGAGAAGCCATAGAAGCATCGGTAAGAGGTGGAGAGGAAAAATATGTTAGGTCTGAAGGTGGTTTAGATACCTTAGGAGATTGCTCCAAGGTTTCCGGAGGGTTACGATCCACCAGAGAAGTTGAGGGAGACCTAAGAGTGAAAGAATGGGGGCTAATGATCATGATTTCCTAATCGAAGTTAGAAGGGAGACCAAGGCGGTGATGATGACGATGGATATAGTGAGATTGTTGTGGAAGAGGTTAGGGGAGATGACGCTACTCACCTGGATTAGAGGGGAAGTGCAAGATTTTTTTTTTGGGAATCTTCCATTTTAATGAGAAAATACAAAATGCTTTGGTGTAGGAAAGGACCATCATCTTCTATAGCCATTTTAAAGGACCTCTCACGCATTTAAAATAGAAAATACGTAAATTTTACCTTCAGATCATGTCAAAGATGTGAATGAGGGAAAATATGAGGTCCATATATCACTTTGTAGCATTGTTGAAGCGGGAAGTACCTCCTCAATTTCTAAGCAACCCTATCCCAAGGTTATGTAAGTGAGTCTCGTTCATAGCCTGAGTGATACATTGTTAGATTTTCACCAAGATACAAGAAATCATCCATCTCCTCTTGAAGAAACCATTGAAAATAAATGTCTTCCTCCATAGGGAGCCCTATCGCAGCCGTAATGGACTCTGTCAGAATAAGAAATTAAGTCTTTCCCACTTTGACTCTCCCTTTCTTCCAGGTTGCCATCAGATTGCACATTACTTTGAGAGAGTGATCATACAGTATTTCCATAAATGACGTAACACCACCATTGTGCAAAACATTCCATACTATTGGGTCAACCTTGACCTCTTCACAGGAAGAAGGCTCAATGCATTTTTTGGTGCTACCCATAGTGAACGAGGATTTTTTGAAAGTGATTTCTAAAGGCCCGTTATAGACGATGTTTAAATAGAGATGTCGAGCATCTTCATTCTAATCTTCAACTTGTGTCTCCAAGATTTCTAATTGAATTCGGTCCTAATTAGTAATAGTCATTAATTGATACCGTCCATCACACGAACACAATCTATGAATGCCATAATTCCCAGAAAATCCACAAATGCCTTATCCTCTTACTGCCACTAAAAGATATATTACCTCAAATAACCTAACAACTTTTAATCTTAGTTAATGTTCAACCAAACCCAAAATTAATTAGTTAATGTTCTGACAATTACTGCATTTAGAGGAGGTTGAAGGTTTTAATGTTACCAATATTAGATGTATTGAGTTAATCTATATTATAAGGGAATAATCTGCAAACAAAATGAAACAAGTTTGATCGTAGAGGTTGAATGTATTGTGAAGACATGATATTCATTTCGAGCTAGATAGTTGTTATCATTTTAAAGGATAAAGCAATATCATATTAGACTCTATTTATCGACTACTATCTCCACTTGTTACATTTAGGTTCTCGTAAGGTTGTTACACTCTACACATGGAGTAATGAAGTTGGTATAGCACAAAGATGTTACAGTAGTTTGGGATTGCAAGTGAAACAAGCGAGCACTAATGATAAACTATGTTGCATACTTGAACAGAAGTGTGACTACCTAGTCCGTTGGTTTTTAAAGATATCTTCTTGACTTTCTGGAAGGACTGAAATCATTTTGGATGTTTTCTTCTAAATATTTTGAGACTTATCCTTGTATTTATTTATTGGATGTAATGTTATTTGAATGATAAGATGTTTGATCATGTTTCTAAAATAGTCCTGTTTCTTATTTGTTCATGTCTTAGTGATGCTCATGATGCATTCTACATTGTAAGGTTTCTGGGTACCTTACATGCCTTGATGGAGATACATTAGCCACTCATTATGCTTCACGTATATTTAATAAATCTTGTTAACATATAATTGAGATTGTTACCAAACATTTTTAATTTTCAAAACATATGATAGTCTTGCAACAGTATTCATGCCTCGCAGATGGAAAGATGTGGACTAGTTGTGCAATTTACTTTTCAAGGTCAACAACATTATGAATGTCTTCCTTAAATGGAATGGAATTTTAATGATTGGAGGGAGAAAATTGCCTCATTTATTTGAAATATTGTTTACTAACTAGCAAATATAAGTAAAATATAAATAAGTTTCATAGTTATAAAAAATTATTTAAATAAATTACAAACATTAGAACATGTTTCTAAAAGTAATTAGATGTCTTTTTTACTGTCCTAGATTGGTGGGTTGAGGAGAAATTTTAAGTAAGATGTTTTCCTAGCTTAGCACCCGCTATAGTAGATCTAATGACTTCCACAATATAAAATGCTTGAGCTTATGGATCATCTAGCATACCAATTCTTAGAATAAAGGATATTCATTTTCTAAGCTTAGCGTCCGCTAGCTTATGAAACGCCATTTGTAGATTGGATAAAGTTCGACTCAAAAGGAACTAAAAAAACTAAAGTCAAGATATTGTCATCATAGATTCTGTTACGTTATGCCACAATAACACATTTTGATTTACAAACCCTTTGTCCATGTGAGAAAGTATATAGAGTTAATAATGGGGGTTCTGATAAGTACTCACATCCTTTTACAAAAAGGTCCTTAAGACAGAATATGAAATTGAAAGTATAGATAGAGATGAAATCTATGTAGGCAATGAAAGGGTAAAAAATGTGGGTTATATCCAAAATGGGGGCAAACAAGGTAGTAATTTTACATTTTGTGAGAGGGGAGACGATATATTTGATTTTAGTTGATGCTTACATAATAAGTACATCTTAGAGTGTCCTTGTTCCTCGAATTCTCTTTTCACAAATTATGTATGGCATTCTTGTGTTCTCATGGTTAGCATATGTTTGGTTCTTCACATGTCTTGCATATATGGCGGGATTTGTATTCACAAAAAAGTCATTGTAATCCATCACCAAACGATTCATTTTGACAACTCATTCTTCCACATGAATATCTTAGTAAGAATATTTTCATTGACCTTGTCAACGATGGAGTAGTCACTAGAGACCTTTGCCCATGAGCTATGGTTCCAGCTGGAGGACTACCCCTCCTTGCGTCGTATTCTTAACAATTGAAGGCCAAAAAAATAATATCAATTTTCAAAAAACATGGGGTCTGCTCTTCTATTCCTGTGTTACCACCATTTGGTCATAAATAAATTCCGATATGACAATTTTTTATTGTGAAAATCTGATGCCACTATCCAAACCACTAGGCTTCTTTTTCAAGGATTTGAATAAAACAAGTTATTGACATGGTGTTTTGAGGTTTTTAAAAATTATACAAATACTTCGCTCTCATGTTATGCAAGTACATAAGTTGCAGACTTTCTTCCATAGTAAAGAAATGTGCTCCATTCTACCATCTTGGTCATATGCTTATAGTTAAATTCTGCATCCCTTATATTACAAAATTATTTATTTGACCTCCAACTTAACTGACGTTCTATAAAATTTTGAAGTTTATTTCTTGCGTTTAAGATATCTACAGAAGCCATACATGCATTATAAGCCCTAATCATGTATAGGCATAATTTTACATTAACAGAATTTGGTAATTCTTATTTATGGGACTCTCTACATCGGAATGCATACCAATTTTTGGCAATGAAGAGGAAATCATATTGATTTCCAGATACTTGATGGACTAATTATTTTTATTTTTAAGAATGCTTACGTTTTTGAGATTTTTCTATTAATGAATAATATTACACATCTGAAGAAGAGTATATCAAAGGAAAATGTGTAAAAATTTAAACTCATATGAAGTCTGTAATTATAGTGATATGTAAATAAGATCTAAGGAACCAATTTTATTGTGCATGACAATATTAAGAGGGCACTGGGGCTACATGATTTTACTTTGATTTTTCATTAAAGGGGAGTAATCTAATGGCTGAAAGAGACAGTTACATGCTCCAAAAGGCTGCACATTTAGATTTTAAAAAAAATTACATGTTATTTTAAATTAGGAGGAAATTTATAACTCGAAGCCTTAAGGAGCTATTTGGAATAGTTCATGGAAAATAATTTCATTGCATTAGCATCGATTACTCTAATAAAATTGTTGCATCACCTAAAACAACAAATACAGGGCAAATATGGTATAGATCAAAAGTTTAGTTTTGGAGTTGCAGGGGCAGGTGGTCAATCTGGAGCAAGGATTTAATATTTAATAGGTCAATTATCTCAACCTCAATAGATTCTATATGAGTAAGATTAGGTTGAAGACAAAATCCATATAACAATTTACATCAATATATATTAATAATAATGAAATTTATACAGAATAATTGGTATATACTAAACATTGTCCATTGTATTTTTAAAGGAGCAATTTGTTTGACTACAGTTACCCATTGTTTTTTTTGACAGGTGATGTTATTGCACCTAGCATGTGTGGATCAAGACTTGCACTTGAACGGTGCCAATCTAGACTCGAACCTAGAAGTTTGAGAGTCAAGACCAACACTTATCCCTTTTTGTCTTGTTTCTTGGATACTCATACTTAGCAGTGTCATGCTCGATACTTGCATTCTAAAGTAAGCGAGTCGATGGATGTGCGACTCGAGGCTCGCACTGTATAACGGTGAGCCAATCATTATGTTCATGTATATTTAATAAATCTTCATTAATAGTAATTATGTTAACACGACATTTTAAAATTAAACAAGACAGTAACAACAAGTTCATGTCTCACAGATGAGAGATGTGTTAGTTGTGTGACTTTTCTAGATGTGCTAGTTGTGCGATTGTTTTCATAGAATTATGATTTTTATTAAATATAATAATTAAATGTTGCGACAAGGCCTCATAATTTTCAACTCACTAATAATTAGTAATTAAAGAAAATATATAAATAAGTTTCATTGTTTAAAAAAATATTTAAATAGATTACAAACATTAGAAAGTTGAAAAGTTATAGAATTTTTTTACTTTGATTGGTGGATTAAGGAAAAATTTTAAGTAAGATGTTTTGAGTCATAGTCACCTGCTAGGGTAATATAATACTCCCAAACTATAAAATATTGAGCTTATTGATTTCTAGAATTTAACAAGTCAAGGGATATTATTTTTAGTTTAGCCTCCGCTAACTTATGCGAACACCATAGTAATTTTATATTATCGATCGAAAAGAATTAACAAAATAAAGTAAGATATTGTCATCATAGAGTCTTCTAGGTTATGCCACAAAAACATATTTCGACATACAAAAAATATATCCATTTTTTGTATAAGATTTGATATGGAGGTTTTTAAAGTACCCCCATCCTTTTACAAAAATGTCATTAAGGATAGAATATGAAATTGAATCATAGAAGAGAGAAATAGTGTAGGCAGTAAAAGAGAAAAAGCCACATATCTGCATGACACAAATAGAGAAAATTTACATTTTGTGAAAAAAATTTGAGGATAGCTATTTTGCTTACATATTAACACCATCCTTAGAGTTTCCTTATTCCTCAAATTCTCCTTTCACAAATCTATATTCATTCTTTTGTTCTCTAAAATATGTTTGGTTCTCCTACTCTTACATTACCATATTTTTTCACAAATAGGTCAGTGCAATCCATTACGAAAACATTCAACGGAAAATCATTCTTAACATGAATATCTTCTAAAATATTGTCATTGAAAATTTCAATGATGTCGTAGCCATTGAATTTTGTTGAGTATGTCCAGCGGAAGACTATTTGTGGACAACAATAAGGCAAACAAAATAATATCAATTTTATAAAAAACATCATGCTCTTATATTCCTGCGCACCACCATGTCCATAAATCGATTCCGATATTCATTTTTTTACTGTGCAAATTGAGCCACCATCCATGTCCACCAGGTTTATTTTTCAAGACTCAAGTTCTTGACAATGTTTTTGGTTTTTAAAAATTTTACAAATCTTCCTCTCATGTTATTATGTATTAAGTTATGTCGTTTCTCTGTCAAGATGTGCTCCATTCTTTCCTCTTTCACTACTCTAAACAAATGTTTACTATATTACGAAATTATTTATTTGATAAAAAAAACTATCTTCTACAAAATATTGAATAACAAACTTGCTTTTGTTTAATTATCTACAAAATCCCTACATGGATATAAGCCCTAATCAGCTATGGAAAATTTTACGTTGATATAAGCCCTAATTAACTATGGAAAGTTTTACATTAATAGACTTTTGTAATTTTGGAGGGACTGAAGGTGAGAATGCATACCAATTTTTGGCATGGAGAGGAAATCAAAATGTTTCCAGAACTTGAGCACATAATTTTCGATGCTTATGCTGGTGAGATTTTTCTATTGATGAATAATCTTACGCATTGACGAAGAGAATAGAAAGGAAAATGTTAAAAATATAAACTCAAAAAAATCTACTTATAGTGATATGTAACTAACAAATCCAACCACCAATTTCATTGGCATGATGAATTTAAGAGGGAACATATGATTTTACATTTATTTTCATTAAATGGTTAATTAATGGCTGACAACAGTTACATGCTCCAAAAGGTGCACATATTTTGAATGGCACATGTACTTTTAAATGGAAAATTTTACATAAATCGAATTAATGGCTAATTAATGTTGAGGCAAACACAACATTAATTAGACATTTCTCCTTACAAAATGGTTATCATTAATACTAAATTTGGTATTGAAAATATTAATGTAATAATTTAAAATATTTGTACTATAAATAATATCTCGTATATAATTTTGGTAAAAATAAAGCCCTTAATTCTTGTGTTTGCACTTCGATGTGCGACTCTTTACGCCTGTTCACACATTTTTGAATTACATATACTTAATATTTAACCGTCAATTATTAATATACCATTTTATATATAAATTATATATAAATTATAAAAATTTACATCAATATATATTAAAAATAATGAAATTTATACAAAATAATTGGTATAAAATAAACATTGTTTTGTATTTTTAAAGGGTAGAGTTGTCAAATTACCGTTACCCAAAAATTATTTGACAGGTGAGTTATCTCACTTAGCTGTGCGAATAAAGACTCACACTTAACGGTGCTAATCAAGACTCACACCTAGAAGTGTGATTTGAGACTGACACTTAAAAGTGTGAGTCGAGACTCATATGTAGCAGTGTCATGTCGATACTCACTGTAAAGTGTGAGGTCAATACTCAGATGAGTGACTTGAGACTCACACTTGCAGTGTTCAAGATATGTACAACTTGAGGCTCACACTTATACGTGTAACCAATCGTACTTGTAAGTGTGATCACTCGCACTTATACACTACTTACAAAATTTATAAATGACAATTCTAGATTTTTTTAACTATGCTTAATATATATGAATAAATTATTGATATAAATGTATATAAATATTGATGGTCACCTTTTAAACATGTGAGTCACATGTGTCCAGTTCTATAAAATATTTGAAAGTATGTTACGTCTAAAATGACAAAAAACATCTAAACGAATGTCAAATTTAACACCATTCAAGGAAGTTCAGGGAAGGGATTTTCAACATCAACGTTTATTAATTTGAATAAGGTATGCATGAATAGTTGTATATGCATGATGATATTAAGATTGATATGTGGCATAAATGACAACAATAACTTATGCACTATCTTGAAGTTAGCCGCCACTTGGCCTATGTAAGTTAGCGGTTGCTTGGCTTATGTAAGTTTCCAACTGCTTGGGTTATGTAAGTTAGCAAGCGCTTGACTTATGTAAGTTAGTGGCAAATTATTAGGATATGTAAAATAGAAACTATTAGGCTTATGTCAATGGGTGGCCCTCAGGATTATGTGGCAAAAGTGGAATCCAATATAACGTTATTAGAATTCAGAAATAGAGAAATTAGAGTCCAATAATAGGAAAATTAGAACCCAATAATAAAAAAATTGGAATCCAATAATAGAGAAATTGGAACTCAAATAATTCCAATAATGAAAATATTGGGATCTAATATTTGCACTAATGGAATCTAGTATAGATAAAAATGGAATCTAATATACGTAAACACAGAGATGAATTTCTTCCAATAATTTAAATATTGGAGTCTGAATTCACTTGAATATGTCTCGATTTAGTGAAATAATAATTTTTTGTTTTTATATAGCCTTGTCAATTGCATTATTACCAAATCATCCTCTCTATCTTACTAGTCTGGGGATTTTTTGTATTCCCAACCACTTGTGTTTTTGACATAGGACCTTAAGTGTTTTTACACCAAAGTACTGCTAGATCATTTGGGTTTTTTTACTGATCCTCTCATTGTATCTGTAATGTAAAGGGAAAGGAACCCTTTAACCCTCCTTCAGTTATAATAATCAAGAAATCATTAATAAAAAAAATATTCATGTTGCATTATGAAATTTCAATAATTAATCGCTATTAAATTTGATTTTTTTGAAGATTTCAATTCATTGCTAGAAGTGAAGACTAGTGGTCTCTAACATCAATATATTATAGAATAAATTTTCATCAATGTAAAAAACAATCTGTATAACTTTAGGATAGAAGAGATAATAGTGGATTGATGGCTATCTTCTCATCACTTTAGAAAAAATTGAATTAGACTACATCATTGTGGAAACCTAGAGATCTTCAGTTTTGAAAGCTATGAAGGTCTTTGAGAAAGGAATAAATTTAATTCTATAGCCCTAATAATAGAAGATATGGTAAATGGCTCCGTTTATTTTATAGAAATCTCTCCTACAACAATCTTTCTGGGGAAATTCATGTATTAAAAACTTTTCATGTTTTCCTCCATATAATTATAGATATAAACATAAATTTTCTCTACATACCAATTTAGTTTTGTTTCTTATTCTTTTTGTATATCACCAATTAACTAATGCAAGAAATAGTAGTTATCTTTTAAATAGCTTGGGTTTCAGAGTCATTCTTCTATTGTTATCAAAAATTTTGCAAACTTGGATATGTATGATGTTTTCTAACAAAATTGTGGCCCAGTGCAATGAACAACATCCATCTCAAAAATAAAAATTGTTTGCATTTGTTAGGGTTCATTACTACTATTGTGCATAATTATAGCTCTGTACCGTTCAAATAATCTAAAGGTATTTATAAAAGGATCTACAAGCAACATGGAGTAAGGTGTTAAAACTAACATGACAAGACATGATTTCATATTGTATAGATTATCATATGAAAAATTAGAAAGCAATATCATATTACAATTTCTTTATTGACACATCTATTTGTTACATTTAGGTTCATCTACAGTTGGTCATATTGTGCATGCACATGGCTCTTTACATGTACACCGACATAATGACAATAAAAAATAATATTATAGATAAATATAAAATTGGTTATGGTGCTACAAACAATATTTATAAATGTGATTTAAATAATTCTAAGCCAATTGCTATAAAGAGAATGTAAAATCACTACCCACTAATCTTGCTTGCATTTAAAAATGATGTGGAAATAGTTGGAAGCATCAAGCATCAAAATCTTGAGATTCTTCATGGATGATCGCTTTCTCCACTGGAAACTTGATGTTTTATGGTTACATGGTAAACAAAATTCTATGAGACATCCTACATGGTGCGTAAAATGATTATGTTATGAAGAAAAATGAATATGTACATTGTAGATTCAATTTTTGAAATAAAAGTGTCCAATCAACCTCTAACCTTCATAGTAAAATGGATATTTAGAAAATCTAACAAGTTTTTTATTTATTTTTATTTTTGTACTGAATCATCAAAGAAGATTAAGCTAGACTGGAAGAACCAGATAAAGATTGCTCATTGTACTAAAGAAGGATATTCATATCTTCATTATCACTATAACCCACACATTATTTACAAGGATGTGAAGACTTATAACATTATTTTGGATTATAATTTCGACGTAATTTGTCATAATTTGGCATTTCTAATTGCATTTCCTTTTCCAAACACCACACCTCTACCTATGTTATGGGTAATACTTATTACATTGACCCAAAATATGCAAGAACATTAAGGCTGAATAATAAATCTGATGTATACATTTACGGAATTGCTCTTTTGGTGTTGATAATGGGAAGGAAGATGTGGCCAATAACTAAAATCTTCCAAGCAAGTTGGTAATATTTATGTTTCTTAATTTTCATTTGGAGCTTACATTGTACGCTGTTTAAGTATTTTTAAGGTTTTTTTATAGGAGCAATCAAATGTGGATGGAATTGTCTTTAACATTTGCAAGTGAACCCAAATTCTATCAAAAGGAAACTACAACACACTCACGGAAAAAGTTGATATAGAAGTCGCAGAAACCTGAAGGGATCTTGGGATTGTCCAAAAAAGGTGACGACTCCTCATATAAGATTTAAAATTGTATATGTATGAATTTGTAACAAATTTGAAATGTACAGATAGAACCTTTCAATGTAAAGATGATGATAAATAAATTTTGTTATTTCTTGATTCATAAAAATACAATTATGGCACAATGAGTGATTTGATTAATGTAAACTATAAAACAATGGTTCAATGTATCTCCAAGGTCATAAGAGAATGTTTCTCACAAAAAATTTTCTTGCATCGAGTCAGGGATTATTTCATTTTCTTGCTCATGGAAGTGACTCATTATTAATAACAAACTCAATGGAAAAATTTACAAGCATTTATTCTACTAGGTATATTTTAGAGTAATAGAATTTGTGATATACATAAAATCCCAACTTTTTTGTTTTCTTTTAATGGTTACTCAGAGATATAGTTTATAATAATAAACACTAGTGAACTTGTACAATCTAAAAAAACAATACTTGAGTTGTTATAAGGTATATTTTGGGGTGAGAACATAATGTTATTGTGAGTTCCACATGAATTCAAAATAATACCACTAGCATTTAAGGCCAGTGTAAAATTTAAGGATATGTGCATACTAAACATTGAAAGTGTGTTACTCACAATTTCAATGTTTTAGATTCTCACTCTAAAAGTGTGAGTGTGAGACTTCACACTTTCAAGGTGTGAATCTAAAATTTTTAAAGTGTAGGTCTCACACTTTAAGAGTGTGAGGCTCAGATTATTCATAGTGTGGGGATATCACCTAGAAAGTGTGAGGCTCAGAATTAAGTGTGAGTGCGGGGATCACACTTAGAAGGTGTAGGGCTCTCACACTTTCAAGAGCATGGGGCCTTCACTTTGAAATTGTGAGGCTCTCAGAATTTAAAATTTTGAGCCCAACACTTTTAGAGTGCGGGGATCAATCTTAAATAAAACAAGATCATGACTTATTATAGTTACTGGAAGCTAACCCTACATTGAGGATTTTTCACTTTCATTTAATACAACGAACTCATGACTTATAAAAATTAGCGATCACTCACCTTAGATTGAGGCTCATGACTTATAAGATTTATTGAATGCTTACCTTAGATAAAGTATCATGACTTATAAGATTTAGTGACCACTCACCTTACATCAAGGCTCATGACTTATAATAGTTAGCGACCGCTCACCTTAATATAACAGGCTCAACCAATAATAGTTAGCGTCTGCTGATGAATTTGAACTAGATTTTGTAGGAATTTATTGTTATTTTTTATTTTTATTAATCCACTGTCAAGATCAAAAAGTAATATTTAGCAGTTGCTAGCCTTATATACTCACAACATTAAAAATCTAAAAATGATGAAATTGGAATCCAATAATAGCGAAATTGGAATCCAATAATAGTGAAATTGGAACTAAAATAATTCCAATAATGACAATATTGGAATTTGATATTTCTACTAATGGAATCCAACTATTGTTAATAATGGAATCCATTATATCCAAAAATGGAATCCAATATAAGTAAAAATGGAGATGGATTTCTTCCAATACTTCAAATACTGGAGTCTCAATTCACTAGAATATTTCCCCAATTTAGTGAAATAATTTTTTTACCTTCTAAACTCTAACCATTTGACAACCAACAATAAACACCATTGGAATACTTTACATTATTAATCACATGAATTAATAAGTGATAAACATTTTTTTGAGGAGAACCTTGTGTTCCTAGTAAGGGTGAGAAGATGCACAACTCTTATGCCTCCATGAAGAAAATAAAACCACTCTTATGCCTCCTTCACTCTTATGCCTCCCTCAAGAAAATAACAAGATAAACACAAATCATATTTGTTAATAAGGTGGACATCCCAATCCAAACACCCTATCTAAAATATCCAACAATAACATCACTCTTATGCCTCCCCACATGTTTTACCCCTCATTTCCATTTCTCCAAAAACCTAAAGTACGAAAACTATATTTCTAACAGTCATAAGATAATGTAAACAACCATCATCCACACATATGAACAAAAAAAAATAGCAAGGTAAGACACAAGGGTGAAGATCTACCTTTCCATTTTAAGAGGATAGATCCACAAGAAATCTTTAATCCTTACAAAAATCCTAAGAAAGCACCATCCACTCCAAGCTCAAATAACCATTCTCAAGTAAGCTTCTCCGCAAAAATTATTAACATTCCCCAAAATGAGAACAAGTAATCCCTCAAATCCCCACATGAATCATGGAATAAAAAGAAAAAGAGGGAGAGAGAGAGAGATATGATGTGGCTCCATGTAGGATGCCACATAATTTCTCCTCGATTCTACATCACCAAGGTCAAACCACAAACCTCAAAAGAATAATAAATTGGTGGTTGAGGGAATGACCACCCTCTTACACACTCAACCCAAACCCACACCTCTAATAGGACACAAATAAAGACCCTTGTAATAAAAGTGCAATTAATTACTCCTATTTCTCCATTAAAAACACAAAATTAGGGCCTAAAATAAGCCCCCTCACAATCATAGGGCAAAGTGGGTGGGTGATTTTAAGAGGTGTGGGACAAGCTTAACTTGTCCCTACAAGTCTCCAAAATGGCCCTAGAAAGTCAAAATCTGACAATTCACTTGTACAGATTGAGTGCACACTACTCCAAAACAAATTAAATTCTTTCCAATCCAAACACAAACCAAAACTACAAAACTCATATTTATTTTCCCCCACTTTTGTCACATATTAATTAGCACTAGTTAAATAATTTTAATTAACTTAAGAGGAGTGTTAAACAATAATAATAAAAGTGACTCCACATGACTAATAAAAATAAAATTACTCACAAATAAATAAAATCAAAAAGAAAAAATCACAAACTTACTCGAAGTTCACATTTGAGGGTCTCCCTCCAATGGAGACCTGCATAACATCCAAACAATAAAACAAAAAAACATACACACTAGTTGCCAAGGTGACCTATTGCCAATACCCCCAAATTCCTTCACTGTTTGTTTCATATCCCCACTTTGGTTTTGTTCTGTGTACGAATACCTACAAAATTCAAAATCATACATCTTTATGGCCTCTGTTTCCATATTAATGACATCAAAATAGTAAAACCCACACGCATATACAATATCATCAATTATCATAACTAAACCATCCCTAAACATAGTAATTCACCCATTGTTCACAATTTCAATGTATTTCAATTTTATCAATTTATCAACTAGCAATAAGATCATGAAATTAACTAAATCATCTAGTAACAAAATATATATCTATATATATATATATATCAAATGTGACTATGTATATCAATTAAATTAGAAGTAGAAGTACTTAGAACATCAATACTGATATGTAAATCGAACATATAAAATCCATTTCATAAGTCACATCATGTCAAGAGTCTAACACCTCCATATTGTTTATCAAGCAGGTTAATCAAATCATATATAGTAATATACATCGAAGTCCATACTACAACCATACAGTCAATAATAATCAAAACAACAGTAATCATGATGTCTTGTGCATCTTACTAGTATGCTAACTAGAATACAAAATAGCAAGGTTAAGATTATAATCAATCTAAAATTGAAAACATGGTTCAAATAATGTTGAAAGAGGAGTGGACATTACATCCCCCTCCCCTTAGATTTGAATTCCTCCTGGAAGTCATAGAAAAGAGGTAGGGAAATAATGCATAAGAATAGAAATCACGCCCTCTATGGAATTTCTATATTTCAAACAAAAGTGGGTCCTCATAGTGCCCAAGTTTGGTCCAATGTTATTTAATCAAGGAGAAGGGAGAATGTTAAGCATGAATGCTAAAATTTCTTCCAAGGAAGGTTGCAAGAATTTAATTCTACAAAGTAACTCTACGTGATCAACCAAGCTACAACACAACATCAAAACAAGAAAAAAGTCAAAGGAATATCAAGAACAACCACCAAAGTAAAATAATAACAGGGAGAATTCCGTGAACTTGGGATGACCACATAGTCACCCATGGATACAACATACTGCAATAACAAAATTAAGGCTTCCACTAAGGTTGAGTTATGCTTCAAAGTTATTTATTTAGACAAGGATCTAGAAAATATCAACCATGACCATCAATTTGTACGAGAAAACATGTCTACTCAAAGGTCTCCCAAATTGGAGATCACACCAGACAAGGTTTAACAACAAGGAATAACACCTAAACTAGTAAAAGCGTTTACATTCTTGTAAACTATTCATTGGAAGTACTTTTATAACTCGAAAGGATTCAATTAAATTTTGATGATAAAAATGAGCAAATTCATGACACACAAGGTTTTCTATAACTTGAATTTACACTCAAAATGAAACACACAACACTAACCAGATTTAGAAACTTCAAACACTTAGATAATATTTCCACTTAGGAGATAATCCTTGCACAAACTATTGCATATCAATAAAAGATTATGCCACTCACTCTACATAATACAACATAATTTATTTATCTTAAATCCTACTCAAGCTCAAAATAATCATAAAGAGAACATGCATGCATAAATTGTAACACCAAAGAGCACTCAAGGGAGCTAGAAGAGAAGAACAAGCAACAAGAGGGGGGTCCAACTACAATCTACTAGTGCATCACACCAATACTCGAGTAACAACTTATGAAAACAACTTGCACTTTCTCTTATCAAGGACAAGGGGGGAAATAACCAATATCAAGGTATTTCCCCAAGAAAAGAGAAATTCCTAAAATTATTTCATATCCTTAACATATGTTGCCTAGATTTACCAATAACATAGGTCACCAAGGACTAAATTAGCACACAAGAAGGTTTATTTTCTTAAAAACAACATATAAGACCCGCTCCTAAAATTCCACAACTCACACTCATCGAGCTACAAGGAAACAAGGGTACGACGACCCAAAACTCCTACAAGGGAAAAGACACATACATCTATGAACAAGGGAGTACTACTCAACTAGAACACATCACTATCAACAAGGTGTTTCAAAAATCCAGGTAGGCGGTAGAACTAAAGGTTCAATTATACATTGCACTCAATACACATAAATTTTAGTCATTTTATAAACCAACTATTAAGTCAAAAGTTGTAGTTTCGCTTGCTAAGCACTTTTCTTACAAGTTTTCTTAATTAAAATCTTCCTTCTATTATGGCATCACATATTTGCGTCATTAAGGATCACCACTAATGTTGGCATGATATCTCACCATTCTAGTATAGGTGGCAAAATTATTTATTTTACTTATAGGGAAGGTAGATGGAAAAAAAATTCTTTCTATTTTTCACATAGTTTTATTTTTCTTCTATTAATCTACCAAGATTATATCAAGGAACCATTTTCCTTTTTCTAATGTTCCATTTTATTTATTAAGTTTCAAATTCCAAGCTCATCAATTAGAGTTTTATTATGCTCAATTTAATCCTTGTACCAAATATATTTTAATGAGAAGGAAGAGTCAAACATATCACATTATTACTTTTATGGGAATAAGAGATAGATCAACATATCACATTTTTAATTCTAAAGGAACAAGAGACTAATCAACATAATAACACATCATTAATTTTGTAAGAACTAGAGATCAATCAATCCAATATGCTAACACACCAAGATTTCAATAGTTTACCAAATAATTACAAGCATCATTGATGCACACCAAGTGGTTCTCGACAAGTATGAAATAAGTTACGATGAAAAATCCCATAAAAGAATAAAATTTTACCTTCAAGAATCTAAGAGGTTTAGATCAGCTTGGGAAGGAAAACAATGGTTGTTGTTTTGTCCTAAAATCAATTTTCTTAATAAGAGAAGGAGAGTTTCTAAACAACACTCATACTGCCACAAGATACCACATGGAAAGCAACAAGATGTCAATGAAAAATTTACTCCAAGGACACCACATTTCCCATCAGAAGACATCAAATGCAAGAGGAAAATTATCTAATTTACCCAAACATGGTCTCTACAGCCAAGAGTTATAGATTTAAAAGATAAGGGTATGTCATTAGTACAACTGAGATTATAATTTTAAGATCTATTAAATTGAAATCTCTCATATCAGGACCAAAAGATCCAAACGCATCCATACGAGTCTCCACGTAAACCAATGATTAATACATTATAAAGTGGTAATCATAACAATTAAAAAAATTTAAGGCAAGGGTAAGACTTATTTATGGGTCAATGAGATCAAAAACAACTATACTTAATTAAGCACATCGCCCAAATGGGCTTACATCTAACCATAACTATCAAGATACATATAATCCAACTGTCAATACTTTCTAAAATGAAACAAGGAAACCATGATAAAACTTAGCATGCCATCGTGGAACATCACATCCAAACAAAACACCATCCACTAAAATCTACAATCATCTAAGATTTAATCGGATCCTAACACAATCCATAAGCCCATAATCCAAAACACATCTACTCTAATGAGGAACAAAGCGCTTACCAGATAGCTAGAAATCACAACCGTTATTAACAAAACTACCAACTAGACCGTATAACACAGCGAAATATCTTTTTAGAAAGGTTGAGTAATGAAAGAGTCACTCTAAGATCCTAGACACAATTAAGGTTTAGTCATTCCAAAACAAAGGCATAAGTTAAAACACCTAAGAAGACATTCAAGGAACCTAGGGTGTACCCCCATACAACGAAATATCATAATAAAAATAGTTTAGAACTAGTTCATCAATATGCAAGAAAGAATCACATAACATTTAGCTAAGTAGCCAACAAGATAAACAATCTTGGAGTCACCAATCAAAAATAAAATTGAAGAAATATTGGCAATTAAGGAAAATGTCTAAGTAGTCACATTGTAATCTCTGAAAATCTCACAAAAATATAAATAACTAAAAGAGCCTCATAGCTTCTCAATCAAATCATAAAATGATATGATGGTCCTTGATAAAATAACTCAAGTTTATGAATATAAAATATAGAAAATTTCACACCACATTCACTTCGCATCCCTTCATGGCCGCCAGTAGGGGTATTATACCTCAAGCTAAGATCTAAGAATACATACGTAAAATTAGATCAAAAGCAACACTGTGTCCTGATATCCACTCACCCATATGGGGATTAAGTCGACCAAAAAATTACCAATAACAACTCACCTAACCACTGAAATAAGGGGAGTTCGAATAACCAAACAACTTATAATTCCCTCCAATTGACTCCTGAACGCAAACACTAGCACTAATCCACAAGAGTCACACCACGCAAATTAGCATTCCAAAAAAGGGAGGAATCTCTATGGCGTCAACACATCACATGACTAAAAGAAAGAGGTAGGACTCGTTAAAAAACATCTTTGCAAGGAAAACCAAGTTCCTGATACACCAAAAAGTTCACAAAAATATCATTCCAATTCAATGTATTATGTTAACTGGCTTGACAAAACACCACTAGGCGAATAAAAAAAAATAAAAAAAAATGATTATTTTATTGTGATTTTAATCATAAAGGTTCAATTTTTGCTAATTGATTTTTGGGTTCCCATGTTGGTCCAGGGTTCAAGCGTTGAACCCACGAATCTGATACCAAGTGTAACGCCCACAAATTTCCCAACAAGAAGTCATAATATAACCCAATAATTAATTAGAGAACACTATGAAATAAATTTTTTGAAGGTTAAAGCATTAGCCAAGATTTAATTAAATCTTGATTATAAAATTTTTAGACAATCACATGGTAGTTAGAATTTAAAATAACAACTAACTAAAATTTACTCAATACCCCGATTAGAGTTACAGTTTAATTCCTCTTACTAAGTACCAATATTTTATTTAACTAATCCTCATCTAGCTTTTCATTACTTAGCCCCAATAATTTTCTTTAAATCTAATTATTTAATTATTGACTCCTAATAAAATTTCAAAATTTATTTAGTCAATAATAATAATCCTCTAGTTTAGGATTATGTACATTAATATCTAATTTATTTTATAAAACGGGGGTCAATGTTACACATCTAGGACTAACCCCCCCCCAGGCCCCCATTAAAACATTACTCATGCTTTTAATTTAAAAACATTCCCACCAAAATCCCTATCACTTAAGTGATGTAGGGTTCATCCTACACCATTGGATCTAATCTATTTGAGCCATTAAATCTAGGTTAGCCTAATGAAACTGTAGAAATCATTATGGGATCTCTTATATTCATTTCTTAAACTTATTCTCCTCATTTTCTCTTGTTTTATTTGCAGGTTATGGAAGGAGAAGAATATGAAGCCATGGAAGGAAGCTCAAGTTCTTGGGTGAATACTCACAAGAAGAGAAGTTAGTTTTAGCATCCATCTCCTAAGGTTTGTTTGTTTTCTAAAAGACATTTTACTTGTTTTTTTTTGTATTTCATTTGTGAGAGTTACCGTATCCTGGATTGGGATATTTTTACCCAACTTAATCTTTTTTTAATTAGTTTTAATTGCAGGGTTTGTATATATACACATTGTATATATATATATATATATATATATATAAAACTTGAGTGTGTATATATATACTAAATATGTAAAGAAATAAAAATATATATAGTTATTTATTTATTTACATATATATATTCAAAATTAAATTTTTTTAAAACAAAGTGTTGATCTTTGGCGGTCTTTTTGTTGTGAATTTGTTGTTTTTTTCCAGTTTTGTGGCAAGTCTTTGTTCTTTTTTTTGCTTCTTGTTGTAACTAGCTCTTGGTTACTTTTGGAATTACTGTTCTCTCTGGATTTGGATCCTTTTTATGTTGAATCTTCATAGTTATATTAGGCTGGTGAGCCCTTTTGTAACAAGGTATAGTCCCTTTAAAAACTATTTACCAATAATAAAAAAATATAATTTATTTGAATAACTAGATATATATGGATATATAAATATATAGAATCGATCTATAAAAATAAATATTTATATGTGTAAATTTGGATTTATTTTTCTTTTCATTTAAATCAAATGCAATGTAGAAAGGGAAAGCATTTTTATTTTTTATTTTAAAATGGCTAATTATATGCTTATATTACTTTGCAATATAGTATAAAATGCAAGACTCAATAATACAATTCCACCATTTTAACAACATCCCAAAGGAAAATAAGGATGAGAGGTCCATCATTTAAAAATTTCTTTCTTTACTTTGTTTAAGTAATATGGAAAACAAAAACATTTTAAAGGAATACATGTATTCTTTTTCACTATATTTTTAGTTTTAAATGAGGGAAAACAATTACTTGGAAATAACATGTACAACTAAATTTAAGTTGCAAATTTAAATGAGTTACATTCCCATTAAAAATGCACTTAATATTTCTTCCAAAATAGGTTTACAAAATAACTTGAATAATATCTAAATTTAAGAATATATTTGTTTCCATTACAACACCATTTTAAGCTTCCCATTTCCAAAAAAACAATGCAAGCCATATTAGACTCATTTTCAAGAACTATCTCATAAAATAACAGGTTACAACCAATGTGCTACAAGTACAAATTACAAGTTATGGAGAGTAGTAGAACCAACTGCAACTTCACATGCCTTTCACCAATAAGATAACTTCTTCCAATGATCCCACCATCTTCACCAAGATCAAGAACACAAAAAAATGGGGGAGTAGGAAACACTCTCCACCCAACCAATATATCCAATGAGGGAGAGAAGCCTTCTTTTAAATTGGCCCCCGAGCCCCAACAAGGAAGCAATGAGGGTTATTTAGAAAACTATTGGAAACTCTAAATGGATTTCACATACACATGCATTCAAAACATACAATACAATAACACATTTCAAAAATTTCAACAAACCCAATAAGTTTCCAAACACAAAGGCTTCATGTTAAAGCCCAAGAGGAGAAAGGAACACGTGGGTTCTTCCTATGCCTCCCAAGGGTTTGGGTATCAAACCTATGAGCCTCCACAAACTCCATCACGATATACACAACAACTTCTTATGCCTCCCTCCAAGAAGACGCACAACTCTTATGCCTCCCTCAAGAAAAATAACAAGATAAACACAAACCTTACTTATTAACAAGGTGGACATCTCAAACCAACTCCCTCCTAAAAAATCCACCAAAATTAATCTTATACCTCCCATAAATTTTACCCCCATTTCCATTTCTACCACACCCTAAGGATCAAATCTATTTCTCAAAATCATAAGCAATGCAACAATCATCATTCACACATATGATCACAACAAAATAGCAAAGTAAGAAAAAGGGTGAAGATATAGCTTTCCATTTTAAGAGGATAAAACCACAACAAAGCTCCAAGCCTTCCAAAAATTCTAAGAACGCACCATTTACTCCAAGGTCTAACCACCATTCTCAAGCAAGCTCTCCCAAAATTTACAAGAATCCCAAAATGAGCAAGTGACCCAAAAATCCCCACAAAAATTAGAATAAATAGAAAAGAGGGAGACATAGATGATGTGGCTCCATGTAGGATGCCACATCATTTCTCCTCCATCCCACATCACCAACATCAAACCCAAACCCAAAATAATAATAAATTGGTGGTTGAGGGAATGACCACCCTCTTACACACTCATTCCAAAACCACACCCCTAAAGGACAAAAACAAATACCCTTGGAAGAAAAGAAAAATTAATTGTTTTTTTTCTCTACTAAAACACAAAATATGGCCTAAAATAAGCCCCCTAACAACATATTCCAAGTGGATGGATGACTTTTAAGAGGTGTGGGACAAGCTTAACTTGTCCCACAAGTCTCCAAAATGGCCTAGAAGGTCAAAATATGAAAATTCACTTGTTAGACTGAGTACAAACTACTCCAAAACAAATTAAATTCTTTCCAATCCAACAAAAACCAAGACTACCAACTCACATTTACTACCCCCCCCCCTCCTTTGTCACATCATAATAAGCCACCAGTTTAACCAATTTTAACTAACTTAAAAGCATTACTACATAATAATAATAAAAGTGACTCCACATAATAATAAAAATACAATAACTCACAAATAACTAAAATCAACAAGAAAAAATCACAAACTTACCCAAGGTAGCATTGTAGGTCACCCCCAATGGGGGACCTCCTAACAGCCTTACAACAAAACAAAAAACATACATCCTAGTTTCTTGAAAGAGTTGACAAATCCTATCAGAAACTGTGCACCACAATGAAGTTGCACTCAAGTTGAATTGCAATGGCTCCAACATAATCACAAGGAAGAATCGGTCAACAAATGAAGAACTTGCATCAACAGAAACAAAGCTTGCTCATAGAGAAAAAGACAACAGAGTGTCTTGGCATGCTCATAAATGAATAGTGAAAGGGGTACATATAGGGTGCTGAGTAATCCTAGTGCATGAATCAATAACAAACCATGAAACCCTAAACCTAACCCATGTGAGATGACCCTCCAATATGAGAGGAGGACACATAGGATAACTCACACTAACACCCCCCCTTCATCGAAGCTGGGGTAGCGGCTATGATGAGTCAGACTGGAAGAGGAAGACACTCCTAAACGACTAAGAAATATGTGTCAATGGGGCCCGGAAACTAAAGGCCTGATAAGGTGCCCATATACAAATACAATCTTCCTAGAAGAAGAAGAAGAAAAGAATGAATATATAGCCCAAAGAAGATGGGTAGCTGTAGAAGACCTCAACCCAAGAAGAGACTGTAAGTGAAGAAACTTCATCTCAGTGAAGGGCTTGGTGAATAAATCTGGAATCTGATCAGCTGTCTAAATGTATTGAATGTCGATGATACCATCATGAATAAGCTCCCGTATGAAGTGCATATGGATATCTCAATGTACTTTGTCCATTGATGCTGAACTATATTTTTGCAAATAGAGATTGTGCTCATGTTATCACAGTAGATAATGGTAGGCTGCACGAAAGGTGGATGTTAAAACTCTATCAGAATACCCTGTAACCAAATAGCTTATGATGGCAGCGTTAACTGCTCCTCTGTATTCTGCCTCTGTAGATGATATCACAATTGCATTCTACTTCTTGCTAGACCAACTAATAAGACCCGAACCAAGAGATAAACTGTAGCCAGAAGTAGATTTCTGATGATCTAAGTCACTGGCCTAATCAGAATCTGTGAATCCAGTCCAGTCAATATCAAACCCTCCATGATAGTGAATGCCATCCATATAAGTGCCACAAACATAATGAAGGATCCATTTAGCTACTTTCCAATGCAGCTCATGTGGCTCCTACATGAATCTGGAAACATGATCCCAACAGCATATGATAAATCCAGTCGAGTGTGATTCAAGTAAATCAAGCTTCCCACCAACTGTCGATAAAGAGTACCATCAACCAAGGGAGTAGAGCAATCTGAAACCAGCTTCACCTTGGAAAGAAAAGGAGTAGGAGAAGACTTGCAATCCAGACATCTAAAACCAAGCTAGAAAATCAAGAGCATACTTATGTTGCGAAATCATGATTCTTGAGTCAAATTGTGAAATCTGGATCCCAAGGAAGTAATGAAGCAGACCTAAGTCAGTCATGGAGAACTTGTTGGCTAAGGCGATCTTCACAGAATCAATAATAGAGGAAGAGCCACCTGTGATCAACAAGTCATCAACATATAGAACAAGAATGAGTATGGATTCATCTTGTTGTAGAATATAAACATTTGGATCAAAGTGACACCTAGTAAAACCCTGATGTAAGTAAAAGAGAGTCCATTTTGGCATACCAAGCCCGAGGGGCTTGTTTAAGGCCATAAAGAGACTTATTTAACTTAAAAACGAGGGAAGGAATCTTGGACATAACCCGGAGGTTATTCCATATAGATCTCTTCCTCTAGGTCACCATGAAGGAAGGCACTTTTAACGTCCATCTGATGGACTTTCCATCTGTTCGCTGTGGCAATGGCTAGAGTCAGTTGAATAGAAGTCATCTTTGCGACTCGGAGAAAAGGATTCTAGTATAATCAACCCCAGCTATCTGGGAGAAACTCTTAGCTACTAATCACGCTTTAAAATTTTCGACGTCTCCATATACTCCATACTTTGTTCAGGAACACCCACTTACACCGAACGATTTTTCCTCCTTTCGGAAGAGTGGTGAGATCCCAAGTATCATTCTTCATGAGAGAGGAATACTCCTCATCCATGGCAGAATCCCACTCAGGAATACCAAAAGCCTCCCAAAAATATTATGGATCAGAAGTAGAGGTGAAGAAAGAGTGGGGTCCAATGAAATCTAAGACAGTACGTCTCATATCCGAAGTATCTCCAACTAAATCTCCAGCACTTTACAAATTTTTCCTAGCCCAAAGAGTACCAGGAGGATCAGGCTCAGAGTTGGAAGATTATTCTCTTGAGCAAGAAGGGACATAGTCCTCATCATCACTACTGTCAGAATCATAAGACTCAGAGGTCTGATGGTCATGAGGATTAGGAAGAGGAACACGCTCAACAGTATCATCATCTGATGAGTCAAAATCTGAATCAACGAGCTGAAGAACCTGAATACGTGGAGAAGTAGAATTCAAAGAAGACTCATCAAACTTAACATTTCTCTCTATATAAATCTCATGAGAAGTAGGATTCACCAATCGATATCCCTTCATGCCATCATGATACCCTACAAAGATACAAGGTTTGGATTGTGGTTCTAAGGCCTTTTGTTTCTACTTGGGAATCTGAGCCATAGTCTTGGATCTAAAGACTCAAAAGTGCTCAACATCAGGGTTGCGTCCAAACAAGGCTTTAAAGGGTGTCATCCCTCTTACTACCTTGTGTGGAACCTAGTTTTGAATGTAATTTTTACAATTCACTGCTTTGGCCCAATACTGCAGAGGAAGCGACTTCGAGTGAATCATACAAGTGGCAATCTCCTTCAGAGTACGGTTCTTTCTTTCTGTGACTCCATTCTGCGAATGGCTATAAACAATTGTATGCTGCAAAGAGATCCCTTTAGAAGTATAGAAATCCATGAACATATTGTTTACATATTCACCTCCATTATTGGTTCAAAGAACCTTGATAGAACATTCCGCCTATTTCTCAGCAAGTGCCTTAAAGTTCTGAAAATGTTCAAAGACTTCAGACTTAAGCTTAAGAAAATATACCCAAGTATATCGCGAAATTTCATCAATGAAGGTTAGCACATAAAGAGCTCTAGTAAATGAAGGAGAAGGAAATGGACCAGAAATATTGTTGTGAACAAGATCCAAAGGATGAGTAGCTCTCCAGGATTTTCCTTTGTCAAATTTCTTTTCAATATGCTTTCCAAGGGTACAACCCTCACAAACACCCTTAGAAAACTTGACGTGAGGCAACTCGTTGACCATTTTGTTTTGGCTCAATTGTTCAAGGTAGCGATAATTTAGATGTCTGAAATACTCATGCCATAGTTTACTAACCGCATTTGCATGAGTGAGAAAGGCTATGTGCGTAGAATCAGAAGTAAATTGGGAAAAGGTATATAACCGTGAACGGTGATCTGCCTTTCCCTCAGCCACTGTAGTGTCATTGTTAAGCTCATGAATAATCACAGAGTTAGGACCAAATTCCACTCACATTCCTTCACCAAGGTGAGTAATTTTGTAAATCAATAGGAGATTGATAGAGAGATCAAGAACACTCAACACTTGGTTAAATGTTCCCCCATCCATCTCTATCGATCCACTACCAGAAACTGACACTGTCATGTTATTACCCATCGTGATTTGGGACATTCCACAAGGTTCGATGTTGGAAAACTCAACATGCAAAGAACCCATGTAGTGTGAGGCACCGGAATCTATAATCCACATCGATGAAGGAGCCACTCTAACTACAAGGGATTTTCCTTTCTTCTTATCATTTTTAGAACCTTTTGTAGTAGAAGACTCAACCTTTGGAGCACTTTGTTTTATGGATTCAGGAACACTTATTTTATTCTTCTCAAGTAAATGAGATAAGTGATCAATCTGTTTCTGAAAATAGTGGTGCTCATCATGACCAGAATTCTTGCAATAGGAACACAAAAAATTGCTTTTCTGTGCCTTAGGCTCAGAAGTCGAAGTGTTTGTGTCATTTTTAGGTTTGGTCTTGGTTTCTTTCTTAGGTTAATCCTTCCTTTCTTTCTTCTTTTCAACCTTCTTTCCCTTGCTAGTACTTGCTACAAGGGCATGTGAATTGTACTTGAAATACCCCATTTGAATGAGTTTGTCATGTTCTCAAATGATTTGGGACGAAAAAAGTCAAAGGAGGGAAAAGTCCAAGCATCGCCTAAAGAAGATTTTGTAGCGTAGAAAGTTGACACGAAGACAGAATATTCGGGACCTAGCCTAGAGAGAATCGACAAGATCAGTTGAGAATATTTCTTCTCTACTTGACATCCCTTTAACAACAATCTAATGTGGACAAATTTTGAGAAGAAAGCTTGTAGGTTTTCAAAGTCCTAGGATTTAACTCTAGTAGTTCATTTTCCAACTCATGCACTCTCATGTCATCTAGTTGTCCAAAACATCACATCCGGCATTTTCCATGCAGATTTAGGTGTTTCAGATGCCTCAATGTGGAAGAGAAAGTTAGGAGAAATAGACATGCAAAGAAGACTTAAAGCTTCATCACTGCGGTTTAATGACTTATATTTTTTAGGATCATTGTCTGGTTCAGTCTCAGTTCCCATGGTGATGTGATATAACCCTTTACCCCTTAGTTTCATAATCATTTTCGATCTCCATTCAAATAAGTTGAATGGTGTAAGCAAAGGAATTGAAAGTGCATCCATAGTGAGAGAGAGAGAAAGAAATGCAGAAAATAAACACCACCCAGGAAAATATAACAACCCCCCTGCTTTTGGCACTTTATAGTTTAGTGCGTGGATTACAATCGGGTCCGTGTGTGTGGTTTGAAACACTTGGTAACTCATCTTGCAATTAGCGTAATAACGCGCAAGAGAGGAGACCACAACAGTGTTTCTTGGAGTGCAGCAAATAGGACACTGTAAACAAGCACAAGTAAAAAACAAGGAAGGAGGCGAAAGCCAATCCTGGGTGAGAGAAAAAGTGTCTCACGTCGCATATGAAAACCCTCTTGTTACAGACTGTGGTGGACGTGCTCACTAGTCCCAAGCAATAATAAGGGTAAAATACAATGATTTTAAATGAACTCGAAGGAGTTCAGAGGTCTTCAGAATGCTAGAAAAAATGCTTAGAAGGGAAAAAAAGGTCAAAGTGTCACTACACACTTGAGCTCACGATTAGTAATAAAAATGACAATTAAACGCCTGAAAAATTATCGTGTGGAAACGTCCAATTTAGCTAATTGAAAGCTAATGGGAGTTAAAAAATGATTAAAAAATGTTTAATTTAAAAGATGATTTAGAATTATTTACTAAACGTAAATTATAATCGCAAATAAATTAAATTAATTAATTTCGATTATTTAATATCTAACTAAAAAAAAAAATTAAATATTAATTAAGATTTTTTTAAAAAACCTAATTTAAAAAAAAAAAATTCCCTCTTTTAAAAGTATACTAACTAAAAAAAGATATAAAAAACAATTAGAAAGAATGTAATTTAAAAAAGAAAGTTTTTTGATTGATTTAGAAAGAATTTTATAAAAAATACGTACCACACTTTTTAATAGCTTTTGTTTGTTTTAAAATTGGAAGGAAATTTTTTTTTAAAACATACAAAATCTTTTGAGATTTGAAAAAATGGAAAGTTTTTATTTAAAAAATACGTTTTAGAAACCTTACTAAAAAACAAAAAAGAACTTACCAACAAAATGCGCAGTAAAGGAAAACAGAGGTTTAATGGAGGTCGCGTGGATTGGTAAGTGGGGGAGGGAGGAGGGAGGAGGGAGGAGACGTCCAGCAGGGATAGGGAGGGACTTTGGTGTGAAAAAAATGCAGCAGCAAGGAGAGGAGATCAGAGGAATGACCAAGCTGAGCAGCACGTGGAAGAGAAACGGCTAGGGTCGAATGGCCAAGCAGAGCAGCAAGGGAAGGCTCCACAGCAAAAAATAAGGGCCAAGCAAGGTCGAACGGTGAAGTAAATGTGCAGGGAAGGTCACTAGGGAGCAGGCCCGCACAGAGGAGAAGAGACTCACCAAAGTCCCAAAAAAAAAAATTCCAGGCAACAAAGAATGAAGCACGAGCTCAGGGCTAAAAGTAGCTGCCTCAATAAACCATCAAATACTGAAATTCAAACTTGTATTTTGTAAAATACATGCAAAAAACACAGATAAACAAAAAAAAACAAAGATCTAAAAGAAATTTTCAGTTTTTTTTGTAAATGAATAAAAAAAACTAGAAAATAAATAACCTCTATTTTTAGCTACATCTAGCTAAAAGTAGCTGCAAAACCCTTGATAGCTCAAGGAGATGTGCACATGCATGAAGAACATAGAAAACTTTATACTTGAGTAAGTAGATAAATATGTTAGCAAGGAAAAACTAGAATACAATGATAGAAAAATTACACGAGGAGTTAAAGAAAATGAAAACAAGAATAATCACAACTCAAAAAATGAGTGCACGTTTACCCGATATCAACTTTGATAACATGTAAGAGTTGACGAATCATATCAGAAACTGTGCACCACAATGAAGTTGCACTCAAGTTGAATCACAATAGCTCCAACGTAATCACAAAGAAGAATCGATCAACAACCGAATAACTTGCATAACAGAATAAAGCTTGCTCATAAGAAAAAGACAGCGGAGTGTCTTGGCATGCTCATAAATGAATAGTGAAAGGGTACATAAGGGTGCTGAGTAACCCTAGTGCATGACTCAATAGCAAACCCTAAACCTAACCCATGTGAGATGACCCTCCAATATGTGAGGAGGACACAGGATAACTCACACCAACATTGCCAAGGTGACATGTTACCAATACCCCAAATTCCTTCATTGTTGGTCTCCTATCCCCCTTTGGTTTGTTTTATTGCAAATATCTGTAAAAGTAAAACAATACCTTTCTATCCTTGTGGCCATATTAACGACATCGAAATAGTAAAACACATGCATATACATATCATCAATTATCATAACTAAACCATCCCTAAACAAGTAATTCACAAATTATTCACAATTTCAATTATTTCAATTTTATCAATTTATCAACTAGTAGTAAGATCATGAAATCAACTAAATCATCTAGCAGCATTTATATATCAAATCAAATGTGTCAGTATAGTAGAAGCACTTAGAACATCAATACTGATATGAAAATCAAACATATAAAATCCATCGCATAATTCACATCATGTCAAGAGTTTAACACCTCTATATTGTTTATCAAGCAAGTTAATCAAATCATATATAGTAATGTACATCAAAGTCCATACTACAACCATGCAGTCATTAACAATCAAAACACAATAGTAATCATGATATCATGCACACCTTAATAGTACACTAACTAGAATACAGTAGCAAGGTTAAAGATTATAATCAATTCAAAATTGAAAACATAGTTCAATTAGTGTTGAAGAGGAGTGGGCATTACACTTGGCATATGTAATTTAGTTGATGCTTGGATTATGTAAGTTTGCAACTGCTTGGGTTACGTAGGTTAGAAGCTACTTGGGTTATATAAGATATCAACCGCTAGGCTTATTTAAGTGGGTGACCATCATGATTATGTGGTGAAAGTGGAATCCAATAATAGCATTATTGGAATCCAGTAATAGAAAAACTGGAGTCCTATGATAGCGAAATATAGATCCAATATTAGCGAAATTGGAATCCAATAATAGAGAAATTTGAACTCGAAACAGTCCAATAATGAAAATATTAGAATTTGATATTTCTACAAATGGAATCCAATATTGCTAATAATTGAATCTAGTATAGCCTAAAATGGAATCCAATATAAGCACAAATGGAGATGGATTTCTTCCAATACTTGAAATAGTGGAGTTGTTGTCCAAACTAAGCTCATGCTTAATTTTTTCAACTAACCCCCTTTTTCCCCCTTTTAGTGCTTCAATCTGATTTTTTACGTGTTTTAATTACTTAAGGATTCCCAAAAGCATCTTCATCAGATAGGAAATTTTTTCCCCTTACCGAAATATAAAGAACTCCTTCTAACTCTTCATATTTTGCAAGTTACGCGCCTAGGGGGATTTTTTGCAAAATTTTCCAAATTTGGGCATGGGGGCCTGGCCTGGAGGGATTTTTTTACAATTTTGTCAATTTCGGGTTTGAGGGCCTAGGGGGTTTTTTTCCAAATTTTGCCAATTTCAGACTTGGGTATCTGGGGGGATTTTTTGTAAATTTTTCCAATTTCAGGCTTGGGGGCCTGGGGGGATCTTTTACAAATTTTGCATTTTCGCCATTTCTTATACGGATTAATGCAAATTTTCAAATGGGCATAACTTTTGACCCGATGCTCAAAATTCAACAAACTTTATATCAATGGAAAGGTCTCGACATTCTCTATGCCATGGAAGCCTGAAATTTTTATTTTGATAGGGTTAGGTGGGTAAAAAAAACATCTTCAGCTCCAGTGAATTAAAAACCCAGTCCCGTCAAATGAAAGAAATGCTTGGCAGACCCAAAATAGTTGCCTGCACTCAGAAGGCCATAAATTTTACATTTCTCAACAAAAATTCACAAAATGGGTACCGTTGGAATCATGTTTCCAAGTCTAACACACACAAATTAAGAAATTCAAAATTTTATGTAGATTCAATGGATATTTCATAGAAAACATGGCCAGGTTCAGAACAATGTTTTAATTGGTAGTTGGGAGGACATTAATGAAGCATGGGCTGACATTTCTCTCTGTTACAAGTTATGGGGTAGTATGGGGAGTCTTTTACAAGAAACATACCATCATTTCACTCCATTTATGACACTTTACAAGTGGTTGAAAGAGAAAATTTTAGGATTTTCATTTTCCCTCTATCTTTCACTTCTCAAATTTCTATAAATTGGAGTGTTGGGCTCATTATAAAATGGATATAGTTTTTAAGTAGAAAAACTCTATCAAAATTAATTTGTGAATCCAATGTACTGCAAGCCCTTGTAGTGGACTCCTTGCATGGTGATCCAGGCCCTTACCTTTTAATATATTGGATTTTGCATACTCATGAAGCAATAGATGCAAGTTTGTGGATGTATCTTCCACTGCTATGTTTGTTGCATTCCTCTTTCCCCTTCAATCTCATTTCATATATATTGTGTCTATATTATGATCTTATAGGGATCCATTATCATTGTGTGTATGAAATTTTTTTGTGAATGCATTTTGCTAGACTGTGGAGAACTATGATCACCTCTTCTGGCATGCATTTTGCTTCCAATTTTCACACATTGGAAGGCTACCCTCATTCTCTCTTTTTCTGGTGTATCACCATTTTAGTGTAGGCTTTGTTTTCATGCATTCTCTCTCGTTGGTCCCTTGGAAAGTTATATTAGGATAGATAGTTTTTCCTACATTAGATTAGATTGTGGCAGGTAGTTTAGGAGCAAGAACCAGCTTTCTTTGGAGGTCTATCTCAAGAAGCAAGTCCCAATACTTGGAGATAGTACCCATGTTATCCAATCACACTGTGAGCTCAAGAAAACAAACTTGTGAAAACCATAGGGTGCTATGATTTGGTGATAATAGTTCTGGCATGCCTGATGGGACCGGGGTTTGAAGCACCTTACCACTTAATTTTAGTAGGTTGGTGTGTTCCTATTAAAATTTCATCTTTTGGAAGCATATGCAAGCACATCTAGTGACTCCATTTTTTCCAAACAACCCTCATCTCTGAAGTTATAGACCTTCTCCCCATCCATTTCCACCCATTCATCTTTCCACATCTTTCATCTTCTTCCTTCCCATGAAGTTGTGTAATCATGACTTCATTCCCAACTTGGAATTCACACTTGAACCAACAACAATGCAATCCACCTCCAATGTATTTCTCAACTCCTCTAGATCAGCATTATGATTAGATTCAGAACCATTATGCTTACCCATATGAGTAGTGTCAAAACCAGTTTGGCTATGAAATATATCATGAACAAGGGTGTGTATATGATGATAAAAATTATATGGAGAACGTTGATCTGCTGAAGAAGATTCAAAGGATGGAGGTTGACATGGTTCAGTTAAGGGCCACAACACAAATGAAGTCATTCCAAATTGGTCACACAACATATTTTCCATGGGATGGCCCTTTCCTAAGACACTATAGCTCACAGGAGAAGATTGATTTCATGGTTGAAATGTTTCCCCAACTTGCACAGTGGATATAGGAGATAGAAGCATATGAGAAAAATGCAAGACAACCTTGTCAATGGGTAATTCAATCACCAGCTCCTTATTCTCCTTTTTCTTCATCCCAAACTTTATCATTTCAGCATGGTCAAGATTCAAGCCCATTGTATGTTGCCCCAAGTTTTGATTTCCCTTCTCCATATTTAATCTTCCATCTCACCTCAATTATTCTGCCATTTTCCCTTCCAAGCATCCATCCCCTCTAAACAAACAAGAAATTCCACTTCCCTCACCACCACAAAAAATCAAAAAACTGGTCGAGACCCCATTCACTCCTCCTCTTGCCTTCCCAATTCCATGTCAAGAAGAGAAGCAGGAAGGAGAGCCAAAAAGAGAATAAATGATCAAAATATTGGTAAGCTTGGCTCTTAGATTTGGGATAGAAAAAATCCCCTTGATGGTTAAACCTTTAAAGGGGGTCAGGGCCAGACCATAGGTGGTGGAAGTTGAGTTTGCAGTAGAAGGAGAACAAGAGAAAGAACAAGAAGATAAACAATTTGTTTTCTCTTAATGCAGTGTCCATAATGGTAGTTTTTCTAAAGAAGATGCATTGATGAAAAATCATAGCACCCCCAAATGGCCTCGGATGTGAGTTGGGAATCCGGTGTGATCTACATAACATGGGACCATCTCTCAAGTTGTGGGACTTGTGGACTTGAGATGGCCCTCCGGAGAAAGCCAACTTCTTCTTCCTAAACTACCTACCACAAGCTACTCTAGTGCAAGTAAACTATCTAATTCTAATCTAACCTTCCAAGGATACATGGAGAGAGAGAGAAATACATAAAAACATAGCCTACACTAAAGAAGTGATACACCAGAAAAGGAAGGGGTCGTTGGTCACTATCTCAGCTGTCTGAAATAGAGATAGGTGAGAAAAGCAGAGGGTGGATAAGATGCACCATAGACCAGATATGAAGTTTACATAGAACACCACTTCAACCCATTAAACACAGCTCCCAGAACTTACAATAGGCATCGGAAGTATGCCCAGTATACCCTACAACGATGAGAGGCAAGAAGAGACAATAAAATAAGGAAGGATGGAAAAAATGCATCACAAAACATATTTTATTACTCCAAGAGTTCACACAGTACATCATCAGTGGGCAAGAGGCAATAAAATTCCATTATCAAGCCAAGAGAGGAGGCTTAGACTCCACATTCTACCCTAAGGAAGAAAGAGAGAGGGGGGCAAGAGAGAAACGATGACCAACCCTTAGAAATATGCCCCTCCTTTAAAATATATAGAAGAAAGAGAGAAGGAGAGAGGGAAGAATTTGAATCCTGCTTCAACCACCCCAAGATATGCATTGAATTCACCTACTCCAACCACCCCAGAAGCATTGTAATTCGCCTACAACAATGATGGATTCCCTGATAGATTCCATACCTTCACTTGTTGTTCATTTTTGGAAAAGAAGGAGGGTTGTCCTTTATTATGGAAGTATGTGAGAGACTTGACAACCTCGAAACAGAGGAATGAAACATGATGGTGGTGGGTGAGAAGTTGATGCCAAGACGTTTCCGAAACATCCCTTCTCGGCTGAATCCAAAATTCCAGTCTAAATATATGGCCGTCTAAAGGCACTTTGGGTTTGGGGTCTATACCGGTGAGATCTACATGGAGACCCATGCATTCTTAAGATTTTTCTACATCCTCTTACTCTTGAAGTGGTGCCAAACTGACACGTGGCGTCGTCTACGGGATCACTATCTTTCTTTTTTTCTTTGCCTAAGACCCTTGTTTGTGGAGATAGTGTGCCTGACCCGAGACACGTGGAGGCTTTTTGCTCATTTGGAAACTTCCCCCAGATTTTACCTTTGAAGTTTCATGGACGAGGTATGTGGCGAGTTGGCGCATGTTTGGGGACCACCTCTGGATTTCAACTTTGAAGATGCACCGAGCTGAAGTGTGGAGGCTTCCTTCAGCCTGTCCCGAGCTTGGAATTTTCAACGGCTGACCTTACCTTTTCAGACTCTGACCATGTGGTGGGTTAGTGCTCATTTGGGGACTACCTTTTAGGTTGTGCCTTTGAAGTTGCACCAAAGAGACACATGGAGGCTTCTATCATTCCTTTTATACTTAACTGATTTTGGGTCGGTTTAACTTTCAGGCTCTGACCACGTGGCGGGTTGGCACTAGTTCAAGGTCCTTCTTTGGGCCATGCCTTTGAAAATGCACCGATGAGACATGTGGCGCCATCTGCTAACCTGAGACTTTTTAACTGCTAAATTTTCCTCCTTTTCAGACCTGGGACACGTGGAAGCTTCACGCTCATTTGGGAACCCACTCCAGATGTTGCCTTTAAAGTTACGTCGAGCTGACGCGTGGCTCCTTCCATGGCCCTGCTTTATTTTCTTCATTTTTTACCTAAGTCCCTTCTATTTGGTGAAGGTACTACATCTGACCCTAGACACATGGAGGCTCAGCACACATTTTGGACCTACCTTTATATTTTTCCTTTGAATTTACGCCGAGTTGACACGTGGAGGATTCTGTTGACCCTTCTATACTTAGCCGATTCAATGGCCGGATTTTCCCCTTCTTTGACTCCAACTACGTGGCGAGCTGGCACTCATTTGGGGACTGCTCTTTGGACCCAATCTTGGTGTTGTACCGATGAGGCATGTGGAGGCTTTTGCTTATTCCTTTATACTTAGCCGATTTAGGCCAACTTCCCATTTAGGAACAACTGCTGGACCCTAGACACATGGAGAGTTGGCGCTTGTTTGGGTACCTACCTTTGGCTTCAACCCTTGAAGGTGTGTCAATGAGACACATGGCATCATCTACTGGCCTTAAAACTTTTCAACGACTAATTTAAATTTTTGAGGCTCTGACCACATGGAGGTCTGGCACTCATTTTGGGCCCTCGCTATGGACTCTGCCCTTGGAATTATTTCAATGAGGCACATGGCTCCTTCCACTGGTCCTTTTCTTGTCCCTAGGTAGACTCATATGTTAAGTCCGTGAACTTTGAGCCCTTTCTTCAATCTTATTCTATGAGCCTCTAGCCTCCTTTGATGTTTTTTTCTCCTCCATTGTCGAACCCTCTTTCCCCTCATATTTGGGATCGATTGTCAGATTTGTAATGTGGGCTCGCATTACTGAACCGACCCTTCAATTTTCTCCTGTGTGGGATCATGTTTGATCAATTTCACCAAGAGAAAAAATTGGGATAATAGGATGTTGATCTAATCCAAGTTGCACAATGAGTCAAGAGAGAGGAAGAACAACTAGCTCCAAGTCCTATTAAAGAGGAGCAGGTGGAAGAGATCAAATCAGAGTTGAAACCGCTTGATGAAGAAAGCATTATTAAATATTTTTTGCTTTCATTTAAAATGTCTGATTCTATTGATGAATCCATGATGGAGGAGAGCTATCAAGAAGAATTTTTTGCCCCAAATAGTCCTCTAGAGAAGTCAATTGAAGATTTTGATTTGACAAATTTCATGCTAGAGGAAGAGGTTATCCAAGAGCAAGTCAGTCTTCAAGTAACAATTGAGGAACTCTAGACCTAACAATGTGTTACAAAAAATTATAATGATACAAAGCCAACTTTAATGGATGTCGCAATCAATTACAATGAGTTGTAGATTGTAGAGGAGTTTCATACTGCCACAGAGGAAGGAAAAGAGTACGAAGATCCCATCTCTTCCACACCATCTACCCAGGAAGGATTACAAGAGGACTCATTTTTTGGAGTTAAGTATCAGAGTAGTGGGAAAATTCAAAGGACCAAACCTTGCCCAATTAGATACTTGGCTTCATTAGAGCTGAGGGAGAAGCCAAAACCATTCATGCTTAATTTTGAGCATGAGGATGAGTTTCAAAGTACCAAGGATTAGATGCAATCCCTCTTCAATCCAAATGAAGAGCAACTAAAAGAGGTATTTTTCTTGTTTCCAGTTGACACCTTGATGATTTGGGTGGAGGAATGGCCTCTTGTTGATTTTTTATTTATAATAATAGCCATGTTCAGCACCAAATCATATACATGGCTGCCTATTTTGAGAAAGAGAAGCTACTTCTCCTTGCCAGTTGCAAGATTTGTTTGAGTTCCCTTTGTTTTCGGTTAGCGTAGAGTAGGTAGGTTTGCTTCTAGGAGAAGAAGTGCTTGTACACACTATGCATGCTCCATTTGGAGTATGTATGATCTTCCCTTTTGTACATAGTTTTTGCATGTTTTTTTCTCTTGCATAATCCATTTCAGACAAGGCATGTTCATGAGGATATCAGCTTTTAACAGCAGTTCCAAACATTCCTAATCGGCATATGTTTCAGACTTCTACAATAATTCATCTTTTGCCATGATTTAATTCATTTTTCTTCAAAACTTGGCAAAAATAAGATTTTGGGAAAGTTTCAAAGGCTCATCCTTCATCCTAACAAATCACTTGATGAAGAAAGAGATTAATTTTAGTTCCAAAACAATTCTCCAGTCACATAAATTTGTATTCAAAATATTTTTATAATGTGAATGATCAATTCAAAAAAAATAAAATCAGTTCCAGGTTCGCCATGCTTAAGCAGATCAGATTTGCAGAAGATCAATGAGGGAAAAGCTTCCAATTTTTAGGCAATTTTCTACTCTCACAAACCTCGACTTCAAGGTCTTCTTACAAAGGATGAGAGTGCAAGCAGCTGAAGGCAATCCCAAATTAGATATGACACTACCAGGAAGAATCCATGCCTAATGGATTGCTACAAGCAGCTGGCCATATTTCATTTGATCGATAGATAACCGCGTTGAGTCACCAAATTGTTGTCCAAAATAAGCTCATGCTTAATTTTGGTCAACTAACCCCTTTCACGCCCCCCCCCCCCCTTTTAGTGGTTCAATCTGATTTTTTTACATATTTTAAGTACTTAAGGATTCCTGAAAGCATCTTCATCAAATAAAAAATTTCTTCCCCTTTCCGAAAATATAAAGAAGTCCTTCTAACTCTTCATATTTTACAAGTTACGGGCATGGGGGGATTGTTTGCAAAATTTTCTAATTTCGGGCTTGGGGGCCTGGGGAGATTTTTCGCAAATTTTGCCAATTTCGGGCTCGGGGGCCTGGGGGGATTTTTTGGCAAATTTTTCCAATTTCAGGCTTGGGGGCCTAGGGGGTTTTTTTTTGCAAATTTTGCCAATTTCGGGCTTGGGGGCTTGGGGAGATTTTTTGCAAATTTAGCCAATTTCAGACTTGGGGGCCTGGGGGATTTTTTGCAACTTTTTTCAATTTCAGGCTTAGGATCCTGGGGGTATTTTTTTCAAAAAAATTCCAATTTTGGGCTTAGGGGCCTAGGGGGATTTTTTGCAAATTTTACATTTTCGCCATTTCGTGTACGGATTAATGCAAATTTTCAAATGGGCATAACTTTTGACCCAGTGCTCGAAATTCAACAAAATTTTATATCGTTGGAAAGGTCTTGACATCCTCTACACCATGGAAGAATAAATATATAATTTTGGAAGGGTTGGGTGGGTAAAAAATAAAGAAAAATATTCAGCTCGAGTCAATTAAAAACCCAATCACGTCAAATCATAGAAATGCTTAGCAGACCCAAAATAGCTGCCCGCACTCAGAAGGCCATAACCTTTTCATTTCTCAACGAAAATGCACAAAATTGGTACCGTTGGAATAAAGTTTCCAAGACTGATGCAAACCAATCAAGAAACTCATAATTTGATACAAAATTGATGGAGATTTTTCTAAAAACGTGGCCAAGTTCATAACAATGTTTTAATTAGTAGTTGGGAGGACTTTAATGAAGCATGGGTTGACATTTCTCACTACTGCAAGTTATGGGGTAGTATGGGGAGTATTTTACAAGAAACATAGCATAATTTCACTCTATTTATGACACCTTACAAGTGGTTGAAAGACAAAATTTTAGGATTTTCATTTTCCCTCTCTCTTTCACTTCTCAAATTTCTATAAATTGGAGTGTTTGGCTCATTGTAAAATGGAGATAGTTTTTAAGTGGAAAAACTCTATAAAAATTTATTTGTGAAGCCAATGTGCTGCAGGACCTTTTAGTGGACTCCTTGCATGGTGATCTAGGCCCTTTTCTTGTAATAGATTGGATTGTGCATACTCATGAAGCAATAGATGCAAACTTGTGGATGTATCTTCCCCTACTATATTTGTTGCATTCCTCTTTCCCCTTCATTCTCATTGCATATATATTTTGTCTATCTTATGCTCTAGCAGGGATCCATTATCATTGTGTGTGTATGAAATGTTATTGTCAATGCGTTTTGTTAGACTGTGGAGAATTGTGATCACCTCTTATGGCATGCATTTTGCTTAAACTTTTCAGACATTGGAAGGATACCCTCATCCTCTCCTTTTCTGGTGGATCACCGCTTTACTGTAGGATTTTTTTTCACACATTCTCTCTCCTTGGTCCCTTGGAAAGTTAGATTAGGATAGATAGTTTTTCCTGCATTAGAGTAGATTGTGGCAGGTAGCTTAGGAGAAAGAACCATCTTTCTCTGGAGTTCTATCTCAAGAAGCAAGTCCCAAAACTTGGAGATATTACCCATATTATCCACTCACATTGTGAGCTCAAGAAAAACACACTTGTGCAAACCATAGGTTGTTGTGATTCAGTGATAACAGTAGTCTCAATTCACTAGAATATGTCCCAATTTAGTGAAATAAGTGTTTACCTTCTAAACTCTAACCGTTTGACTACCACAATAAACACCATTGGAATATTTTACATTATTAATCACATGATTTTATAAGTGATAACCTTTTTGGAGGAGAACCTTTCGTTCCTTTTAAGGGTGAGATTATTTGGGTATATTTTTACTGCTAGATATAGATGTATTTATTTAGGCTATACAAATATCTTGTGGGAGATTTGACTCAGCAATACATTATGGTAGTTACCTTACATTTTCAGTATAATGATTATATGTTATTATTTTCACTCGATGTTTTGGGTACCCCTATTGGTGGCCATTAAAGGCTGGATAGTGAATGTGATGTGAATATTTCAATGTGTATTTTATTTGTAATATAGAATTTCCATAGAACCAACATTTTTTTATTTGAATTATTAAGAAGCTTCGAGAATCTTGTTCATTTTTTTTTCTTACAAGAATTTTTATGTTTGAACACGGCTACTTGGGCATTTTCTTTGGTTGCCTATATTTCTTAGTTTTACTTATTTCTTGAACTCGAAGCTTATGAATTTGAAGTTGTTGTCAAGAGTTTAATTTGGATTTTCTTCCTTGTTTGATGAATTAGTTTTATCTTGGTGTATGGTATATGTGTTTCGAATGGGGGTAATCCTAAGGTGTCATGATTGTATGTATGGTGCTTCAATAACATTCCCTTGGTATGATACTTAGTATTTTATGGTTGAGAGACTTTTATGATACTTAGTCTTGTTATTGTTGGAGTAACACTTATGATATTCAGTACTCCTATGGTGGAGAGACAATATGATACTTTGTCTTCTATGGTTGAGAGACTCTTATGATACTTAGTCCTCTTGTGGTTGGAGTGACACTTATGATATTCAGTCCTCCTATGGTGGAGAGACATATGATACTTAGTCCTCTATGGTTGAGAGACTTTTATGATACTCATTCCTCCTATGGTTGGAGTGACACTTATGATATTCAATCCTCTTTAATGGTGGAGAAACATATGATACTTATTCCTCTATGGTTGAGAGAATTTTATGGTACTCAATCATTTTCTTATGGTTGGAGTGAAACTTATGATATTATAATCCTCCTATGGTGGGGAGACATATGATACTTAGTCCTATGGTTGAGATAATTTTATGGTACTCATTCCTCCTATTGAGTGACACTTATGATATTAATTTCTTCATATGGTGGAGATATATATGATACTTATTTCTCTATTGTTGAGAGAATTTTATGGTACAAAGATTTTTTTCTTGGTGGAGTTGCCTCTTATGACATCACCCATTTTAACTAGCAGATTTGACAGGGATTTGTTGTTGTCTCCTTGATTGGATTTAAGATGATGTATTACCAGTAGAAAAAGTTAAGGGGACCCTACCACGTACAAATAACCTGGAGAGAAAGATAAAACATTCAGGATCCTAAACTACCTGCCACTCTACTCTAATGGAATCCAACACCCTATATTTAAACAAAACATCAAACTTGAACAGCAACAGTGAACATAAACATGAGTACTACACTCAGCCATGTGCTCCCTTTGCTACCTTTAGATCTTAACCTACATTTTTAGGGGGAAAGCTAGTTCCTTTAATTTTTCCAACTCACAATTTTCCATTCTACTCTTCCATATTTGGACTTACATTCTTCACTAATTTCCAAGGGACCGGAATCAAAACTTATATGTGCTCAAAGCCTACACAATGATAATGGGATCCTGATAAGACATCCATAGAGTAGTCTTCAAATTGTTGTCACTTCACTCAAGTTAAAGGCATCCAGAAGATTTCTGAGAAGATGATTCACAATCTAGTTGATGCATTCACAACCAAATTCAAACATAGGATAAGATTGGATCCCACCAATGAACATATTCCTTTAACCTATTTTCTAACCAAGGGACAATCAGAATGCTAAATCCACAGCAAGGGAGAAAAGATGCAGTTTTGCACAAAGAAACCCTTCTTAATTATTATTGAGTCCATGAGTTCTATCCTCAACTATAAGTTCAATAAGTGGCCTGGATCAATGCAAGAGAAGTATCCATATCAGCCAAGATTATAGAAAACATGTGAAGGCTCAAAATCTTCAATTTTTGGATCAATAGCTAAACATTTTGCCTAAAGTGTTTCTGATATAGCATTTAGGAAAGTACCCAACCAGAATTGGAGGGGCAAGCATGGTAGTAAAATCCCATCCTTCAACCACTTGTAAGAGGCATTAAATGGATTGATTATATAACTTTCAAAAGGCTCCCCATACTATCCCAGGATGCTGCAGCAGAGAACCAGAATTTGATGACCATGCCTCTTAGATTGCAAACTCCCAACCACCAAATAATTAATCACTGTTATGAAGCAATAGTAAATGCCACGTTTTATAAAAAATATCCATTGATAGCGCTCAAGAAAGAATCTAGCGTATTTCCAATTAAGGTTTTTGTATCGGGCTCGGAGCCACAATTCCAACGGTACCAATTTTGTGCGACAATTTCGTTGAGAAATGCTACAAATTTATGGCCATTCCTGAGTGCGGGCAGCTATTTTGGGTCTGGCAGGCATTTTCTGTCTGAATTTGACAGGGAATGAGCATTAACTGACATTTTCTCATTTGTTGCAGCTATTTCTTAGAAAACCCATTTTCCGATTGCCTAAACCCCACGAACGTACTTCTTTGAAGGGACACCTTAGCCAGAGGATGATCATTCTATAGACTTGAGACTGAGTTGGGCTTCTTCATCCTTACATATCCATCTCCAGGTAATAGTTCATATATAGCTAGCTCTCCTACTTCGCGATTCCCTTGTTCCTAACAGCTTTTTCGCCTTTTCGCGTCCCAGTCCCTCGCGTACTTTTGAAAACCCATACTAGGTGCCCGCGGACTACCTGGGACAAATATCTCCGAGCTGCCCAAAATGGACAGGGTCTATCGGCAAATCAGCTGATTGCACGGCCCGCACATACTTTTGTCCCGGCTGTCCCAAAACTACGCGAGTTGAACAAAAACTTGCACCATGATTTTCCCTGCTCATTGGCACGTTTCGGCTTTTCGCGTCCCTGTTGGCGTCCCAACTGTCCCGCGGACCGCCTAGGAAAACACCAATGTCTGACTTAGCTGATTTTCATCTATTATTTTTGAAACAGCCCCAAGCTTGGTACAACAAATCCTTCAATATGACCCAACTACCCTTCAGATCCCGAAATGCAGAACTTTAAAACAGATCCTGCAACCATGAGGCCCACACAACCAGTATGCACACTACCTTTGTTCCACTTGCCATGATTTCTTCTTGAAGCCTGGGAAAGCCATAATTGATTAGGGTTGAGGGAGGAATCACTCGGGAGCCATAACAGAATTTTATTTATAGCTATTGTGAGAAGTTGATTTTTAGCCCAAAAACACAATTTCGGGCCTTGAATTTTCAATCTACTTACTTGGGACTAAATAATTTGATGCATGTTATCAAAATTACCTTGAGGGGTGAATTTTTGATAACAGTACTCTTTATAGATTTTAGATTACTTGACAATATTGTAATTTTGGAATGTGGGACTCACTAAAACACATACAGATGGGACACTTGATACTTTTCTTATGTTGTTTTAGATTTGTTGAGAAAGGGTTGAGTTGAAAGACTACAAATTTCATTGACAAATATTGATATACTTGGATTCACCAAGCATTGTACATAGTGATGATGTTACTTTTGGTCTTGGGGATCTCACTATAGGTGTGTCTTGTCATACCCATTTTTCTTATGTCTTATACAAACCTCATGATATACCTCTTTATATGGACTATATGTTGTGGGGGGACTGTGTTTGGGATGTTATGTTTACATTCCCCTTATAGGTGTGTGCTTTCTTCTTGGTGAGGAATGGTGTTATTCTTATGGTAATCTGCATGTGTCATCATAGACTTGTGTCTGGATAATTTTATCTTCCACATTGATGTGGTGAATGTTATGTGTATACACTTCCTTGTTGTGGAATTCATATTTACTTGGGATAAAAGTCTTTTTTAATTATTTTTGTGTAAATTTCAAGTGGTATTTGTTATGGTTTTTAGGTCTTGGACACCCTTGTTTTGTATTACATTTCTCGAACCCCTACAAAAAAATAAAATTTAGTGATATTCTTGTTAAACAATATAAGTAATGATATGAAACTGGTAAATGAAAAAATTAATTGTAAGACATCAAACAAACCCATTTGTGCATATGAGAATATTAATAACTAGAAATGCACTTACGAGAAAATACTATGAAACAAGTTTGGTTAATGAAATTGAGTTTGGATTCACTATGTTAGAGAAAACCACTAATCTTCACAAAATATTATAAATTTATATAATAATTCCAAAGTTCATTCTATTCCCTTTAGAACTCACATTAGCAACGAGGTATGTTTGTTAAGTAGCTTTAGTTCACCATTGGTTTCCTGTAAGCTTGCATATTCTTCTTCACCCTATGGATGGTCGCATCGAGGACAATGCTCTTATAAGGGTAGGGATATGTAGTTCCCTCGCATTTTAGCGTCACCAATCTTGCTAGTAGCTACAAAAATTGATAGGTTGTCCCATCCTCCAACTGTAAATGTAATCTTGGAGGCTATTTTGAAATGTTTAAATTATTATGTTTTACTATCCTTTAGCCACTTTTCTCAAGGAATATGTCATACCATATTTGAATCCTTTGCAAACACATGACAAATCCTTTCTCAGGCATTCTCATGAATTATGGTCATTATTTCACCGAATACAACCAATAGGGGGCCCTACATGGTTAGTACACTTCTATCAACATCCTCCCAGTTTGTGCCTCCAAGGAATTTATTGTTAGCCTACAACGAAAGGGGAGTTTTGGAGCAGAACCTAGAGAGTGACACATCCTAAACTTCTTTTCGAACCTGTCATTTCCTGGCATAATAAAACAAACACTTTATTTGAGATCCCAAAGTATTAACCACAACGAAACCAAATTTAACATTGTAAATTTTGTAGTAATTGGTTTTTTTCAGCGACTAAACGGAGCTCTCGCTTATATATGTCCAAAAATCATTACCTGTATGGGTTAAATATGCATGATAGATTTAATGTTTCCTCGTTTTACTATATACAAATTTATTGATATGGAATTGTAGCTATTTTTGAAGTGGGTTCATTTGTCTCTAGGAGGAAATGAAACTATTATCTAATGATGCCTTATTGTTGTAAATAGAAGAAAAAGAAGAATATTGAGGATTAGGAGGTGCTTCATTTGGGAATAATGACTAATTGTATTTATTTTTCTTCTTTTGCTTCTATGCACTTGTGCTACATCCATTGTAACCTTTGCAGGACCATATTCAATGTAGATGACTACTACCACTTTGTTTTTTCCTGTTCTTTAGCTTTTATTTCAAATAGTTGGTGTATGGATTAAGGATTTGAGATCCCTTTTCCTACTATCCCATGTATGCCTCTACAAGAAACCTTCTCACTGGATGCCAAAATGGGAGCTTTGAAATAGAGTATGGATGCCACCCAAGTATTGAGGAGAGGTATTTTTGTCATATTTGGTATCTACGGGTCTGTTGGAAGACCTATTGTTTGGGCAGCAACGTCATTTTCTTGAAAATTAATTACAATATATTGGCCTAATATAAGACACTAACAATATTTTCTATCTTCCTCCATGCCTGTGCCGGATTAAGTGCATTGGAAAAAGTATGGGTGTCACTAAATTTTAAAAAAAAAATGTATTTTGGTTAATGGTGGTAGGGACACATCCTCTAACCCTTTATTCACAAAATGGGTTTGTGCAAAGGTCTTGGAACTTTATGGGGAAAATGGATGTAGCTAGCGTATGTTGGTTTCTTTCTCAAAATGTGTCAAGGGAGTTGGATTTTTGGGGGATTTCAATAATTGTTGGTCATGCACCAAACTGAGTCTATTGAAAATTCCTTTTTAGGGATTGTGAATTTTCTGAGAAAATTCCTTGAAGGAATGCATGGCCTCATAAGGCACGCAAACTGTTTGACAAAATGCGTTAAAAAAATAGGCCTTATGGAATGTCATGCTTGCTGGATATACATAAAATGGATTCGTGGAAAAGGAATCAGAAACTTTATACCAAATTATTTTTCACCGGTAAATTGCACCATGGCGAATATCTCCTAAATGATGTCTCTAGCAAGCATGTGAGAAAAAGGTATGGATTTCCCTTCCTCTTGCATTAAAATTTCACATTTCGTTATTTCTTGTTTGGTTCCCAATTTCTTTAGAACAATAGAGGATGAAATTATAATTAAAAATAAAAATCTTACTTGCTCAAATTATTCAAAAAAATAACATTCCATATTTTTTACATTACGTGAATGGTGTGCGCTAAAGAAAATCGTTTTAACAACCTAAGAAATCTAGCATTATTCCTAATTGTATAGAACACCACATGAAGGACATAAATATAACTGTTAAACTCAATTTGATGCCTTGGAGAGACAATTTTGATTTCCATTTTGTATTTCAGTCACTTAGAGTGACACTCCCATTTTCTAAGAAAATGTGATTGGTTTTGGCCTACGGTTTGTCGTATCAATTTAGCTAAATTGAAAAATAATCCTATATACCTCTAGAACTCCATGTTAGGAGGATTGAAATCAACTTCTCAGTTTTGAGAAAATTATTTCATAAGTTAGAGTTTCAAGTGGGTTTCTGAGTCCCACCAGTTGTTTTGCAATAGTAGTGTTTGATGTGTTTAAGATAACTGGTCTCAGAGTCACCATTCTATATTGAGCCATGTTTTTCATAATCGACTTCCGTAGAATTCACTGAGTTATTTGTATATAATGGATTAAATAGGAATCACTGAAATTTATTTTTGAACTTAAATCCAGCATTTTCCGAACCCATATTGTAGGTACTTTAGCTATTTTTGGGCAATTTTTTGTAAACTCGCAACTTGAGTTAGTCATTCCTCCTAAGGCTCCCATTTGACTTGTTTATACTTGTGAATCCATTTCCATATAGTTTAATAGTTGTGTAAAGTATAATTTAATCAAATTTAGCTTTCTATGAATGTTCATTTAATAATTTATAAAAAAAAATTGTCTCATCCCTCTTTTCTATCTAGAAATTAACTAAGAAATGTTGGTTGATCTTGAAAATGAAAATGATTTTGAATATGTAAATGGGTTAAAAATGTATATGAATTTTAAATGAAATTAAAATGGATATGTTATCTATATATTTATGATATGGTGAATAGAAAAGGAAATGAATTCTCTACTTTTTTCTCTCTTCCTTACTCTCTCTAGAATAGAAAAAGATAAAAAGTACAAAGGATTGTGAAAGTGTGAATGTGTGACAAAATGACCTCGCTCCCTCTCTCCCTGATCTCTAGCATCTTCTCTTTCTTGTTTTGAATTACTTGAAATGAGGAATGTGTCATTTCAGTGCTTGAGTGTAAGGGATTTCCATACTAGTCCTAGGGTTGACAAAATGCTCATGTTGCATGTATTCCAAACAAGAAGGATTAAGAGTGTGATATGTTGTAATGCAATGAGATGATAGTAAAATATTATACATTGGTATAGATTCAAAATGTTAGATAGAAGTGAATTAAAGAGAATTACATTATTAAAATTATTTTGTTGAAAACCATTGTTCCTCTTGGATTTTTATGTTTTCAAGCATTATACATGGAAAACTATGTGGTTTGTTTCTGCTTTGTTCTAACATTAACATTTGAATACTAGTAGGAGTGTCACATAATGAATGTAGGATAAACTATGTTAACTAGATCAATGAGGAAGATAATTGACAATGTATATGGTTAACATGCATACCGTTTGCTTCATAAATTTTAAGCTCATTTGAATTTAAATATTCTTCTTACGGTTTAGATGATTGAAGTAATCACTTTCCTAATAGTTATTTTGGTTCATACATTAACTCAAAAGTATGGTAGTAACTTATCATTAATAAACCATTTAAATGAAGTTACTATTTAACGTTTTTGTACCCTCCCTCTAAATCTAGTGGCACCTAGCTTTTAAAAAATCTAACATCTTATGAAATAATTTAATCCTCGCGACTAGACTTCTTGTACTACACTTAAGAAAATTCTTTAAAAGACTAGTTTTATAACTTGAGATTCCTTGTTCGAAGCAACAACTATGAGGTGAGACCTTACCATATATGGGGTAAGCAGAACTTAAACTTCCTTGGTATCCTAGTGGACCACCAAATTTTTATGAAGTTATATATAGGATTAAATTCATCATCGAATGAACTCTTTGTGGGATCCAAATGACATAAATGGAGTTAGTGAACTAGTTGTACTATACAGTAAACTCTTGTTAATGATCACTATATTTCCTCACAGATAAATTTTTTACCTTGGCTAGTAACAACATACCACCCTATTATTTTATGAAGGTGTTATAAGATAAATATGTTTTCTCACCTTAAACTGATATATAGTTGAGCATAGATACCTAAGTGATATTGAAATTAAACTGAACCTAGGCTGATTAAGAGGTTAACTTGTGGGTGGAAATTGTAACTAAATCTTAGCAAACGAAATCATTTTTTGAAGATTTTAACTTAAGAGAAATGGGGAAACTGAAAAACTTGGTCCCGTAAACCCATGTGAGTAATTACCCTTGGAACCCTAGTGAGTGGCCAAAACCAAGCAAGGGTAGTAGTAGTAGTAGGTGATATTCATATGTTTGATCTCATGGTGAGATTTAAATGACACGAGTGGAGTCTATGTGTCCAAGTACCTACGGGAAAAACTATTTTTTTAACCATTTTTTCTCTTCTTAGATAAAATTATTCCCTTAGTGTGTAGTAGCGATTTACCCCGTGTTGCTAGAAGGTTTTGTGAGATAAACATATTAGAACTCTCTTTTATTGTCTTGTAGTAGGGTGAAGTGTCCACCCAAGAATGCTTATGAAGTTAATAGATTGTGGTACCTCTTTTAAGGTTATTGTTTAAAGAAATCTCTGATGCATTTTTACCCAACAATTGAAATAGTTCCTTGAAGGTATTTGAAATGAATGAAAGCTATATTATATGTCTTGGTTGTAATATGCATTTAATACTTGAATTTATAAGAGAAATGAAATGAGATGTGTCGTGTTAGGTTACACTTCTTGTAGTATCGAATCCATTAGTGTAAATTATTTACAATTGTTCTAAAACAATGCTAATAGTGGGACCAATATGAGACCAAAGTACGACGTAAGTGAAAAGAGTATAAGAGTAAATGAGATTTTTGTTGAGGAATAAAGTCATACCTAATGTCCTTACAATTGAATTAGGCATTTTCATGTTTTTAAAAACTAATATGAATTTCCCTTGGTGAGATAAATTTTTTGAGCAAACATGAACTCTTATTTATATATATATATATATCTAAACAAACAAAATTTCAGGATGTGAAAATGTTGAATTGACTCAAACCAACTACTAAACTAAATCAACCATAACAGGAATATAAAGTATCCTAGTGGAGAGAAGTTAGTAGGAAGAGGTAACTTGACTCTAAATCTCCTTTAAATATTAACATTTCTTCCCCTTGAATTCATGTTATTTTTTCCTTACGCACTGACGGTAGTGTTATCCATTTTTTCCCCGGGGCAAAATGGACAACGAGGACCTAACAAGACATAGGCACCTAACAAGGAACCTAAGTATGAAATTGAGTTACAGGCAGTTTCGAGGTTTCGGGAAGCACATTCAGTGAATTCGGGAGTGAAAATCATATTGAGGATTTTTTTTCTTTTCTGGGTATTAACCCTTAAAGATCAACTTTAAAATGATGAAATGTGGGCCCACACCCAGCCAAAATGGGTGAAAGAGTGAAAAAGTGAAAAAACGGCCTCAGTGCATCCTATTGGTTCCCCCTCAGCGTCCCCATCCACGAAAGCTCAACAAGAAATTGAGAAAAAACAAATATTTCCCAAATGGGCTTTAAAGACGCACCGAGATTAAAATAACTTGCTGAGTTGCTTGGCGAGCTGGAGTCTTCAATTTGAGGGACAAGTCGAAATAGGGCTCACCAAGTAGCTCTACTTGGCAAGCCAAGCTGCATGGATGATCAGCCGAGCCAAGTGAACTCTGGGTAGCTCGGTAAAGGGCCATGTTGGCCTACACACACTCGCAGTCAGGCGGAGGTTCGAACTAGCTCGGCCTGAGGCGGGGAGTTAACTCGCCATGGAGAGGAAGCCAAATGAATCGGTGAGGGGATCAGGTTAAAGTCGTTCGGGTTAACAAAAACACATGGAAGGCCTCATGTCGGAAAGGAAACAACGAAGACTGCAGTGGGTCAAGATATCTCGGCTTGGAGGGCCGAGTCAGGAGTGAGCTCGTTGCAGGAGCTCAATAGCATGAATGACAGTAGCTCAGTTTACATCCGGCGCGAGAATGAATCAAAATGGCTCGTGGAAGTGATTCAAAGGCGAGCTCAGGAACGATGAGCTAGTAGGAGCTGACTTTGTGCTTGATTGAATGGCTTGAGGCCAGGAATGTGCTCAATGGCGGACTGTTTTGTAAAGGTTGGCGCATAGCTCATCAAGCAAGAAAGTTTGGGATGAAATGAAATCTGAAGTCCAAACATTTCAGACTTTGGAGGTATAGTGTTTCGGGGTGTCGGTGGAGACGATTTCATAGAACGACGAGCTAATTTCCAAAAGTTGCATGTGGGAAATGTCCGAAGATGGAATCTCTGAAAATTTCAAGTGTTGGGTCGATGTGGCGAGCTCCGGGTTGAGCCATTTTCAGAGGTCAAACCCTTTTTCGGGCTCAGCGGAGCAGGATTTTCAGAGATCGGAGAAGGCCATTTTCGGAGCTCAGTGGGTGAAGTTTCTGAATCGGATAGTTAAAAACTCTGACATTGCTAAAGATCGATGTACAAAAATTTCAGACTTTGGGTATCAAGTTCAACGGTTTGGGTTATGTAAATGATGTTTCGGGAGTTTAAGAAACTCTGAAATCCTGCCCAAATTTAAATCCTGAAGAACCCAAAATCTTCGGTCGCCGAGTCATTCATCATGCGCCGAGATGAATTAAAGTAGTGGTTCTGCGGGTAGGTGAAAGGTGGGTGATGAGTTCATGGCGAGCCAATTTGAACTAGTTCGGTGGCGTGTTAGGCCGGAATGAATTACATTCAATGGTGGGTTAAACCTAAGATAGTGGCCGAATTCAAACTTGAATAACTTTTGTTTCCCTTGATCATTTTTAACAAAATTATACTTGTTGGAGTGGATTTTCAGAGGGGATTTTAATGGAATGATCAAAATTTAGAGATGAAGGGGGTAGGTGGAGATTGAGCCATAGAAGGAACCCTGTGGAAGAATGATGATAATTTATTCCATACTCCTCCATTTTTGACAAACTTATAGTCATTGGAAAGGTATTTTCAAGCTCTAGAGCATGAGATGATCGGAGATGGAAAATTAATGAGTAAGGTGGGAGAGAGATCATGAGGTTTCAAGAGCTAGAGGCCATGTGTGTAACGTCTTGATTTTTGGAAGCTACTATGATAACCTCTTTTTGTGATGTTGTAACTGTGGAAATGAGGATAATTATGTTAAGATATATATCTTTTAATCTTAAAATAATGTGTTACTGATCTGAATCCTTGCTTACTATAACTTGTTTACTTGGGACGGAGGTCAATATAACTTGTGTTCTGCAAAGTGTGAACATCAGACTTGCTTTTGTGTTTGATGAACTCATATTGTTGTTGACAGCACACCTTGAATCAATTCCATTGATCCAAGGTATGTTGCGGCCTTCTTTGTGATCACTTTGTTGATTTACTTTCTAATTTGAACGAAGTCTGGAACCAGACTGGAGATCGTTATAAATTTTATAGAACCTAGTCACATGTATAATTACTCAGCACCATACTGCCAATGGAAAAGATTCAATTTCTGAACTACATATAAATTGTAATGCCGGAAAGTGTGAGGCGGTAAGAGTCTTGATGCAAGTGAGCCAGGTATATGTCGAGCATGGGACGGAACGTCCTGCATTATGCTAGTTAAGGAGAGTAAGTTGGAAAAACTTACTAAAGAACCTATTAATTTAAAATATTACCGGGTTAAAATTCTAACCTATGACCTAACAACTATCCTAGGAGGATTTTATAAATTAAATGGGATGTAATTTTTTGCAAATCCTAATGACTTACGACCTGGGTGGAAACCTAACTATGGGCAATACAACCTAAACTATTGTTAACTTAAGGAGGGGACCTATGGATACATGCGGATGAGTGGATAAGAAAGGAAGGTTAGAAATTTAATAAAGGACATTAAATGATGTCCTTGAAGTTTTAAACGCCAAGTTTGGCAGGAACATGGGAAGTTGGAGATATCCAACTAGCAATGTAGCTAAGAAGGAAATTACATGCAAAAATTTAAAGGTGGAACTCGCCAAACCTGAGTTAGTGGTGGCGTGGAGATAGAGGCAAAAGCAATGCATTCAATGCATTTATTGATCTTGGTCTTGGTGACCAGCTCACCTTGGAAAGGGGAAAGAGGAATTTGTGTGGTTCTTTTGTTCATTCGGGTTTTGATTTTTTTCTCTGCATTTCTTTTATGGTTCTTTTGAACCTGTAACTATTCTGGTCATTGTAGCTATTGTTTTGATTAACCACAGCTATCTTGGAGCCTGTGGGAGTAAGGAGATCATTGGGGAAAACTTGTTGTTTGTCGCCGGGGAAAACTTGTTGTTTGTCGCTGTGGAAAAGAAGAATTCCTGAGGGTGTGGACGCAGTTTTCTTCAAGCCACAAGAAGTTTTACAGGCATGTTGAGTTCTTCTCTTTAAACCATTTTCCTCTTTGTTAAGCGTCTTCATTAAAAGAACTCTACTCTTATGACTGTGCGTTCTTGTAAAAATGAAATGATTAAATGTTTCGGTGTGACCTCTGGTTTGAGTTGTCATTATAAAACAAATACGATTTGGGTATTCTTGTTGCGTTTTGAGGAAAAATGGGTGTTTTTCCTTACTGAAATAATTAATGAAACGAGTTTTCTCTCTTTGTTGTTTTGAATTCTGAAAATAATGGGTAATATGGTTTCATTGTCCATTATGGGTCGATCTGGTTGAAGGCAGCAGCGATGTGTATATTGTTTTATGTGTTGTGTGTGCTAATGGTTATGAAAAACCGTAAAAATTCTTGATGAGACTATTGTGTGACTGTTCTCTATCATATTACACCGCATGGCGGTAAGAATCCTCCCAAGGACAGTAAGATAATTATAGCATCTTTATATTTGTTGTTCTAGATCGATGTGATGTCCTACCTGTTTGTTCTTGATACTTGTGTATGACTGTTTGGAAAGAAGTTATTATTTAATGGAAACAGAGTGGCCTGTCTATAGAACGGACTGGGTAGAGCATACAATTTATAATTTGTTTCTTGTTGAACTCAATGATATATATATATATATATATATATATATATATATATAACCTGTGGATTTAAAACAAATTCTTCATTATTTTCATTAAAACTGGAACTGAAGTTGATTTCTTACTCTGGTGTCTGAAAAATTATTCCTTTTATTATTTTTGATGAAATCATGATTGCGTTGTTTACTGTACACTCTCACTTGCTTTATACCTGGATGGAAATGTCCGTTGGGGTGAATAATTAAAGGAAACAGTTCTATTTAGAGATGTTGTTATTCTTGATAATTGCAGAATCAGATGCAAATGAACTCTAGCATGCTTCCATGAATGGTAGTTAGTAAGTTTTATATACTGAAATAGACTTGCTAGAAGAAATCATCTTATGGGAACAGGTCTGTACTAACTAGTTGATATTCAGCCAGGCATTGAGAAGAGATAATATGATTCTTCTTCCTTTCATTCAATTATTGACCTTAATTGTCCTCTCTCTTTGACTGTTATCATTGATTGTTATCACTTCTTGTTTAAATCATCCAGTTCAATTGTGATGAAAAGAAAGGGAATATTGGATGGGTAATCGGAAGTAATAATTATTTTCTTCTCTTATCCAATTGAAATTCTATATTTGATATTGAATGAATTTCTTACTGCCTTAGGCATAAGAAACTGCATTTAACTGTTGTTTTTCTTCTTTTCTGGTTTGAAAGAAGTATTATGTTGCTTGTTGAATTATGAGAAATGACACTAGTGTTGTCACGGTGAATGACTACTTTTCTCTTCTGCATTTAATTTGTTTGAAATTAAATGAGTAGTACAAAAGGGAAGTAGTTCTGTTTGATTTTTTAATTAAATTCATCTCTTGAAATTTCAGCTATAATAAGGGAATGGAATTGATAGTAGTTGCATTAGAACAACATTATATACATATGTGTATTAGCTCTTACATATGTTTTTAATCTGGAACTATTTAGAGGAAATTACTTCTGGTAGTAATTGTTTTAAATACGGAATGAACCCCTTGCGTTATTGGAATAAAAACAATAAGGAAAAGTGAATAAAGTGTTGCGGGTTGCAGTAATTATTTGGGAGAAAGTTAATAAATCTTTTTGTCTAATTGTGATGGTAATTAGGGGATTAGGTTGTTAAGTTGTTCATGTCCTTATCAACACTTAATTCGTAGATGATGTCCATCTCAATTTTTAAACGTTTCATAAAAGCAAAGTTCTTTTATTGAGATAGTTAATCAAGAGCACCTCATTTTATTGATAAGTGCTTAATATGCTCAGTTCGATGAACTGGCCCTTGCAAGTTAATTTTACAAATGGATTCCGTGAGTAAAAATGAAGATATGTTGTTTTATGATGCTTCTTCTGATTAACTAAGGGATGGATCTTTTCTGAGATTTTATTATTCTTCTATGAGGAAATAAAAAAAATGGGGGATGTATTCTCTTTTCTTTACGAGTTGTTAATGTTGTTTGGCATGAATGAAGTTTGGTTGTATGGACTTGTAAATTGTATAAGTTTTAATCTAGAAAAATGAGTAAAAGGAAAGGAGTGATATTTTAATGGTTGTACCACTTTGAAACTATTTGAATAAGATTGAGAATATAATTTTATTCATTGAATTTGGATTTATTCAAATGATGGTTAACAGATTAATAGCGACATAATATCTGTTCTTTACATGAATACAAATTTTAAGTTGGAATGTGCAATTAATTCATACTTAGGTCAATATGGATTTTAAATTGACATTTGAAAAGAGTTAAGTGAATATGAACTCTTAAATGAATGATATTCGGAACTAGTATATAAGCTAACGAATATAAATAAAGAGACGATTGAATCATGTATTCTGATTTCGTTAATATCCTTGAGATGTTTGATCCAAAGGATATTCGGTATGAGGAATCATATCTCCTCGTAACAAACCTTAACTGAAGTAAGGTTATAGTGAATAAATGAATACATTCATTTGTGGTTAAACCTCATTTAAGTGATGTCTAATGAGATGGAATTCTGAATTTAAATGCGGTTGTGAATAAAACTTGGTTAAGTTTAGTAAGTTGATCTTACTACGTTAATCTGTAGTGGAATATTAGTCTGAAGCTTAAATTAAGGAACTAAGATGGAATCAAGCAATCCTTAAGTAAAAAGGAGTAAAGGCATATTAAGCTTTCAGACAATTTAAGTCTCTCTTAGCTATGCAACTGTAATGAGCAGTGAGGTTAGAAGATCAACACGGTTGCTGAAACTTATTCTTAAAATAATTAAGATTATAATCTAATCAAACTTCTAGCTGGATGTGTATCCTTTGATGAGAGGATTCCGTAGGACCTTGGCACACGCCAATTGCAATCTGGTGTCTTCATGAAGGCGGGGCCTTCATGACGACACAATGTTGCAGCTAACATGTTACAACGCCCTCCCGAATCAAATCATCAAGTTTACATAAGCTGGGACCAAGTTACTTGGACGAGGTTAGGAATGTGATAGTGTATATGGAGTGACTCAGGAAGACTAAAGGTAACTAGACACACACAGTCATCTAGGGTCGACAAAGTATGTCTGCGTACCTTTAGTCACCGCGAGTGTCTTCCTATACTCTTTCATATTGCTAGCTTGGGTTAAAGTTTAAACTTGGACGAGAGGATTGATAGAGGTTAGAAAAGACCATTCTAGATAATAGACGAAGTGAGGTGAAGGACATATTCCATTGATGTGTATAACATCTAGGAATATGATCATGCAAAGCATGTGAAAATCTTTGGCCAAAGTATCGCAAGCTGTTGGTTGTGTTGTCCTAATATCCTAGTTTAAGAAGTAGGATTTCAGAAGAATATCGGTAACAGATATTTAGATAGGCCTCTTAAATGGAACACTTCAATAACTGAAAATGGTAAAGAGAACCAAGTATACTTAGTATACAATGCATGGATTAACATGAAGGATCGGTAAGTAGCCGAGTCATGAAATGAGAGATAGCTAAAACTCCGAGCCATAAAATGGGAGATCAGTAGTTCTTCGAGTCATTACAGCAGCATATGGTATCTGTTATATGATTGAATGGCATTGAATGTGTGTTCCATATTACAAAAAAATGTGAATAGAGAACATTGGTTTTAAAAAGTATTGTGTGTTCTAAATTACATTAATTGGACAAAGAACAATTATTAAAACTTGGTCGTGTGTTCTGAATTTCATAATTCAAAACAGAGAACGTTATATCTATATTAAAAATAAATCCCCTATTATAATGTCTTAAAATGGGAATGTTACAATGTGTAGGTGAATGAAGCAAGAGCAAACCCATTTTTTCTTGCATAAGGAACAATACAATCATGGTGTTTGAATCTCTTCCCAATAGACATTGTAGAAGAATAATGATAATTTTTTATGGATTTTTGAGCATTTCATAACCCTCTCTCTCTCTCTCTCTCTCTCTCTCTCTCTCTCTCTCTCTCTCTCTCTCTCTCTCTCTCTCTCCTTTCTAAAATTATTCCTCTATAAATAGTAAGGGGGGGCTCAGTAAAAGAAGGTTGGATACCTTACAATTTCCCCTCCCCCATTTCTTGTCTATGAGAAACATGTGGATATTAAATCCTCTCTATTCGACATTGTAATACAATATTTGTGCCTTTGGCCCCCCATGCAATGTATTATATCAACTTTTGGAGAAATAAAATAGATCTGTGGATGTTTCAACCCTCCTTTTTGTTTATTGAATCTTATCTGATCTTTCATTACATTTAGAGGTTATTGTATATTATTATATTGTCATTACAAGATCTCAACGGTGTTGTGTTTATTAAAAAGTGGGTTTGTAGCAAGTGTTTGTATTTTTGGTGCTTGAACACCCTCCAAATTTTCTTGTTTTCATTCTCATGCATTACAGGTTGTCCTACACTCCTTGGTGCATCACCTTCACCATATAGTAGATTTCATTTTCATGCAATCCTTCTATCCTTTTCCCCTTGGAAAAGCATTAGAGTGGGGTTACATTATTCAAATATTTTCACTTACGAGTAGTTGACACTAGGTTAGGATAGGAAGCCAACCTTCTCCGAAGAGCTATCCCATTTTACATAGTCCCACACTTTAGGATAGTTCCATGTTTGACAAATCACACTAACTACCTAAATCAATCACTAGAAAGCATTCAGGGGTGATGTGATTTTTCTACAACCTTTTTGGCACCCCTGGTGGGACAAATAATTCATTTCTAGAAATTCAGAGGCATTTGCAAGGTATTTGAACTTTGGAGGAAGCAGATTTCAAATTTTAGAGTTTTCACCATAGGGTCAGAGTTCCAAAATCATTTTTCGAAGGGTTTTCATCAGAAAAACAAGTCCAAATTTAATCGAAAGATAGATCGGGAGTCGAAGATCAAAAGGGTTTTCATAAAAATCCAAATTTTTCATTTTCAGAATTTTGGAATTTTTTGCATTTCAGAATTTTGGATTTTGGGATTTCAGACTTTTTTGATTTTTTGCAATTTCATATTTCAAAGATTTTTCATTTTTTGAAATTTCTAAATTTTCCAAAATTTGGAATTTAGACATTTTATATTTCAGACATTTTTCAATTTCAGGTTTTCAAAGCTTTTTGGTTTCAGACTTTTTCAATTTTGGAGTTCTCTGTATTTCAAAATTTTGGAGACTGGAAGTTGCAATGCAAGATTTGACTTTCGAAAATCAAAAATCAAACCCTTCAAAGTTTTTTTCTCCTTATTATCAAGATCAGGTGTGTGTCTTGGTAAAATCCTAGCCATTAGAGACTCATTTCCCAACATATCTAGAAACTCCCAAGGTTAGAACTCAGTGGTGTAGTAACATGGGTTTCCCAAGTTCATGAGAATAATTCGAACCAGGTCTAAGACAAGAGAAGAAGGAATATTTGTGCACCTGCAATTATCTCCAAGCAAAGGAAGGAGAGGCATAAGTCGAAAAATATCCCCATCTCCGCTTAAGAGGAATTTGTCTAAACCACCTGGTAAAACTTTCCTTCAATCAAATAGGGTCCTTAGACCAATCAAAATGGCTCATTAAGAACCACCAAACCCCTTTTTCAACTTCACGGGAAGTATTCCACTTTTCCTCAACGCACAAAATCCAATCCCAGTTGAAACATTAAAAAACATTCCCTACTTCATTGGAGAGAATCATACAACCCCTATTGACCATATTCAGGAAATTTCAAATGTGTGTGCAATCCACAAGATCAATGAAATGGATGTTGCGGTTAAGTTATTAGCTTCCTCTTTCAATGGTAAATTCTTGCAATGGTTTATGAGCTTAAAAACAAGATCTATTACAAAATAGAGTTAACTGTGTACATCCCTCTGTATTCAGTTTGGAGAAAGGGCAGATAATATGTCTTTATTGGAACAATTGACAACAATCAAGAGAACTATAAATGAGCAGATGACGGATTTTAATTTCCGGTTCCAAAAGATATGGGACAGAATTCTAGTGGCCATGAGACAATCTTCCCAAGGTGCTTTCCTCTACTTATTGAAGGCCCTAAATTCATATATATCTATGATGATACAGTCAATGGGAGAAACAACATTGTCAAGAGCCTACAACATAGCCATCAGAGCAAAGAACTATTTGATTCAACATGGAAAACTTGCACCTAGGCCACGTATGCCTCTATATCTAGAAATGGGAAATCCTACAACTAGTCAAACACCTAAGTTAAATCCCATTCTAGATTCTAAAAATGAGAGCAATGGCGAGGCCTCCTATTTTACGAGTACTTATAAAGAAATTTAGGTGGTCATGAATAAGCTACATAAAGTATTGAAGGGGAAACAAGGTTTAGGGAATGAGGTAGTGACCATCAAGAAGCAACAAGATCAAAAATTCATACCATGTCAATAAAAAGCTCAATCAAATAGGCCTTCTTATTGATCAAATAAACTTCCAGCTCAAGTTGTAAATCAAAATAAAAATCAAGGACAACCTCAAGTTGTCAAGCCATTTAAAATGTATAATTCGAATGCAGTTTCAACATCCAGAAACTTGGTTCCAACTCAAAACAACCTTACACAGGAGTATGAATGGTGTTTCCCATGTAATCAGCCTCATAATTAGGGAACATTCTTTAATGGAACTCTAAATAAATATTTGATGGTGTAAACCGTTGGTATGTCCCAAGAGAAAAGTCAAGAAGAAAATCAGCAACATGCAAGTTCACAAGAGGCACCTCTAACTGAAACCACATTGGTCAATTGGTAAACATAGGACTTTTGTGGAGTTAATCAACCTCCTTTCCAAAGTGTAGCTGTCGACACGAAATGAAAGAAGAGGAACATAGAGTAAGTGCAGTCATCTAACCTGGTTGTTTCTCAGCCCACTCTCACACCGCAAGGAGTTAGTAAGCCAAGTGTAGCCTCGAATGTACAAAATCATCCTATGGCACCTGTTGTAACATCTCAAGTACTATATCATGTGCAGGAGAAGGTTTTTACGGGAAAAGGAAAACACAAATATAGTCTGTCTCCTTTCAACATCATAGATCAAATGAAGAAAACACATGTGAGAATTTCCACATTGGAATCACTGACAATTTCATGACAGCGTGATTTGTTACAAGATGCAATCGCCAATTTTTCCACCTCAAATGGATCATCCAAAAACTAAGAAAAGTTTCTTCCCAATATACTGCAATAAGATAGAGGCCAAAAAGGTAGAAATTTGAATCCTCCCTTATTCTAGGTGTCATTGGTCATCAGAAATAAGTTGGTGCACAACTGCATGATTGATTCAGGGGTAAGTAGCTCAATGATTCCAAAGAAAATAGTGGATCAACCGGTCCTAAAGTATGAACTGGTTTCTAAAGAATTGGTGCAATTGTATGTGACAACATTAAGAATCGTAGGATTCATCAAAGGATTAAATCAGACACTTTATGCTTGCTTAAATGTCACAGTTTTATAAGATGTATCGGTTATTAACTTGCCACCAATTTTTTCCTTGTGCTTATAAAGGGATTTCAAAGCTAGGATTGGAGGGTACTTGTCCGCATACTAGTCACAAATGCTCTTCAGAATGATATATGTAGCCAAGGCTACAATCAAGTCAGAACCAATTGCAAACTTTCAAATTGAACCCTAGGCGACAAGTCCCATCAATGTCATTTTCTCAGCATTTGATCAGGAAGAGGGTTCAAACGTCCCAGAAATGGGTATTAAATTTGAAGGCATCCCAGATTTGACGTTAGATGAATGGGAAAACAAAAGACATGCTTTTGATCCATACAAAGAGATGGAAGAAGCTAAACTAGGCATATATTGCTTGCATGAAGATAATCCACCTCTCCCTAGCATCACCAAGCCAAAAGATAAGGATGGCAACAAGGTATGCCAACGTTTTTTAAATGGTTCAAGGTGCGTGAAAGGTTCAACTTTCTGATTTTAGTTTAGTTTCTCAAAAAACACATCTGAGTACGAAGCTCTAATACATAGACTTCATTGGGCAAGGAAAAGAGGCATCAAGAACTTGCAAGTGTTTGGAGATAGTGAATTGATTATGAATCAAGTTAGAGGGTGGGATCCAACAAAAAATGATGTCCTAAAAAGCTACAAAAAGAGGGTATGGGATCTCATTGAAGACTTTAAAGCATTCGACATTAGTTCCATACCAAGGAATAAGAACGCGAGTGCGGACAAAGTTGCAGCATCTGGGGCAACATTTGGTGTGGTTGATAATATTAAAAGGGATAAAACACATCCCCATATCAAGGTAGTTGTGAGGCCAACAGTTCCAGAAAACAACACAAGTTGGTAGGTGTTCAAGAATGATCAACAAATCATCAATGGCCTGCCAGGAAGGAGTCCCAACCGGTCTTAGCATCATGCACTAGGATAAACCTCTCCAGAGCAACTTTATTAATGTACCAGGTGGTTCAATTGAGGATAAACAAGATCATGAAAGCTTTTGTTCCTTCTTATTCCGAGAAAATATTCAATCCCAAGGACTTATGTTTGGAAGGAAAAGGAAAATCCTTCATAGGTCAAAGGGGAGGATTAACTTACCTGCATTTCCGCTTGAGTAGGGTTTATCAATCCAAATCAACAATGTTTTTACTCTACAGGACCAGATCTGATGTCATCCACATATTAGACAAGATTTCTAATATAACTATTACCCTCAAATTATGAAGACATGATAGGTTGCACATCCAATGGTCAGAATGACATACTAATATAATGGGTTACTGAAATCATGAAGCCTATCAGGAATTTCTTATACCATTGACGTGGTAAACCCTTATATTCAAGCCTCTCATGACAAGCTCTATGAATCAGCTCATTGCAGCAACCATCATCCCCTTTACCTTTTACCTCATAGCCCTCAATGGTTGGGCTACATATATAGATGTCCACCTCAAGAAATTACCATGGAGAAATCAGCCTGTGCCTAGACTTTTGGGACATCAAGATGGAATCTGTCAAAGTGCACTAGTCCATTTCCTTCCATAGAGAAAATCTTAGAGGTAGTATCCAGTTTAGAACAGGTTTTCTCTCATAGATGGCTTGTAACATCCCCATTTTAAGATACTAGAACAAGGGAAAATTTTTTTTTATTTGTTATTTTTATTATACAATGTTCCCTGTTATGAATTATATAATTCAAACACACGTTCAAGTTTTAATAATTGTTCTCTGTCCAATTAATGCAGTTTGGATCACACAATTTCCTTTTAAAACTAATGTTCTCTGTTCACATATTTGCAATATGGAACACACATTCAGTGCCATTCAATCATATAACAGATACCATATGCTGCTGTAAATGACTCGAAGAACTACCGACCTCCCACTTTATGGCTCGGAGTTTCAGCGATCTCTCATTTCATGACTCGGCGACTTACCGATCCTTCATGTTAATTCATGCATAGTATAATGAATATACAGGGTTCTTTTACCGTTTCCGGTTATCGAAGTGATCCATTTAAGAAGCCTATCTGAATATCTGTTACTGATATTCATCTAACATCCTGCATCTTAAACTAGGTGATTAGGACAACGCAACCAGCACTTGCGATACTTTGGCCAAAGATTTTCACATGCTTTGCATGATCATATTCCTAGACATGTGATACACACCAATGGAATACGTCCTTCACCTCACTTCGTCTGTTATCTAGAATGGTCCTTTCCTGGTCTCTACCAGTCCTTCCATTTAAGGTCAAACTCTAACCCCAACTAGCAATATGAAAGAGTATAGGAAGTTACTCATGGTAACTAAAGATACGCAGACATACGGTGTCGTTCCTAGACGACTCCGTGTGTCTAGTTACCTTTAGTCCTCCGGAGTCACTCCGTATACGTGATCACATTCCTATCCCCAGCCAAGAACTTAGTATCCAGCTTATGTAAACTTGATGATTTAATTCGGGAGGGCATTGTAATATGTTAGCTATAACATTGTGTCGTCATGAAGGCCCCACCTTCACGAAGACACCATATTGTAGCTGGCGTATGCTCAATGTCCTACGGAATCCTCTCATCGAGGAATACACATCCAGCTCAAGTGTGATTGGTTATAATCTTAGTATTTAAGATCAACTTTCAGCAGCCATGCTGATCCTTTAATCCTTGTTCTTGTTACAGTTGTATGTAGCTAAGAGAGACTTAATCCGTCTTCTAGCTTAATACGCATCTCCTCCTTCATACCGAAGGGTTGCATATTCACTTCTTGGTTCCTTTCTTAATCTTTGGACTAATCAGTCCATTATCGATAAACTTAATAAGTTCTAACCTATTAAACTTAACCAAGTTTTCCACAACTGTAAACAAATTCATAATTCCATCTTATTAGACGTCATTTAAACAAGGTCTAATTCTAAATGAATTTATTCATTTATCCTCCTTAACCTTACTTAGTTAAGGTCTGTTAACAATAGATATGATTTCCCATATCTTTATTTTCTGAATTTAAACATTCGAGGCTATTAACGGAGTCCGAATACAAGGTTCGGCTGCCCCTAAGTTATTTGATATCCCTTAGCTTTCAAGCTAATCCCGAATACCTTCCAATTAGGATTTCGTGTTTATCTAAATCTTTTTAATGTCAATTCAAAATTCATCTTAACCCAAGTATGAACTAATTGCACATTTCAACGTAAAAGTTGCATTCAGGTAAAGAATAGATGTTATTTCCTTTTAAATTCATCCATTAACATTTGAATAATTCCAAGTCAAGGAATAATGTTATATTCTCAAACTTATTCAACAATATCAAACTGATACAGTTATTGAAAATATCACACTTTTACTTGTATTCATCCATCAGATTTACAATCTATACATTTGCCAGTCCAAACGACTGGACTTTGTTTATATCAAACAACATTACAACTCATAAAGATAGAAGAATGTAACTTCTTCCTTTCTCATTTCCTCGTGGAGGAGTAATAGCTATCAATACAATCCATCTTCAGTTAATCAAAGAAGTATCAGAAAACAACCATGTCTTCATTTATACTCAAGTTTCATCTGCAAAATTACTTGCACGGGTCAGTTCATTGAACTGAGCATATTAAGCACTTGTCATTAAAATGAGGTGTTTTTAATTAACTGTCTCAATAAAATAACCCTTCTTTTATGAAACATTACTAGGAACATCATTCAAGAATTAAATACCAAAAAGGATGAATAACATATCAACTCAATCATCCAATAACCCTCCTAATCAGACAAAGGATTACTACCCTCTTTCCCAAATAATTATTACAAGAAGTAATTTCCTTCAACAGTTCCAGATTACAAACATCTACAAGAACTAAAAACACAATTATGCAACTGCTGTTCTAACATAAATGCTATCAATTCCATTTTCTTACAATAGTTGTGAATTCAAAAGATAGATCTTAACTAAAATCTAAACCGAATTATTGTCCCTTCTTTCATACAACTCATCTGATTTCAAGCAATCAAACGCTGAAGAGAACAAGCAAACAACAATTAAATACAAATGCTTAACCCAAGCAGTACGAAATTTGTTCCATAACAATTATAGATTTCCAACTATATGAGAGAAAAATGATCATTAATTCAAATTATCCATTCACACTCTTTCTTTTCCTCATAGCTGTACTAGAAGTTTTAATCCAAACGTGATATCAATCAATGATAACAGTCCAAAGAGAAATAAACGAAAATCAATAATCAAATATAAGGGAACAAGATCATATCACCTCTTCTTACTGTCTATCCAAATACCTCTTATTTAGAGCAGACATACTCCAATAGTATAATTCATTCAGAGTAGTATATTCAGTAATTGAAAACTACTATTACCTTTCCAAAAATTTGACCAGAGTTCATTGCAACTGGTCTATAAACATTAGTACCAAAAGAACCTATAATGCAATCATTTCCTTTTAAACATTTCACTCTACAGACATTCACATCTTTATAACATGCAAGAGTGTACAGCGACTACAACCAGTCACACTTTCATCCTAGTAATGAGAGTTTTCACTTTCCAACAACAAAGAATAATTCCATTCATATTTTGTTCTTAATGAAAACGATGAAAGGTCCACAATCCTTAAATACATATATATATATCCTTGAGTTCAGCAAGACACAATATAATTTGCATGCTCTACTCAGTCTATTATATAGACTGATTTTCTGTTTCTTGTTAGATTAAAACTTCCTTCCAAGCAGTCCTATATGAATACCAAGAACCAGCAGGCAGAATACCATATCAGATTAGTACAGCAAAGTAAGATGCTACAATAACCTTACTGTCCCAGGGAACCCGTGTTTTATGCAATGAAAAACATCAAGGAATTATAACTTGCATAATAGTCTATTAATATCACCACAGCTTTGTTTTTCCCAAACATTTCCACACACTGAACTCAGAAATATAATATTCACATAACAATGCCTTTATCAATGCAAACTTGCATAGGGTAATAGATGCGCAAGAAAGGTACAGTCAAAACAATCTCAACAGCAAGCCAAATCTCATTTGTTTCATTCATTTTCATAGAAACACTAAGCCATGTTCGTTTTCATGATGAAAGTTCAGACTAGAAGATCAAACCGCATCCAAAATGCACAGTAAAATCCTCTTTCCCATTACCTTCAGATTTCGAAGCAGCAAAGAGAAAACATAATTCATTAATGATTTCAATAAGAAGGACAATCATTTTCTTCAAACACCCGAGAATACCCAAGTCGTGTTCATTCTTTTAAGGACAGTTCAACCAGACATACAAATCATCTCATCTTTTCATTTTCACAAGAATGCTCAGAACTCAGAAGTGATATTCATTTAGCTAATGTATTTATCAGCGCAACCCAAAATGGTAATAAAGTGAATACCCAACACTGCCGAAACGAACCACACAACAAGGACAGTGTATTCAACTTAATCATTATGCAAAGAATGCTCAAGCTGCGTACAGAAAAAGAAAACGACTCAACTCAAAATCATCTCAACGTAACAGCCAAATCAAATAACCAAAACCCCCATCATAAGAGCAGGGTTGTTTTAATGAGACTATTAAGCAAAAGCAAGCGGTTTAAGGAGAAGGGCTTAACATGCCTGTTAATTTTTCTTGTGGCTCGAAGAAAACCGCGCCCACTGGAGTTGTTTCTCTCCATGACGTCCTCGGCCAGGCTTCCCAACAAGTCACTAACTTCCACAGGCTCAAGAATAGCCTTTGTTTTTCCAAAGAACAGAGATAATAATCAAAACACAGCTGGTTCGACAAAACCACGGAGAAACAAAATGCAGAGCAACTAAAATCCAAATGCACACAGCAACAAACAATTTTCCTTTTTCCTCTATCCTCTTTCCAAGGCGAGCTGGTCGCTAAGACCAAGATAATTAATGCATTGAATGCACTGCCTTTCCTCATTCCTCACGCCACCGCCGACTCGGGTTGGTTGAGCTTCCAAATTTCAAATTTGCATATAAATTCCATTTAGTTTCTAAGCTAGTTGGACGCCTCCAACTTTTCTTTGTTCCTGCCAAACTTGGCACTGTACATGCAAGGACTTCATTTACTGTCCCATTAAATTTCCTACCCTCCCTCCTTATCCTTTCCATCCACATGGGTCTATGCGTCCCCTTCCTTAGGTTAGGATTAGTTTAGGATTTTAATAGTCCATATCTAGGTCATTCGCCTAGTTCATAGGTTAATGGAATTTATATCTATTGTCTCCCTTATGAAATCTAAAATCCATATAGGATAGTAGTTAGGGTATAAGATAAAACTTAGGGGTAGGTTAGGGTTTAATTCCCTAATATTTAATTAACTATTTTCCATATCAAGTCTTTCCGTCTGACAGTCATATTCAACATTAAGCAGGACATTTCGTCCTAAGTTCCACATACCTATGCCACTTGCATCCAGGCCCTTATCATCTTACGTTGTCCAGCGTTACAACGGTGTGTGGTTCGAGAATCAAACATTTTTCATTGGCATCTACGTACCAGATATTCATACCTGAAATCAAGTGCTGCAACATTTATATCGACCTTCAGTCTGGTTTAAAAGTAAATCGACAAAGCGATCATAAGAAGGCCACAACATACCTTGGATCAATGGAATTGATTCAAGGTGTGCTTTCAATCAGCGAATAGAGTTCATCAAGCATACGACAAGTTTGTTGTCTCATTAGCAATCACATAAGTAATAATAACTTCTATCCCAAGTATCAAGTTACAGCAAACAAGGGTCCAAATCAGCAACACATTCCTCTAAGATCAAAAGATGTGTCTTAACATATTTATCTTCATTTATGTAGTTACAACATCATGAAAGGGTAATTACCATGATAACTTACAAAAATCAAGGCGTTACATGGCTACTCGGGATACAATCAAATCATGGTGAAATATGAAGATCAATTCAAAACAGCTTTCACCACCAAATGGGGCACCTATGCCTATAAGAAAATGACATTCAGATTTTCAAACATTGGAGCCACATTCTAGAGAGCTATGGACATGGCATTCAAGGAGTTGATAAAAAAAAAATAGTTCTTGTGTACTTAGATGACATCATTGTTTTTTCTAGGAATGCATTAGGTCACCTCTTACACCTCAGGAAAGTTTTCCGAAGATGCATAAGATTCAAAGTGTCCCTAAATCCAAAAAAAATAATATTCTTGGCTCGTGAAGGCAAGATATTAGGCCACATGGTATCTAAGGAGGGGTTGAAAATTGATCTGGAAAGATTTGATGCCATTCGAGAATTGCCATTGCCAAGTCATAAGAAGGATCACTAAATTTTCTTGGGGAGAATCAATTTTGTTTGTAGGTTTTTGTCAGATTTTACCACTCTTGTCAAGCCAATAACCATGATGTTGAAGAAGATCTTGCAATTTAAGTGGACAGTGGATGTCAAATAAATTTTTGAAGCTATCAAGGATGTTATATCTCAAGCTCTAACTCTCATCAATCTAGACTTTTCCAAAGACTTTATGCTCTATGATTTCGGTGGTTCGGACACTATTTCTGCTATGCTTGTACAACAAAACAAAGAGGTATTTGAATAACCAGTTTCCTTCTTCAGTCAAAGATTGGAGGAATATGAAGTGAGGTACTCCTTCATTGAGAATCATGTCCTTGGAGTTATCAGGAGTTTGAAAAAACTCAAGCACATGGTCTCAAACAATAAGATTCAGTTGTTGGTGTCCCATGCAGGAGTCAAAAAATTCATTCTAAATAGGAATTTGAATGAGAAACAAATAGGATGGATCACCCGTGTTATGTAGTATGACATAGAGATCAAGGTCACTAAGTTGGTTCATGGCAATGGACTATGTGAATAGTTAGATTCCAACTAGCATGGTGAGGCAAGTGATGAAAAGGAACCTATTATGGTATTACAAAATAATCGGGAATAAACAAATAATAGTGTTCCTACCCATTTTTTGACTCAGGACATGATACATTTCCTACAAATAGGTATATTCCCTTCAAAGATGAACAAAGAAAAGAGGAGATATTTCATACTCTAAGCCATCATGTATGTGCTTATTGATGGTATTCTATTCAAAAAGGACGTGAATGGAGTCATGTTGATGTATATTGGAACCAATCAAATTGAAAAGGTGCTACATGAGTTTCATGATGGAGAGGTTGGGGGTCATTTTTCTCTGTAGGTAACAACTCTCAAAATAATGAACGAGGGTTATCGGCCCATAGTTTTCAGTGACTGCGACACTTGGACCAAGAATTGTAAAAATGTGCATTCTTCACGGATAAGGAGAGGATAGAAGAACTTCCATTGCATCAAATCTCAGTTAAACAACCATTCATGTAGTGGGGATTGGAACTCATCAGGGTAATTAATCCAAATTCAAGCCAAGGTCATAAGTGGATTCTCACTACAAAAAATTATTTCACCAAGTGGACCGAAGCGGTAGCACTCAAAGAGGCAAAGGATTCTAGTATACTCGACTTATATGAGGTAATAGTTACAAGGTTTAGAGTCCCAAATATTATTATATCAAACAATGATCTCGTTTTCCTCAACACGAATATCACATAATGGGCTATTAGGAATGAAATTTATCTGAGCACCTCATCTAACTATTACCCCCAAGGTAACGGGAAAGTAGAGTCCACGAACAAGAATCTTCTAAGGATCATCAGGAGGACTCTGGATGAAAACCAAAGGACATGGTATACCAATCTCAAATCAACCTTGTGGAATGATACGATCACACTGAAAATGTCAACGGACAACTCTCCATACAAGCTAATCTATGGGAAGGAAGCAGTTCTTTCCCATATCACTTGAGTTGCCTACATTGGAACTCATTAAGCAGCTAGAATTGTCTGAGTTTGAACCTATGGAAGCTAGGTGTATGGATATCATGGAATTGGAAGGAATAAGAGAACATGCAATGTAAACCATGGAAAAGGATCAAGCCTTGATCAATAGGTCATTTGACTAGAAAATTAAAATGAGGACCTTTCAAGAGGGAGACTTAGTTCTAAAATGGGATGTGGACTGGGATAAACCGGGTAGGAATTCCAAGGTTTATACCATTTGGAGTGGCCCCTAGATGGTCACAGGATGTAAGAGCTGCAATTTTGTTCAACTTTCCACTTTGGATGGAGAGGAACTTTTGATTCCAGTCAATGGAATCTATTAGCACTGCTACTGAAAGGAAAATTATCACCCTTGTACATATTAGCTTAGGATTTTAAATTCATCTAAGTGCATATGCACATTGTCTTGTTTTAGATTAGGTTTCAATTTCTCTAAGTTCCTTCAGTAAATGTTTTGTTTCTCCTAGGTTGTTTTAATACACAGTTTAGTGTGCTTCCCGAAGGAAATGTTGTAACAAGAAGCTCAAAGTCACAGGAAACAGTTGCATACTTAAAGAGATCTCAAATGTAGAGAAACTAAAATCGGGTTAAGGAAAATTCTCTATAAGTATCATTTGTTGGTCTCTAAGGATCAGTCATGGTTTGAGCTTCTGGCACCTCCGCCAAATCAGAAAGCGACATCCAGCAACATGTGACAAGTGGAACATTCAAAATAAAATGAAAATCAAATTTTAGTAGCGCTCCATGATGTCCAGAACCAGCATGTGTTTTACTCCTAACTCTAGGGCGTGCTCATATTTGGTGTAAATCAAGTTTCAAGAAAATTTTCAAGGCCCATTTAAGTCTCGCAGATCAAGGTTGTAGAAGGGAAAGGGCGAAAATTCAAGATTAAGACAATTTTCTACTCTCATAACTTTAACCCCAAATTTTTCTTATAAAGATTGGGAGTGCGCGAAATTGAGCAGGTCAAGGTTAACAATTTTCAAGTGGTTTTATGGGTGAGTTCCATGTCCAAATTAGTTGCAAGCTATCAGTTGTGACTCCATTCCCAATAGACATATCAAGGCTACTCGTATAGAACACCTAGCTGGAAGATGTCCTCATGAGTCAACAAATTGTTATCAAATTTTCCCCCCAAGGAAAATGTACAATGAGGACCTAAAAGGACCTAGGCATCAAGCAAGGCACCTAAGGATCAAAATGAGTTCTAGGCAATTTTGAGGTTTCAGGAAGCACATTCAGTGAATTTAGGAGTGAAAATCATATTAAGGAATTTTTTCCTCTTCTGGGTTTTGACCCTTAAATATCAACCTAAAAATGATGACATATGGGACCACACCCAATGAAAATAGTCAAAAGAGCCAAAAGTTCAAAAAATGGCCTCGAGACATCCTATTGGTTCCCTCTCAGCCTCTCCATCTAAGAAAAATCATCAATAAATCGAGAAAAAGAAAACATTTCCCAAAAGGGCCTTATAAAGGCACTGAGTTAAAAATAGCTCGCCAAACTGCTCGACGAACACCTTGGCGAGTTGGAATCTTACATTTGAGAGTCGATTCGAAGGAACACTTGTTAATTAGATCAGCAAACCAAGTTGTATGGATGATCAGTTGAACCGATTCAGCTTTGGGTAGCTCAAAAAGGATTATGTTGGTCTACACACTCTAGTAGTCAGGAAAAGGTTCAAACTAACTTGGCCCAAGGTAGGGAATTAACTCATCATAGAGAGGAAGCTGAATGAATCGGCGAGGGGATCAGGGTAAATTTGGTAGGGTTAAAAAAAAACACATGGAAGGCCTTGTGTTGGAAAATTAACAACGAAGACCGTAGTGGATCAAGCTATCTCGGCTTGGATGGCCGAGTCATGAGTGAGCTCCACACATGATCTCAGCAGCATGAATCACAATAGCTCGGTTTGGAAATGGCATGGGAATGAATCAAAATTTCTTGTGGAGGTGATTCAAAGGTTAGCGCATGTGTGCTCAACACAATGAGATAGGGGGAGTCAACTTTGTACTTGATTGAATGGCTCGAGGCCGGGCATGCACTCAATGGCAGATGGTTTTGCAGAGGTGGATGCATAGCTCATCAAGGGAGAAATTTTGGATGAAATGAAGCCTGAAGTTAAAACATTTCATACTTCAGAGGTGTAGTATTTCAGGGTTTTGTCAGAATTGATTTTGGAGAATGACGTTTTAATTCCCCGAAGTAGCATGCAGGAAATGCCCAAAGATAGAATCTCTAAAAATCGAAAGTGTTGGGGTGATGTAGCGAGCTCCACGGTGAGTTGTTTTCAGATTTTGGTGGGTGAATTTTATGAAGTGGAAAGTTTGAAAACATCTAAAATTCTAAATCTCGATCTCCTAACATTTCAGACTTTAGGGGTCAAGCTCATCAGTTTGGGCGATGTAAATGATCCGTCATAACTTTAAATCTCGAGGAACCCAAAATCTTGGGTCCTCGAATCATTCTTCAGGTGTCGATATGTATTGAAGTAGTGGTTATGCAGGTAGGTGAATAGTGGGTGACAATCTTATGCCGAGACAAGGGGTGGTTGAACCAGCTTAGTGGCGTGTTAGGTAATGAATTGCATTCAAAGGTGGGTTAAACCTAAGATAGTGGACTGAATTCAAACTTGAAAATTTTTTGTTTCCCTTGGCCATTTTTAACAAAATTGTACCTATTGGAGAGGATTTTAAGAGGTCATTTTCATGGAATGATCAAAATTTAAATATGTAGGGGGTAGGTGGAAATTGAGCCATAGAAGCAACCCTGTGCAAGAATGATGATAACTTCTTCCATACTCCTCCATTTTTGACAAACTTATAGTCATTGGAAAGGTATTTTAAATATCTTCAGCATGCAATGATCAGAGATGATGAATTAATGAGTTAGGTGGGTGAGAAATTATGATGAGGTTGTAAGAGCTAGAGGCCATACCTAGGTGAATGAAGCAAGAGAAAACTCATTTCTTCTTGCATAAGGCACAATACAATCATGGTGTTTTCAAATCTTCCCAAAAGCCATTACATGAGAATAATGATGATTTTTTATGGGTTTTGGAGCATTTCAAAACTCTCCTTTCTCTCTCTCTCCTCTCTGTAATTCTTCCTCTATAAATGGTAAGGAGAGGATCAGTAAAATAGATTAGATACCTTACAATTTCCCCTCCCTTCTTTCTTGTCTATGAGAAACGTGTGGAGAATCAAGCCTCTCTGTTGAACATTGTATTAAAATATTTGTTCCTTTCGCCCCCCATGTAATGTATTGTATCATATTTTGGAGCAATAAAACAGATTTTATGATGTTTCAACTCTTCTTTGTGTTTATTGTATCTTATTTGATATTTCATTACAGTTAGATGTTATTATGCATTATTATATTGTCATTACAAGATCTCAATGGTGTTGTGTTTATTGGAAGTGGGTTTGTAGCAGGTGTTTTTATTTTTGGTCCTTGACCACCCTCCCAATTTTCTTGTTTTCATTCTCATGCATTTTTTGTTTTCCGACACTCCTTGGTGCATCACCTTTTCTTAGAGTAAATTTCATTTTCATGCAATTTTTTTATCCTTGTCCCCTTGGAAAAGCATTAGAGTAGGGTTAGATTAACAAACTCTCTACACTTTGGAATAGTTGGCACTAGGTTAGGATAGGAAGCCAACCTTCTTTAGAGAGTTATCCCATTTCGTATAGTCCGCACACTTTAGGATAGCTCCATGTTTGAAAAATCACACTGACTGCCCAAACCAATCACTAGAAAGCATTCATGGGTGCTGTGCTTTTTCCACAATAGGTCAAATTTAAACAAAAAGAAAACTTATTTGAGAACCCTTAGATTAAAATGAGCATCACTAGTTTTGTATGCATTAAATATGTGGCGAATAACCTATTGAATTACGGGAAATATGGTAAGGGAGAAATTTCCAAACTAATATTGCTTGTTATAAGTTGAATCATAAACGAAAATAAGAATATGTAGGTTAAGAATGGGAATTTATCCTTGCATGATAAACTCTCTTGGAATTTTAAATGTAACTAGGATATAACCATGGTAATGATGCATTGTGGACTTGCCAATCCTTGGGTATTTTTTGGGTTGGATCGTTTCTAGTAATTGATCGTTAGGGAAAGTGTGGCATCGACTTGCACTTGTTGATATCATGTTGTCTATGTGGTCCATGTTAGTGTAAGTTTCTTATGTGGTGTTAACTTTCTCTATTTGAGACCATGTGTGGTCATGTTACAAGCAATGAAATACCAAAAAAAATATTCATTAAATTTTATTGTTGTACTATAGCATTTAAATTGTGGGCATTACACCAATATCCTCCATCTCCAGTACAAGATTCATAAAATGAGTATGAAATATGACGATAAAGTAGATGAATTATTGCGTTGTGTGGCCAAACTATGAGAAAATCTTGTGGTGCTCAAATAAAATATTGAAGACAAGCTACTAGTTTGTCTAAAAATTATAGATATTCCTTCCCAATTAAGGACATTCATTACCACATTGCGCATCACAAAAAATTGTCAGCTTTACTGAACTAGTGAATTTTCTACATCAGGCAGAAGTCATCCAAGCATTATAGGAAGAGTTTTATGACAAGGCATTGATCTCAAGGTATCATAAGAGTCAAAATCCTAATAAGGGAAACAAGAGAATTAGTCACAAAATAAGCCCCATAGGAAACCACCAAATTATAAGTCTCAAAAATCATATCGATGGTGTCACATTTGCACAACAAATATGGACGACACTATGATTTGCTGGTGTAATCGTCTCACACAATGCAATTATAGAGAAGAGAGCACGTCTAGTGGTAGTGACTCATAAAAATATAACTGACATCCTCACTAGAAGAAGCAGAAAGAACATGTTGCGACCCAACAAGATGATGACTTGGATGAGGAAGTACCTGAATCAGAAAAGTACAACACACATGAAGATGATTTAGTAGTCTCCAAAACATCACAAGCATCACATAATGTTTTGTTGATTGAATATATTGCTAGCACACACATGACAGATGAGAGGAAGATGTTTGACTAATTGGCTGATTGACCCACTAGAGATCGAGTTTGAATTACAAAAAAAATTAGTATGTTGCAGAAGGAATAGGAAATGTCACCATTCTTTTTGGGATGAAAATTTTTACCCTCAAACAGTTGTTATATGTCTCATGCTTCACTAAAAAACTCTTATATGTCTCTAAACTCTTGAATCACAAGCTCAAGTTGAAGTTCATGGTGCAAAAAGGCGTTAAATATTTTTTAATCTCAAGAGAAGATACAATACTTGCTAGAGATTTTTTTATGGATCATTTATTTTCACTAGATGAAGTCTCATCATATGTAGCTACTTTATTTGCCTCCACAGTGGAATTTACTGCATTCTGTCATTATCAATATGGGGACCCTTTTCCTGAATCCTTCTATCATCTTAATTCTATGGAAATGGTACAAGGTCTTCCTCCACTATCCCATTCATTACCTCTATGTTATAGATGTCTAGCGGGAAAACAAAAATGATATCTATTTGATTTGTGTATCTTTCATGGAAAGAACTATCTTGACGTCGTGCATACCAATCTATACAGACCCTTCCCTATTTTTTTTCAAGTATTTCACTACTTCCAGTTGGTTGTTGATGAATATTCTCGCAAGACATGGGTATTATATCTCTTAAAGAAGATTGAAGCATTTATTAGTTTTAATATATTATATCAGCAACTTGTTCAACAGACATGGAAGCCCCTTATTTTCCTTCGATCAAGTTGAGGTGGGAATTGACATCAAATTATTCTTTGCATTCTTGAAGGACTGCAACATTACACAACACTTAATTGCCCCTATACACCCCAGTAGAATGGAAATTTATAATTTCACAATTAGACTATCTTGGAGATGACTTATTACATGCCTTCCATTACGAAGTTGGAGAACATATTTTGTGTAAACGCAGTCGAAACATCTATATATCTTATGAATCAGGAACCTAAGAATATCTTTTAGGAAAATACACCGAAAGAGGTATGGAGTAATCAATCTTTCAATCTCTCACTTGAGAGTGTTTGGTTATATAAAATATATGCATGTCCCATCTAATAAAAGGAAGAAGGTCAATGTGAAGGTACTTCAGTGTATATTTTTATGGTACAGTACTACCTCAAAGGTATATCATCTCATGGATCATGAGATAAAGAAGATATATGAGAGTCGATTTATGTGGTTTTTGATTAGTCATCATATGACTCATTCCCACACATAGAAGAGCCACTATCCACCTCCTCTCATCAATTTCTCTCACATTCAGATGATGAGCATGAAAATTCTTCACAAAAATTGAGTTGCAACGATAATTGTTTGTTCATCTTGGTCATTTTTATAATAATATGCCACATCAATAGGAACATCAATGTCTGAAGTGGTTACAAAGCACTGTTAGGGACTCCCACCTGAACTCTCTTCTAGATACTTCATCAGGAGTCAAAAGGAAAAGACATGTAAGAAATGAGGTATATATCACACTCATGAGTTCAGTTGTTAATGTTAGCAAAGACAAGGGTGTAGAATTGATTGAATTATATTACACAATGCCAAAGTGTGAATAAGTACAAGGAGAGAAAGCGGTTAAGGTGGTTTCGGAGTAAGCGGTTACAGAGTAGATTATCTATGTGGATAAAACCAACAACTAACCTACCTGAACTGACCTCAATGTAATACATTATGCTAGCATTCCTCCTTATTACATTGTTTTTAAACATCATATTTCTTGATACCGAAACCCCCTTTATTTCAAACATGATAAAAGGTTATTACACTCTCCTTGTAGCCTTCTCACCTTTGAGGTGGCATGCCATCTTTGTGGCTTCAAGGTCTTAGTGACACCTTGGTTTTACCTTGCAGGATTACCAAAAACCTGGAAGTGACAAGAGTACGTCTCTCTACTAACACCCTTGGTAATTTCTCATATTACCATGAACCCATATGGTTTTCAATCTATAGGTTGACCATGAACCTAGAGGTGACATGAGGTATCAACTATACACTTCAGTGATTTCTTGGATTTCCACAAACCCTTTTCCAAGAACCAAGTGCTACTTCAGTGATTTTTTCCTCACAATGTTCTTCATCAGGAGGTACCATACTAGAAAATAATTCTCAATATTTTTATTGAAAAACACACTCAACTAAACAAAACCACACTACGCGCAACAAAAACAAACACACTAACAAAAATATGACCATAGCAATGATGCGACCCCATCATAGGTGAATGATGACAGGATGCCAATTATCCTTCAACCTACATGTATCCTCAAGTCTCCAATAAGTTTCTACATAATTAGTAGATATAAATTTGAGGCTCATTATAATTTTACTGGGTATCAAATTCCATTGAAAATGCACCCCCTTTTTTTTAAATTAACACGTAGAACAAAACACTTATAAATTATGAATTTAAAGAGAAGAAACATAATGCTGAAGATGATAATATAGCTACCAAAGTTTACACGGATGTGAATTCCAGCTTGTGAATAGCTGCAATACCCTTGTGTCCTATATCGAAGTTGGAACGAAGAGTTTGAAGAATCCATGTGTTAAACGCGTCAAGATTGAAGGCAAAGCCTTCAATGCAAATATGTAACTAACACTTGGTCGATTGATAGAACACATGGATGTTGCAATGAACATCCATGTTAAAAGGTTATAAGGTTAAAAAAGAATGCAAAGAACAAGGATATCATTTGATCTTTTTTTAATGCATTTTAAATTTTAAGATTCTCGATGTAGAAGTAATATATTTTTCCACTGATAATTTGGTGGTTGGATCGCCATATTCCTCTCCAGCATCATCTGAATTCCTGGTTGAGATTGCTGGAGCAACTTATGGGAGTTTTAGGGCACCGGTAACTATACAGGATGATGATACAACCACCATATGTCGATCCAAGTCTATTACCAACGCCAAATGCAAATGCCAAATTGATTGACATGATGGTGTGAAGAGCAAAAAGAATTCTACCCCATGCGTGAGTAATTTTTCAAGCTAAATAAGTCTTGGACATTTAAATGCAGGTCGCCCATACGCTTGAATACAGGTCAATGCCAAAATAGTAAAACATCAAACGCTTGAACCAGGTCTGTAAAATACCTAAAAAAACTCTCCACATAGGCCGTTATTGTCTGTAGTTTTCCAGATCATTGTGGATTGAATGATGGCCGATTAGTTAGAAAAAAGTTGAAACGTCTTTTGTATTGTTTTGATATCCCTTTGTAACATTACATCCCCATATGAAAAAAAATCCACTACTACCGGGTAGTTGGAGCACACTAAGGCAAATGGGGATAGTCTACAATGCGAGTCTGCACAGTTCTCTCCTTCCCTTGGTCGCTAGTGAAGGATTCTGGAATATTCAGGAACCAAAGGACAGAAAAAATGCCAAACACAAAACCGTTATCTGATACTACTATTGGGAAAGACAAGAGTACAAAAGTGATTGAATGATATTGCATAATGCCAAAGTGTGAATAAGTGTAAGGAGAGAGAGTCGTTAAGATGGTTTCGGAGTAGATGGTTACAGAATAGATTACCTACGTGTATGAAACTGACAACTAACCTTCTTGAACCGGCCTCAACGTAATAAATTATGATAGCAATTAATAGTACCGAACTCGATACAATTCGAAAGGTTCTCAGTCTACGAGAGTTGAAGAAGGCCATAGATGCAAAATATGACTCCTTGATTCTTAATCAGACATGGGAACTTGTCGATCTTCCTGCAGCAAAGAAATCTATTATCTGCACATGGATTTTTAAAACGAAATAGAGGGAAGATGGATCTATCGACATGTACAAAGCACAAATGGCTGTAAAGTGATATGCTCAGCAGGAAGGAAGTGACTAGGAGGAGACCTTAACACTCACTGCGAAGATAAAAATCATCAGAGTTTTATATGCACTGGCAGCACAAAAATGATGGAAACTTCAACAGATGGTGTAAAACATGCTTTCTTGAATGGTGATCTCAAAGAAGAGGTATAGATGATCCATCCATAAGGATTTTTCAATGAACAACATTCTAAAAAGGTATGTCATCTAATTAAGTCTCTTTATGGACTTGAAGTATGTCATCTACTTAAGTCTCTTTATGGACTTAAATAAGCAACCAAGGCATGGTACATTAAAATAGATGATCACCTATTGCAGTATGGATTCACTCATAGCCCCTCTTATTAAAATATGTATATCAAAAATATAGGAACATAAATTTTCATTTTGGTTTTGTATGTGGATGATCTTATGATCACAAGGAGTTCAGACAATCTTGTTGAATATGTTAAGAATAATTTGAAGAAATCCTTCGATATGAAAGATTTGGTGTTGCTTCACTATTTTCTTGGCTTGGAGATATGGCAAAAGAAGTATCATATTTTTATCTCCCAGATGAAATATGCCAAGACACTCCTGAAAAAAGTATGCGATGACTAATTGTAAACATATGTCATATCCAATGGAGAAAGGTTTGTACCTTTCTATATTTTAGGATTCACATCAAGTAGATGGTACTCACCATAGGAAGCTTGCTTGGAGTCTCATTTACTTGACTTATACTAGATAAAAACTTGTCTCTTTTGTTAGCTATCTTTCCATATTCATGCGGGAGCTAAATAAATGTCAATGTGTATCAATGAAGCATGTTTTGAGATGTGTTTGAGGTATAGTTTATTATGGTCTAGAGTATGAGAAGAGCTCTAATTTATTCTTACAGGGATATACAAGCTTGAACTATGTTGGATCTGTTGATGAAAGATAATCGACTACAGGATATATTTTTCATCTCATATATGGACCTATATCCTCGATTAGCAAGAAGCAAATTGTTTTTTATATCTCATACATTGAGGTAGAGTATCACACCGCATGAGGATCTGTGTATGAAGTAATTTGGTTACGTCACATTCTGGCTGATATGGGCGTTCCTAAAGAAATGCCACCCATCATTCATTACAACAATCAAGGTGTGTTGAAGCTTGTGAAGAATCTAGTTTTCCATTATAGAACAAAGCACATTGAGGTCAAATGTCATTACAATATAGAACAAGTCTTGAACCACAACATCGAGCTCTAGTACTTCGCAACAGATTCTCAGATAGAATATACCCACCAAGTCTCTTCACAAGGTAAAATTTGAGTTGTTTAAGGGTTCATTTGTAAAAAAATGTAAAAGGGGGGAATGTTAACTTAACTAATATTACATTGTTAACATTTATTTTGTGTTCGGTTGTGTGTAAATGACAATTATGGCTTCTCCTAACCGTCTCCTTTTGTTTTATATTATTTTATCCCTCATTAAATAAACATTCAACCATTGGATCTTCACACCATCATCATCTTTATTGCCATCTTTATCATCCTACATGGGACAAATAGCCACAATGAGTGAGGAAAATTTCTAGGAGAGGAACAAACCAAGTAGGACCATCATAATTACCGCCACCACCAACATCGCTTCCAGATGGAAGAGTATTTCATCTTATACTATGTTCACCACTAGAGTTAGCACCATCAACACTAACATGTTATAAGGGGTCAAAAACCTTCCTTCCACTTCCCCTCAAAACATAGATGTTATATGAGAGAGAGCGTTAAAGCTCCGACGTCGAATTTGGGATTGGTGACATGGAATACTATGTTGACGATGCCAAAGGGAAGAACATTGATGCGAGTAGTCTAGTGGTCCTCTAGTGACTGCATAGGGTGCAATGTATGAATGGTCAATGAGTGTTTGTCGTCATTCAACCTCTAGGTTGACCATCTCCTCTTATACCTAGATATGGAGCAACAAATTTATAAAGAATTATATATATATAAATATACTCATTTAAATATGATAAAAATTTACAAAATTTATATCATTCCAAATTTGAAAAGGATTGGAAGCTCTAAATAGCTACCCAATATGGTTATATTTTGTAGGTAACGTGTCCAAGTACTCATGTAAAACTATTTTCTAGGTAAACATATCTAGAAGGGTTGAAATAGGGAGTGTATCTATTTACAGGGACATTTGGAAATAGGGAAAAACCAAAATAAATGATTAATATTATTGGGTTAGTTATAGGATAGCCACATACAATTTACAATGCTCGTATGATTGTTAGAAATAAATCTACTCATTTAAATATGATACAGTAAAAAATTTCCATCATTCCAAATTTGAAAAGGAATGGAAGCTATAAATAGCTACCAAATATGGCTATATTTTGTACGTAACATGTCCAAGTCCTCATGTCAAACTATTTTCCAGGTAAACATATCTAGAAGAAAGGGTTGAAATAGGGAGTGTGTCTAATTCCATGTACATTTGGAAATGGGGAAAAACCAAAATAAATTATTAAGAGTATTGGATTAATTATAGGATGGCCACATACGTTTTATAATGTTCGTATGCTTGTTGGATTTCTAAAAAATCCTAGCTAGTTTTCATTAAATCCACAATTAAGATCATAATAGGGAGCTTTCTCCTTTAAACACATTTTTATTATATTTAATAAAATAATATTATAATTTTTAATTATTTTGTATTTTTCTATAACAAAATTCTTATTCATATATTTTTGAGTAACAAAGTGTAATGCCTATTTATGAGATGTGATTATAGAAGGTAGAAGTGGGTTGCATAGATTAATTTAATTCATTTTTATTTTGCATTATTCTATGGGAGAAATATAGAATAAATAAATCGAAGGCTTAAATTCTTCAAAGGATTCCTACTTGATCTTCTTGGTTTTTCTCCTACACACTAGTCAATCCATTCACCAACCAAGATCCCATGGGAAAAAATATTATAGACACTAAAATATGGCAATTCATTATTTGATATCTCTAGGTTTTACAATACACTCTTGTAAGATAAATAAAACATTCCCATTATTGATTAGCACATTTTGAGGTCACTTGTTTAGTTTGTTTGTCCTTGCAAACTAACATGTGATCAAATATTTAGAGAGAAATGTATAAAATTTAAAGAAAAACATCACTTCATGACTTGGAAACCTCATATTGCATGTTTTCCATCCCTAAGAAAGGTCGTACAATTTGGTAAGAATATTATGTTTTGTCGTAGATGACTTTTATGGTCGTGGACTAACATGTTCCCCAACTTTTCTTCCAATTTAATATTCATTTTTGCATCTTATAATCCCTCTAGTTCATCCTATCTTTAATAAATCAGCTACATAACCATATACATGCAAGTAAACACTACCTCATTTGCTAACTCTTATATATTATGACACTACATTGATGAAATAGCTTCCAACACTTGCAAAAGGCACCAAGGGCTCCCTCAATCTAACAATAGAGAACCTACAATCATTAGGGAAGAAATCTCTATAGGTTTAATCATCCTACTAGGTCAAGATATCATTCCACCTCATCTACAAGCACTCGAATATCCCTCCTCCAAGTATTTTATTAAGACTAAACTCAATCATTGTAAAAGAGAGTTGCAAAGTCATATTTATATCCATTCAGATATCACATTCTAGGTGGAGAATGTCATGTAGTTCAAGGCCTCTTTGGATTAGTGCCAAACTTGTCTGTATACGAGATTGACCACAACCCAGGTAATGTTTGTTTTAAAGGGTATCTAGCTCATGTATAAGGTTTTAAACCTCATTAAATATGTTCATATAATTCCAGGAAAGTGATAGTGGAAGAATGCAACAAATCTAGAAACCATGAAAGTATATGACCATACATAAGTGTCAACATCATAGAGACGGTCATGGAATAAGTGTATGGTCCTACTCCAGGTTAGTTTTAAGTCATAGTTTCAAGAACAAAGCATTATTAGGTTCAAATTCTCTTATTTTAGCATTGTACACACCCATAAATTTCCATACTCATTTGTAATCAGGTAAGTGCACTCATCGCCTTATGTTAGCTTATATGTATCTTATTTTATACATTATTTAAAAGCATTAATGCATTTTTTTGATATTAGTAATTAATTTTTGACATTATTTCATAAGGATAATCCCTTGTTTTTAACCCCCACATCCTTTAAAGTGTATAAATTTCACTAATTATTAGATTTCGCGTGAATCTAGTAAGGGTGTAGAACATTTGGTGAACTTGACTTTTGATTTGATCTTAGAATTCACCTTAACTACCCTAAAGTATTCCTACGAATTTCCTCTTCACTTTTCTTGCTATATTTATATGTCTACTTTACCTCACCATGTTGTTTCCTCCCATAATCTTTTATATTGACCTAAGCATAAGGATTCAAACCCTTATGTTAGCACTAACTAGTATCCCTCTCACTAGGTTCATGCCTTTGCTTCACATATAGGTGAACTCCCTTTTACTAATATTTCATGTGAGATAGCATAATGTAATAGTTTAAGAGAAACAACTCTGAAATTTTATCTTTATTTCATCTATGGAGGTGTCGAGACTATACAAATGATGGGGAACTTTTGGTAGAATAAGTGATCGCGTGCTTCTACCTATTTTAGTGTTGAATTCATTTACTCCATTTTACTCTAAGAGCATCATCCTTGTTATTATTTTCCTTTGTTTCCTCTTTCATCACCTCACCTTATTTTTTATTATTATTATCATTCTTGTTGTTGTTATTGTCATTTTTATCATTTTATTCTTCTTTCATCGCCTCCCACTTTTCTCGTACACTCAATCCTCTACAATCAACCTCACCTTTGATAATCTCAATTATTTTAAATTATTTGGCATTTACTAGTACCTCATTGTGACTCAAGTTTTTTTCACTCGCTTTTGTATACATATTTTAATATACAATGCAATGTAAATATTTGAAAATTTTTTGTGTTGGTTTGAAAGAATGATATATATTCCTCGAAGTTATTTTATTGTCTAAATGCGGACTGTTATCTCTCGAAAGTGCACCCTGTAGAGAGATGGCTGCAGGTGTTCTAAGATTGAAAAAATGATCTCTTTCTTTCGTAGATAAAATGGAAACACCTCAGGTTTGTGGGTATACCTATTTTGAGGTGATTCTTTGGTATCAAGGTCAGCTCCTTATTAATGTATCCTAAACTGATTTCTGGGGTTTAAGGGTAAAAGATGATTGTAAAATAATTAAAACTAAGGTGATACACCAAATTTTTATGAGGGATTTGATTGAGTATATGCACAATTGATATGTGAAAGGATTCTTGATGCACGAACCAAAATTTTTCTACAGAATGTTAAGGGAAAAAAACTTTGAGGTATTGAGGGAAAGTATCACGACAATACTGCTAAGTTAAACATGCACATTAATATCATGCAGAAATTATAGAATTTTGCAATAGGGTAAGATGATTAATCAAGGAATTTGCATTCACAAGATTAATTGAAACATACACAAGACTGCAAATAATTTGGAAAGGCAGAAAATATTTCACATTCAGAGAGAAAAACTAGCAGAAATTGCTTTAGTATTCCTATATCCAAAAGTCCTCCTTTGTGCTTTGCTAAGGCACACAATATATAGCAAAATAATTTACCCCCCCTTCCTAAAAATAGACTAAGTCTTGTACTTGCTCATGCATCCTATTTTAATCCTTTATTTAATAATAGATAAAGGAATAAAAATAGAACTCTGTAAAAGTATGTAAAGGTGTGAAAAAGTAGTAACATGAAAGTATGCACCTCATGATCATGTGTTGTAAAAGGATATAAAATTTCCTGAAAATGTTGTAGAAGAGTGATTTTTTTGAGTGATCTCATTCCAAGAGCAATTTTTTTTGGTGATCTCATGACAAGAATGGGTTTTTTAGGGGATCTCACACCAAGAAAGAGGTATTTGGGTGATCTCACACCACGAAAAAAGAGTGTTTGGGAGAGAGGTCTATTGTTACTCTCCTTCCATGTCTTCTTCCCAAATTATATACCACTTCAGATAGTGTGATCCATGTTTAGTTCTGATGTGTCTCATATTAGTTCTGTATAGAAATGGGGGAAGAATTCCTTATGATTGTTGGAGTACTATGCCTGTACCATAAAAATTTCTCTGTGAACTATGTTGATATGATAAAGTAGATGTATTTGTCCCTATGAAATACGAACCTAGGAGAGTTCAAGAGTTCCTAGGCGTTAGTGTCTATAGCTGGGCACTAGAATCTATGTTGAAATGGGGACCCAAGTTAGATTCTGGGCCATTTTTGTAACTATAGCTTGTGTTGATTCTATATTAAACTAATTTGTATTATTGTATGGGGTGACTGATTCACCCAATGTATGAACCCTATCGTTTGGGTGCATGTGACATTGATATGAGAATGTGATCCAAAGGAGAGGACTTGAAGCTGATATGAAGTGAATAATCTGCAAGGGGAGGGACTGCGCATGGTAGAAACCAAGGCACATGAAAACATAGTGGCTAGATGTATCTATTGATATAAAAATAAGTAATCATGTCATAGAAAATAAATGTAACAATAAAACGTGTATACGAAAGAGAGACTACAAAAAGTAGGTTTCATACATGGGACATCACTCACAATGTCACAAAACAATCAGGGCCGAAGTGACCAAAACATAAAATGTACATACAAGACAAAGGGAATAGCCCAAAAATAATGGCATAAAATAAAAATCAATGAAAAATAGTATCACGCAAAGTATCATACAACCATGGTGGAAACTAGTTCCTGCAAGACAAATGTTGCACATGAAGCACCCATTAGCATGTTAAAAAGATTAAAAGTATGTCAAAGCATGTATGCACTGATAGAAAGTAGTGTTCTAGTAAGAATATCAAGTAGTAAATAATAAAACAATAGTACCTGTGATGTGTAAGTGTAGAAATGTAGATGTCCCTAGGAGGGTCGATAGGATTGGTATGAGGTACAGTGCCAAACATCATTGTTGTGTGTAAAGATCTGTGAAATTATACAATCACAACTAAAGACCAAGTGAACAAACATGTGTATATAGGAAATATAATGACATACAAAGTATTTGAATAACTAGTAAGAAAAGTGTAACATGTGAGTATAAGAAAACAAGAATAAGTACAACCAAGATATGCAAAATGAGATGTGATGCAGAGTGTCAATTAACTTTTTGCACTCAACAAAATCTCAACTAGAATCTACTCTAAGTCTGCCTCTAATTCACATTTAGACAATTCAATACTCAAGCTTAACATTCAGTATCTTTATCAAGTTTGGGCATCCACACACAAAAATAGGCCTTTCACTTACTCCCTTCGTGTAATCAAGTGATCTTATTTATCTAGCTCAAATACATGTCATGATATCATTCATAATGATCATTAACAAGAAATAGCTTAGGCATGTTAGGAAATAATTTTTGTAGTGCTCTATTATTATTAATGCATACATTATTGTTATTTTTTGAGTTGTTAAAATAATTCACGTAGATAGTTTGTTGTGTGAGTTGGTATTGTTGTAACTATCTCCTAACATATAGGAGTGTGTCCATCTATTTATTTGTATAGTTTCTTCATATGAAATATTAAGCAGAATTATTGTTGTGTAAAATTGATCAAAATTTATTATTTTTTATCAGAGCAAGAATGGGATTTTAAGAATTCATGATGGGCAGGTGCACTGAGGTTTGTCCTTGTGACATGGAATTCCATGTTTGAATAAATCTCTCTAGATTAGCTTTGTAGTGTTTTTTTGGTGTTGAGTTAGCTTTTGTAGCTTCATACAACTTTTCCAAATAGGTGTTGAGTGGATTCAATGTACCCGTGGCTTCAATGAATTCTTTGAATAGATCCATCATCCATAGTTTCATCCATTGAATGATCTCTGCATTACCAATGCACAAAGGAGTGCTATGTAATTTGTGCCATATCACAAGGAACTATGATCAGTCTGTCAGAATCCTTCAATCTTGAATCAAGTTGGGTATCAAGATATGGTGGCATTCTTTTGCAGCTACGTTTTCTATATTTAGTTTTCATTCAATCTCGTTCATCTGTTGTTCGATGTACAAGACATATTGGCCCATAGCTGTGAGAATTCATATATCTAAGAAAGCGTGATTGTTTGTCTTCCTTGGGCCATCAAACGACGCAACTCTAGTAGACTTGCGTGGTTTCCTAGTTGTGAATAGAAGTGCGCCTATGCAAATCTTTATGATTGACGTACTTTTAGGATAATTTTCTAGCAATTCATTCATGTTTAAATACACACCATTGGCGTCTCAAAGAAGCATTTTATCAATGCATTTTTATTGGTGGGTTATCCACCCTAGATGTGCCATCACATCTGCGCATTTTGAGTGGTATTCGGTTTGTAGTATTTTCCATGGTTTTAGGTATATGTTTTTATTTCCCCCCTTAACAAGAGTTTGTTAGAATCTTATATAGTGAGTCAAGTCAAAAGTCTAGTTTTGTTTAACTATATAGCTTATATAGTCTGTGTAATTTTATTTACTCTCCACGTATAGCCACCGTATAGCCACCATTCATTTATCTATGTGTAATTTGTCTTATTTTTCACTCTATCTTTGTAAAGTGGCATCTCTGCATTATAAAATATAAAATTCTACTGTCATAATTTTGTTTAACTTAGTTAATCCAATTTTTAATTGGATTTGTTATTCAAGTCTTTTTATTTTATTTTTGTTCAAAAATTTTAGCTATTATTACTACTTGCAAGTGTTATAGTTAAATTTATCTATTATAAAGAAAAGTGGCCAGAGTTAAATATTGTTTTAGAACCGTTCTAATTGTCATGTATAGTTGTCAAATTTGTGTCCTTGTCGGAGTCAAAAATGTGTAAAAATAAAAAAAAATTGCTTACGGATGCATTTTCGGTGGAATCCGACTCCCAATCGAGGTATGTAAAATTGAACTCCATGATAAAATCTGGCCGATTTAGCAGCCTTCCACTAGAGGCGGGATGCAAACAGTGGAAGGAGTTCATTCGGCGACCTCCCGTCAGTCGCCAGCAACGGGACCACATATTAGCTTTGGTGGCACATTTTGTTGTATGATTGATTTCAGTTGCATGTGGTGCGCTTCATATTTCAGTATTCTTATATGCAGTGTTCATGGTTGCTTGGTTTTTGGAATAAGTGGAAATTTTACATTGAGGGGGGGAAATTTATCCAATGTTCCATTTCTTGTTTTCAATTTGTGTATATGAGCGACAAAATTCAACAGATTTTTCTATGTTATTCCCTCAAGTGAGATGTGATGAGAGTTGATGATAGTACTTGGCACATCATGATGTGGTTGTAGGTAAACCACCTAAAAACCTTCATTTTTGGTTTGTGGTAAACCAATTGCAAAACCACCATTACTAGTTGTTGGTAATCCATCGCAAAAACCATCACTTTGTGGTTTGTGGTAAACCAATTGCAAAACCACCATTCTTGGTTTTAGGTCAACCATTTGCAAAACCATCATTGAGGTTTGTGATTATCTTATGAAAATCACCAGATCATGAGCAGGTGCAAGTAAAAAGGTAGGTTTCCTCCATGTTCGCACTAAGGGGGGAATGTTAGGAAATAATTTATTTACTGCTCTATTATTATTAGTGCGTACATTATTGTTATTTTTTGAGTTGTTAAAACAACTCACATAGATAGTTTGTTGTATGAGTTAGTATTGTTGTAACTATATCCTAACATATAGGATTACGTCCATCTATTTATTTGTATATTTTCTTCGTATTAAATATTAATCACAATTATTGTTGTGTAAAACTGATCCAAATTTATTAAGGCATTCTTACCTTTCTTTATCTGTGCTTAACTAGATTTGGAGGAGTAGGACTCTAGTAGGTAAGATTTGGATCTCTTCTTGAGTAAAGCATTCCAACTCTTTACTTTTACCCTACAGTATATCCTTCTTCAAGGTCACATCCACCATCTCAATGCTTACACTCAGACCAATCATCTTATTAACCCTGTTTTATCCCCAACTACTATTCATGGTCTCCACTAACTCTTTCTTCTCAAGGTGATAACATTCAGCTCTTGTAGCATTTTAAGCTCTGATCCTCATTGAGCTTATTAAATTATTTAAGGGATGGGATTTTGAGTTTATATCGTTTGGATCTGGAAGAAGAATATGTTCTGGGGTTCATCTGATAAGATGGTTCACTTGAATTTGGCTTCGTTGGTGCATTCATTTGACTTGACTCTTCTTGGTGGAATGAGTAGGGAAGAAATGGACATGAGCAACCTATTTGGAGTGGTATTGAAAAAACACACAGAGTTGGAAGTAATCCCCACACCACTATTGGGATTTGTGCAATCTCAACTACAAAATTAAGCTTGATAGATTTTATCACGATAGAGGATTTGAGAATATTTCCATTAATTGTAAAATATCCTCTTCTACCCATGCACAATTAAGGTTTATAACTCCTTTTAGCTTCCTCGTGAAGCTATCTAGTTTGAAAGGCCTCTATCTATTTGAGACATTTGTATACATTTTGTAAGGAAATAATTTGAGCAGCGAAGCTGTGGCAAAATATTAATACAGAAAAATTTATTTTTCATATTTTTACATCCCTAATCCTTCATCTGGTATCAGAACGGGTTTGAAAATCCTCATAGGGAGAAAATCCTCAGTTTGGGCATGTGATTATATACCAGTGAAGGTGTTTCTCGTGTTTTCTCTCTGGTCACAATTTTCAACTTTTAAATATGTGTGATTTTTCTCTTTAAATCTATGTTTTTTGTTTTTGACCATGGAGAGAGAGAGAGAGAGAGAGAGAGAGAGAGAGTTAAGGTAGTGAATAAGAAGTTAAAAACTTCAGTGACATTAACAAGACTAAGTCTACATTCAATAGGAATAAAACAACGATGTAAGCAATAGTAACATTAACCAATCATAGACACAAAATTTAATTTATTTATTCCTAAAAGATATAAATTTCTTTCTTAGTTGTTTGAGATTACAATGCCTGCAAATTTGAAAGTAAGAAATAGAACAACATCAGAAATAAAATAGAATAAATAACTTCTTGATTGTAGTAGGAGAGAAAACCCTATCAACCCCTTGGAATGAAGAATCCATCCCAATTTATAGCTTTAAAAGGATGCCTCTTCATCTCCCCCATGGCGATATTTCATCTTACCACCACCTGTGACCTTTCATATTCCCTTAGAAATGAAATTAATTTCTTTTATTACTAATGGAAAAGGAAGTTTTCCAATGCAAATTAAAAGGTCACTTAATTGAATAAGACAATAAATTTAAAAATTACATTCTTAATGAAGAATTAGAATGTAGAGAGTGGAGGAAGAGAGAGAAGAAGAGAGAAGTAATAATCCACAGATGAGGAAGCTTTTGTTCATGAGGATCCTAATTCTAATGGACATTGCGAGAATGCTCCAAGAATGAATTAATTTCCTTCAACCTCTTTACTATGTCAAGACATGATGAGTGTAATCTCCTATTCAGGAAGGATTAGAACTTACTCCAAAGAATTGATAAAGTGATGGAATACCACCACGAGATCTGCATTATGTAAACCTGTGATAACTTCCTTTATAACCTAATTATGGTTGCCCCCTTTTGAAATCACTAGGATGAGTTGAACCATCCAATCTCTTGTATCCCACAATGTCTTACAAATTTTACCTTGAGGATAAGTTTTGGGGGTATGTGAGGGCTTCCTTTGTTTTTTGAGCCATGACATAGCTATTAAATCTTAAAGATGACCTAAACAAATCTGAAAATATCACATGAGAAACTCTTCCCCTCTTCATATGCATCGTGTTCACTCAACATCCTTTGTTCTATCTTCCAAATCCATGTTTTTCACTTCACTGTCGCCCACAATAAGATACTCGTTATTCGAAGTCAAAATTGGCTACAAACTTGAGTATTTGAACTCCACGGTGATAAAGGCTAGTGACATGAAATGAAGATGAATGAGTATGGGCATTTGACCACAATCCCAATACTTACTATTTTTAGTATGTTATATTCTAGGATGTTTATTTTAGTAAGTTACCCAAATTAGCACTTCTAAGTGTTTTTGATATGCAAGGAGTGATGATAACTTGGAGAATGGTGTGGTTTCAAAACATAAAAAATTTAGATAGTTAGGACTTGTTAAAAATTACTATTTCTAAAAGGTAGTCCTTTGGATGTCCAACTGCAGTTTTAAAGGGTCGCATTACAGATAGTTAGTTAGGACTTGTTAAAAATTATTATTTCTAAAAGGTAGTCCTTTGGATGTCAGAATAGGATGAAAACATTCTCAAAATTTTGAGTTTTTCACAAGGATGTTTTGCTCTAATTTTTAGAGATTTTCCATTGCCAGAACTCTACAAATATGAAAAGTAAAGTGTGATGGCTGAATTTTTCTTCTTTCTATTAATTATTATATAATCCACCAATGAATAAGGTTGGGATCAATAGAAGGGAATTTTTTAGAAGAGGGTGTTGGTAAAACGGATTATTGGTTTTGGAGATATGAGAAACTTTCCCTTTTTAGGTATGGTGTTTGAGGAATTTTCAGTAGTATAATAGCATGGATATTTTTTTATAAGAAAATTCAAATTTTAAATGCATAAAAAAATTCTAAGTGTTTTATTTAACAATTTCTCTCTCTCAAGCACCTTAATTCATTCTTAACCCAAACATGATCATCTAGGGTCAGTCGGAGTTGGAGGTGGAGTTGTACATTAGAAAATAGGGGAAAGATGAAAAAGGGGGAAATAGGGATACCAAAGGTTCTTTTCTTTGGATCATGACAAGTGACAACATGTGGTTTCATGTGATGGAGATTGAAGAGATGAAAATAAGGACTCAAGAGCTAAACTGAGGTTCCAGATGTGACCGGAAGATGACTCCATGGAGGGGATGAATTTTTATGTCCCAAATATCCCATTAGAGTTGGGAAAAGGGAAAAGTGACAAATTTTCTTTAAAAATGTGCCAATATTCCATGCATCATGAGGAGGGGGGTGATTTTAAGTTGAACATATTCGTAACACATGAAGTTGCTAGTATTAAGTGACGAAAGTGTAACTCCAACAGGGAGAGAAATCTATAGTCCCCACTTTCCCATGGAATTTGGGACAAGGGAAAAGGGACAAAAGAAGGGAAAAATTGCACTGAAGCTTGAAAACTATGTTTATGCCATCCTGCCAATGTGAAATCGATACACATTTTTTGTCAAAAACTTAAAACGGTCATAACTTTGGACCCGGTGTCCGTTTGAGCCCATTTTTTTAAAAACTTCTTGTTTTGACTAGAGAAATGTACCTGTCAACTTGACCTACTGGTTGGAGCCATTTTCGAGCCTAAATACATAATCTATGGGCCTAAACATAGGATTTAAGTTGTAATTCAATTTTTTTCCTATTTTAGGGAATTAGTTAATTTTAGCCTCTTGAATGCATAGTAGGTTAGAAAGTTGGAAATTCCTCAAATTTAGGCATGTAGAAGATGCATGGAAATTTTTGTGCTTGTATGAATAAGCATGTGAACTTACTAAGTAGAGTAGGTTTTAGTAAACTACTAAAAATAGTAAATTTCGCCACCTAAACTAGATTTAGTCAAAGTTAGTTAGAGTTTACTTGGCAACTTGAGTTAGGATTTGTTTTCTTATTAAAGAAGAATTCTAATTCATCATTCAATAATGAAGAAGAAAATTTATTTTCTTTGAGTTCAAGATATTTACAGTATATTGAGTGTGTGTTTAAAGTTGGTTACATTAGAAATTAGAACACAGAGAGTGTTTTTTCCACCCCGAGAGAAAAACGTGGAGTTCAGAGGTTAAAAATTATTTGATTTTGACTCAAAATAAACTTTAAAGTTCATTTCAACCATTTTCAAGATTTAATTTTTCTTAAAGTTTTATTTACATGTCGAGTCACTCGTTTGGCACAAAGAAGAAGCTCTAGTGACTTAGATTATCATAGAATATTGTAAGGATTTGGAGAAAAATTCATATGCCTACCATGTGGTGAATTCCAAGATATTTCTAGTTACTATTGTTTTAGCTTCCAACTCCTCACAGAACTCCCATAATCTTCAGAACAATTCCACTTTCTCTGTTGAAGCTATCATTCCATGTACCCGTAACGACCATGTTTTACTTGAATGACTCCCGACACTATATGACACTGCAACATTCTTTGAAACTACCATGTATCTCTTCAATACTCCTTTTCACAAACCCTTGATCGGTTTATCCCTTGCAATAATGCTCTAGATGGTATTCCTTGGTTGCAAAATGGCTAAAATAGCCCTTTTTATGCCTCCGGGAACAACTACTCCACATTGGATCTTAGTAAATTCATGATTCAAACTAGGTATAATTCCTTTCACATGAAATGAACTTAAAAACCTTGTTAGCACATTCTTCTTAGCCATTATGAGGATGACATAGTTTATAGGCTCACCAAAAGAAGGATTTGCAATCTCTAGGGGAGGGGATTTTCAAGTGGGGACTTGGTTGCCATAAATAACATTTTAAATTTTGCATGCTATACATTTAATATGACAATGTGTGTGTGTGTGTGTGTGTGTGTGTGTGGGTGGTTTTAAATATTTTGTAAATGCATAATTTTTCTTTATGCTTGTTCCTTAATCTTTAATGTAAAATATTCTTCTAGGCTATAATTCTATTAAATAATTGTATCCACAATAATTATTTGTTGCAAAAAAATTGATTAAAAAACAGGTTTTGATCTCATTTTAGAGTTCAATTGATATCATAATAATAGTAGATATGTTATCAGTTTTGAGAAGGAATTTGAATAAATATATTTACACCAAATATGAATAACAAATATACTAGGAAATATTAATACAAATATATGGAAAAAAATAATTAATGTAAGAAACCCATGATCAAACGAACTACCCACTTTATTAACATTAATGATAAAATCACAATCATGTCTCACATTTATACAAATCAGAACAACCCATACAATTTTAACTCCACTCATTGACGTATGTATCATCGATTTCATATTCAAATGTGAATATAGTTAAAATTTTCCATTCATTTCTTACAAACTTTGAGATTTTTTTTATAAAAGTGGGTGTTCGGTTAGAATTATGAGTAGCAATACCAATTCTTCTCCAACTAATTACGTTATTTGGTTTCAAAGTATAATAGTTTAATTTTAGTTATAATTCTATATATCTGAAATATAAACTTATGGTAGAACCATGTGGAGAAAATGCTCTCTAGGGCATAATAGGTGCATCCCCAAAATCATTATACCGTAAAACATTGTCACCGTAGAATAAAATAATAACATATGCTCCAATATAACATTGATTTCACATTATTCTTGAATTAAACACTAATATATTGATATGTAGATTAGCCAATATATTATGTTTCATATGTGTACCTAGCATTACCTAGTATAAAACAGTATTATTATAATAATAACATATGTTCCAATATAACATTGATTTCACATTATCCTTGAATTAAACACTAATATATTGATATGTAGATTATCCAATATATTATGTTTCATATGTGTACCTAGCATTACCTAGTATAAAATAGTAGGATTATAATAATAACATATGCTCCAATATAACATTGATTTCACATTATCCTTGAATTAAACACTAATATATTGATATGTAGATTATCCAATATATTATGTTTCATATGTGTACCTAGCATTACCTAGTATAAAACAGTAGGATTATAATAATAATGCACTTTTGGCTCATATATGTGGCTCGTATGATAGGTATATATGTGTCATTGCTTAGAAAGGTGATTGTGAAGTTAGATTTCAACCCTTATAATGAACAAATTTAATTTTAGCTTTTCAAGAACCTACGCTCTCGTTTAAATTTTTAATTAACATAATGAATTCTATATCGGAGTGAATTTTAAACCCTTGTCGTTATTCATACTAATGGCTGAATAGTGATTATAAGAACCCCTTAAATGATAGCACGTGTGATATGTAATATTTCTATAGTGTTAAACCTTTATGAAATCATTAAAATATGTTTATAATTATCACAAAATATTAGTCATAACCACATATTAAAGGGATTGGAAAGTTGTGTGAAAAAAAAAAAGGGACTATCTCTCCCTTAAAGATGCAGCTAAGATCCAAAGGGAAGGGTCTAAATAGTTGAGATAGTTGTTGGTTTTGCCGTTGTTAGTTTTTTGTTGTTATTTTTTGTTCTTTGGTACCGGTAGAAGAAGTTAGTTTGTTCTATTCCTCGTTGTCTTATCTTCTCTCCATATTTTGTATGGGGTGGGATCCCCTTAACCCTTTTTTACCGCTAATAAAAAAATAAAAAAATAACCACATACTAACATGCCAAATCCTTTTATAATACAACAATATCTCTCTAGACATAAAAATTAATGTGATATTTGTACAAAAAACTGTCCAATTCATTTATAATTTTAACAAATGACAATTTTTGTCTTAAAATGTCTTATGACGTATTCGATAAATAATTTTATTTCTTTTATAGCAAAAATAAACTATATAAAATACAAATTGGAACCTACATAATTAATTTGAATTCATTTCTCTTGCAAAGTGCATCCAAGATGAAAAATAATATATTAAAAACTTGGTCAAATTTTATCCCTAGATTGTAGTACTATATGATAATTAGGTTTCTAATATTGGAAATGATAAAATAAGAACTTATATAAAATATGGAACATGTTTTAAGGCGGTTTAAAAAAACCGCTTCATACATAATGAGGTTGAATGAATGTGTGTATAAAAGAGACAAACTTTTATTTATTCATGTCAAAGTAAAATGGGTAAATTAAAAACATTCTACAACTCTGGCAAAAAATTGGAGTCGAATTTTCTAGGGTTTTTCCTTAGCAACCGTCATACCACGGCCTTCTCGGGCTCTACGGAAAATTATTGCTATAGTTTCTCCTAGGGTACTTCTCGCCCTCTAGGTGTCCCCTATATAATGTCCTCCCCATATTCAAACCTCGGTTGTTTCAACCATGGTAGGAGATACTGGAGCAAGTGATGGCACCATCGATGTAGCGCCCCAGGAAATTCATCCACGAAAGTCTTCCACGAGGTAATATTTCTCCTCCTTGATGTGGTTTTTACCCATTCCTGAATTTAATGTTGTTTGTGAATGGTTAGAGTAATTTTTCCTCATTGGCTATTTTCTCGGTTGGATACCCTATGTAAGCATGCTCAAATCCTAGGTTAAAACAGTCTGGAATCCTCATGGAGTACGTCTAGAGAGCATTTAAAACGTGACCAAGGGTTTTTTTTTCTTTTTCATGTTTTTTCGACCCTGCCAATGCACCCAATATTCTTGGCTAAGCAAGAAACTTGGTATGTTCACAACTCACTATGCTTGTGCTAACACCCTGGCACAAGGACTTTGTGGTATCTGAATATACCGCCCTTAAATTTCTTGTTTGGGTCAAATTTCATGGTCTGCCTCTGTCATGCGTGTCTTTTCTTCCGCAAATTGTTTCCTTGCTTTAACGGGTAATTTGTTTAGAAGCTAAGAAGTTCTATCACACTCGTCCGTAAAAGTGAGTATGTGTTGAGATTGACCTCTCAGATGATCTCAAAGAATTTTTGGATATCCAAATGGGTGATAAGTGCTACTCCCAGAGGGTCATGTACATAAATTTTACCAAACGCGTGCTTCAATTGTTAAGCATAAGATCACAAGATTAAGGATTGTCTACTCTATGTACCTCATAACTCACCCTGTGGCTCAGAGCTACACTCGATCCATTCAAACCTCAATAAGAGGAAGGTTGGCAAAGTTTGTCGGAGGCCGGTTAAACAAGAACAAACCCCAACAATCCAAAGCTTCTGGCTCCCATGGTCATCGAGAACCAACTTGTTAAGGAAGATGTCCTTAATATCCCCACTAAGGAGCCTACAACTATCTGCTAAAGAACCAATTGTTGCTGTCATCTCGAGTTACTTCATGGTTCCGAATTACTCCAACACACCCCTTGCGGTGTCGGTTCTCATGGACCAGAAAAATTTATGTTTTCCATCTTCCATATCCTGCACTCTATACCCTTGCTTGCTACCAAGCAACCTCATAAGGTGTCGTCAAAATGACCCTAAAGACCTTCCTGCATCTCTCAAGACCATAACTCGGCACGCATGCAGTTTGGACTCCACTGAAGCAGAATACAATATTGAGTACGCCAACTAGAAAAAATTTGATTTGCAAGATTTTTTACATCATAATGTTGCTCGTTTCCTACACAATCAAAATAATGCCCTTGATGGCTTGGAGGATGGGGATATGGCTCTAGATCAACGTTTCCCATGAATTGGTTATCTTGGAATGTTCGGGGTCTTACAAACTCCTGTCGCAAGTTTTTTGTGCATGAAACTCGACAATGATGTACAACTTTGGATATTTTGTTTTTGTAGGGAGTAAAAATTATAGATTTTGCAGTTACAGATGGTATGCAAATCCATCTAGCATGACAACTTGGCTTTCTATAGCAATCATGAATAAGGGCGTGGGTGATTAATTTTGATTTTTTCTCCTAAATGGCGGCCTTTATTAATTGACCATGGCATCAACCCCACCAACAGTGCCATATGGGTCCTCTTTAATGTTGATGGCCACTGTTTTGGGCTCATTAATATTTATGCCTCGAATGATGCAGCCGAAAGGGACGATCTATGGTGGTGGATAACCAAGTCCATTCTCGATACTTACTAGGTCATAACTGGTGACTCCAATATGATTAATGTTAACCAAACTAAGCTCCCTCTTATTTTGGGTTAACTTACTCCCTTTTTGTGCCTCAGTCCAAATTTCACAAAGTTCAGGCACTCAAGGATTTTTGGAAAATACTCCATCAGATAGAGAATTTCTTCCCCTTTCCAAAAAGGTAAAGAGCTCTCTCCAACTCCTTGTATTTTTTGAGTTATGGCTCGGCAGAGTTAGAAGGGAAAATTTTCCCAAGGTGAACCTGCGGAGCTTGGGAGAGATTTTTTCTGAGGAATCTCAGACTGGCGGGGAATTGGAGGAAAAATTTAAAAATTTCCCTTTTTTCAAAAGGATGAAAATTAAGTGTTGAGCTGTCACATCAAAAAGTTAATGCGGGCTGGCGAACCTTCGGAGGAAAATGAGATTTTTTGACTTTTTGTCAAAAAGTGTAAAATGGAAAAAAGGAGCCCCTGCCTCCGCTAACCCCAATGGATGCCACGTCATCAGCAGATTTGCGGGAGAAAAGCTAAAAATTATCCCGAGTTGTTTTTTTGCCGAAAACGTTAAGGAAAAACTCAGAATGCCATATCTTTTGATCCAGAGCTCCATTTTTGACGTTCTTGGTACCAATGGAAAGATCTGAAGATTCTCTTCATCATGGAGTCTTCAATTTTGGATTTTGGTGAATATTTAGGGGAGAAATTTACAAAAATCGTTTTGGCGTGGAAAAGACAAATAACCAGTTCCAACCACCATATTTAATGAAGTATGGGTCATTTTCTTTGGTCTGCAAAGTAGATGCATGGAAATATGAGCTTTTGCATCGAGCCCATCAATAGATGAAGAATTAAAATGCATTTTAAAAAGTGGTTGGAGAAAATCTTGCATTTTTTTCCTTTATTTCTCGCATTTTTTTATATAATTTAAAAGAGGAATCATTTTTCAAGAGGTTCTTCATTTGTCTTCTTTGCCTCTCCCTTCTTTTCTTCCCCAGAGTCGAAATGGTTTATGAAGCAATAAACCGTGTTTTTGTGATGCATTTGTCCATCCTTTGCTTGTTTTTATTGCATCTTCTTGCCTCTCTTCATTTACAGCGTATTTGTGTATGTTTTGAATGTTTATTTACAAATATGGGAGTTGTGTTCATGGAGTTTGGAACATTTTCTATGTGACATCCATCTTTGGTATGTGATGCACTTGTCCATCCTTTCCATTGCTCACATCTTCTTGTTCCATGGTAGTTTTGGTAGATGATCAACACTTTCCTTCGCTGGTGTATCATCGTTTTAGTGTAGGCTCTATTTTTTCTTGTTTTCTTTCTCTCTTTGTCTCCTTGGAATTTAGATTAGGATTAGATTAGCTTACATGCACTAGAATAGCTTGTGGCAGGTAGATTAGGAAGAGGAACCAGCCTTCTCTGGAGGATCAATCCCATTTGCAAGTCCCACATCTTGGGGAATGATCCAATGTTGGGCAAATCACACCTAATGACCCTACCTTAGAAAAACAAATCCATAACTCATTTTGGGGTGCTGTGATTTCATACTAACAGTTTTGGCATGCCCAGTGGGACCTTAGAGGTATTTAATTCATTGCAACAAGATCGATGTGCACTTGTTGCAATTTCTAGCTTTTAAGAAGTACTGGTTTGCATATGGCAACTTCATCTGGTAAATAACTCATTCTCTGAGTTGCAGACCTATTTTCCATCCATATATTTCATTCTTTTCCATCATTCCATGAAGTTGTGCAATCATGACTTCATTTTCATCATGGAATTCACATTCACAGCAGTGGCAGTACATTCCACCTCCAATGTGCTTTACAACTCCTTCAAATCGGCATTTTGAGCACATTCAAGATTTACATGTTTACTCCTATGAGCAGCGGTGTCAAAATCAGTTTGGCTATGGAGATTTCCAAGAGCAGGGGTATGCAAACAATGAAGACAATCAAATGCAAGATATTATTATATTGGAGAAGATCCAAAAAATGGAGATTGGCATGGTGCAATCAAGAGCAACATCTCAAATGAAGGTGTTCGGAATTGGTTGCAGGACTCCTTTTCCATGGGAAGGTCCTTTTCCAAGGCACTACAGCCATCAAGAGAAGCTGGACTTCATAATTGAGATGCTGCCCCAACTTGCACAATGGAGTGAGGAGATAGAAGCATATGAACAGAATCTAAATCAACCTTGTCAATGGGTAAGTCATTCAGCAGTTCCTTGTATTTCTTCTTCTTCATCTCAAGCTTTACCATTTCAACAATGTCAAGTTGTAAACCCAGCCAATGGTTCTCCAGTTGTGAAAACCATCCCTCCATCCCTTAGTCTTCCATCTCATCTCATCTTTTCTTCTCTCTTCTCTTCCAAATCCAAATCCCCTCCATAAGAGCAAAACGAAACACCTTCCCCTCCAAAGAAACAAGAAGTTCCATCCCTCCCACCACCACCAACAAATGCACAAATGATTGAATCCCGATCTGTTTCTCCTCTTGCCTTCCCAATTCCATGTAGGGAAGAAGAAATTACAAAAATCAGTCATGAGGGACAGCAAGGAGAAGAAGTGAAAGAAGAATAAATGATTAAGAGTTTAGTGAACTTGGCTCTCATATTCGAGATTACAAAAATTCCTTTGTTGGTTAAGCCTACAGAGGAGGTAAATGTTGAAGAACCAGAGGTGGCCAAGGATGAGTTTGTAGCAGCAGCATTGGAGCAAGAAGATCATCATGTTTGCTCAGAATGTAGTGTCCATGTTGGCACTCTACTTGAAGAAAATTCTGGTCCAATTCAAGTTGCACAATCAGCCATGGAAGAGGAAGGAAAATCAACTCAAAGTCCCATTAGAAAGGAGCAAATGGGTAAGACCAAATCAGAGTTTAGTAGTAGAAGAAGAAGGCATCATTGATAATTTCTTTCTTTCATTCGAAGGGCTTGTTTTGGTTAATGAATCCACCATGGAAAGGAGCTCTGAAGAATATCTTGCAGTCCCAACTTGTCCTCTAGAGCAACAAATTGAAGAGTTTGATTTGGAAAACTTCATGATATGGAAAGAAGTCATTCAAGAGCAAGATGGTCTTCAAGCAGTAGAGGAAGGTGAAGCTTCTCCAAATCCAAAACAAGAGGAGCACATTCCAGCTGTGGAGGATAAAAATGCAGGTCCAAGAGCTTTGAACACAAAACAGGATATAGAAGAACCTTCAATTCTTCCTTCCACTTCATCTCTCTTGAGCTTTAACATTGGAGAAGAGTTTTATCTTTCAAACTTCATGTTGGAGGATGAAAGAAACCATGGTAAACAAGTTGTTGATCAAGAGGACACCATGGAGGAAGATGAACATTTGCAGCAGGACAACAATGAGGCAGTTTATCTGTCTGATTTGGAGGACTGTTTTGATGGAGGAGAACCAGTTGAAATCACATTGTTTTCTCCTCCTTCATATACCTTCCAAACATGCATACCTATTTTCATGGAGGAGAGTGTTCATTTACAATAGTCTGTACCTTATAGCAGCCTTTTGGAATCAAGTTTGGAAGATTTAAATCTTCCATGTTCTTCACAAGAGGAAGAAGAGAAAGAGCAGAAGGGTTTGACCACTTCTTCCACGCCATTCATCCAAGAAGTTCTACAAGAGGAATCCATTTTTGAAGTTGAAAATCAAATCAATAGGCACATCAATCATACTAGACCTTGCCCAATCAGGTATTTGGCTTCATTGGAGCTAAAGGAGAAGCCACAACCAGTCATACTTGCTTCAGGGAATAAGGATGAGCTAGAAAGTACCAAGGATCAGCTATCATACCTCTTCAATCCAAATGCAGAGCAACTAAAATAGGTATTGGATTTGTCTTCAATTGATACTTTGGTCATTTGGGTGGAAGATCAGTTTGTAGTTAGTTTTTCACTCATCCAACCAGCCATGTTCAGTGCCAAATTAGTTGCATGGCTGCCATTTTTTAGGAAGGGAAACTATTTCACCCTGCCAGTTACAGGGTTTCTTTGAGTTCCCTTTGCTCTTGGTTAGAGTAGTGTAGGTAGGCTTGTTTATTGAAAAATAAGTTATTATGCACACCCTGTATGTTCCCCTTGGATCATGCATGGTTTTTCCTAGTTTGTACATAGTTTTATGGTTGTTATTGCAAAGTATTGCAAAGTTAGTTCATGGTGAAAACAATGTTTGGGTGTAGTTCCAAATGCAATGCACTCTATTTGTAAATCAATATGTATCTCAAAATGCTTCGATGCTTCACCCTTACTAAGAAATCATGGACTTGGTCTCGTTTTAAATAGTTTTTCCACTCTCATTAAGGATCAAATGCTCTAGTTCCTCCTTCCTTGGAAAAATCAAATACAGGGGTGGTTTTAAAGAGCATTCATTCGGCGCCCCAATATTAGCTGCAAAGTTTAGAGTTCTCCATCCTCCTTTCTTGATTATAAATTTTAGAAATTTGGGACAAATTGTTAAAGCTTAATAAAAAATCCCAAAATTAATTTGAGAAGGTTAATGGTAGTTCCATATCAATTTTAGTTCCATGCAGTACTTATAAAGCTCGAGGGTGATTTATTAAAATTTTATATCATTTTTTTCATGTTTTCGGGCTTGACTCCATGCCCAATCAGATTACAAGAAGGTTGTTAGTCAAATTTAGTAGGCAAATTTATCGGAGTGTTCCGTGAGGATCAATGTTGGAACCTTGTGCACATAGAAAACATGGTGCACTTCCAATGGAGATGAGAACACTTCGTAATTAGAAAGAGCACGAATCACAAGAAAAATCAAGTACATAAAAGACAACAAAGTTTCTAGTATGCTCATAAATAAGAATGAAAGGATACATATATGAATGTTGTGTAACTCTTGTGCATGACACGTGTACACAACCCTATGACCTATTCAACTATGACTTGTTCTGACTGAGTGAGATGACTAACCAACTAGGTAGATAAGACGTTGAATGATGACAAGTCTAGTCACATACACCAACACCCCCCCTTCATTGAAGCTAAGGTAGAGGTCATGGAAAGTCAAAACTAAAAGATAAATCTCCTAGACAACTAAGAAAGTTGTGTCAATGGGGTCGGAATACTAAGCCTGATAAGGTTCCTATGTATAAACAAGATCTTCCTAAAAGAAGAAGAAGAGAAGAATGGGTCCCGGTAACTAGGCCTGATGAGGTACCCATCTACAATGGATCTCAAGTAATTGAGGAAAAACCCCTAAGGGAAAGCATCCACTTACAAGAGACACAAGACTCCTTAAACAACCTAAGAAAGATGCGTCAAAAGAGTCCCAACAACTAAATGCCTCATAAGGTTCTCATGTACAAACCGCAATCTTTCTAGAAGAAGAAAAGAGAATTAGAAATCCCAAAGAATATGGATTGCTACAGAAGACCTTACCCCAATAAGATATTGCAAGTGAAGATACTTTGCCTTAGTGAAGGGTTTGGTAAAAATGTGTGAAGCCATATCAGATGTTTAAAAGTATTGTAAATTGATGATGTCATCATGGATGAACTCCTAAATGAAATGCATATGTATCTCGATGTGCTTCTTCCTCTGATATTGAACTATATTTTGGAAAATCGACATGTTTCTCATGTTGTCGCAGTAGATGATAGTAGGCCATCGATAGTCAATACCAAACTTTGTCAAGATACTCTGTAACCAAACAAATTTTGTGGCAGCATTAACTACTCCTTTGTACTCTACCTCTGTAAAAGATATCACAATTGTGTTCTGCTTATTTCTAGACCAACTAACAGGACCCAAAATAAGAGAAAAATTATAGCCTGAGGTAAATTTCTGATGATCCAAATCACCTTTCCAATTAAAATCAGTAAACCTAATCAATTCAGTCTCAAATCCTCCAAGATAATGAATACCATTAGTGTAAGTGCCACAAACGTAATGAAGGATCTGATTAATTATTTTCCAATACAATTCATGTGGCTCCTGCATGAATATGGACATGATCCCAACAGCATATGATAGATCCAAATGCGTGTGAATAAAGTAAATCAAGATCCCCACCAATTGTTGATAAAGGGTACCATCAACCAAGGGAGTAGAGCAATCAGAAACCAACTTAACGTCAGAAAGGAAATGAGTAGGAGAAAAGCTTACAATTGTATACATTAGACTGATTAAGCAAATCAAGAGAATACTTAGGATTCTAAATCACAATACTTGAGTCATATTATGAAATATGAATCCTAAGAAAGTAATGAAGAAATATAAGTCAGTCATGGAAAACTTGTTGGCTATGGAAATCTTCACAGAATAAATGATATAGGAAGAACTTCCCATGATCAATAGATCATCGACATACAAAAACAAGGATGAGTATAGATTTATCTTTCCATAGAATATAAACATTTGGGTTAGAGTGAAACCGAGTGAACCATGAGGTAAGTAAAAATGATTCCATCTTGGCATACTAAGCCAAATGGGATTTTTTAAGGCCATAGAGAGACTTCTTTAACTTCAACAGATGAAGAGGTTGTTCCATATAGATCTCTTCCTCTAGGTCACCATGAAGGAAGGCACTCTTAACGTCCATTTGATGGAATTTCCATCTGTTTGCTATGGAAATGGATAGGGTCAGTCAAATAGAAGTCATCTTCGCAACCGGAGAAAAGGTTTCTGTATAATCAACCCCAGCTATCTGGGAGAAACCCTTAGCTACTAATCACGCTTTAAATTTTTCGACGTCTCCATCTACTCCATACTTTGTTTGGAACACCCACTTACACCGAATGATTTTTCTTCCTTTCGGAAGAGTGGTGAGATCCCAAGTATCGTTCTTCATGAGAGAGGAATACTCCTCATCCATGGAAGAATCCCACTCAGGAATACTAGAAGCCTCCCGAAAATACTGTGGATCATAAGCAGAGGCAAAGAAAGAGTGGGTTCCAACAAAATCTGAGCGAGTACGTCTCATATCCGAAGTATCTCCAACTAAATCTCCAACACTTTGCAAAGTTTTCTTAGCCCAAAGGGGACCAGGAGGATCAGGCTCAGAGTCGGAAGATTCTTCACTTGAGTGATAAGGGACATAGTCCTCATCATCACTACTGTCAGAATCAGAAGACTCAAAGATCTGATGTTTAGGAGGATCTGAAAGAGGAGCACGCTCAACAGTATCATCATCCGATGAGTCAGAATCTGAATCAGCGAGTTTAAGATCCTCTATAGGTGGAGAAGTAGAATTCGAAGAACACTCATCGAACTTAACACTTCTCTCAATATATAGCTCATGAGAAGTAGAATTTATCAATCGATATCCCTTCACGCCATCAGGATACCCTACAAAGATACAAGCTTTGGATTGTGGTTCCAAGGCCTTGCATTTATTCTTAGGAATCCGAGCCATAGCCTTGGATTCGAAGACTCGAAAGTGCTCAACATCAGGCTTACATCCAAACCAGGCTTCAAAGGGTGTCATCCCTCTTACTGCCTTGTGTGGAACATGGTTCTGAATGTAATTTGCACAATTCACTACTTCGGCCCAATACTGCGGAGGAAGAGACTTTGAGTGAATCATACAAGTGGCCATCTCCTTAAGAGTACGGTTCTTTCTTTCTGCAACTCCATTCTGCGAAGGGCTATAAGCAACTATATGTTGCAAAGAGATCCCTTCAGAAGTATAGAAATCCATGAACCTATTGTTTACATATTCACCTCCATTTTCAGTTCGAAGAACCTTGATAGACCGTTCCACCTATTTCTCAGCAAGAGCCTTAAAGTCCTGAAAATGTTCAAAGACTTCAAACTTAAGCTTAAGAAAATATACCCAAGTATATCGCGAATAGTCATCAATGAAGGTTAGCACATAAAGAGCTCTAGTAAATGAAGGAGAAGGAGATGGACCAGAAACATTGCTGTGAACAAGATCCAAGGGACGAGTGGCTCTCCAGGCTTTTCCTTTGTCAAATTTATTTTCAGGTTGCTTTCCAAGGGTACAACCCTCACAAAGACACTTACAAAACTTGACGCGAGGCAACTCGTTGACCATTTCATTTTGACTCAATTTTTCAAGGTAGCGATAATTTAGATGTCCAAAACGCTCATGCCATAGCTTACTAACCTCATTTGCATGAGTGAGCAAGGAAGTGGGCATAGAATCAGAAGTAAAGTGGTAGAAGGTGTACAACCGTGAATTATGATCTACCTTTCCCTCAGCTACTATAGTGTCATTGTTAAGCTCACGAATAATCACTGAGTTAGGACCAAATTCCACTAGCATTCCTTCACCAAGGTGAGTAATTTGGTAAACTGATAGGAGATTTGTAGAGAGATCAGGAACACTTAACACTTGGTTAAATGTTCCCCCATCCATCTCTACTGATCCACTACCAAAAACTGACACTGTCATGTCATTACCCATCATGATTTGGGACATTCCACGAGGTTCAATGTCGGAAAAATCAACATGCAAAGAACCCATGTGGTGTGAGGCACCGGAATCTATAATCCATGTCAATAAAGGAGCAACTTTGACTACAAGGGCCTTTCCTTTCTTCTTATCATTTTTAGCACCTTTTGAGCAAAAGACTCATCCTTCGGAGCATTTTATTTTATGGATTCAAGAACACTTATTTTATTTTTCTCAAGTAAATGAGATAAGTGATCAATCTGTTTCTTACAACAGTGTTGCTCGTCATGACCAGTCTTCTTACAATAGGAACACAAATACTTGCTTTTCTGCACCCTAGGCTCAAAAGTCGAAGTGTTTGTGTCATTTTTAAGTTTGATCTTGGTTTCTTTCTTAGGTTGATCCTTAATTTCTTTCTTATTTTCAGTCTTCTTTCCTTTGCTAGTACTTGCTACAAGGGCATGTGACTTGGACTTGAGAGACCCCATTTGAATGAGTTTGTCCTATTCTTGAATGAGTTGGGACGAAAAATAGTCAAAGGAGGGCATCGTCCAAGTATCGCCCAAAGCAGCTTTTGTAGCGTAGAAAGTTGACACGAAGACAAAATATTCGGGACCTAGCTTAGAGAGAATCGACAAGATCAGCTGAGAATATTTCTTTTCTACTTGACATCCTTTTAACAATAATCTAAGGTGGACAAATTTTGAGAAGAAGGCTTGTAGGTTTTCAAAGTCACTAGGATTTAACCCTAGTAGTTTGTTTTCCAACTCATGCGCTCTCATGTCATCTAGTCGTCCAAACATCACCTCCAGCATTTTCCACGCAGATGTAGGTGTTTCAGACGCCTCAATGTGGAAGAGCAAGTCAATAGAAACAGACATGCAAAGAAGACCTAAAGCTTCATCACTACGGTTTAACCACTTAGGTTTTTCAGGTTCGTCGTCTGGTTCAGTCTCAGTTCCCATGGTGATGTGGTATAACCCTTTACCCCTTAGTTTGTTTGTATTGTGAGGGGGATTAGCCACCTACCAATCTCGGACCTCACCCTTCGTCTTCGGCACTCAACGAAAGGTTAAAAATACAACAAGCCAAAAGACCAAATTATAATGCCAAGGAAATATATTGTTTAGATAATGTGAAATTGATAAAAGATAGATTTAATTAAATTAAATCTAATTAATTTCAGGAAATAATTAAGATCTAAAAAAGGATTAGAATTTTAATTTAGATCTTTTAAATATTTGATGAAACTTCTAAAAACAAATTGCTAAAATGGTTTTAGAAACTTGTCATATATAAAAAACACTCTAAAGTTAGAAATGTTTTAAAAACTTACCAAAATATTAGATTTGTTTTACTAGACAAAAAACTAAGCAAGGATGAAAAAACACGGCTCGTTTTTGGAAAAAATAGTGCTTTTTTTTTGTTGTGAGTAAGATTTTAAGAAAGAAAGAAATAGAAAACTTACCAAAATGTTGTACCAAAGAAGAGGCGAGGTTACAGGCCGTTTTGGAGTTACAGCCACGTTTTTTTGTTGCCAGCACCAAAAAATAAAGAGAACAGGCCGCGCCGAGAATGTACAGCACCAAAAAAATAGTTTGCAAGTGTGTGGGCACCAAGGAGGAGTCTATAGTCCATGCATGAGGGTGTAAAACCCCTTCAATCAAACAAAAACGTGGCAGATGTGATTAAAAATACCTGTGAAGCAAAAAAACATGGCATATGTGATTAAAAACGCCTGTGAAGTAAAAAAACATGGTATATGTGATTAAAAACCCCTGTGAAGCAAAAAAACGTGGTTGTTGTGTTGAAAATGCATGAATAGTAAAAAAATGCCTGAACAGTCCAAAAAAATGCCTGGAACAGCGTGTAGGACGGAGTGAAGGAGAAAATGCAGAGAACAGTGCAAAAATTGTCAGAAGGACAACAGTTAGTTGATGAGAAACCACAACTGAAGAACACAAAGATCCTGATTTCTCAAGGTATTTTGAAAAACCTGCACATGGACAAGAAAAAAAACACAAAAAAAAAATCTGAGAAATCTTGTTAGAGATATTTGCAAGATAATTTCAAGAAAATAGTGATCAAAAGACTTGCATGTAGAGTAAAATAATGAAACCAAGTAAGAGTAATCGCAACAAAAAAATTGAGTGCACGTTTACCTGATCTTAGCTCTGATACCATGAAAAGAGTTTGCGAGAATCGAATTGGAAACGAGGCACCACGAAGTAGTTGCACTCCAATGGAATCGTGAAAGATCCAGTGATAGCAAGGAAAAAATGATCAGTAATGGAAGAACTTGCTCAACAGAAACAAAGCTTGCATAGAGGAAAGATAGCGGAGTGTCTTGGCATGCTCATAAATGAATAGAAAAGGGGTACATATAGGGTGTTGAGTAACCCTAGTGCATGACACATATGAAACCCTAAACCTAACCCATATGAGATGACCCTCCAACATGAGAGGAGGACACATAGGATAACTCACACTAACAATTTTTGGTACCAATGGAAAGATCTGAAGATTCTCTTCATCATGGAGTTTTCAATTTTGGATTTTGGTGAAGATTTAGGGGATAAATTTTCAAAACATGTTTTGGCGTGGAAAAGATAAAAAAACCAGTTCCAACCACCATATTTAATGAAGTATGGGTCATTTTCTTTGGTCTGCAGAGTAGATACATGGAAATATGAGCTTTTACATCAATCCCATCAACAGATGAAGAATTAAAACACATTTTGAAAAGTGGTTGGAGAAAATCCTGCGTTTTTTTACCTTTCCTTCTCGCATTTTGCTATATAATGTAATAGAGGCATCATTTTTCAAGAGGTTGTTCATTTTTCTTCTCTACCTCTCCCTTATTTTCTTCCCCAGGGTCGAAATGGAGTTCGAACCTCTTCCCACGCTCTGTAAATGGCATTTTTTGCCTCTTGCTCATGAATGATGTTCTGTACAAATGTATGAAGCAATAAAACATGTTTTTGTGATGCATTTATCCATACTTTGCTCATTTTTATTACTTCTTCTTGCCTCTCTTCATTTGCAGGGTATCTGTGTATGTTTTGAATGTTTATTTACAGATCTGGGAACTGTGTTCATGGAGTTTGGAACTTTTTCTGTGTGAAATCCATCTCTAGTCTATGATGTACTTTTCCATCCTTTCCATTGCTCATCTCTCCTTGTTTCTTGGCAGTTTTGGTAGATGATCAACACTTTCCTTCTCTGGTGTATCACCGTTTTAGTGTAGACTCTGTTTTTCTTGTTTTCTTTCTCTCCTTATCTCCTTGGAAGTTATATTAGGATTAGGTTAGCTTGCATGCACTAGAATAGCTTGTGACAGGTAGATTAGGAAGAGGAACCAACCTTCTCTGGAGGATAATTCCTATTTGCAAGTCCCACAGCTTGGGGAATGATCCAATGTTATGAAAATCACACCAAATGACCCTGCCTTAGAAAAGCAGATCCATAACACATTTGGGGGTGTTGTGATTTCACACTAATAGTTGAGTCACCTGAAGATAAATGTGGTTACCTTCCCATGAGGTAGACACCTAGTGAAAGGGAATCTTGGTATTTCATGCGTAATAAATTTTTATTTTGTGATCCTAATGCTTCTTGCTTCCCACCTTTGCAACTTGGTATACATGGACCATTCTACGTAGAGGTACGTATTACGTTCTTAAACCTTGATAGGGCCATGTTGTCAGCTCAAAAAAAATTGAGTTTGACAACATTTATTCCATGCCAATGGAGGTCATGCCTCACATTTTCCTTTCGGACCACTCTCCAATATGATTTCATATCTGTTGGCATCATGCACGCCCTTTTTGTCATAAAAGCCAATTATTTCTTAATACTTATTTGATTGAACATGGCCCCACTGTCAATCATATCAAGTTTTTTTGGAATTTAATTTCACATCCCAGTCATTGTCAGTGTTTCCATCCACCTATGCAAGCCAATTGGATTTAATGGTGGGACAACATGTTGACTCAGACGACTAGATTTATTTAAAATTATGGCAGACTGCTGGCTAAAATTTGGCTCCAATCATACTCTGCTAACACCTTGACCCTCCACCAGACGATGATTTCTCTTCATGATGATTCCTTCTCTGAGTCCCTGCAACTGTAGGTTGCAACGATTTGGAAAAAAATCCAAATTGCTGATAATTATAATGTCAGGGGCGCCCAAATTCGATCTCGGATGCATTGGCTCAAAGTTGGTGATAGGGTCTCGAAAGATTTTTTTATTTCACTCAGACCCAAGAAGCCTTCACAAAAAAATTGGTTTGTCATTGACAACGAAGCTTGCATCACAGATCCCCAGCTTATTCTGCAAGCCTTTGTAAAGCACTACAAGCTCATTTTTTAAGCTCAACCACCTTCAGCAGCTCGTTAAGATGCTCTTGACCAATGTCTAGGATTTATGTTGCGCAAATTATCATAGGCTCAAAAGGTGATCTGCAAGCTACTGCTCACCATTGAATACCTCCATGAAGCCACTATGCAAATGGAGAATGATAAAATACCAGGTTGTGATGGTTTCCCTTGTGAATTCTATAAATCCCTTTGGGATTCTGTTAGGAAATCCCTGCTTCAATTTTATCTTGAAGGAATTCAGAAATAGTGCCTCTCATTATGCATCAATAAGGGAAACATTAAGTTCATCCCTAAACAAGGAGACCTTGAGAAAATCACATGTTGGCGGCCGATTACGCTACCAAACGTCTCCTACAAAATCATTTTTAAAGCCTTAGATATGCGCTTACACGCCCTTCTACCTGTGATCATCACTGTTTAGGAAGGCATGGAATGGGCCAGCATGTCTAATCAAGCCACCATGTTTATCAAAATTGACTTTCAGAAAGCTTATGATCAGATTGAATGGCCTTTCATTTTAGCCATGCTCCAAGCCCTTGGCTTTGGTCCCACTTTCATTCAAACTGACAATATGTTGTTTGTTAACACCTTTGCCCAAATCTCAATTAATTTCCTCATCTCGGAGTCTTTTGGGATTTTTTTCTCTATTTGGAAAGGCTATCCATTTTCCCTTGCACTCTACGTGATTGTGGCAGAAGGTTTTGGTTATCTCTTAGCTAATGCCAAAGCTCAAGGTCTTGTTCATGGAATAGCTGTGTCTACCGATTCCAATGCTCAACTTCTTAATGGGCATTTCACAGATGATTCCTTCCTTAGTCTCATTGAATATGAAACCAACATTCGCAATGCTATGCAATGTTTGGATATTTTCTACCTACCTTCTGGCTCTTCCATCCAATGGCAAAAAACCTAGTGTTATCGGCAATCCTTCATTCATGCGCCTGACTGGCTTGCCACTTTCGATTGGAAAATCCTAACGCATGGAGAGATTTTTAAGTTCTTGGGTATCCCTTTTACCTTTCAAGCCTCCCCTACTGAGTTGTGGTAGTATGTCATTCAGCGGGTGGCTAAAAGTTGGAATACTGGATCACCAAGCCTCTATCCCTGAATGAAAATTTTCAAATCTACTCTAAAGTTCTTATCGCCACTCATGTTTACTACTCATCGTGTTGGATTCCATCAAAAGCATCCATTCAGCAGCTGGAAAAACTACTCAAAGTAGTCTTGTGGGCTAACGCTTCTACAAGAAAAGGTTTTCATTGTGTTTCCTAGGATATATGTTGTTTGCCTCGCAATTTTGGAGGCCTCGATCTTTTTCACATTCAACACCAAGGGAAATATCTCTACACTAAATGGATTATTAGAAGCATTACTGGACCAGAAGCTTGGAAATTTCTCACACAACATGGTATTGCGGAAGGTTTGCCTTATGGTCGTCCTGCATGGAAAGGATTAGGGTTTGTCAATCTGCTCATCACCCCTATGCCTGTACAAATTGTTGTCACCTTTGTGCTTAAGCGTATCTAGAAAGCATGGGAATGTTTTAAACCCTGGATTTTATGGAAAGGGGATAACTTTTGTAATGGTATTTATGTGAACCAACACTCGCTTTGGTGGTCACCTATTTTTCAATCTAAAGATGAGTTCCTAGTATAAGTCTCGGGAATCTCCGCGCTCAAATTATTCAAGCACAAAATTCACACTATTGAGGATTTTTTCTGCCAAAATGTGCAAATCTGGTTTGTTTGGCCGGAATTTAAAGCTCAATTTTGAATTTCCAACTAGGATCAGGATACTTATCACGCAGTGATCAATTCAGTTCCTGACCACATGGTGCATAAAATTGTTGTACATTCCTCTCACCCTTGGTGGACGGATTATAAATGGCATGTTGACACCCCATTCTTTAACTACAAATCCAGTAAGGGTTATCATTGGCTCTCACCCCATCTTCCCATAATGGAAAATATCAATGCACGTTGGGGAATCCACTCCTCCTTAACCACCTGGGGATGATACTTTGAAAATGTTTGGACTCTATATATGGAGCATAAGATTGCTCATTTCCTCTATTGTATTCTTCATCAAGGCCTCCCTATCGCAACTCATCTTGCTCAGATTGGGATTACTATTCCCAAATGCCCTTTCTATGGACATTTGGAGATGCTATTACATATTTTTTGGTTTTGTCCCAAATCTCAAAATGCCTAGAATTGGATTCATTCTTTTTTCTTTCCTTCTTGACCTCATTGTTTCACTTAACAACATATCCTCTTGGGAGACAATCCTAAGCTTATACCTATGTTCACCCAGATTTAACATGTTTTCAAAGGGGAGATTTTGTTTTGGATTTGGAAAGAAATAAATGATATTTTCTTTGCTAATTCTATAGTTGATGAAACTTTCTCTTTTTATAGTAAATCTATGGTGATCTCCAATGTGCTTCTACAGATTCAGGTACAGGCCAATAAGATAGCGCTAGAGGTGGATCACCTGCACACCCCGTTATGCCACTGGGGAGAGTCCCCCTACAATGTGGTTCGTGTGCCTCTGCCCCCCACCAGGTGCTCCTCACCTTGGGCTCATGGCGGCCAACGCAGCCGGCCTCAGTGTCGTGCTTTCAGTCATACTTTTTGTTCACCATGGCATTTATAATGTAGCTTCTCACCAGCTCGCCGCAATCGCTAGGGCTCGCCAACACACTTGTCATCTCGTCAACATGGATGGGGCTCACATCTTCACCATCATGACTGGGGCTCGCCACCTCACCAGTAGGGCTGGGGCTCTCCTTCTACCGTTGTCACGCCTCAAATGGCCTAGAACCCACCGCTACCCCTGCCACCTTCTGACAAGTTCCCTCATCTCAGCCTCACCATTCATACTCATAGGGAAGTAGACCCGAAGGACAATAACGCTACTGGGTGGGTATCTCCTGATGCTGGCAAGGATCTACCCGGTTTGGGGTGGCCGGATGACCAGGATCCACCCGTCTCGGGCATGTTTACTGTTGTTGCTTGATCTTGTTGGTTATCCTTCATTAAGCATTGCCTATTTTTATTTTGTGTTCTCCTAGGCTCGACCTAGTTTGATTTTTGTTTTTCTAGGCGATACCTAGATTTTTTCATGATTTTGGGGCGTGCTCTCATACAGCCATTTTTTTTTGTTGAAAGCTATCTTGTATCATATTGCATTTAATATAATATAAGATCCTTTTCATTAAAAAAATGGGTAAATTAATAACCCATGTGATTTGTTCATAACATGAAATTCATAAATATTTTCATTCCAAGAAATATATTCTAAGATATTTTAATTCAAGCTTACTTTCCATCCAGAGAGATGAGATTTATTTTTCATTCGAATAAATGAATAATAATAAAAGGTTGACGTAAAGAAAATTATGAAGCAGAGGATAAAAAGGAACGTTGAGGCAGAAGAATAAATTGAAAGGTTACGGTAAATAAAATCACGATGTGGTGGATAAAAAAGAAACATTATCCAATATATTTGCATTATTACTTTCGTTTAGATGAGATTTGTCTCCCATTTTCTCCATATATTTTGATGAAAATGATCTTACACTATATCAATTCAATTCAATACAATACAAGATAACTTTCAACAAAAAAGTGGGCGGTATGAGATTACGTCCCAAAAATCACAAAAATATTTAGGCCAAGCCTAGAGAAATGAGATTCAAACTAGGTCGAGCTTAGGAGAGTACAATAAAATAAACATCACCTAAAAGCAGATAAAAAACACAATCAAGCAACAACAACAAACATGCTCGGGAAAGGCGGATCCTGATCATTCGGCCACCCATAACTAGGAAAGTCCTTTCTAGCATCTATAATTTCCCAACCAACAATAATTTCTTCCTCTAGGTCCGCTTCCCCGTGAGTAGGAATGGCAAGGATGAGGTGAGGGAATTTTTCTGATGGTGGTGGAGGTAGCAGTGGGTTCCAAGCATCCTGATGCAAAGAAGCAACAAGAGGAGATCCCCACCCATGTTAGCAAGGTGACGAGCCCAATCCCTACTGACATGGAAAAGAATATGGCGGTGAGCCCTAGCCATGGTGGAAAGCTGGTGAGTAACTATGTTGATGTAACGGCCCCAGGGAGTGGTGAGCGGAACTAAAAGCTTAACATTGAGACTGGCTGCGCCGGCCACCACGGGTGGAAGGTGAGGACCTCCTGGTGGGAGATGGAGGCACTCTGGAAACATTGCATGGGGCTTCCCCCCAATGGCACAACAGGGTTTGGAGGTGATCCACCTCTAGCGCAACCTTGTTGGACTGAAATTTTATCTATAGAAGCACATTGGAGATCACTAAATATTTATTATAAACTGAGAAATATTGATCAACTGTAGAATTAACAAATAAAAAAGCATTTTGTTCTTCCCATATCTAAAACAAAATATCCCATCTAAAAACATGCCAAATCTTGGTAAACATGGCATAAGTTAGGGATTATATCCCAAAGGATATGTTGACAAGTGAAGCAATGAGGCCGTAAAGCAAAGAAAAATGACTGGATCTAGTTCCAGACATTTTAATCTTTGGGACAACCAAACAACATGTAAGATCATTTCCAGATGTCCACAAAAAAGGAATTTGGGAGATGGGATCCCAACTCAAACAAGACGAGCCCCGATAGGAAGACCTTCGTGTAAAATACTCCAATGGAAATGACCAATCTTGTGCTCCACACATAGAGTCCAAACAATTTCAAATCCCTTACCTCAGGTAAATAGAGTGGAATGAATTCTCCAACATGTATTAATTTTTTCCACCATGAGAAAATGGGGTGAGAGCCAACGATAGCCTTTTTTGGCTTTGTAATTACATAACGGGTCACTTCTAGTCCATCCACCACGGGTGAGAGGAATGCACAAAAATATTATGCATTATGTGGTTAGGAATTGAATTGATTACAATAGTAAAATTATCTTGATCCTAGTTGGAAAGCCAAAACAGAGCTTTAAAATCCATCGAAGAGAACCAGGATTGAACATTTTTACAGAAGAAGTCATCGATGGTGTGAATTCCGCATTTGAAGAATTTGAGTGTGGAGATTCCTGGGACCTCTGATAAGCATTTATCTTGAGATTAAAAATTCGACGACAAAAAAGAAACTATTGGTTGATAGAAATCCCATTACGAAAGCACATTCCAACACTTTCCAAATACTCTTAAGCACAAAGGTGTCAACAATTTTGGCGGGCACTAGGGTGATGAGAAAATTGAAAAACCCTAAGCCTTTCCACATAAGGAGGCCATAAGGGGAACCTTCCACAATACCATTTTATATGAGAACTTTAAAAGCTTCTTGGCCAGTAATGCTTCTGATAATCCATTTAGCGTAAAGATCTTGTCATTGGCGTTGAATGTGAATAAGCTCGAGGCCCCCAGATTTTTGAGGCAAACAACATATGTCCCAAGTTACCCAATGAAAATCTTTTCCTATAGAAGCATTAGCCCACAAGAAATCTTTGAGGAGTTTTTCCAGCTTCTGAATGTAAGCTTTGAATGGAACCCAACGTGAGGAGTAATAAACATGTGTGGCTGCAAGAACTTAGGAGCAGATTTGGAACTTACCAACCAGGGATAAAGGCCTAGTGATCCAATATTCCAAATTTTTTTTCCACCTGTTGAATGACATATTACCATAACTTAGCCTAGGATGCTTGAAAAGAAAAAGGAATACCCAAGAATTTAAAAATATCACCATGCGTAAGGATTTTCCAATCAAAAGTTGCAAGCGAGTCTGGTGCGTGAAGGAAAGATTTTCGATAACACTAGGTTTTTTTCCATTGAATGAATGAGCTAGAAGCGAGGCAGAAATTATTCAAACATTACGTAGCATTGCGAATGTTGATTTCATCTTCAATGAGCGTAAGAAAGGAATCATCCATAACATTCCCATTATGAAGTTGAGAGTTGGGATCAGTAGGCTACAAGATTCCTCAAACAAGACCTTGTGCTTTGGAATGAGCTAAGAGATAACCAAAACCTTTGGTCATCAGCACATATAGTGCAAGGGAAAGAGGATATCCTTTCTGAATTGAACAAAAAATACCAAAAGGCTCCAAACTAAGGCCATTACTAGAAATTTGAGCAAAAGCATCTCTAAAAAGCATATTGACGGATTGAATAAAAATGGGATGAAATCCAAGGGCTTGAAGCATGGAAAAAATAAATGGCCATTCAATTTGATCATAAGCCTTTTCAAAATCAATTTTGATAAACATGACAACTTGATTAGACCTACGAGCCCATTCCATGCCTTCCCACACCGTGATGATGTTATCTAGGATGAATCGTCCCTGTATAAATCTTTTTTCTTTTATTGAATGATAACATGCAGAAGATTACGTAAGCCTAGAGCTAACACTTCAATAATGATTTTATAGGAGACATTCAACACCGTAGTCGACCACCAATAGGTGATTTTCTCATGGTCTCCTTACTTAGGGATAAATTTAATGTTTTTGTTATTAATATGTGGCCCTAGGGATTGTTTCTAAAAGCCTTCAAGATAAACCTGAAACAGGTCTTGTCCGACATAATCCCAAAGGGCTTTATAGAATTCACAAGCAAACCCATCACATGCCAACACTTTATCATTAGCCATTTGCATAGTGGCTTCATGGAGGTGTTTAATGGTGAGCATTCTCTCATAGATCACCTTCTGAGCCTCTTATAGTTTACGCATCACAACACCCAAACATTGATCAAGAGAAGCTTAGTGAGCTCCAGAGGGTGATTAAGCCTAAAAATTGAGCTTGTAATGGTGTACAAAGGCTTTCAACATAATTTTTGGGTCTGTAATATGAGCTCTATAATCCATGATATCCTAGATCTACTCGGAAGGCTTTATGGTTATGAGAGAAAGAAAGAATTATTTCGAGACCCGATATCCAATTTTCAACCAATGCATCCGAGCCCAAATCTGTGCGCCCCTGATATTATAGTTATCCTCAATTTGGATATGTTGCCGAAGTGTTGCAACTTGCAGTTACATGGTTTCATAGAAGGGATCACCTTGAAGCGCCACTATCACCCAACTGAGAGCCGCGGTGTTAGCGGAGTACGAGTGGTGCCAAATTTTTACCATCTATCGGCCGTAGATTCTAAAAAATCTAGTTGTCCGAGTTAGTGCGTATTCCCACCACTGAATCCAGCTGACTTGCATAGGTGAATGAAACCACTGACAGTGATTGGGTTGTGGAATTAAATTCCAAACCCATTTGATATGATTGAAAGTTGGTCTATGTTGCATCAAGGAAGTATTAAGAAAGAATCGGCCTTAATGACAAAAGGGGCGCACATCATGCCAACATATATGATATCATATTAGAGAATGATCTGAAAGGACAAAGTTAGGTATGACCTCTAATGGCATAGAATAAATGCTATCAAGCTCAAAAAAATATTGAGCTGACAACATGGCCATGTCAAACCATTTACAAACGTGATATGTTCCTTCACATTGATTGGTCCACATATACCAAGCTTCAAAGGTGGGAAAGCAAGACACGTTAGGATCAAAAAATCCAAACTTATTACGCACAAAGTACCATGCTTCCCTTTCGCCAGGTATCCACCTCATAGGTAAGTGGCAACATTTATCATTAGGTGATTAAACCATATTAAAATCTCCACTTATTACCCAGTAAGCATCAAGAATGGAGTTGGCTATTCACCACCATAGATCAACCCTTTCGACCGCATCATTCGAGGCGTAAATATTTATGAGCCCAAAGGAGCGGCCATCAATATTAAATAGGACCCATATGACATGGTAGGTGGGGTCTATACCATGGTCACTTAATAATGTCCACCATTTGGGAGCAAAAAGTGAAATTAATCCCCCACGCCTTGCTTCATGATTGCCACAAAAAGCCAAGTTGTCAAGCTAGATTGATTTGCAAACCATCTATAACTGAAAACCTATAAATTTTACTTCCTTGAAAAGCAAAACATCCAAATTTACACATCGTTGTCAAATTTCACGCACAACATACTTACAAAAGGAGTCTGTAAGACCCCAAACATTCCAAGATAAACAATTCATGGGAAACGTTGGTCTAGAGCCATATCCCCATCCTCCAAGCCATTAATCACATCATATTGATTGCGTAGGAAACGAGTAACATTGTGTTGCAAAAAGTCATGCAAATCAACGTTTTTCCAGTCAGCGTACTCAATGTTGTATTCCACTTTGGTGGAATCCACACTATTTTCTAGGTGATGGTCCCGAGAGATGCGGGAAGGACTTTAAGGTTGTTTGGACGGCCCTTGTGAATTGTTTGGCAGCAACAGTTGTATTGAGTTTTGGATGGGAACACGTGAAATAAAATTTTTCTAGTCCATGAGAACCGACGCCACAAGGGGTGTGCAGGATTACTTTGGCAACACAGTAACCAAGATGGTAGTAACAGTTTATTATTTAGCAGCAGTTGTAGGCTCCTTAGTGGGGATACTAAGAGATTTTTCCTTAACAACCGACTCCCAGTGGCCATGGGAGCTAGAGGCTTTGGATTGTTGGGCTTTGTTATTTTTTCACTGCCACCTGAAACTTTCCAACCTTCCTCCTTTGGGGTTTGATTGGATTTAGATTTTCTTTGGCCACATGGCGGTTGCGGGGTACATAAAGTGGAAAATATTTGATTGATCAGACGCCTGAAAAAGGAAGAAATTATTACGTAGATTGATAGACATGACTTGTTGGGAATAGCATTTATCTCCCATCTGGATATCCACAAATTCCTTGAGATCCATCAAGAGATCAATCTCAATGCATACTCGCTTCTGCGACTGAGCATGGTAAAACTTATCAGCTTCCAGGAAAACTACCTACCCAAGTGAAGCAAAAAAATTTGGCAAAAAATTCACGCATGACAGAGGAAGACCAGAAAATTCAACCCAAACAGGCACTTTAAGTGTGGTAATATATTCATATACCACAAAGTCCTTGTGCCAGGGTGTTAACACAAGCAACGAGTTGTAGACATACCAAGTGGCTTGCTTAGCGAGAATACTGGGCGCATTAGCAGGGTCAGAAAAATGAAAAAGAAATAAACCCTTTGTCATGTTTTGAACGCTATCCAGGCAAACTCCATGAGGAGTCCAGACTGGGCTACAAGGAGATTAATTTTTCTACACATATATAATGAATACGAGTGATTTTAATTTCTTGGGCACATATCAGAGTGATAGGTCAGGGGAAGTAAAATATGGTTATGGTTTGATTTATAGAAAATGAAGTAACACTCTTGATTTAGGAAAAAAAATCATTCTACTACAATTGAGATTTAAATTTTTTAAGGTTGATCTATTAATATTTCAATCCAGGTTTGTTGGATGAAATTGTTTCAACCTAACAAGATTCACAATACGACTAGTCTCTGCCGCAACTTAGAAGCATGTTTTAGCATTCGTGTTCACATCTTTAGGAAACCATGGAATGTTATTCTTCCTCTGCAAAACAATAATATTCTTCTTTCAGACTTGATTTGAGACCTTTTAATTATTGTTCTAAGTTGGAGATTTTTAGGAGGAAACATTTAAGTGGACAGTTGTCTTGCATTGTAAATATTCAGTGTAATGTACAACGAGTCTGATGTCCTACTCACATGAAGAAGAGCAGAGCTTTGAGGGACAGCCATGTTTGCTTATGTCACATGGACTTTGACTCATGGTTCATGCACATGATAGCTCCAGCTTAGCCCAGCAAACCACTGTTTCCATCACATCAATCATTTAGCAGAGGAAAAGCAATTGTTTTTATTTAAATTTTATTGCATCCGCGTATGAATGCACAGATTTCCATGCATATTGTGACAGATTGTTTGTATGTCTGGGACAAAAGTTGAAAATTTTACCAAGAGCCTTGGTTGTTGGAGGGTTGGAGGTGAAGCGTAGTACGGCGTTCAAAAGCAGGGCTTTAAGCGTGCTTTAGCATGCTTTTGTCTTGCATGTGCTAGGACATGAAATAGGTTTATCCAACTTAAACGAACTCGTAAACTATAGTCTGTAACAGCCTTTGCCCCTGCAATAATAGCTAATCTTGGACCAGGGTTTGACTTTCATGGTTGTGTTGGTGAAGGCCCAGGCTATCATGTTAGTGTAGAAGTGAGTGAGTAGATAGAACTTGGCCAAATTGTTATTTCCTCAATAAATGGTGATAATAGACTCAGTCGTCATCCAGTAAACAATTGTTTCGGGATTGCAAAAAAAGTAACCATGGAATTACTTGTAATTTGATCAGTGTGCTTGTCAGTTTCTCTTCATAAAGTCATGCCTTTGGGAAGTGGGACTGGTTCAAGTGTAGCTAGTGCAGGAGCAGTGAATGCTTTATTTGGGAATAAATTAACAACATCAGAAATTGTTTTGGCTAGATTAGAGTCAGAAGCTGCAGTATGTGGCTATCGTGAAGACAATATTGCTCCGTCTTTGATGGGTGGATTTGTTCTTGTTCGGAGGTATAATCCACTTGATCTCATCTCCCTTCCATTCCCCGCTGATAAAGAGCTCTTCTTTGTGCTTGTAACTCCTAATTTTGAAGCCCCAACAAAGAAAATGAGAACAATGTTTCCCAAAGTTATTACTATGAAATATCATATACTCAACTGTAGCCAGGCAGCAATGCTTGTTGCAGCTGTTCTTCAGGGATATCCTTGTCTTATGGGATCTGTACTATCATCTGATTCCATTGTTAAATAAAAAAGGGGTCCCCTCATTCTGGGAATACCAACAGTCAAAGCAGCTGCCCTTAGAGTAGGTGCGTTTGGGTGCACTATAAGTGGAGATGGACCCACTGTTGTAGTTGTTACAGACAATGTAGAACAAGGAAATATTATTGTTGAAGTCATGGTGGGTATGTTCCTTATGAAAGAGAAATTGAAATCCTTTGCATCTATTGATAATCTTGATAGGACTGGTACACGAGTTGTTTAATCAGAGCTAGTAAATTACATCTATTTACATTTATTTCTGCTCTAACAAGATTATTGAGAACTGCATAAGAATAGATTGCCTACATTTTTTAACATTGGTATTGTGCTTCAATGTTTGTTTTTCTCATTTAGAAGTACATGACATGTTTTAAATGGTTTATTTAAAAGAAACTTGGGTATTGAACTATTCTTTTCTGTTGTTATAATGTAACCATATGTCACCTAGTTTTTGATAAGTTTACTATTTAACAAGTAGCTTTACCATTTTTTATATTGGTTCCCAGCTTTGATTTTCATAATCCTTTTTCCGCATGTCTACATGAAGAGAACAATAATGAGTGTGATATATGTCTGGATTCGTCATTACGGCTTTAAGAAAACAATCACTGGTTTTTGTCATAATTTATTGTGTGTATAATATTGAGTCGTCCTTGTAGATAAATCAAATCCATGTTTCCCCTGATTTCACAAAGCTTTTAATTCATATTTTGTGCCCATTAGTTTTTGAATTCCACACCAAATCCACATGACATGTGGCATGTTTCCAGATTTATTTATAGTGATCAGGTTGGGCGGACGTCACGAATGAAGAGTGAGTCACAGTATATATTTCGTTGGGTCTGCCCTTTTATCTTCGGTCGATCTCATCCGTCCATGTGGCAGAATTCTACCAATTCCTTTGGCGATGAACATCCATGGACCTTAACCCTCTGGAATTATCTAGAGTGCATAGAAGTTTCAAGTCCATTTTAGTCAAGATAGCAAGCGGTCATATATCGACCGTTTAAGGTGACACATGGTTTTCTAAATGGAGCCAACGTTTAATTTAAACAAGCTAAGGGTTACGATACAAAGATAAAACCAATCATAGACTAACACAAATCTAAGATGTGTGTAAATAATGAAGGGCATGGAATGATTCTATTATTTCGCACTCTAGTAGGATCAATAGATAAAGGAAAATTACAAAGGGTATATGGAGCTAAATTATTGGACTTAGCTTCGCATCGCAGAATGGGGATATATAAATCCCGACACTACAAACAATGCAAGGAAGAAAAGTGGAGGCATTTAATTCAAATGTTTGGTAATAGATTTGGGAAGATTTAAAATATGCGAAGACATGGATTTAATACTTGTTTGGGTCCATGTCGAAGGTCAACTTCTTTTGAAGTAAACGGGGAGCTATATAATTGGCTCGACAAATTTAGCAAAAGAGAGAGAGAGAAGAGAAGAGAAATATGTAGCAAGATAATACAAAAATTAGACAGCTCAGAATATACAAAGAGCCGCAACTTGAAGAAGAAAGAAGGGAATAGATACGTGCAACAACATGAAGAAGAAAGAATTTTTTGTAAGAAAAATATACTGAGATTTGGACACATGAAGAGAAAGAAAATGAAAAGAAAATTTGTAGAGGCATAAATCTATGTTTGTAAAAGATTTTTAGATCAAATTTATATAATATATTTGTGTGTGTTTTCTTTTTTGGATTTTTCTTTACCTGTGTTAGTTGTAGTTGGCTCCAAACTTTGCCAAAAAATTGGTATCAGAGAAAACAAAAGCTCAATAGCTCGCTGGTTTGAGCTTTTACTTTTTGGATTAAGTTTTAATGACTTCTACAAGAAACAACTCATGGCAACAACCCCCAATATTTTATGGGAAGAACTATAACATATGGTGCATCAAAATGAAGACTTTTTTCTCTTCTCAAGAGCTATGAGAACTAATGTACCAATTGGGGAGTGCGGCTCTAATTTCCTGCCCATTAAATTTGAAATTTTTGTGACCTCTGGTATTTGTTCGAATGTCAGACCCCTTTGGTCTGGATTAGGAGTCCCACCCTCTAGCCTCTGGGGAACTGTCGCCTCGGCCTCCCCACGAGGCATGGAAAAATGTTGTGGAAGGGTCCACCTCTTCTCCCCATATGGAGAAGTTATCGTTTGTCCTTTCCAAATGGACTCTTTCTCTTCATATCCCCTCTCACATCACTGCGGTGACTGCTACTTATAGAGACTTGTCTCTAGTGGGAAACATGATGGGTCCCAGACCTCCTCTTAAACATATCAAAAAATGGGCGCGCATGAAATGGACCCCTTGTGGTGCCCTAGAGATTTCCGTCATGCCAAACGACTTCATCCTCTTTTCATTCAACTTTAAAGAAGACTTTCATCAAGCACTTCTTAGTGGTCTGTGTTTTTTTTGGCAGACGGGGTTTCTACATTTGAAATGGATCTTGGCTTTAATCTGCTAACTGAAAACATGACGCAGGCTCTAATCTGGGTATGTCTCCCAGGACTTCCTTTGGATTTTTGGGATCTAGCGGTTATCGAAGGTATTTCTCTATCTATGGGATCTCTTATAGCAATTGATCAGGCCACAAAATCAAAAACTAGATTTATTCATGCTCGTTTATGTGTCAATGTTGATGTTAGTTTTCCCACTTCCAAAATCGATTAATCTTCTCTCATATTTTGGATTTTGGACATAACCCAGTGAATATGAATATGATCCACAAGCGTGCTCCATATGTAAAAGTATTGGCCATGGAACACCTAGTTTTCTAACTAAGCCACAACCTAAACCAAAAAACCTTGAATCTTCTCCTAAGAAAAAGGGAAATATGCACCAAAAGTGATCCCTGAAGAGGCTCTTGTCATCCCTACATCTAAGCCATTTTCTCTCCTTGAGGAAGGAGAAATCAATATTGATGTTCCCCATGGAGGTTCCTCTTTCCCCCGAATCCCTTATACCTCGGGTTTCCTTCCCATGGAGGTTCCCTATGTTTCCCCCCTTCCCTCATCTTCAATTGTTTTCCCTTCCTATTCCTCCCTTGTTCCCCTTCCTCTTTTTTCTTCTATGGTGGCTACGAAGATCCCATTTATAACTTCCTCCCCTCCTTCATCCCCCACCTGCCCTCCTCCACTAGAGGGATTCTCACCATTCTCCCTCTTCCACTCCTTTCCTCTGGGATTCCTTCTGTTGGATCCCTCTCCCCCCCTTTCCTCCTCCCCTTCCTCTCTTTGATTCTCCACTTTCCCCATCCACTCAAATTATTGATGATAGTAATAATCTTCGAATGACGAGAAGTAGTAACAAGAAACCTGATGTAGGTACTGATAAAATCCGTGGGTGAACCTTGGGAAATGTTAAGATTCAACAAGAATCAACTCTGAATGTGGTGCAGGGAACCCAAAGTACCATCCCCATGGTACTAGGGAGAAAATCCAAATCCAAAAAATGAAATTAATTTCATGGAACATCATAGGTCTCAACTCTCTGCAAAAATGGAGAGTCCTCAAGGATATGAAATTTAACCATTCTCCTGATATCATTATGCTACAGAAAACCAAACTTTAAAATGATGACAGTCTCTCAAAAATTTGGCCTACCGCCTCTTTTGTGACCCAGCACTCGTCTGGTAATTCAGGAGGTTTATGCACTCTCTGGAATCCAAAAATTCTAAAGGTTGATTGCATTTTAAAGCATCCCAACTTCTTGGGCTTTATCTTTCAAGAATTGGGCTCTGATTCTAATTGGATCGCCATTAATTTTATGCCCCAAATTTGGAGACACAACGTGAAAACATTTGGCAGGATATTTCAAATTTCATAAGAAGTTGTGACAATCTCCCTGTTTTAATCATGGGATATTTCAACAATATGCTCTACCCCTCTGAAACATAGGGAGGTACCCCTACTAGCCCCTCCAACATGGAAGCACTTTCTAAATTCTTACGTTGTGAAGAGCTCTTATATATGGACCTACACGGGGTCTCTTTCACTTCGTCTAACCACAGAATTGGCAGGAATCATATCCAAAGCAGACTTGACAGGGCGATGGGATCAATGGATTGGATCTCAGTATGTCCCGACTTCTTTCTAAGTAATTTATATAGATCGGCTTTGGATCATAGCCCTTTGCTGCTATGTGCCAACACTAAGATAAATACCAAAAACCCACCCTTCAAATTTGAGTTGGTCTGGCTTGAAAATAACTAGTTAGACCCTCTTGTAAAGGTTTGGTGGGATATAATTATACAAGGCTCTTAAATGTTTAAGTTCTTCAGTAAGCTTAAAGAAATCAAAAAGCAACTTCAATTATGGAAGGTCAAAGTGTTTGGTAGCATCAAGCTATGCAAGCAAAAGCTAACTCGGGAACTTGCAAACATATATGCTCATGTTGAGACAAAAGGTACAACATAGTAGCTTCATAAACAAGAAATTACTCTTCTCAGTGAATACCATAACACCTTGAAAGAAGAATATTCCTATTGGAGGAAAATATCAAGAGCTTTGTGGCCTTAGCAGGGTGACCGAAATACTAAATTCTTGTACATCACAGCATCCAAGCACAAAAGTAGAGATAAAATCGGAGAGCTGCTAACTCCGGAAGGTAATCTATTATCTTCTGATCTAGATATTTCTAATGAATTGGTTTCCTTTTATTCTAATCTGTTTCAGGAAGAGGAACCCCCCAATGAGAACACTATGTCTAAGATGCTACAACACATCCCAAAATTAGTTTATGATGAAATGAATGGAAAATTAACGAAGCCCTTCTCTATGGAGGAAATACATAAATTTTTCTTCACTATGAAAGGGGATAAATCTCCTAGCCCGGATGGATTCCCTGCAACCGTTTTCCAAATTTTCTAGGAAATCATCAAGCAAGACATTTTTAAAGCTGTGAATGAATTTCATCTTAGCAATTCTCTTCTAAAAGAATAGAATACTAATTTCATTTCTTTGGCCCCCAAATCTCTTGGCTTCAAGTTTGTTTCTAACTTATGACCTATTAGTCTTTGCAACACTTCCTACAAGATAATCACCAAGATGTTGGCTACTAGATTAAAATCACTTATGAATGATCTCATCTCTACTCAATAGAATGGTTTCATTAGTGGTCGTCTTATTCATGGAGGTATAATTACGGTTCATGAAGCCATTCACTCAACTCAGCATGCAAAGTCAGTGAGGATGATACTTAAATTAGAGATGCAAAAAATATTTTGATAGAGTGAGCTGGACTTTTCTCATTCAAGTGCTGAAACGTTTTGGATTTGGTAGCAAATGGTGCAGCTAGATTTTAACTTATATTGCTACTCCTTGTTTTTCTATCCTCATAAATGAAATCCTGACCCGCTTCTTCAAAAACATAAGAGGTATAAGACAAGGAGACCCTCTTTCACCTTTCCTCTTTTTATTAATGGTGAATACTCTCAGTAGAGCATTGGAGGAAGCTAAGAGCCAGGCTGTTATCTCATGTATCAAAGTCACCACTCGTTCTCCTGCTGCTACAGGATTCCATTTATGAGGATTGAAAGGATTCAAAAAATATTCCTCTAGTCTGGTTCAGAAGACAAGAAGAGGATCCATTTAGTCTCTTGGAATGATGTTTGTCATCCGACCAAATTGGGAGGTCTAAGGCTTAGACATATTGCAGATATGAACGAAGCCATCTTGCCTAAGATTGGATGGGAAGTGGCTTATGGAAATTCTCATTGGGTGCAGCTATTAAGATCCAAATATTTGACTCACTCAAGGGACTTCCTTCTTTCTTCTCCTCCATGTGGTTCTGCCATTTGGAACTCGGTAATTATCTCTCTCCCTCTTTTGCGTGATCGCATCAAATTGAGACTGGGAAATGGAATTCAAATCAAATTCTGGATGGATTGGTGGATTGGGGATAAACCTCTGTGTCAAGACCCTATTTGGGATTCTATCAAAATACCCCTCATCAATTTTCATGGAAAGAAAGAGAATGGATACTTGAGGTTGTCTAATTTGGTTCCCTCTTGGCATATTCCAAACTAGTTAGGCATCATTGGAATTCGGAGTAAATGTTTACAAATTTTGAGAGCCTCCCTCTCCTCCCAATATATTCCTTTCTTCTTGCCTAGTGATGATTGTATTTTTCCTTTCTCCTCTTCCAGCTCCTTTACTGTTAAATATTTTTATGAATCCAAGCCTCATACCAGCTCTGGTCCTCCTCTCAGCAACATTTGGTCTAAAGAGATTATTCCTAGAACTAGTTTTTTTCCTGGCTCTCATTCAGGAATGATTTCCTGTCTGGTGAAAACCTTAAAATAAGAGGCTTCTCTCTTCCTACTCATTATGTTCTCTATTGTAATGCTTTGGAGTCCTCCCATCTTTTGCTACATTATTATTTCTCCCAAACAATTTGGAATTGGTTCCTGAAATATTTGGGAGTTGTTTGGATTTTCCCTGAATCCCTTCAAGCTACTCTCAATCAATTGAGTTCCCCCTTTTCACACCTGATCCTCTCCCTCGCTTAGAATCTTATCCTCTCGCATGGCCTCTTGGGTATACGGATGGAAAGAAACAAGATAATTTTCAAAGAACAAAGCATGGACCCTACTTTGGTTGCCAAATGTATCGTTATACTCTTCCAAGACAACCTTAATAGTTTTCTCTGGAAGAAATATCAGCAAAAAGTTTAGTTTTGTGATAGCAAGAATTGGTGTCAATAGCATGTGATTCAGGTCAAGGATAAACCATCGGCCTCGGCTCATTCTAAAGTACGGTGTTCCCCTCCCCCTCCTGGATGGATTAAGCTAAACACAGATGGTGCCTCTAAAGAAAATCCTGGGAATTCTGGTGTGGGTGCAATTCTTCGTAATAACATTGATGCCCCTCTTGCCTTTAATGCTGTTAATTTTAGTGTTGGGTCCAATCACTAAGCTGAAGCTTTAGCTATTCTTAAGGTTCTTGAACTTACTCTCTAAATTGGAAATGGCCCTCTTATTATTGAAAGTTATTTTCTCAACATAATAAATATCCTAAATTCGGAGAACGCGGGCCAATGGACTATCAAGAATATTATTGCTAGACATTTGCATCCTCCAAAATAGCTTCCAGGAAATCAAGTTTCAGCATGGTTACAGGGAAGGGAATAAAACGGATGACCGACTAGCTAATATCGGTTTCCTCCATGATAATCAACAAACTTGGTTGTGAAAGTTTCCTAATGATCTCATTTAAATCATTCACAATGATTGTTCATTTTGTAGTTAGCTTCTTGTGGTTGGTTTATGTTGCTCCTGATGTCAGCAGAATTAGTAATAAAGGATACCATTCATTACGATTTCCGTGGTCATAATTACTCCATTATGATGATGTGACACCAAAATGGTTTAGGCACATGTGGCGAACGTAATACCACTCTAGCGGATCTTGAGTTAAGATGTGTCCTTTCACATCTTAACAATGAAAAGTATAGGTTGAAACTTGACGTGGAAGCCTTGCAAAAAGCAAATGCACTATTTAAACTCAGTTCTCTTCATATCACTTATGTGTATACCCACTAGAAAATAAACATGGATGGTCAACTTAAGCATATCTAGCCAATTTCTTGTTTCGAGTTACAAGATGATGAAGAAGTTTGGGACATTTAAAAGAAAATGACATCACTACCTTCTTGGAAAGAATTTTGGGTTATTTGGTCACTGTCTCTTATAGGGTATTAGCTACCTGGTCGAGGGGAAGGGTTCAAATTGGTAACACCTTCTTCACCATTCGACTAATGTCATTGCCTCGATGAGTAGTTTGCTGACTTCAGGAGTGGTTTACTTCAAGCAGTTGTTGAAGGCAGAGCTCCAGGACTTCATCAAAAATGTCAAAAACCCAACCAAATACCTTTCAGGCTATGTAAGAGAATCCCTGAGTCTCCCTTGGAACAAAGTGGTCAAAGTCATTATGCACTACTTTACGGAAATGTTTTAATTTGTAGAATGTGAGATATAAATATATGTGTGTGGCAATATAATTGAAGTTGTGAATAGAGAATAGAGAACAGCAGCTTGGAGGAGAAAAATACAAAGAAGAAGAATACATAAAGCGGGAGAAATTGTTGCAGCAGCACAGTAAACAAGAAAAAGGGAGAATACAAAGAGGAGAAAATAGAAAGGGGATTATTTTGCAAATAGATGTGTGCAGTAGCACAGAGGAAATTTGAGTAAGAAAAAGAAAAGAAGATTTGAATACAAGAAGAGACAAATTGAAAAAACAGAGCAACAGCTCTGAGATTGTAAGATTTCTATAATTAATATAATATATTTTGTGTGTCTGTTTTATTTATATTTCTGGTTGTGTCTTTCCCTTACTGGTTGTTTTGGCACTAAATTTTTGCCAACAAATTGTAAGCCATTTACCCATATCACACATACAATGTAATTACATAAAATAGAATTTTGTTCTATTTAGAAAATCAGGAAAATACATGAATTAAAAGCTTCCATTTTTAACCATCCTACGAAAGTCGCTTGTCTTTTGAAGGTACAATTTAGTGAAAACAATGCCTCGACACTCCTCTAAGAGATCCTCCTGCAGAGAGTAATACCATCCCCAACTGGAATTTGGCTGATCTCAATGCGGGGATCTACAGCCAGGGTCTTATTCAGCTCAATCACATACTCTCTGTAATATGTAATAACTTCATCTAGCAACGCATATGGGGGGAGCCACCAGTGATCCATTCCACAAGGTATTGTCATACCCGATCACTCCTCCAATCTTCACCAGATCAATCAGTCGCTTGTGATAGTTAAGATAATTGTTTTTGTCTGCATCCACGAATATGAAATCCAAGGATCCGTGCATTTCCTTCCACACCATCATCCACGCCCACAATTCCAAAATCACTATTTAGCAATTAAAAAACACACAAAACCAACTTGATTTTAACTATCTGATGTGGATAGATAGATTACATTTTCTAACATTTGGTCGAGAACCGGCAGTGCAGGGCCCTCTCTGAAATCGATTTTGTGGGCAACTCCTGCCTTCTGAATGACAGGCAGCCCGAGATCATAGGTCTCTCTGTCAATGTCCATTGCTATTATCTGCAACACCAAATAACAACACTGTAAAAACATGCTATCATTTTGTTTTAGAAGCATTAGTGAAGAGAGGAGAGACACCATTAAACCTTTCCATCGTTGGATAATGCAAGCGCGGTGCTGAGAAGAGAGTAACCAGTAAACACACCGATTTCCATCGTGTTCTTGGCATTCATCAACTTCAACAGCAGACTCAGAAATTGACCCCCGTCCGCTGAAGTAGCCATCTTGCTCTTGTCATAAAAATGGAAATCAGAAACCTAATTGTTTCACAGCATGGAAACATTACAATTTGATTAAATGAGATTTACCATGGTTGCTTAGCGGTTATTTCTCTGAGCTCCTTCAGCGACTCAGGCTCGCGAGGGTACACGCTTGTTTCCATTATATACTGCAATATTAATACCACCAAAAAGAATCCATGTATAAGTTTAAGTAAATGGGTGTGTGGAATGAATTATAAAATTAGGAAGGACGGTAAACCTGATAGAGGGAATCGCTCTGAAGGAGGCTCTTGTGACCAAATTCCATCCTCTAAACTACCTTGAACCAAAACAAATTCCTAAGCTCGGGCTGCGTCTTCTTCTCCCTCGCAGGAATCAGATTGTGGAGAGAATGCAAAGCGTGTTCATTAATTTATAAAAAAGATGGTGAAGTCGAATGCTACGCCATTTGAACTTGGTCTTCCAATTGATCCATCCGCTGACAGTTAGTTAGAATCTTTTTAAAAGGTCTGTTTGTTTCGTTTCGCTGTATTTGTTTGGGAGTTGTTATGTTTCGCTTGACTTCACTATTTAACAATTCCACTAAATTATTAGTCAAATATCGCCACTTATGCAGCAATTTTAATTGGTGTTTAATCAACGTGCCATAATCATTTGACTATCTTGGACAACATTAATATTTTATTCCCCATATCTCAATCTTCTTCATCGCTTTATTTATGTATATATTTAAACACATTAAAACCATTCATTTTATTGGTGTATGCAAGATGTTAGGGACACATCTATGGGTGGCCATAAGTTAGCGGTACATTATGTGGTGGCGACTTCCAAAAAAACCTCAAATTTGAGACCTCTCTATTGCAAGTGAATAGTCTTGACTGGCTATACCACTCCACACGCAAATGTTAGGAATCCGTCCACATTGTATATATCTCGACCTGCATTAAAATCCGAGAAATTTAGAACGTAACGACAAGAGGGGCTTCCCACACACCTGTGCTAGGTAAAATTACCTATTAACATCTCTTGTGAGACATTGCTTGCCATGTTCTATTCCGCATGAAATTTATGGAAGTTTGAGTTGCTAGTCATTACGGCGAAGGCGTTGTCACTATGGGAAAGCCCTGGTAGGCAACTGACAGGGAGCCAGACATTCAATGGTGGGGAGCACATATTACATTGATTTCCGTAAAGTGATATTGTACAAATAGATCTTAGCTATTTATTTACGCGTCAAAGAATGGGCTGTGCAGATTTGCGAGGGATAGTCATTGAAGAGCCAAGGGGATTTGCATTGTATGATGTAGACGTGTTATTTAGGTCGTTGAAGTACACTCGTCTTAGAGTCGTCGATCAAATAAGGTTTTGTTGCAGCACTGCACGTGTTGGGTGGTGTGTTGTAGTGCTCCAGTTGTGTAGGAGAAAGGATGAATGTGGTGTGCACGGGAGTTGACAACACTAAGGAATGATTTCAAAACTAGAAAGAATGGGTGTTGCAGTGATCCAGAACTGAGGATGCAGAGCAATTTATGAGGGATTAAGCACATGTTTGAATCTGGAGTTGATAAAATTGTTGGTCGGGGCACAGTCAGTCCGAGATGGGTCAAGACCATGTCATAGACCAGAGGACTGAATAATTTCTCCAGACAATGTCGCCGGGAGAGAAAGAGATGAGGAAGAGGGAGGTTTTGGGAGTGTATACCGCCGCATAAATGGCGAATACTATCGTAGAGATGAGGAAGGGGGAGAGATTGGGAGTGTATACGACTCTTATCAATTAGGAAGCTTGAGATGTTTGACGAGCTAGGAGTATAGAGGAGCAACTCGTGAGTTGTTCAGAGATTATGATGCCCAATCTAAGGCCGAGGTTGAGTCTTCATTTAGGAGTCTTCGCTATGTATTGAATCTTTGGTAAATGCAGCTCTTGATTTGTGGGATCACTTTTGTAATGCAAATAGATGAGTTGGGTAGCTCTAAGCATAAAGAAGAGGTATATTAGCCCGTGAGTTTTGGTGCTCCCCCTTCAGCATGATATGCACACACAAATGGGTATGTTTTATGGTTTGGAAGAGGTGCTTCTGCAGTATAAACTCATCATGGAGGTGATCTGGAAAGTGGTATTTAGTCAATTGTTTAAGAGCATATGAGCTATAGTTTTCATAGCAAATGAGCTATAGTTTGGTTTCTACCGAAGGTTGAAAACAAGTGTGTCTCAATGATATGCTCCACAAATTATTTGGTTGTGACTGCATATTAATGTGGATTAATGAAAGACATAATGAATAACATTAGAGCAACGATTCTATCTCTTTTAATAATTTCTTGAACCAATATGCATTTGAAAATTTTGTATATGTGGGTATATGATAAATGTAGGCATATCCTAATAGAAACAAAACTTATAACAACATTGTTTTATCTTCGTAGATCAAAGACAATTCATTTATTCAGCACCAAATAGAACCTAGAAATTTGTTCTTCGGCTGGAAATTGTTTTTGGGTAGCTATCTACAAGAAAACAGTGTTCTCCATCTGAATACTACATACATGTGAGAAACTTTATGCATTGTGTCCAATTCTTTTTGTATCTTGTTTTTAGAAATTTTTATACTTTCACTTGAAACATTTTTTATGATGGTAACGGCCACAATAAAAGAATTGGAAATATTATTTCTGTGATTTCCATAGATCGACATCTACTGAATATATCTGGAATTCTATGTAGAATATTTAATGGTTACGGGTCGAGTTGTACGTGGATGTCGATAAAAATATTCGATGAACCGTTAATCAATTTATTGGAATTAGTAACACTAATTTAGATCCGTATTACCTTGAGTCATGTAAAGATTCTACTACCCATTCATTGGTCCCCTAGAAAATCATACAAAATTAACTTTATTAGTCTTTGCAATCATACAAAATGGAGCAAGGAAAATACAGATGCATTTCATTTCCAACACAGACAGTTAAAAAAATGATCAAATCTCAGAAAAATTCATGACACGTAGCATAAAATGTAAATGGTGTACAACTATACACACAAAATGATCTACAATTATACTTTTTTTCTAGTGTATATTGAATGACAAAAACAAGTAAACTTATCATCTGAAAAAACAAATCCATCTACATCTAAGTACAACATTCTAGTACTCAAATAAATCAATCTAAATCTAACCAACATTCCAGTCATTGACGTGGTATGTGGCCATCACAGGCCCTGTCAACATGGAGATCCACGTCAAACATACTTCAATTCAAAGGAATTTCCTCCACCCATTTGAGAAAAAAATGTTTGATATTAAATTTTATTTTGATTACACTGTTGAGGACACTTTCGCAGAACTTCACGCCAAATGTAAGAATTTATCTCCAATAAAATGACTCGAGGATAATATTTATGACTCATTATATGAGACATTCTTCTACGAGCTACCAGTACACGCTATATGCATGGTTAGTTTTGTATTGTTCAAGAAAAAAGAAGAATTTAGGTTGGAAGTGATGTGGGCAGAGACAAAAAATAAAAACAAAAACTAAATGTTGTTGTGCTACGGCACAATCCAATTTTATTTTCTTCTTTTCTTATCTCAAACAATTACATTCACCTCCATTTTATAGAGGTCTTTGGAAGAATACAGAGATCTCTGGAATCCTCTTTCTTTCACATTAAGCATACACTTTCCTCACAAACAAATCTAGAAGAAATCAGAATGTTCTGGACATGTTGAGTGGTAGAAATTACCAGAACATTCTGGTGGGTTTTACTGGTAGAAATTACCAAATCATTCTAACACTCCCCCATAATTTCTACTATCAACAACTAATTACATCAATGTTTACAATGCCCAAAATTTCTCTTAGATACTCAAATTGTTCTTGTGCTAATGCCTTTGTAAATATGTTTGCAAGTTTCTCCTTTGATCTACAACGTTATAGAATGAGTTATCCATTGTTGACCAATTCTCGGATGAAGTGATATCTGGTGTCAATGTGTTTTGTCCTCTTGTAGAAAACATGATTCTTTGATAGTGTAATAGTGGAATGGTTATCACAATAGATTTTTGTAGGCTCCTCTTGCTCAAGCATTAGATCCTTCAAGATTCTTCACATCTAAACTGCTTGACATGTTGTTGATGTACCTATTACATACTCTGCTTCAGATGATGAGATTGTCACTATTGGTTGTTTCTTTGATGCTCGTGCTACAATACTTGTTCCAAGATGAAATGCATATCCAGATGTGTTTTTTCTATCATCTATACTTCCTACAAAGTCACTATCTATATATCCAATCAACTGAAAAACATCTAATGTAGAATACATTATGCCATAATTCATAGTTCTTGCAATATACATTAACAGATTTTTGCTTGCTTGTCAATGTGAGTTCTTTGGTGAATCCATGAATCTTGAAATCAAACTGATGGCATACATTATATTTGGCCTAGTTGTTGTAAGATACATCAAACTGCCGACCAATTTTTTTAATACACTTGAATCAAAATCTGTCTCATTGTCTTCTCTACTTAGTTTTGTTCCTACTGCCATGGGTGTAGAAATTGGATTTCATTTTATCATTCTAAATCTTCTCAATACATATTTTTCATATTTACTTTGACAAATGAAAATCCCATTATCATTTTGTATGACTTCAATTCCAAGAAAATATGTCATCAATTTTAAATCTATCTCAAAAAAAAATTCATTGCTGATTTAAACATGTTTATAGAAAGATTTCTTGTAAAGATCAAATCATCAACATACAAGCAAATAATTAAAGTTTGACCTTGCTCATTGAATTTGGTGTATAGTGTAGGATCACTACTACTTCTATTGAATCAATTATGTATCATGTATGAATCTATCTTGTTGTACCATGCTCTTGGTGCTTGCTTTAATCCATAAAATGTCTTCTTTAACCTGCAAACCTTGTCTACATATCCTTTTACTTCATATCCTGGTGGATGCTGCACATAAACTTCTTCTTCCATATTACCATTCAATAAAGTTTATTTCACATCCATTTGAGAAACCTTCCATTTGTTTTGAGCTACAATTGCTAGTACCATTCTAGTAGTATCAAGTCTTGCTACAGGTTTAAAATTTTCATTGTAATCAATTCCATATTCTTGTGCAAATCCCTTAGCTACTAACATTTCCTTATATTTGTCAACTTCTCCATTTTCCTTATATTTGGTTTTATAAATCCATTTCTCACCTATGCAATCTTTATCCTTAGGTAAATCAACTAGATCCCATGTATCATTTTTCTCAATTGATCATACTTCATCATTCGTTGAATTAATCCAATGTTCTTCATTAATTACATCCTCAAAGTATATAGGATCTTGGGAAAATAAAAAAAAATTGATTGCAAATCTATCATATCTCCTTGATCATATATTTCATGAAGGCTTCTAGTCTTTTGGCCTCTTAGTCTTGGTCTCAATGATGCAAGTGTAGGATTTGAGTCATTACTTACTTGTGGACTTGATGATTTTTCTTGCTTAACTCGGCTTTGTGAGTTTTCTCCTTGTGATGTTCCTTCTTGCTGATTTGATTTTTCTCTTTGTTCTGATTTGTCTCCTTGACCTTTTTCATTTTGGTCTTCATAAGGCATTATTGTTGTTCCTGTAATTGTTTGGTCTGTATTGCCATCCCAAGATTCTTCTTCTTTGAATACAACATCTCTACTTACAACAACTTCCTTATTTATAGGATTAAACAATTTATATGCCTTAGAGTGTTCATATAACCAATAAAGATGCATTTTTCACTTTTATCATCCAGTTTATTTTTTGTTTCTTTAAGCACATGTGCATATGCAGTACACCTAAATATTCTAAAATGAGAAACACTATGACGCTTACCACTCCATGCTTGTTGTGGAATCATGTTCCTCATAATCTTTGTTGGAATCCTAATCAATATATAGATTACACAAGTGGTTTCTTTAGCCTAATATTCATTTGATATATTCTTGTCTTTCAACATGATCCTTGTCATCTCCATGATTATATGATTCTTCCTTTCTGCAACACCATTCTGCTGAGGTGTGTACCTTGCAGTGAACTGCTTCTTTATTCCATGATACCTACAATAATCCAAAAACTCATTCGAATTGTATTCTCCTCCTCTATCTATTCTCAATACCTTTATGGATTGGTCGCTTTGTTTCTCAACCAATGCTTTGAACTCCCTGAACTTTCCAAATGCCTCGGATTTATATTTGAGAAAATAAACTCATGTTTTTCTATTATAATCATCAATGAATTTTCAAAAATAAATGTTCCCCCCTAATGATGGTGTTTTCATTGGACTACATATATCTATATGCACAATTTTTAATGGTGCCCGAGCTCTATATGACATTCCCTTTGGAAAACTCTCTCTATGTTTCTTAGCCAAAATACAACTTTCACATAAGTTAAATGGTGCTTCAATAGGAGGTAAACCTCTTACCATTTCATTTTTTTACAACAAACTCAATCCTTTAAAGTTTAGATGAAAATACCTCAAATGACATACCCATGCTTGATCTTGACTTGATTCCTTGAAACTTGTTGCATTCTCCTCAATTATTTTACTTTTTATGCGAAGTGGGAACATTATGTTATTTTTCATTTCAAATTTTGCAATCGCCATGTTACTTGGTTAAATATCAAATATTGTGAAAACATTATCCTTAAAGATAACTCTATAACCCTTTTGAATAAGTTGTCTCAAACTTAGGAGATTATGTTTTAAACCAGGTACAAAATAAACATCGGGAATAGTTTTCTTACCAAGTTTTGTTATCACATTAATTCCACCTTTTTCCATGGATTTAACTATGTCATCATTCCCCAATTTGATTTCTAATTTAACTAATGTATCCATATTCTTAAACAACTCTTTGTTTCCAATCATTTGATTGCTACAACCACTATCTAGAAACCAAATGTTACTAGAACTTTCTTGAGCTACATCACGTGTAATAAATACAGACCCTGAATTACTTTCAAAAAAAATTTGCATTTTGTTTGTTTATATCAGATTGTTTCTTTTGGCATTCATTAGCAAAGTGACCATATTTCTTGCAGTAGTAACATTACAAGTTTGATTTATCATACCTTTGTGATGCCTGATTGTTATTGCATCCCTTTGAGCTGAAATTTTGATTTCTCCTTCCTCCTAGATCTGGACTATGTCTTTCTTCTCTTCGAAAATTGTTTCTTCCTCTTCCTCTTCATCTTCATCATTTTTTATTTGAATGCGTGCTTCAATGAAGTATTTCATTCCTATTTATCTTGTCTTCATAATTTTTTAATGAACCAACCAACTCATCTATAGAAAATTTAGTCAAATCCTTGGATTCCTCAATTACCACAAAAATTACATCAATTTTTTTAGGAAAACATCTTAAAATATTTTCTACAACCTTTTGATCGGTTAGCTCATCACCAGTTTGTCTGATTTGATTAACCAAATCCATAACACAATATGTGAATTGATCTACTATTTTAGAATCTTTCATCTACAAATTTTCAAATTCTTTTCTAAGTGCTTGCAATCTGGCATTTTTTACCTTACTCGTACCTTGATATGACATATCTAGGATGTCCCATGCTTTTTTGGTTGTCATAGTTGGCTTAATCCTTCCAACAATTGACTCATCTAATCCTTGTGCAATGATCTGCAAAGCCTTCTTATTTTTCTGCCTTTTTTTTGTAAGAATATTCACATCATCTGAACTCAAGGTAAACTCATCTTTAGGTTCAGTATAACCATTAATAACTATGTCTGATAATTCACATGAATCAAATGCCAATTTCTTTCTAAAATCACAATTATCATACTTTTTACCAAAAAATATTGGTATTATTGGTTGATTTATAATAAATGCCATACCTGATTAATTTTTTAAGAAAATAATACCAATATAAGTCTTCTTTCAAAACCTCGACCAATTACTCAGCTAGCTTTCCGTGTGCCTCGGCCTCGTCCAACAAACTAGTCAGCAAAACCAGGGGGCTCGGCTCCTGTTTAGCAAACTAGTCACATCCAACTTCAAATAGCAAAGAATAAATTCCATACAGGTGCAAACAACTATGTCCAAAAAAATTAGAGGGATGCCTTCATGTTCTCTTCCTCAAAATTGCTAATGCTCTGATACCAATTTGATGTGGGAAGAGACAGAAAAAAATAAAAACTAAAACTAAATGTTGTTGTGCTACGGCACAATCCAATTTTATTGCCTTCCTTTCTTATCTAAAACAATTGCATTCACCTCCATTTTATAGAGGTCTTTAGAAGAATACATAAATATTTGGAATCCTCTTTCTTCCCCATTAAGCATACACTTTCCTCATAGACAAATCTAGGATAAATCATAATGTTCTGGACATGTTGACTGGTAGAAATTACCAGAACATTTTGGTGGGTTTGACTGGAAAAAATTACCAAATAGTTCCAGTGGGTTTGACTAGTATATATTACCAGATCATTCTAGCATGAAGCATATGTGGATCACTTTGCACATATGAAAGTTATCTCAATATGACATGAGCTGGACATGCGCGATCAATTACTAGTGGAAAGGCATGCTATGAAGATATACTCTTAAATATTTAGTCTCAAATTTCTCTTGTGTAAATGAAGCACAGTATAACTTCTTCCAAGACCTACGAGGATCATACTCACAACACTTACTATTGGAAATTAATAAAATTATGATCGATATGGGGATAGAAACCTTCCCTTCGGAAGAATAAACATTCCACGGCATGAGCAACGCAGGACATAAGAAGGACAGGACGGCATCATAAATAATTTATGAATACTACATACAAGCATACCCTTAGGAGGAAGCGATTTGAAGAGAAAAGTAACAATGAAACATAAAGGGAGCTGACACAGATTCACAATTCATCTTGAGGAATTACAGGAGAACCAAAAACATTATTTGTGGCAGGCAGATAGCAACAAGCTCAGATATCTCAAGAAAGGAATCAAAATGCGTTAGGAGAATTTACGGGATCCAGAGAACGATGAATAATGATATAACGTAGATGAAATCTTGATCCAATTGTTCACGCATGCTCACACAATTGGACCAACTAATACAGAATAGGTTTTGATAGAAATTTTTAATGATGTAAAATTCAAGTGGGTGAAGCAGAAGGAGAATTCATATAGTAGTTTACCACATGTGTTAGAATCATTGCAATCAACACGAAAGTGACAACTATTAAATCCTAATATATAAAAGGCACAATGATTTGGGATGGATAATACCTATACAATGTAACACCAATCATTACAGGGGTGTAAGGGAATATAGGGCACATTCGGTCGTGGGAAACAATCATTCCCCTGCAAGTGGTAGAAAAAGTTGGAACGTTGCGCCTATAATGACTAACCCCATATAAAGAGGGGTTGCAAACATTACACACTAGGTATCCATGCTAAAGATATATTACTAAATGTATCTACATTTACCGTTGTATCACGGGGTTGAGAATGTCGCAAAGCATGTCCTCAAATGCAAACTAATATGACGAGAAAAGGGTACTACTTCCTCAGAAAGAAAGGAAATGTAGTTTGCACTAAAATGTTTGGGAGTTCCCACACCTGTTATAGGAAACATGACCCATCCTAAGCCATAGTGGATTATGATCAACTTAAGGAATCATTTTTAATAGAATTTGATATCCCAAAGTTTGAGCATCAGCGTATTTTGGTTCTCAAAGAAATCAAGCAAGAGCTCACAGAGAGTGTAAAAGCCTATGATGCGTATTTCAAAACTCCCATCTCTAAAATTTTATACGAAATACATCCTACACAACATGCACAATGGTTTGTTTGAGGATTCTTCTACCATTTAGGTGTGTATTGTCACGCAAGACTTTCACCAATCCATGATACGTGTTAGAAGAATCCTTGCGCGTTAAAGCAATAGGAAGTCTTAACACTAGTTTCAGCCCATTTATGGAGGCAAATATTAATTCAATAGAAACACAATTGGAGAAGCTAACAGTGAATAACACCAACACAATGCACAGTGTAATTTGGTGAATTGATTACAACTGAAAGGACACACCAAAAATACATTCCCACGTAAAATTTTGAAGGTCATGTTTATCGCATGTGAAATATGTGAAGGTAACTGTAGTGCCCACTTCCCTTTGACACCTTTTATATATTAATCATGATTGATTATATTATGGACATGATTATGGACTTTATTATAGTATGATGTTAGATGTTAGATCATGGATTATTGTTGACTTGATTCAGTTATGATGCATGATGATTATTAGAGACATTTTGGATATTGATGTTGATATACTGTTTGACATGGTTATACTATGGATGTTGTTTGGACATGTGATATTTGGATATTGTGAGTAGACCTAGAAATGGAAATTATTTGATGATGATATAGTTGTTGAGTAAAATTTCAAATGATCTTGTTGGTTGCTTGGATGTTGTTGTGATCCATATATCTAGATGATTTTGGAATTTTATTTATATTATTTTGGATGTTCTGATATGGCCACGAGGCCGAAGGAGGTATTCGTGTTTTGCAGGTTAAAATATCACAACAAACATCGGGGGATTGGAGACCAACCACATTGGAATTCTAGATGAATTCAACAAGGTCACCATGGCAACTAGTATTTGTTTGTGCGTGTTTGTGTGTGTTAGGGATTCCCATGGGGGGATCACCTTTAAATGTGACCAAGGGGTTATGTGTATTTATTTATTGGTTCCTTTGTTTATGTTTGCATGTGTTTATTTTGTGGTGCATTGACCCTTTCATTATTCATTAAATGGTGTGTAATATTGTGAGTAATCATGTTGTTAAGTTAATTAATTAAAATATGTCATAAGAAAGTAATTAATAGAGTTGTTGGCCTTGAATTAAAGTGTTGTAAGAGATGTGTAAGTGATGTGTAAGTTAACTTTTGAGTGTGAAACACTCCACCTTCTTGGAAATTCGAATTTGTCCTTGAAGGCTGATTTTGGAGGCTTGTGGGACAAGTTAAACTTGTCCCATACCTCTTAAATTCATTTACCAACCATACCTATGGTTGGAGGGTTGATTTTAGACTTTTATAATGCATTTGTGTAAGTCAAATTGTAAGTTTTAATTGCACTTTTCTTACATGGTTTAATTTCAGTCCTTTGGGGTGTGGGTTGGATTTGAGTATGTAAGTAAACTGTCATATTATTCACCCACCTATTTATTATGCATTGGAGAATGAAGTTGACTTTTGGGGTTGGGGTTGAGGATGTGTGATGTGGCATCCTACATGGATCCACCTCATCCTCTTCCCTTCCCTCTTCTATAAAATTTGAATTCCTTGCCTTGTTTTGGGTTGCTTCACTTTGGAGACTTCATTCTTGGGTGAATTCCTTGTTGTTTTGGGAGCTCTTGCTTTTGGAGAAGTTTGAAGATTGTTGCATGCTTGTTGTTTGGTGGATTTTTGGATTGTTTTCTTGGAAACAACTATTGTTTGGAACTTGGGAAACTCCATCATGGAGAGGTAAGAGCTTGGCTCTTGAAATGCTCTTCTTTTATGAATGTAAATGTTAATGTGTGAATGTTTTGGCATGTTTGTGGGTTGTTGGGTAGATGGCCTAGGAATGGTGTAGGAGAAGACTATGGGGTTTATTTTGTGGGAGGCACAAGTGTGTTTTAGGGAGGTATAAGGGTGGAGGGAGTTGGGATTTGGGTTCCACCTTACAAAGAAATAGCTTGCATTTCTTTACTCGTTATGGGGTGCCATAAGAGGTTGGGGAGGCATAAGGAAATGTGAGGAATAAGGGGTACTTGGGGGAGGCATAAGGAATGTCAGGGTTTTGATATACTATATTTTGGTGGTTTGTAATTCAGGTGGTGATACCCATTTCCCCTTTTGGGAGGCATAAGAAGCATCCCCCATAGTTTCTTGCTCCTTTGGCTTGCTTGATGAAGCCTCAGTAATGTTTGTCATGCTTTAATGTAGTTGTAAACTACATTCTGTTTTGGACTGTGTTTTTATTGTGAAAATGTTGCTTGTGTGTTTGTGGAAGCCTGTTGTTGCCATGAGTTGGATCACATCTTTTATTGCATTGTGGTTGGGGCTCGGGGGCCAATGAAGAAGGATGGATTCTCCTTTTCATTGGATGTCTTGGTTGGGTGGAGAGCATTGCCTTTCCCCTGCTCTTGTGGTGATCAAATTAGAAGAATGTGAAATCTGCATGTTGCTGTTCTGGAGCTGAGAAAAAGATAGTTTGATAGTTCCTTGTGAAATGAAACCATATTGTAACCTTTCCCACTTGAAGTGGATGAACTTGTAAATGTTTGTAATGGAAAGATGTTGTATTGATTTGAAAGTTGTATATTGTAATGTGAAAGAGATAAACTTTGTTTTCAGCGTTTGAAGGAATGTGAAAGAATTGTATTCTGTATGAGGAATTTGAGGAATGAAAGAAAAGTTGTAAAGTTGTATTTGAAATCAATAAAGGATTGCACTACCTTCCTCAAATTGCATCATTGTATTGAATTTGATCATCTAAATGTGAGTTGTAATCTCTGTTTGAAAGAAAGAAATGCGTATGAAGGAAGTGTAATACTCTGTCTTTTGAAATATGTAAAATTTGGAAATCAGAGATGTATTTTAGCTTTTGAATAGTTGAATTGAATCAACTAAATGTATTAGATTAGAATTGGAATGAATTCTAATACTTGGAAGATGAAAATGGTGAATAGATCCTTTAAAATTTGATCTTTGTTTTGTATTTTCAAACTGGCAAATACTTTATCCAAAAATGCACAGTTTGAACCTGCAACAATGAAATAACAAATTAAATGATTAAATTGAAGTAGTATGCCCTAAAATGAATTCAATTGGACAAAAATACTTAAGGAATTCCTTAGAAAACTTAGCAAAATTGGGCTCAAACCATTTCACTGTCGTTTTGCTGTCAAGGTTGTTTTTTTCAAATTGGAGTCAATAAAACAAACTTACCTTCCAAATCCATCCTAAATCCATCTAAGAATAGTTCTCCATGTCTAATTGACATGTTGAGAGAGGAAGAAGGACAATTGATTAAAATTTCATAAGTTAAAATTTACTAGCTTGCCTTTTAAAAGCCTACAGATCATTTTCTTGAAATTGACTCCTTAAAATTTATCAAAATAAAAATTTAATGATTCTTGTGTAAAGAGGACGTCGAGATATTTCCAGAAAGTCCTCGTTTTCCAAAAACTGAGCTCTCTATCAAAAGTTATGGCCTTCTGAAGTTTTTCTTCATTTGGCGTCAAAAAAATAATTCTAACTGTAAAAAAAAAAAAAATTTCCTTGGCGGACCCGCGGGCCTAATTTTCCCTTAGCGCTTTTGGTCAAAAAATGCCAAAGGAACCACGTGGCCCCACGAGGCTTGGCTAACCCGCAGGCCTTTTTTTTGGTCAAAAAATTTTCTGAAAGAAAAATTTTGGAAAAATTTCCCCCGCAGACCCTGCCGCCCCACTTTTGCCCTTTGGTTGTCTTTCGGGGGTCCGCAACATTAAACTTTTTTGGGAAAATTTTCCTAATTTTCCCTGCCCCCGCCAGCCCCCAGCAATCAGAGGCTGCCACGTGGCACCACGAGGCATTGGCAGAGGAGCGGATCCCTTTTTAACTTAGCGTTTCAGAAAATTTTTGGGAAAATTTTCCTAAGTTTCCTCCGCCTCCTTGCCGGCCCGCAACCAATCAGAGCTCAACACATGGTGCCTTGGGCATTGCAGAGGCACGGACCATTTTGATCCCTAGTGCTTTTCGGCCGAAAAGACATAATGTCTTAAATCACTCCGACATGGCCCGATTTTCCACCGGGGTGTTGTAAAGCCGACACGTGTCCTCTTCGGGCTCGCGGGGTGCAGAGGTAAATCGTGCTTTTTCCCCGAAGAAGGAAAATGTGCCAAATTTTCTCCCCGCTCCGCCAGCCCCGCATGGGAAAATTTTCTTCCCTAGGCCCACAAGCCCGCTCTTGGGAAAATTTTCCTCCCAAGGTCCGTCGGCCTATAACTTGAGAAATATGAGGAGTTAGGAGGACTTCTTTATATCATTGGAAAGGTGAGGAAATTTCCTATCCAATGGGAATGTTTTAGGGAAGTTTTGAGAGTGTTAATTCTAAGAAAAATCAAGTTGAAGCTTTTAAGCTAGTTAGAGAGTGGTGTAGTGTGAAATTACCCTCTTAACCTAATTGAACTTTCTAACCCTAAATTTTGACCTTGTGACCTTTAATAATTGTTAATAAAGAAAAAAAAATATAATCTAGTAAATTAGTATTGATCTGGAACCTTGTTTGTGACAACTGTTGTCTTGTAACCTGGTTGAAGACACTTTTAAACAAAAAAAATTATTCCATAATTTTCCTATCTAATCCTAGGTTGTTCCTTGGGTCTCAAGTGGGTTGTTTTTATGGGCGTTACACTTGGTATCAGAGCAGTGGTTCAAAATCTTGGGCCATTGGGCACACTAGAAAACTTGAGACATGAACCTTAAACCTAGCACACTTTTAAATCTAGAAAACAACTTAGTTTAGAAATTACATATTTTAGTAAACATGGAAACTGAATAAAACTTAGAAAGATGAACTAATTCTCACCTTGGTCTGTGCAGGAGGCACAGATGGGACGAGGGGTATTTTCACATAGACCTAGACTTACCACCACCAGATCATGTTGTAGCAGCCATCCTACCACATATTTTGTAGACTCTTCAGGATGTTAATGCCGCTCTACATGGAGGATCAGTAGGAGGACATGCAGCCAGACATGATAGAGTCACTTCCATTGAGGGTCATGTATCTCCTCGACCCAGTGAGGAGCATGGAGGAGAGAACTTCCATGCAGAGTCAGCCAGAGTAGAGTCACCATAGAGGGGACAGGGTGACTGAGTTTCAGGACATAGGAGAGAGGTCTCGGAGCCCTAGGCTTAGGGATGAGCATACAGAGAGGCCTAGAGGCCATCAGACCACAACTGCAGATCACATCAGGGAGATCCTGAAGCTTTGGCCATCACATTATTCTGGTGACATAGGTGGATTTCAGGCAGAGGCCTGGTTAGTGAGCTTGAGTGGGTGCTTCAAGCTCTGTCCTTGTTCTAGCAACATGAAAGCTTGTGTTGCGATCCATCTACTGAGGGATGGAGCTGGTGTCTGGTGGTAGACAGAGGAGTAGAAGCTCCATGTTGATTCTGAGACAGTTACCTGGGAGCTCTTTGAGGAGCATTTTAGGAGTAGATACTTGTCACGGAGGTTCATACAGCAGCAGATAGATGAGTTCCATGACCTCCGATAGGCATCTCTTACAGTGGCTGAGTATGAGAGTAGATTTCTGGATCTACTCCAGTATGTTGATTACATGCAGGATGAGCAGGTGTGGATCCATAGGTTCATCTGGGGCCTGAATCTAGACATTGGAGGTGCAGTGTGGATCCATTGTCCACAGACATTAGCTGAGGCCTGTCGAGAAGGCCTATATAGCAGAGGAGACTCGGGGAAAGACCCAATAGGCTAGAGACCGAGTCCGGAGCCGCATACAACAGATGTAGGACAACAGATCGAGGGGGTCAGTACCTCTTCCTCATGGTGGATAGGGTTCAACACAGTCATCTTTTAGACCATAGTAGCAGTAGCAGCACAGTCCCACCCACCTTATAGACCTCCACAGAGGTTTGATGCATAGAGAGGTCAGAGTATGGGGCCTCCTCCTAGGGGTCCCATCAGGACACAGGGTGCCCAGAGAGCTCACTCAGTAGGAGCTCACCAGTAGAGACCTCAGCAAACCACAGTCTGGATCATCAGGATCCACACCACAGACCTCTAGAGTACCGGACTGGACCTACTACATAGGGGAGAGGATCAGGTGGTTGTTTTGGGTGTGGTGTTACTAGACATTTTTGGAGAGACTACCCACAGAACCCTAATAACAAGGGTAAGACACAGATCTCAGAGCCTACTGTTGGTGATATGGGGTGTAGTCATAGGATGTATGCAGTGGTCAAGAACCACCAGGAAGAGCATCAGAGTATAGTTATTGAGACTACAGGTAACATTGGAGGCATTCCTACCTCCATTTTGTTTGATTCTGGTTCTTCTGATTCTTTTATTGCACCATCTTTAGTAGAGTGATGCAAGGCTGGTGGTAGTTAGGTAGGGTCATAGTTGGGATGTTGAGATGGCTTCTGGAGCCAAGATCTCTGTAGACTCCTTAGTTAAGGAGTGTGTGGTGGATTTGGGACCTTTCACCACTACCTCAGATCTTTGTATCCTTCCGTTGGGATCTTATGGAGTCATCTTGGGCATGGACTGGTTATCTGCACACAGAGCTAGAGTGGATTGTTACCACAAGATCATATCTTGCACAGATGATCTAGGAGTGGAGGCAGTGATAGTGGGGGTCAGGAGACCCGTTTCTATTCGCACCATCTCTGCTATGCAGCTTAAGCAGTGTGTGTGACGATGGGGTTGTCAGATGTATGTTGTTACAGTCAGTGACAGATCAGAGGATGGGTCTAGTGGACCATCGCTAGATGATCATCCCATTTTGAGAGAGTTTGCAGATGTCTTTCCAGGGGAGCTACCAGGGTTACCACCCCCACGTGAGATTGATTTTCATATAGATCTAGTTCTGGGAGTAGAGCCTATCTCATGAGCACCTTACCAGATGACTACCCTGAGCTCTGTGAGCTCAAGTTACAGCTTGAGGGCCTTCTGGAGAAGGGCCTAATTCATCCTAGCATGTCCCCTTGGGGTGCACCGGTGATCTTTGTAAAGAAGAAGGATGGATCCTTGTGGTTGTGTATTGATTACCGCCAGCTGAATAAGGTAACGATCAAGAATCGTTATCCCCTTCCACGCATTGATGATTTGTTTGATCAGATGAAGGGAGCCACAACTTTCTCTAAGATAGACCTTAAGTCAGGCTACCATCAGCTGAGGATTTCGGAGGCGGACATTCATAAGACCTGCCTTCCGTACGAGATATGGCCACTATGAGTTCACAGTGGTACCTTTTGGTTTGACTAATGCCCCCGCAGTATTTATGAGTTTGATGAATGGGGTATTCAGGACTTTCTTAGATCGCTTCGTGCTCATCTTCCTTGATGAAATTTTGATTTACTCACGTATATGTGAGGAGCATGAGGGGCACCTTCGCCAGGTTCTTCAGTGTCTTGAGAGCAGCAGCTTTATGGGAACTTGGAGAAGTGTGCATTCTTTCAGACGGAGGTGCAGTATTTGGGACATATCATTTCTAGGGAAAGGTATCACCATCAATCCTTCCAAGATTAGAGCTATTATGGATTGGCCAGCACCCACTACTATGACAGAGGTGTGCAGCTTCATGGGACTAGCAGGTTACTACAGGAGATTTGTTCAGGACTTCTCTCAGATTGCGCACCCCATCACTTCCCTTCAACGGAAAGGGAAGAAGTTTTTTGGTCAGACAGGTGTGAGTAGGCCTTCAGGACACTGAAGGAATGCCTCACTACAACACCTATCCTTGTAGTGCCAGATCCACAGGGTGAGTTTTTTCATTTGCACATGGATGCTTCTTTAGTAGGGCTTGGAGGTGTGTTGATGCAGGAGGGCAGAGTAGTGGCTTTTGAGTCTCGCAAACTCAAGGATTATGAGCTTAATTATCTGACTCATGATCTTGAGCTTGTGGTAGTTGTGCATGCTTTGGTTCGATGGAGGCACTTTCTGCTTGGTCAAAGATTCACACTCAGGACAGATCACTTGAGTCTTTGCCACCTCTTCACGCAACCCAATCTCAATGCTCGTCATCAGCAGCGTTGGATGGAGTTGCTTTGTGAGTATGATATGGAGATAGAGCATGTGAAGGGGAAGGAGAATGTGGTGGCAGATGCTCTCAGCAGATGGAGACATGTGATTATGGCCACTTCAGTGGGCACAGATTTGTGGAGTAGGATTCTTCAGCAGCTTCCTCTTGACAGCTTCTACATTGCAGTTTGAGCAGAGATCGAGTCTAGAGACCCCTTGAAGGGAATTTTGATGGTTTCTCACTAGAGGTAGATGGCCTTCTCAGGCACAGAGGTCAGATTTATGTTCCTAGAGATGGAGGCTTGAGGCAGGACATTTTGACAGAGGCACATCATGCACCCTATTCAGCCCATCCGGGGGTGAAGAAGATGCACGCTACTTTGAGACAGTTGTATCACTGGAGAGAACTTCACAGAGACGTGGCTCAGTTTGTGTCATGATGTTTAGAGTGCCAGAAAGTGAAGGTCTGAGCATCAACATCCAGCTGGCCTTCTCTTTCCTCATGCTATACCGGAGTGGAAATGGGACACCATTTCCATGGACTTCATTGTTGGGCTACCGATGTCGAGATATCACCATGATGCCATCATGGTCATGGTTGATAAATTGACAAAAGTGGCTCACTTTTCTCCAGTGAAGACCACTTATACAGCTAGTGCAGTGGCATGGGTATATCTTGATGAGATTGTCAGGTTACACGGGATTCTGTGGAAGATCATTAGTGACCGTGATCCTTTGTACACTTCCCATTTTTGGACTACCATGCAGTATGCCCTCGGGACAAAGATCAATTTCAGTACAACATATCACCCTGAGACAGATGGGACAGACTGAGTGGGTGAATCAGATTTTAGAGGATATGCTCAAGATGTATGTGATGGATCAACAGTCTAGATGGGAGGAGTACCTGTGCTTGGTGGAGTTTTCCTACAATAATAGTTTTCAGAGTTCTATAGGCATGGCTCCTTTTCAGGATTTGTATGGTAGAGAGTGCAGGACACCTCTTAGTTGGGACAGGTTAGAGGACAGGGTTTCTCTTGGACCAGCTTTGTTGCGGGACATGGAGCAGCAGGTGGTTTTGATCAGACAGAGACTGCAGGAGGCACAGGATAGGAAGAAGAAGTATGCAGATCAGCATAGGACTGATCATAGTTTTGATGTGGGCATGAAGGTGTTCCTTCATGTCAGGCCACACAAGAGCCCTATCCATTATGGAAAAGGTTCTAAGTTAGCTCCTAGATTCATGGGTCCTTTTGAGATCTTGGAGCGTATCGGCCCTTTGGCCTACCATCTAGCATTGCCACCTAGCTTGTCTCACGTACATGATGTGTTTCATGTTTCAGTTCTTAGGAGATATGTTGCCGATCCTTCTCATGTGTTAGATTGGACATCATTGCAGGTGCAGGATCAAGGGGCAGGTGATGGTGGAGCCCATTTGCATCCTAGATCACAGGACCCTGGGCCTTCGGGGTAGAGAGGTTGATCAGGTCTGGGTGTAGTGGGACAGATATGATGAGACTGCAGCTACATGGGAGGATGCTACTTTGCTACGAGTTCAGTTTCCACATTTGTTCCAGTGACTTCCAGGAGGAAGTCGAGTCTAAGGGGAGGGGGATGTAGTGCCCACTTCCCTTTGACACCTTTTTGATACTAATCATGATACTGCTGATTATATTATGGACATGATTATGGACTTTATTATAGTATGATGTTAGATGTTAGATCATGGATTATTGTTGACTTGATTCAGTTATGATGCATGATGATTATTAGAGACATTTTGGATATTGATGTTGATATACTGTTTGACATGGTTATACTATGGATGTTGTTCGGACATGTGATATTTGGATATTGTGAGTAGACCTAGAAATGGAAATTATTTGATGATGATATAGTTGTTGAGTAAAATTACAAATGATCTTGTTGGTTGCTTGGATGTTGTTGTGATCCATATATCTAGATGATTTTAGAATTTTATTTATATTATTTTGGATGTTCTGATATGGCCACGAGGCCAAAGGAGGTATTCATGTTTTGCAGGTTAAAATATCACAACAAACATGGGGGATTGGAGACCAACCACATTGGAATTCTAGATGAATTCAACAAGGTCACCATGGCAACTAGTATTTGTTTGTGCGTGTTTGTGTGTGTTAGGGATTCCCATGGGGGGATCACCTTTAAATGTGACCAAGGGGTTATGTGTATTTATTTATTGGTTCCTTTGTTTATGTTTTCATGTGTTTATTTTGTGGTGCATTGACCCTTTCATTATTCATTAAATGGTGTGTAATATTGTGAGTAATCATGTTGTTAAGTTAATTAATTAAAATATGTCATAAGAAAGTAATTAATAGAGTTGTTGGCCTTGAATTAAAGTGTTGTAAGAGATGTGAGTGATGTGTAAGTTAACTTTTGAGTGTGAAACACTCCACCTTCTTGGAAATTCGAATTTGTCCTTGGAGGCTGATTTTGGAGGCTTGTGGGACAAGTTAAACTTGTCCCATACCTCTTAAATTCATTTACCAACCATACCTATGGTTGGAGGGTTGATTTTAGACTTTTATAATGCATTTGTGTAAGTCAAATTGTAAGTTTTAATTGCACTTTTCTTACATGGTTTAATTTCAGTCCTTTGGGGTGTGGGTTGGATTTGAGTATGTAAGTAAACTGTCATATTATTCACCCACCTATTTATTATGCATTGGAGAATGAAGTTGACTTTTGGGTTGGGGTTGAGGATGTGTGATGTGGCATCCTACATGGATCCACCTCATCCTCTTCCCTTCCCTCTTCTATAAAATTTGAATTCCTTGCCTTGTTTTGGGGTTGCTTCACTTTGGAGACTTCATTCTTGGGTGAATTCCTTGTTGTTTTGGGAGCTCTTGCTTTTGGAGAAGTTTGAAGATTGTTGCATGCTTGTTGTTTGGTGGATTTTTGGATTGTTTTCTTGGAAACAACTACTGTTTGGAACTTGGGAAACTCCATCATGGAGAGGTAAGAGCTTGGCTCTTGAAATGCTCTTCTTTTATGAATGTAAATGTTAATGTGTGAATGTTTTGGCATGTTTGTGGGCTGTTGGGTAGATGGCCTAGGAATGGTGTAGGAGAAGACTATGGGGTTTATTTTGTGGGAGGCACAAGTGTGTTTTAGGGAGGTATAAGGGTGGAGGGAGTTGGGATTTGGGTTCCACCTTACAAATAAATAGCTTGCATTTATTTACTCATTATGGGGTGCCATAAGAGGTTGGGGAGGCATAAGGAAATGTGAGGAATAAGGGGTACTTGGGGAGGCATAAGGAATGTCAGGGTTTTGATATACTATATTTTGGCAGTTTGTAATTCAGGTGGTGATACCCATTTCCCCTTTTGGGAGGCATAAGAAGCATCCCCCATAGTTTCTTGCTCCTTTGGCTTGCTTGATGAAGCCTCAGTAATGTTTTTCATGCTTTAATGTAGTTGTAAACTACATTCTGTTTTGGACTGTGTTTTTATTGTGAAAATGTTGCTTGTGTGTTTGTGGAAGCCTGTTGTTGCCATGAGTTGGATCACATCTTTTATTGCATTGTGGTTGGGGCTCGGGGGCCAATGAAGAAGGATGGATTCTCCTTTTCATTGGATGTCTTGGTTGGGTGGAGAGCATTGCCTTTCCCCTACTCTTGTGGTGATCAAATTAGAAGAATGTGAAATCTACATGTTGTTGTTGTTCTGGAGCTGAGAAAAAGATAGTTTGATAGTTCCTTGTGAAATGAAATCGTATTGTAACCTTTCCCACTTGAAGTGGATGAACTTGTAAATGTTTGTAATGGAAAGATGTTGTATTGATTTGAAAGTTGTATATTGTAATGTGAAAGAGATAAACTTATTTTCAGTTTTTGAAGGAATGTGAAAGAATTGTATTTTGTATGAGGAATTTGAGGAATGAAAGAAAAGTTGTAAAGTTGTATTTGAAATCAATAAAGGATTGCACTACCTTCCTCAAATTGCATCATTGTATTGAATTTGATCATCTAAATGTGAGTTGTAATCTCTGTTTGAAAGAAAGAAATGCGTATGAAGGAAGTGTAATACTCTGTCTTTTGAAATATGTAAAATTTGGAAATCAGAGATGTATTTTAGCTTTTGAATAGTTGAATTGAATCAACTAAATGTATTAGATTAGAATTGGAATGAATTCTAATACTTGGAAGATGAAAATGGTGAATAGATCCTTTAAAATTTGATCTCTGTTTTGTATTTTCAAACTGGCAAATACTTTATCCCAAAATGCACAGTTCGAACCTGCAACAATGAAATAAAAATTAAAATGATTAAATTGGAAGTAATAGATCTAAATGAATTCAATTGGACAAAAATACTTAAGGAATTTCTTAGAAAACTTAGCAAACTCGGGCTCAAATCGTTTCACTGTCGTTTTGCTGTCAAAGTTGTAAATTTTCAAATTGGAGCTCAATAAAACAAATTTACCTTCCAAATCCATCCTAAATCCATCTAAGAACAATTCTCCATGTCTAATTGACATGTTGAGAGAGGAAGAAGATCAATTGATTAAAATTTCATAAGTTAAAATTTACCAGTTTGCCTTTTAAAAGCCTGCAGATCATTTTCTTGAAATTGACTCCTTAAACTTTATCAAAATCAAAATTTAATGATTCTTGTGTAAAGAGGAGGTCGAGATATTTCCATAAATTCCTTGTTTTCCCAAAACTGAGCTCTCTATCAAAAGTTATGGCCTTCTGAAGTTTTTCTTCATTTGGCATCAAAAAAATAATTCTAACTGTAAAAAAAAAATTGGGAAAAAATTCCTAGGCGGACCCACGGGCCCGAATTTTCCCTTAGCACTTTTTGTGAGGAAAAATGCCCAATTTTCCCACCACTCTACTAACCTGCAATCAAATCACCTATGTCCAATTTTGGAAAAATTCCCCCCCGCCACCCCGCTTTTGCCCTTTGGTTATCTTTCGCAAGTCTGCAACTTTAAACTTAGCCTTTAAAAAATTTTGGGAAAATTTTCCTAATTTTCCCCGCCAACCCACAGCCAATCAGAGGCTACCATGTGGCACCATGAGGTGTTGGTAGAGGAGCGGATCCCTTTTTAACTTAGCATTTTGGAAAATTTTTGGGAAAATTTTCTAAGTTTCCTCCGCCTCTGCACCGGCTCGCAACCAATCAGAGCTCGACACATGGCACCTTGGGCGTCGGTGGAGGCATAGACCATTTTGATCCCTAGCACTTTTCAGCTGAAAAATACATAATGTCTTAAATCACTCTGACGACCTGATTTTCTGCCGGGGTGTTGTAAAGCCGACATGTGTCCTCTTCGGGCTCGAGGTAAATCATGCTTTTTCCCCGGAAGGAAAATGTGCCAATTTTTCCCCGAAGAAGGAAAATGTGCTTCCCCAAATTTTCTCCCCGAAATTTCTCTACGAAGTCCCGTGCATGGGAAAATTTTCTTCCCTAGGCCTGCAGGCCCGCTCTTGGGAAAATTTTCCTCCCAAGGTCCACCGGCCCATAACTTGAGAAATATGAGGAGTTAGGAGGACTTCTTTATATCATTGGAAAGGTGAGGAAATTTCCTATCCAATGGAAATATTTTAGGGAAGTTTTGAGATAATGTTAATTCATGAGAAAAATCAAGTTGAAACTTTTAAGCTAGTTAGAGAGTGGTGTAGTGTGAAATTACCCTCTTAACCTAATTGAACTTTCTAACCCTAAATTTTGACCTTGTGACATTTAATAATTGTTAATAAAGAAAAAAATATAATCTAGTAAATTGGTATTGATATAGAACCTTGGTTGTGACACTCCAAACAAGTCAAAGTAGTTGCCTATTATGTCAAAGTACATAAGTATGTCCCAATTTTTTGCATTTTTGTACGTCTAAACACAGGATTTTTTAACATCACTTAAATTGTAGAGGTAATTCACATAGCACCCACATAACGCGCATTGGATTTGGAGAACTAATTGCAAGGTGGAAGGACACACCAAAAATATGTTCCCGCCTAAAATTTTGAAGGCCATGCTTATCGCACGTGAAATATGTGAAGGTAACCATGATGCATTAAATTTTCTCTTACTACACCACTCCAAACAAGCCAAAGTAGTTGCCTATTATGTCAAAGCACATAAGTGTGCCCCATTTTTTGCAATTTTGTACCTCTAAACACAGGATTTTTTTACATCACTGAAATTGTAGCGGTAATTCCCATAAAACTACATATAATTGGAAGATGTTGTAAACTAATGAAATGTTGGATTTTGAATGTATAATGTATTGTGATTTTTGTTTTTCGAAAAAAAAAATAGTTATTTATTTCAAAGGTTGTTTCTTATTTTATAGTAGAGCTACATTGTGCCAACATCTTGTAATGTAGTCAAAACATATTTGTTTTCTATGAAATTTTAGATATTTATTCTAAACTTAATTATCTATTAGATTAATATTTTCTTGGATTTTTTAGAGATATATTTAACTTGTTATTTATTTTTTATTGAATACATTATTTGATTTAGATAATTATATATGTTTATGATGATATATCTCATTATTTATTTCAAATTTGATTTTTGTTTTCACGAGTGTAACGATAACATTAAAATTTAATAAAATATATATTTTAAAAAAATTGAAATGATTTATTATTTTTCATAGTGTCTCAAATGGGATGTACTGAATTTCCTAAAATACCATAGTTTAGAAATAATTAAAACTAGCAATCGCACGTGAAGTGTGTGATGTTATCATTGAAGGGGAAGTATAAGATAAGGTTGATTTTGATGGAGAAAAACATAAAAGGAGGAAAATGGGTATAGAAGAAGGGGTTAGAGGGAGGAGAAGCAATCATGAGAGGATAATATTGGGTGGAACAGTTTTATGGAAGTCATCATTCTTACGGCAAGGCACATAAGTAACATGTGTATTTTTTTGGTAATTATTGTAAAGAGATAGGAGATATTGTGTCCAGGTCATTGTGGCAATATAGTCTGGAGATGTATTAGAAAGCAAGGTGTTGACAATGAATATTTCAAAGGTAAACTTGCATTTCTTGGTTAAATCTCGAAGTCAACATATGTTTAAAAATTACTATTTTCCATAGAGGGTTCATTATGTTGTCGATGTCATGGTCATTTATGAGTATGCCCTCAAACAAGACATTGGTAGTATCCATCACTACAAGAGTGAAATGCATCAAGTGCAAAACCATTCCAATTACAAAGTAACCAATGAAATAAAAGCTTCCGGGACTCTGTTCGACGATCTTCATTTCAATATGGAGTGTTAGGCAGAGCTAGGTTTTCTCAAAAACCAAGCGAAGAGATTGTTAGCGAGGATGATGTTGTGGAAAAGGAAATTAGAGGAAGTGGGCAAGGTTTTAAGGAGGAGATGTGTGAACTTCAGCGATACCCACATGGAGACAGTCTTGCTACAATTAATTTTGGAACATGCCCTGCAGAAAGCCAACTTGTGAACACATGCATGGTGGAGATTAATTCAAGGTCGTTGATACGGGATAGGATATGGACAGACATGATGAAATGGAATCATAACAGTGTGTTATAAGGCACTAGGGTTTTCTACTTTTGTAACGCCTTTGGCCTAAAAAATCCCATTTTATGGCCAACCCTAGTTTTGTGGTCCGGTGAATTCGTTGTCCATTTTGGAGATGGAGAAAAACATTTCTCTTTAGTGAAAAATTTGAGGGAAATTCAACCCTCATTTGGAATTCAAAATTAGCTTGTAATACAAATATATTTCGATGTGTTGAGTCTTTCATTTAATTATTTGGCTATACAAAAATTGTTTCTTTCCATCTATAGATGTACATTGTTAATCAGTGATTTTTTTCACTACACAGAAAGTAAGATAAAATTGAAGGGTTTTCGGATTTTTTGGTGAATTTCTGAATGGAGCACATGGACAGCCATGATTTTGTGCATTTTAGGTTAATTTATGAGTGAGCTACGTGGATAAACAAGATCAATGAGAGGTCGTTGATACAGCCTATAAGGTGCATGGTCAAGATTGTTGATCATTGGTATGGACGTCAGAGCCCACCTAGGTTTCTAGCTGAAAAAAAAAAGTCTACAGCATGATAATGAAAGCATATTATACTTTTACATCTCTACCTACGTAAGGAGCCATTTCTTCTCTTAGGGGTTAAATTCGACAGCCACATATTCCTGGCAGACAATTTTCAAGTGACGGTATTTTTTTAATACCGCGCTTCAAAAATACAAAACAATATTATGTATATACCAATTATTCTATATTTATTTAATTATTTTAAAGATCTATATATTTTTATATAATTAACATATAAATGTATTTTAAAATGATGGTAAAATTTTAAAAATGCATGTCGCATGTGATGGTTATTGCAAATGTTTGCAAGTATTTTACGGATAAAAGTGTAAAATAAACCTAAATGATCGCCAAATTAAACCCATGGATTATCTTAATCATGTTTCGTTATTGTCCTCAAAGATATTGTCAATATTTTTGAACCTCTCGGAGTACATGTAACTAGTTTTCTAATGTTATTTAAGTTCAGCATTGCGAGGCAAAATTCAACGGTGGAACCAAAAGGGAAAAGGCCCATCGATATGATGACCGACAAACCAAGTATCTTGGCTGAATCAGAGAGGAAAATAAATGATCACCATACCACGTTTGAAAAATCAGATCATGACATAGATGATGATGGTTTTTTGTTGTGGCAAAATGAATAATACTGCCCATTCCCATTTATTGCAAAATTGCATTCCTAAGAATGTCCCTTCAGAGGATAAGATAATCCACTATTTCATTACTTAGATGGGATTACCGTACATTACAAATTATCGATATTGTAAGTGCAAAGGGAATGCAAAACAAAAATGCATGTGTATATGGTTGTGTGGCAACAAATATGTATGGGAGAAGAAGAAAAACAATAAGGAACTAACACAGTTGTTATGGTTTGTAATGGTTAGACACTACTTTTAAGTTCCCCTAATATTTTAATACAGTGGATGATGCACTAAGATTTTGTTTTCATTTGTAAGGGTTTCCCTCAAATATATCTTATATACATTGTACTACATATATGATTATTTATAATTTATTATTTCTTTTAGTATTATGTTCATTCTTATTAAAATGATTTCTTAGTTTTTTATGATCCTAATCCCTTGTTGTGGTAATTGAGACTTAATTTTGTCAATCATTTTATATGTTATAGAAGGGAAAAGCCCTATATCATTCTCTATTAATGTATTAAGAAAAATATTTCAATATAAATTCCTATTTTTATAAGTAATATTTAAATATTTAAACATGCAAACTATGTATAAATCTATGAAACAATTTAATAACTAGATGTGTAATAAAACTGAGTGCTTTGAAACATAAAAATTGGCTCATTTTTTCATTTTTTAATCTTTTTGTTATTGTTGAATATGACGTATGTTATGCAACATTTTTTAAAGGGACAAGTGAAACTTTGAACAACGAATTTTTTAAGTCTATCATATGTAGATATTCCTATGAAAATAACATTATAAAATAAACTTATAAAATTATAAGGATTACATAGTGTATTGCTTATTGAATTGATCTTACTTAATTTGGAGTTTGGAAACATACCTTATGTCAGGACAAAGGAATATATTATTATGACAGACATGCTATTTTCATCTTGGTACACTCTAGTTTAATAATGATAAACATTTTGTCAAAATTTAACTGATAATAAAGAAAAATATAGTGTACAATGTATGAAATATATATGTTGTAAATAACATCAATAATTAAATTGTATAGCATTACTACTATATAATATTTAGTTCCATAGATGAGTTTGTCTTATTGAGACACAATAATGTATAACAAGAAAGAATAAGTAGTTGAAAAAAAAATTGTTGAAAAACACACCGTGTTTTTCAACATTTTTAAAAATCAATTTCCCTATCAATTTTATGACATGTTGTCCCTGGGATCAACATATGATAAACATACTAAATAAAATACCATCAAAAGCCGCCATACTAATAAAATTGTGTTCAATTATCTTGTTTACTATAGATACTAAATTATGGATTTTTATTTAATCAACAAAGCATACTTTTGGTGTAGACCTTGATGAATTTCCTATGGCATAAATAATAGACTTGAATCTTATGGTATGCATTATGGTTATCAACCAACTATTAGGGATATGGACTTGACTCTTACCATTGATATAGGTTTAATGTGATCACTAGCTAGTTAGAACCAAATTTGGCTTGGTTATGTGTAATACTCTTTTGTAGAATATGGTTATGTGATCACGGGTTAAAATTTTGAGTTCAGACTTTGTGACGTATTATTGTGCAAGCAATATTGATTAGCTTGTAGGTTTAATGTGTACATTGTTGCATATTAATTATGAACAATTGTTAAAGACTAAATTTTCCAAACATAATATGTGACTAGTATTCTTAATATTTTCAATTAAAGGAAAAGAAGAAGACTAATAAGAAGCACTACTAAAACTAGAGGAAGAATTCGATAATCAACTATATGACTTTAGAGAAATTCTGTCAAACACTTCACAGAGACCATATTGCCTTGAGGCATTCTGTCAAACAATTCACATCCTTGTCTATCTAGACCCCCTCAACTAAAGAATTATTCAAATATTTGTTCAGAGACATTCTATCAAACATTTCACAGAGACCATATTTCTTTTAGGCATTATGTTGAACAATTCACTGGAGACCATATTTCTTAGAGGCATTATGCCAAACAGTTCATTGGAGACAATATTTCAAGCACACGGGAGACCATATTAGTTTGGATTTAGATAATTTTTGGGAAGAAATGGAAATAAATATGAGTTCTGGGTCCTAGATTTATTAACTTTAAACAAGGGTATTTAACTTATATCATGTCATTTGATGAATCATTTTATTTTGCATGTGACTGTGTTTGGAATTTCATTTATAATTACGAAGGCGGCGAGGAAGTTTGAAGTGAATCATTTTATTTAAAACAATGGTGGAGAGATGCTTTTGGAACACCCCTGTAAAACAATAGGGCCGGATTAAAACAATGGTGGAACGATGGTTTTGGAACACCCCTGTAAAACAATCATGCCCGCCCGCGCGCCCGCCCAACCCCCCCCCCCTCCTATTAGTCAAATTTTCGATCCCCCATTATTCAAATATACCGTATTTCTTTGAGGCATTTTGTCAAACAGTTCACAGTCATTGTTTGGTTTGGTTATTCAACATCATGGTCAGGATATATAGAGTTTTTTGGTTTGGTTATTCAACATCATGGTCAGGATATATAGATTTTTGTGGTTTGGTTATTAAACATCGTGGTCAGGATTTATAAGGACCATAAGTATTTGCATATATAAGATTTTATAATCTAACGGATGTACTACATTGAAGGTATTGTGAGAGGGATGTGAGAATGAAGACGAACAGGGATATGAGCCCCGACAGGGCCAAGTTGCCTATGCATCCCAAGCATATACCCCACACATTCTTCACAACTTTTTACACATCCTAAAGCATTGTGATTTGCAAACAATAAAAAAAAAATCCTAAAGCATCGTGGTTTGTGTATTGTTTACTGAATATAGTCTAACTAGAACTCCCAAAAATGGTACACTACAGATTCTGTAAAAAACTGCTACACTACATAAAACCCATAAATGGAGGCCATCAAAATAGGAAACAGACAATGTTAATGCTAGAAAGGAACAAGATAAAGGCGAATATCCTAACTATCGTTCTGCTAGAAATGAAAGAAACAATGTGGAGTGGGTACGAGCCCTTTCTGCAAAGGTGATTAGAATCCGGCTCCTCCTCCTTCCTCCGGCTCTGAGCTCCTTCCATATAAAATGAAGATTTCTTGTGCAGTAGAATTCATGTTCCTTCCTTACAGATAAAATACAGATGGCTCTTCTTCAATGCAACTTTACCTATGATTCTTCTCTGTGTTGCGGGATGAAGAATGTGAGAGGGTGTGATTACAATGCAGATTTGTGATTACCAGAGGGGAGCCACGATGGATTTGAGATTACCAGGCGATGGCCCTGTGATTATCGGAGATACTGAATAATGGGGGGGCATTATTCAAAGTTCGAAGCAGGGCACTTTTTTTTTATAATTCAAATTTTTTAACCTCCACGTCACTTCACTACTGTGCCACGTGAAAGGGCCCTTTTCTGATTTTTGGTAGGCGTGACATCACCTATCTGGCGACTGGGATAGGGGATGGGTCATGAGCACCATACATAGGTGCATTTCGAGTGGAGGATAGTCGCTGGCCATATCTTCTAGGGCACTTGCAACTACATAATTTGACAAAAATATCTTATCCATTATGGTTTGATGGGTGCCCATACGTGTTCCAAAACTCTTACCTTGACACAGATAGAGAGTATGCTGGAAAATGTGAATTGATTGGATTAGACAATAGTTCTTTACGTTTGGAAAACAGTGTCAACAACATATGAGGATACCTGTGTCTTCAAAGCATTACCCTACCTGATGCTAGGAGGGATTCCCCGAAATTTGGATTAATGGGATGACAAAGGATATAGCTGAGCCTCAACCACTGCTCCAAGACTAATTCATCATACCCATTTAGTGCATATTCGGCAACCTATTGCAAATGCATTCAACAACAAATCAAACAAGACTCGCATGTTAGTGCAAGTTGGGAGACATTGAAGGCGTGATGAATAAATTACATTGATAGCCTTCCAACATCCATTTGAGGTGCAACAAAATACCAAAGCTCGTATCCATGTCCTTCACACTTGTAATTAAGACTACATCACAATCCTCTAGCCATGGTCCTACACAATTTAGAAAACAATAGAAATGACTATCAATTGTATTGGCAATCAAAATGAATGAGATGCATCCAAAGTTACAAGTCCATTTTGTTGGTAAGAGGAGAAATAATCTTCTCTAATTCGGCATTGCATTTCCTCGAGCATTCGACCCTTTGGTGTGCTTCCACATGCTTGATTTTTGGTTTTTTCCTATGCAAATAAATTCTGCAGCCTTCAGACTAAAACATGTCATATTTAACTTGTATGGATGAGAACAAGAGCATATAAGTAGAATGTTGTTCAATTTCTCGACTTTAGGGACAGTTGAGACAAGAATAACATGTAACAGGTTAGAGAGCCTTCACTAAAGTTTTCAGAACAAAGGCTGTGCATTCGTTTCATTTTTGCATATCTCCAATTAAACCCATTGCAGAAATATCCTTGAACAACGTAACTTTTGAACCATCAATTTCGATATTTTACTGTCTTTGTAGTATACTTATTGACTATAGCAGCATCTGCACATTTGCCTGACATGCTATTCAATCCCTCTTATTCAAACCTATTCCGTCCATTATAATCTATCATGTCTGGAGAGCAAATTTCTTTGAGCAACAGCAGATTGTACGTATAAGGCATCCCTACCATGTGAGGAAGTTCTTGAGATAGTTTCCCCGTGGATAAAATTTGAAGTTTGTGATTAGCTAAAAATTTGAAGCTTGCGATTAGCTAAAAATTTAAAATACAGAAAGATGTGACAAAATGTGAATACTTGACCATTCAAGTGCTTTGACTGCTTCAAGAAAGTAATATTTAATTAATTTCAGGTCTAGTAGTAAAATGGCTAATCGGCATGGTTATTCGTCATTTATTCTTCCGTACACCCATGTTACACATCTTTCACGTGATAAGACATTTGATGCAAATGCATTCCTGCCATGCAATTTTCTCTCTTGGAGCCAACCAACCTCCAAAGAAGTGAGCCTATTGAAAGTTGGACTTGCCTACTGTGTTTTTGGACCGATGTCTATAATTGTGTCACCAGCTAGATTGCTAGCCCTTGCTTTCCAGGGGACATGTTAGTTCCGTGACTTCCACACAAGCTGTGTAGTGTTGGTTGTGACATTCTAATTGCCACATTTTACATAATTTCATCATTACATGTTTATTCTTCCCACTTTCATAATTATTGGACTCGTCATTCACCCACATAATTCTAAGTTTGCTTTAGGCACTCTTTAATCTATGTGCTCCACAATAGCAATGTGAATCAAACACTCAACAATCTTAGATTCAAACTTTTTTGTTTCCATCTTAAATGATATTCTTCTCCAATTAGTGATTAAATGCCAATGAACAAAAGCTTTCTGATTTAGTTCAAACACCTTATGTCTATTGTAAGGACAAACCAAGCAAGTTGTGCAACTATGTTTGAACCAAAAGGACTAAACCGTACAACATTTTTTATAATATTTTGTCATGTACTGGTAAATTTCCCATCTTTACAAGTTATCGCAAAAGATTTCCAACGGAATTGGAAACATAAATGGTAGCTCCAATAGGAAATTATATATTCCCTTTTTCATACGACAAACAAAAAATGATATAGATGCTTTGTGAGAATAAGAACAATGTTAGAAATAGATATATCAATGAGCTACAACTTTCCCACTAGTTACAATTATTATCATACAAATTTCATTTTGACACAGGAAACAATTGATGCGAGTAGAAACTCGCTCCTGAGATCTGCTTGCATAACGGATACTATTTAAGCCACCTTTTTACTGCAGAGAAATTTTATACCCTAAATGTGAAATACGGTTTACCAATTACTCAACTCTGAGTTTATACTTCTCTCACGATGATGATATTCTGTATGCATGAATTTTTCCGCCATTTCTGAACCAGGTTGGCCCAACCACTCATCATATAAGCCTTTTACCAAGGGGTTTTCAAAGGGGTCAGCTATCAGTATCTGCCAATTGAAAAATACAATGTTGTTATCCTCTCTAACAAACGCCAAGATGAGAACAACATTCGCTAGTTGAATATATAATTAAACAAATAGATTTTCACTTCAAAGCAAAATGCACATGGTGATAATAATTTTATCCTAAAAGATAATGGTGATAATGGCGACAGATTAACAAGGGTAAAAATATATTTTTCTTAAATGCAAGCAGCCGTGTAAACAAATGTTGCACTAAAGAGCAAGAAATGTGAATGCGACCAGGTACGTTTCCGAGACAAAAACGATTTTTTGTTCTCATCATTCTAACACAGTTAAAATAACATAATGTTTTATAATATGAAACCCCAAAAGTGAACTAGAATGAATAAAACAAAAGCAAAACACAAAAGCTCTCATTTTGCTCATTTAGGTTTGATTCTTCATCAGCAAGCATTGCAATCATTTTTCTAAGCTAGTACGAGTGCCCATTCGCTATCAAGGTCATTGAGGAGCTTAAAACGAGGAGGATTTGTGGATTATTCTTGAAGGTAAGGTTTTAACTTTCAAGTTTGATTTTCATTTTTTTGTTTTCATTTTGTTTTCAATCTTTCACACACTTCATGCTTCTTTTCATGTTTTCTTATTTTCATTTTAAAATTTTAATGTGTTTTCATTTGTTAAATTATTTTACAATAAATGCTATGCCATATGGCCTAGAGTTTAACCATTGTTTTCTTTGCATATGGTGTTGGTTTTTAAACTTGTAGGAAGTAGTACAACAGCAACAAGTTCCACCTCCTATGGGCAATCCATGTTCAAAGGATCTGATCTTGATTCACCGTTATGAAAGCATGTCAAAAATACAAGAGCAACTGCCAGGTTGTGCGTGTTTTGTCTAGAGATACCATGATTGCGAAGGTGTATTTAGAGGCTCATATAGTCAAATGAAAGCCCCCTTGTGTGCAATATTGAGTCATGGTGTTAGAATTTGCAAGGGAAAGAATAATGTAGGGTGCCAACAGCAAAGGTCTTGGAGTATATCAAAGAACAAGAAGATGCAGAAGCACTCTTTGCCTTGAAAACGGGTCATCAATTGTCAAATAAAGGAAGTTCATCTTGATCAACGAGGCCACCTATTGCCCCATCTAGTATTGGCTCCTCAGTTGTGACCTTGCCACCTCCATTTGTAACGTCTACCTCCACACTAGATGAGGATTCACCTATTTCACGAAAGGGGACAAAAGGACCACTAGAAAAGTCTTTTCAAAATGAGAGCAAGGATATCGCAAATGAGCACATTGCAAGATGTGTGTATGCAAATGGATTGTCATTCAATGTTGTCAAGTCACCATATTAGCAAGAGATGGTGAAAGTGATGAACCAAGAGGGTACAAAGAGCCAAGTTACGAGAAGCTCCACACCACCCTATTAGCAAAGGCAAAAAAATACGGGGAAACCTAGTTGTAGCCAATTAGAGACTCATACCAAAACGGAAATATTTATTGTTTCTGATGGATTGAACAATGCAAGAAACCGCCCTTTGATCAATGTGGTCGCAGTATGCCCTTACGGAGCAGTAGTTTTGAAAACAATTGATTGTGAGAGGCACATGAAGAATGCCCATTTCATTGCCAACATCCTCTTTGAAACCATTGAGGCGATGGAGCCACAAAATGTTAAGTAATATCGGAAAACACCAAGAATTGCAAAGCCGTGGGGATGTTAGTTGAGGCAAGGTATGGACATATATTTTAGACACCATGTGTTGTCCATTCACTCAATTTAATGCTAAAAAAGTTGACTAGTGAAATAGAGTGGATTCAGCAAGTGTATGTCGAGGGTGAAGAGATCCAAATGTTTGTGATCAACCATCACCAGTCGCAAGGCGTCTTTAGATCATTCTCGCATTTGGAGTTGTTGAAGGTGAGGGAAGTTATCTTTTATTTATTTATAATGTAATTTCTTTTATTTTTAAAATATAGTATTCAAAAGTTTTCAAAGAAAATTATTTTTTGTTTCTCATTTCTTATTAGGTTGTTGAGACTCTATTCACAACACACAATCATCTTGAGATGACTCACAAATGTGCATACACTCATAAAAGCGCAACAAGTTGGGGGCTAAAAAGGCCGAAGATTTGATGTATATACATTCCATCTTGTGCCCTTTGGCTCACAAGCAGTCGGAGTACAAGGGTGGGCCAACAAAGCATTGGGATATTGATCTAGAGCAAGTTGACTTGGATGCTTCCATTTCCCACCCGTCATTAGATGATGAGGGATTGGAGATTTCTTTGGCACCACGAGACCTACATCCACAAGGGAGTTTTGGTGGTAATGGCCCTAGAAAGAGTGGTTCGAATCCATGTGGTTCTAATGAGCCACATCATGATGTTAATGTCAATGCTCTCAATGAAGAGGAATATGATGACTATTGAATACTACTTTAGCAAATTATGAGTTGTTTTTTGTGGTTATTTATCCTATTGTGTCTCTCATTTACATAATATGTGATTAATTCCAATTTATTAGGCTAGAATTTATATATTTTTTAATTTTTAGATATTTTTTGTACAGTCGTATACAACGCCATATCCGGGACCAAAAACATTTTTTTTCGCATCCCCGTATCGAATACTCTATACCAGTACCCATATCTGAAACATATCAGCAACTTAGATTATAACTATAAGTTGAAAATTCATTAATGCATATAAAAAAATAAATGAATAGTTACACATACTTTGAACCTTAGTTCAAAAACTCGTACTCAAATATTACTCAGCAGCCCAAATATTTGACTCGTACTTAGGACTCGGGAGTTTCTCACCAATCACTACATACTCAGCAACTTTATAGCTACTTTTAAAAACATGTAAATTTATAAAATAAACTTGAATAACATGTACAACATTGTTAACTTGCATTACGAATGAATGTAGAGAACGCATAAGTATATTTTCTATTCATTTTTTACCAAACAAGAGTACAAACTGCAAAGTACAATGCTCATAGAGTCAAACTATAATGACATATTCATCAATGCACCAAAATATATGAAATAAACAATCATCTACAATGCCCTAGCTACAATATTCTAAAAAACATAGCTCCAATCATGTGCCAATCAATCACATCCATTATATTCACAGAGGAAAATGCAAATACAAGCGAGTTTTTCGAATAACGTTTTCCCTAATTCCAGCATTATATTTCTAGGTCTGCCAAGTCATAGAAGAAACTTGGCGAGTTTTGCCAAGTAATGAGGACTACCCAACAAAACTCGTTGAGTTTCATGGCATTTCTCGCCTTGCGATTTTCAGGCCAATTTTCGTTTCACAATTGATTGCAAGAACTCTCGAGTAATTGGCAAGTTTCGCCAAGTATTGAATCATAGGTTTAAACTATGTACTACTAGCTACAATATGAACATTACAATATGAACATGTACATGACCCTTTAAATTTTCCCAATGCTTCCCTGGGAATAGGATGAGATGGATGATCAACTCGGATTGATGTCAGATATTGACAAAAAAATTCCATGTACAATGTGTTTTGTATGTATTTGGCATTGGTGGGAATTTGATGTTGCCTAAGCAACTTCTAATCTGTTAGGAATAGTCCTCGCATGTACGTGTTAGTGTTCGAAGATATTACTTGGAGTAAAATGTAAATGATTGTTACATGAGTAACAATCACATTTGCTTAGTTATGTGTATTTGTTATAATATAATGTAAGGTGTTTAAACAACTTGCATAAATTGGAGAATCGGTTGTTCTCATGTAATATACAGGAACACCCATTTAATGAAGTGGTTAAAAGAGTGTGAATAGGGCTCCTTATATTCAGGATATCCATCCCTATATACAAGTAATGCTTATAATATGGAAATATGTTGATTTGACTCTTATTGAGCTTATGTTCGTTCCCGAATAGGGAGTAAAACCCGCATTTGGTATCAGAAGCGTCTTTAACCTTCACTCCACCCATGCTTTCTTTGTTAAATTAGGCAATAGCAACGAGCAAGCAAAGTGGACCTCATGCAAAACCCATTTTCCTTTATTTGTGTGTCATCCGTGTATTTTTTTTGTCAAAACATGCAAATAATAGATATGCAAAGCGGACCTCGTGCAAACCCCATTGTTGGTTGGTTCACTCTTCTTGCAATTTGTTGACGGTGCAGCAGAGCAAACGTCGTGTGAACCCATTTGGCAGGCATCATTCATTTGCATCGCCTTCTCATCTCCATTTTGTTCACTCTTTCCGCAAATTTCATCCATCTTGTTCACGGTGTTCATGTTTAAAATTAGTTGTTTAGCCTAGTTTTTCAGATTTGTTCGTTGTTTTGTGTGTTTTTGTATGCACTTCTTGGAACCTTCCTTCTGCAGATTGACAGTTTTAATTATTGCAATGTTGAGTCTGATCTATACAGCAAAGGAGTTGAAATTTTAGTATATTTGGGCCATATAGGCCACTCTATGCATGAGGATTTGAAAAAGAAAGAAAAATATCGCTTTACAAGGAAAAGAAAATTTGTTACACTTGCAGAAAACTTGTATTGGTGTTGGATCCTCCTCAAATGGTGTTCATTGAATTGCCAACAAATCCTCTCCTTGTTTGAAGCTATTTGTATGGATTTGAAAGCAGCTGAAGAGTTTGGCAGATCTATGTTTATATGAGCACTACGGATCAGGCTATTTGAAACCCACATTTTCAAGGATTTGCTTGAGTTTGTTTGGTTTTGTTTGATATTGCATACCCCTGATCCACTCTGCTACACAGCATTCAACTCAGAAGGCGGCGGCTCAGTGCCTCTCAAATGGCACAATTACATCCTCCTTAGCGCCTTTTAGCCTAACAATCATGGCGTGTGTTGCATTTTGTGCTTGCTTTGTGAGGAATGACATTCCATGAAGAAATTAACAGCAAACTCAGCCTCCATTTGAAACTCCTCACACTTCCACTTAACCCTTCCCTGCAACTTGCAGCAGATCACACTTTCCCACAATATTGCATTGGATTTTTGCTTTGATTCCATCCAGCACTATGCTTGTACCTAGCTACATCTTTACAGGCTCCTATCATCATGAGTTGTACTCGGCGGCAATGACTTCACCATAATGGCGAGCTCAATGGCGCAATGAAAATCCATCTCTTGATCAAGCTTCTTGGTGGCAATCCACACTACAACTCGCATGCACATAACTCAACACGGTCTTCGCATCTCATGGCGGCATTCGAGACTCATCTCACCATCACAAAACAGTGAAACCCTAAACTATGGTAAAGGCACTATGTTTTTTATTCAAAAGCCTTTGATTTTAAAGTATAAAATTATTGTCTTCCCTTATAGTAATTGAAATAATGCATAGCCTCATTGGCTATTAAGATTTTGGTAAGACACTTCATAGCCTCATTGGCTATTAATATTTTGGGAAGACACTTAAGGTGCATGCTGGTTGAGGGTTCGACCCTTCCCAACACCCCATCTCTTTGATTTTTAAAGGAATTTTTCTTATAAGTAAAATTATTAAAGGGGGAATATATTTTTGTAGGAGAGCTTTGTAAAGGGGATTATTAATTCAAAGGGTGACTATGAATTAGGGGGAAGGGATATATTTTCCCTTATGGAATTTTATTGTAAACGATTTTTCAAAAAAGGGGGTAGGAAATATATTTTCAAAAACTTGTAGTTGGGTCACTATCGATGTATGCATCATCGGTCGAAACCGACATCCAAGGATTTTGCAGTGCCAGGGGAAATGCAAGCCACTGGAGCTTCCAACCGTCAGCAACAACTCGGAAGACATCAACAACGGAAAAACAAGCCCAACCAACTTGTTGCGTCTCCAAAATGTAATGTTCTCTTCACATGTTTGCACTAAGGGGTGGAATGTTAGGAATAGTCCTCACATGTGGGTGTTTGTGTTAGAAAATATTAAGTGGAGTAAAATGTAAGTGATTGATACATGGGTAATAAATCACATTTGGTTAGTTATGTGTATTTGTTATAATATAATGTAAGTTGTTTAAACAACTTACATAAATAGGAGAATGAATTGTTCTCACATAATATATTGGAACACCCATTTAGTGCAGTGGTTATAGGAGTGTGAATAGGACTCCTTATATTTAGGAGATCGTTCCTTATATATATATATATATTGCTTATAATGTGGAAATATGTTGATTTTACTCTTATTGAGCATATGCCCATTCCTGAATATGGGGCAAACCCCACAAAATCAGATTCAGAAAGACCAGAAAACATTTCACTACCAATAGACACTAAAGAATTTTATGAAAGTTCCTTTTCTTGATATTAACATAGAACTGCAGTCCAGAAACATACGCATGTCCGTACCTACAAACAAAAATGCTAGGAAATATACAAGAACTGAAGCATTAAAAAATCAAACAGATTTATGGAACACTAAGATCTGCCGGGTAATATAACGAGTTATGTATCATTTTCCAGTACAGATTTTACTTCAACAAATACAGATAGTTCAGATGATTTGAGTAAAGCTCTCTAAGCAAGAAAAAGGCTCACCTCTTGCAAATATGAACTTTCTAACGAGTGAATCAAATCCTTGATCGATTGTCCACCCTTTGGCTTGATTTGGCCTCCTCCATTCAAGCAACCTGGATATTTCAACCTTAGAACAGGTACAGTTGATGTGACAACTTAGTGAAAAAAATAGCGTCATCCTCAGATAAACTCTTTAATTTGTATTATCTGGAATTTAGGGTTTGAGAAGGGACCTGCAGGACAAGCCATGACCTCCACAAAGTGATATTCACACTTTCCTGATTTTATTTTTCGAACAATGTTCTGAAGATTTCGAAATCCATAACAGAGTGCAAACTTTAATACATTTTCTCCATTTACCTATAGAAAACCAGAATATAAAATGATAAGCATACTAAGCACTCAGAACTAGCCCAAAAATATTTTAGAGAAATGAGATGATAACTTGCATTTTTTCTTACGTCCAAAGAAATTTCTCGGAAATCTGAATTACGTAAGATCTTGAATTCAAGTGGTCCTTCAATGTCTTTTTGAAATATCTGTTTGGCGGTATGGCAGAAAATAGTCTCTGCATAACCACCAGACCCCCCTCGAACACCATAAAGGTGGCCTTCATCATCAACATTTGTCAGCCTACAGAACATGCTCTATTGTTAGTAGACAGTTACCAAAATCTGCTAGGAAAAATTTTGACAAAAATTCTGAAGTACTATGTATTAAACTACTCTGCAATTATGAGAATAATCCACAGCTTACAATCTATCGAGAGGAGCTTCTGCTAGGGACATGAAGTCAATATTTTTTGCCTGCAGTTAATGCAGAAAACAGGAGATTAGTATCTTACAAAGGTCTTGATCATTTGGTATAATCAAATATTTTAGTTATGGGAAATAAGAATGAACATATTCTTTTCGATCAAAAAATTGAACAAATTGAAATATTCATTCACATCTTCTATCATTGTCCTCACCTTAAACAAGTCTAACATTTCTCCAGATGTCAAAACACAATCCACCTCAGATACTCTGGGTTCCGCAGCTTCTTGCCCTGTCTCTCCTTGACGCTCGACTGCAAATATGAAATCATCCCTTGCAGCTTCCAGTTTCTTGTCGTAACAGGGCATAATTGTCACATGATACACTTTTTCTGTCCTATAAATTGCAAATACCTAGTGTTAAAGAGAGTGCCATAAAAAGAAATAGAATGTGGTTTGTGTGACATATCCATTTCCATTATTGTTTATTAACCTTGCAAGAAAGTAGTAAAAAATTACTCGTGGAGTAAAAAGGAAGACAATTACAATCACAATGATGACAAACTAGCAAACAACAAAACTTTTCTGCCTGGAATGGAATTTTTGGTACAGCATCATAGGCATTACTGTAATCACCGTGTTTTCTGCCTGTAGTCTCTAATCTCACTGTTATCGGCGCCATTCAAGATTTTAAAGATCAAACTTCTCTTTTAATAAGAAAAAAATATATGTCGTGGCTTGTAAGTTGAAAATCCAGGAATAGCATGTACTTTAGCTTAAAAAATTTTAAAAATATATCTGACCTTATAATGTTGGAATGTACTTGAGTGGAAAATAAATGATAAAACTAAATAGTATATAGGCACTTGAACTTCAAGCAAAGGTGTACTGTTTCCCAGAAAACCCAGGCACACGGAGACAGAAATAAAGTCTTCTATAATTATATAATATGATACCAAGAGAGAAACAACTCCTAGAGACACGCAATCCACTATGACAGAAATTCTGGCCCAGGCATCCAGCTAGGTAAGAGTGGGATATATGGACTTGCAGATGCTCAAGGAATATAATGAGAATATTTCACTTTAAAACATTTCAAAGAAGCCTCCATGCAAGAGCTTTAGGCGTATGAACTGAGCATGAACTCCAAACTTCTATACGAGTCGTCAGAAGATACCATCACACTTGCTTATCATGTTTTTTGTTTGGTTCCTTCAATACATTTAGCGTATGTTGAATTCATAATCAGGCAGTTTAAGTATAAGCGAGATATTGTTATCCTGAATCTTGATCATCCAATTCCAATTAGCTAAATACAAGAGGTTGTTGATTGTCTCGCCATTTGATAGTGGAATGCAGACCCAAAAATTGCCGACCACACAATTCATGATCTTGCAAACTTGTATATCCCACGGAAAAATACAAAATCTCTGACTATTAACTCCTACTTGGTGAGATTGTAAGATACTATAGTAAGTGAAAATCCACCAATCGCTTTTGACTCCTGGTAGTGTTGCACACTCCAACTGCTTACTACAGAAAAAGACTACACGGATTTCTTGCACAACAATTTGCCTGAACTTAACTAGGGGAAATTTTGGCCTTTCAAGAAAATCAAATCTTGTTAGTTTGGATTCTCCCTTCATGGCCTTATGAGCATACTACTCTTCAAAGTTTCAAACTGTGGCAAATGTGCTTTGCTGCATAAGGTAGCTCCCTAAGCTCTAATCTTTTATATTTTTCTTTCTACATAACTCTGTATTTTCAACATACAGGAAACGACCTTTCAGTGTAAACACAGACTTTATAGATGAATTCCTAAAATCTTCACATTTGGTATGTCAAGAATAAATTCCTAGCCTGGAAGGTGCACCTCTGATATATGACCTTGATAGTCAGAAGATTTGATTGCTCAAAACACAAATGCAACATTGTGCATAGTTAGCCTCTGATGCAGGCAGAGACTTCCAATGCAGGAAATATGGTTTCAGTGCTAAGAACACACATTCATCTTTCAACTATTGACCTCTAATACTAGGACAATTATCACCATATATTTTGGGGTCTACTTTCCCTAATCAGATCCAGATATCTACAATATCATGCTCGACACGCCTAAGTTCTTAGTCAATTTTTTGGCCCAAATCCTTGAGTTATGGTTAGGTCAATGGCTCAACATAAGCTCCTTCAATTATATTGAGATCATTTAGCAATCCAATCTATTCCCAAAACTTAACACTAAGGAAGTAATGAGCTTAAAAGTCGAAGAAAAGTTCAAAGAAAGCAAACATTGCTTTTGTATGCAGCAATCTTAGTATTTCACTGTTAAGTTTTATTGTTAGAGTTGGCGAACACTGCAATATTTACAATTAACTCTTATAGTGGGAGTTTCCTTTTGACCATGACATTTGCTCTCTGCCGTATCAACCCTAAATTAATTAATATGGGGCTATCTAAATAATTTATAGCGGAGTGACAATATGTTACAGGAATTAGCTTAATGCGGATTACATTCATTTACAAATGCATAATGGAAACTAGAGTATTGCAAGCATGCCAAACTAGTAAAGCAATTAAAAGTACAATAAGGTTTACGAGACAACTTAGCTGGTCTAGGTTGACTTCTGACAGTTTTGTTAATAAATCTGGAAGGGATGAAGAACTTTGAATGTACCCAGATCAATTGTTGCTCGCTCAATTGTGCAGGGGCAAGACCATACAGCTCAATCAAGACTAGATTCCACAAACAGACCTAACTATACAGTTTTGAACCTATAAGTGGCAAAGTCCTGGTTTCTTCTATGCCGCACTTTGATATTTTCAACTTCGCTTGTAACCCTAGATTTCACACATGTACCTGCAAAACAAACCTAGTTTCCTGCAAGAACCTCAAGCACACATTAGATCAAATATAAAACATGCATATGCTCGAGTGAGATTGACCTCGACACTCATCTCATTTGTGATTCACCGAACGTTGCACTACATTTCAAACTCAATGTAGTTTTCCTAGTACTTCGTGCAAGTATGCATGCAACTAAAACTCTTGACCTAGCTTTTGCCCTCGTGCTTCCACACCGATAGCAAGCTATACTACTTTGCTCCAATAGAAACCCTTGTATGCAGATGTGCAAATCAGACTTATGCCCTCTTGTGTTGTGATAAGCAATATGCAATGGTAACTTCTTGCTTTCTTTGCTCAATAGGTGGTACTTAGATAAGTGCTTGCTAGATAATAAATCCTTAAGAGTAAACTTGTTTATATAGGAGTTCTTTACTTTGAAATTTGAATCTTAGTGGATTGTAAGGCTGACTGAAAACATAGGAACTAAAAGAGAAAAGAGTAACGAAGAAACCCAACAAATAGAAAGGACCCAAAAACCAAATGGGCCAAGACTATACATCTTCGGTCAAGACGGCAGCATGATCCTGACCAATTTTTACAGTCTTGGACCTAACTCATCAAAAGTGAAACAACAAATTGCAAAAGCCAAAGATCTTTGTGACATAGAATACAAACATAAAAGAGAATCAAATAAGTCAAAAATCAAAAGACATATCAAGCAAAACAACAAGGACTTGCACCACTAAGACTTAGTTTCATTGTTCAATACTCACATTAACATATATAAAGTTTACCAAAAAGCATGATGTAATAATGATTTTATGCTAATTTTACTGTCTACATTTGCCCACCCTTTATGCTAATGAATAAAATTTACTAGTTTAAAGGAGAAGAAGATTATACCTGATAGCATTGAAGCAAAGAAAGCTATTAGGCTAGTCGAGAAAGTAACAAAGCATGGCAAACAACGTGAGCCATCCATATGAGCCACACGTAGATAAGGAGGTGTGCGCTATAAGTGTTGAAGGGTGTAATAGACATGAGAGGTGTACTCGGAAATATGGAGATTGCACTTGGCATTTGCGGAGAGTTGGGGGTGATCAATCCCCAATGAGTATTTGATAACGAGGTCGGAATTGGGTGTCCCGACACCAAGGGAAGAGTGTCACAAAGCTTTTCTAGCCGCCCCAAAACAACGCTACCCATTTTGCGGGACCACGCCGCTACAAACAAATCTAGGTCCCAAAAGTTTGAAAACCCTGCATAGTTGAAAGGGAATGACTATTCATTATACAGGTGTATTGTAATAACTGTAGTGGCACGTTTGTTTAGAACTTAGTAACTTAGTATTAAATGCATTTTTGTATCCAAAGTTTGCCATTTGATCACTAGGTCTACGTATTGATGTGTACAGGAGAGGGTGGCCTTGCATAGCCAACCCATATAGTTTCCCCCCTTTCGACGAAAGGGATGAGAGGCAATAGAATCACTTGAGGCAAAAGTGTGTGAGAGCAGAGATTAACTTGTAGTAGAGCCAAATAGGATGTTGAGATTAGGAAGTTGCGAGTTGTGATAATGGGCACAAAGATTGTAGTGATATTGTGTATTTGTGGGTGTCATTAATAGAAGTAGTAACTAGATTACGGATTGAATGTGTAGAAACTACGAATAGAAATTGTGTCTGTACAGTGGGATAGAATAGTATTGAATTTGTAACCAATAGTGACTAGTGAAGCGAGAACAAAGCGATAGAGATCATATAAGTGAAATAGTAATCGAATAGGTGAAGATTGCGTAAATAACATAGTAGAAAACGGGGATCATGGAATCCAAATAGATGTGAAATGTAGTGAAGTCGCGCATTAGTGCAGAAAAAGGAGGAATAACAATCCAAATGATGTGAACGAGACAAAAAATTAGATAAACAAAGACCGGGATATGAGATGTAGAAACTCGAGGCATTAATTGGCTGGTTAATGTTGGCAAACATAATAACTATAGGCCCAAGAGGCAATTTACTTAAATGATAAGGTAGAAAAGTCAAATAGTAACTTCATTTTTACCCTAATTGATAGCAATTGTTGCTCTGAGTGATATAGGATGATGTGAGCTCGGGATGCTTTACACATGTGATTTGGCCAAGTGGCGAACACCATTCAGTCATAGGCAACTGATAAATTAGTAAGCTTTTGTAATTCATGATTGTAATAGTGAAAAGATATGTGAAGGGGTGGGACCCTTTGGAATGTAATAAATAATGGAGGGAACCCTCCGTGGATGGCATGAAATTATGTGAATGTAAATAAGTGAATATGAAATATTTGAATTCGATATAGAAATTGGTGTATGTAAAGGATCTATTAAAGGGGCAAATCTCGAGTGGGAAGTTGGAGGCACGTACCTTGCAATTGAGACGGGGTGCACAAAGTGCATCCGACTAGGAGTACAGAATACACCCCAGATGTCCCTAGCCAGGGTTGTGTGTATATGTTTTGAATTGAGTATTGGATTCCTCATTCCGCAAGTTGTGATTGTGCCTATTACTTCCACTTGGTGGGTTGAATGGCCATCCATGAGGTTCCTTCCAAAGATATGTAATATATACCCTCTCTCGAATAAATAAGTTAAAGATATTGTATGTTAAATTTACCTTAGTTAATTTCATTGCTTTTATACTCATGTTTTGAAGTTATCTTATACTCACAATGGTTTAATATTAAGATTTTATATTGTAAATAAATTATAAAATAAATTAGAGTTTCTTATTCTTTTCTTAGAAAAATGTCTCGGCACTATGACATTTACAAGCCACAGTGTCGTCCTGTCATCCCAAATGGGCACCCCCTAACTTCATCCAACCTCCAGTGAAAGAGGATATAATTTTTAGTTTTTGCAATATGTCCAATGTTTTGTTAGACAAATGATTTTTAGGACAATTTTGAAAATCAGGACTCTGGGATCATCTTTACCACCAACATTTGGAGTGCATCAACTAGAAAAAAAAAACCCTTCAAAACTAGTGCAGTAATATTAGTTAGAACTAATAGCTATAGATAATTAGCCCATTTTATTAGAAAATAATTTTTTCCTCGAATACCAAGAAATGCCAAGCACACATGCGTATCGACATACCAGGTATGTGTACGTGTCTTGGAACACACCTAAAACATTTCCAAAATGCATAGCGGTACCCAAGACGTTTATGTACCATTTCAGCAATACTTCTATTTTTTAGACATTGTTATCATGCAAAAAAATTATGCTCATTTTTCAAACATTTCTCGACATGCTTCCCATTCTCATGAGTCCCACCATGGAAAAATCTTGCATTCTCGTATTATCTTTGAGTTGGACTTCAAAGTATGCATTTGCCAACTTTCTCACCTTGGTTTGTGTCTTGAGGCTTGTCTTTAACTTGTATGGAGTTCTACCTTGCATGCATAAGTGCACCCCACACTTCATTAGTTCATGCAATGCAATAGAAGCCCACTCATGCTCCACTTCGTTTCTAGAACTCACACAAGATGCATTTTGGGAACTTTTGAGATCTAAAATTCCATTGAACATGTCCTTTTAATATTATCTTAGTTCCCAATGTGACTCTCATGTGTGCTTTTAACTTAAGTTGTTCCCAAAGGGAGACCCATATGCACTTTTTGCACCTTTTGGTTCCCATTCTGCTTGCCAAGGGCACTCTTGCCTTCATTTGGTGGGATCATCTTTACCACCAACATTTGGAGTGTATCAACTAGAAAAACAAACCCCTTCAAAACTAGTTTAGTAATACTAGTTAGAACTAATAGCTATAGTTATTTAGCCCCTTTTAGTAGAATATAATGTTTTCCTCGAATAACAAGAAACGCCAAGCACATGTGTATCGACATACCAGGTATGTGTACGGATCTTGGAACACACCTAAAACATTTCCAAAATGCAAAAATAGTTAGCAGTACCCAAGACGTTTCTGTACCATTTCAGCAATATGTCTATTTTTTAAACATTGTTACAATGCAAAAAAATTATGCTCATTTTTCAAACATTTCTCAACATGCTTTCCATTCTCATGAGTCCCACCATGGAAAAATCTTGCATTTTCATATTATCTTTGAGTTGGCCTTCAAAGTATGCATTTGTCAACTTTCTCACCTTGGTTTGCATCTTGAGGCTTGTCTTTAACTTGTATGGAGTTCTACCTTGCATGCATAAGTACACCCCGCACTTTGTTAGTTCATGCAATGCAATAGAAGCCCACTCATGCACCACTTTGTTTCCGGAACTCACCCGAGATGCATTTTGGGAATTTTTGAGATCTAAAATTCCCTTGAACATGTCATTTTAATATTATCTTAGTTCCCAATGTGACTCCCATATGTGCTTTTAACTTAAGTTGTTCCCAAAGGGAGTCCCATATGCACTTTTTGCACCTTTTGGTTCCCATTCTGCTTGCCAAGGGCACTTTTGCCTTCATTTGGTTCCCACCAGCACCATTAAGTGCACCTTAATATTGTTTTAGTTCCCAAAAGGAGTCTCAAATGCATTTTTGACTTTAAGTTGTTCCATACTCACCTCCCACATGCACTTTTTGACTTAAATTAGTTCTTGAAACACCTCCCAAATGCATTTTTGCCTTTAAGTTGTTCTAAAAGACCATAAGATATGTGTTTTATTATTATTTTAGTGCAAAAGTCATGCTCCAAGTGCGCTTTGACGATGAAAAGGTTCTTAAGTGGCCTGGTGAATGCGGTTTTTGACTTAAAGCAGTTCCTAAAAGTGCTTCCAAGTGCGCTTTTGGAAAGTCTTTAGTTCCCAAAAGCGCACTTGAGGTAGAACTTGGGAACCAATCTTGTTTTGGTCATAACTTTTGCATCTAAGCTCTCATTTGAGTGACGTTTGAAGCATTGGAAAGCTCTTGAAGCAAGGATTAATCTTATGCAAATTTCATAACATCAACAATTCCATACAGGTTTCTTGAGAATCATTTCTCAAGTGTTGGTTTTGCTTTCCTTTTAAGAGCTTGTTTTTCTCATAGTTCAAATTCTACTTGGTGAATCTTGATTAAACTTTGTACATAGCCTCTTCACCATGGAACCACCATTTTGAAGTGTATTCATGATAATTCTACCATTACTGATGGCAAAGTTGATCATAAGAACTTCAACACCATCAAAGTAAAAACAGTCATTGGAAAGTGAACTTCTATCAAAGCAAGATTTCATCATAGTGGGTTGTCTAGAGCGGAGGGATTATCCATTTCAATTCAACACATCAGCTTGGTCCTCATGTGTGTTGATGATTTCTAATGCTTCATAATCCTAGGTAGAATCTGTTGGGAAACACTCTTGTCCTAAAGGAGAAGGATGTATTCGAGACTATTCTGGAATCCAAGGTTACAAGTGTTGAAGGTGAAAGTGCTCAAGTGAATCATGCAATGAAACCAGAATGGATGGAAATCATCATTTCTTATTCTCCTCTTCACTTGAGTGACTTTCTATTTCTCCATTGGGAAAAGTGCTTTCCATCACTTAAGTGAATTTCTATTTCTCTTTCTCCTCAACTTTGTCTCTTTTGTGTTTTCCAATCAAAAGCACCAAAAATCCAAATACCCCCATCATATGAGGGAACTGGGCCCTTAAAACCAGAGGAACTTCATCCTGTCAATAGGTGATTTTCCCTAACTGTTGCAGATTTTACACAGCTTCCATTGTGCCATTTCTGGAAATATAAAGCGGCATAAAATTTTGCCAACAAACACCAAAAATAAAAATACTAGACACTTATGTTTCAACAATACTTCGAGGAAAATTTAGATGATATATTCTAGAATCTTGATTAAAATTATGTAATATGAAAATTTAAGCATGTTGAATGTTTTGAACTTTCATGAATACAAAGTGTTTTAGGTGTTTTTATCTTTCATGGACTAAACATGAGTATTATGCATTTTTTTATATTTGAATAATATATTGTACGAACGCTTCTCTGCCATTTAATACCCGAAGATTTTTGAAAATTGGCATTTCCACGTTTTGAACCCGTACCCGTACCCATTTCCTAGCAACCTAGGTTATTTCTTTTGGCCATTGCTCTTTGTTGATATGAAATGCAAGTACCTCTCTTTTGAAGATCTACCAGCATCCTTATGTCCAGTCCAGACCAAGGGTTAGACAAATGTAAATATTTTTCCTTATTAATGTTGTTTAAACTTTTACCGCAAAAAATCTAAATGCAAGGATTATGGCTTGGTATTGTTTGTACTTACAATTCTTGATACAGGTTTCACTTCTAAACTTTCTCAACTTAGAATATAATGGTTGTATTTACTTTTAGCTTGTTTATACTAGAAGAAGTGTCAAGGAGAATGATTAGGCCCAATTTAGTCGCCAGCTTTGCCTCTATGTTAAAACCAAAATTGAAGAAACAAATTAGGTGAAGTCAAAAGCTACCTTGTTCCCACGAGAATCCCTTCTGACCAAGTAGGCATGCTGGCAAGGCAAAGACCTAGAAAAACATCTTTACCTTTTATAGTACCTTGTTGTTGCACTTGCTTTTGCCTATAAGCTTACTTGTAGCAGTTAATGCTTGGCTTCACCAAAGAATAGAAAGGGAACAATAGAATAGAATAAAATATTTTTATTTACGTGCACAAGAGACCCTTTAGAATCTATGCAATGGAGCAAAAGAAATGAGAAAAATTAGTAACCTTAGACTGTAACTAAAACAGTTGAAACATCGCAAAGTTTATTGCTAGTTGACTATTGACTTAACAAGATAAGGGAATGAGGAGCACAATGATTGTACCATTTCAAATTTGCACTTACAAACCATTCTAAAGTGAATGTAACGGGCTATAATGGTGAATGGTGATTGAATTAAAATATTGACAACCTAGAAGGTCCAATTACATAGTGCCTTATTTTTGAAGTGGTCTATTTTGTTAGTTATCCTTATTTCAGTCATTATGTGCCCTCCAAAATATTAGAAAAATTGGTGCATGATTCTTTGATTTGACTACTAGCTTTGTTTGCCTCGAGTTTTTGTACTTGCCTCGAATAAGTTTATGAGAATAGCTAGATGGCAAGACATGTCTAAAGAATGTAATACAATCACGTAAGTGCTGCACATCACAAAAAGGAGAATAACTTAAGATACAAATAAAAGCAAAAAAATGCATAATTTTCACCTATCTGCAAGATTATACTTTAGGAACACCGTAGGTGAGATTTGCTATTTTGCATGCAGGTTATGGTGTTAGACATTTTTGGGAAATATCACAAACGAATTTGCTAATCCAGATTACATATAATAACAAGTATTTCAGTATTTGTAAGTTTATCTTAAGCAATAAGTTTTGATTTATCAAAATGCCAATAACATGAAAATAAAAAAGAAGGTTGAAAGATTAAATTCTTACATGAGGCCCATTTTCTTGCAAACATGATGCTTGATAATTGAGCCCATTGCCTGTTGAGGGCTTTTGATAGTGCTGATACATGGCAGAATGTATGATCCAAGTGTTTTCTCAGCATAGCATATCCAACCTACAATGCAGAGCATAATTACAATAAAATAAAAGATCAAAGTAATAAGTTAATAACACTTTCTTTACAAATCACTATACACTTTGAAGAGTATATCTGGCTAAGATCAAGAAATGTTTTTCACCTAGCAAAGAACTAAGTAGGAAGACCGCCATCTTTAACATATCCATCCATGTTCCATTGCAGTAAATTCAACCTTATTTTCTTAAAATTACATTAAAAAGTTAAAAACTGTTCTACGAGTCCGCCTTTTTGTCAAATTTATATCCATTCATTTTTACTGTTTCAAAAATACCCATTTTGATACGGATAGTTTCCAACATCCAGACTCAAAGTTATGGTCCAAGATTAAAGTATATAGCACTAATGAACACGGTAGATTTTCAAGTACTTATCATAGTCATTGCTCAAATTTCTCCGTCAACAACACTTACCCCTTTCAAAATACCTAGAGCAATCAACTGTACTTCCATCATAAGTCAATGACACCAAAATGTACCTTATGCTGATGTCACAGTGAGCAAAATTGCTAACTCAGTAGTCAACTAGCCCAAACAACAGTTGATTGGTCAATTTAGAAGTCAATTAGTCAACATCAGTCAATCGGTCATATGCAGGAATCAAATACAATCAACTCTGTCCACAGTTCTCAGTCTATCCTGTATCCCCTTCTCTGGTATCTAAGTGCTGACAATGCTTCCCACGATGCAGCTAATGAGGATATCCAGTGACATTTATATTACTTTTCTGAAATTTAATGCTGTTAACTATAATGCCTATTAGTTTCACCTACGTTACACGGAAACGGAAATGGAAATGGAAATGGAAACGAATACGAAACGCGGAAACAGCAATTTTCAAAAAAGCTTGGATACGAAAAGTTACCGGAAACGTCCGTACAATATATTATTAATATATATATATATTTGCATAATACTCATTTTATGATTGTAGACCATAAGAGATAATTGATAAAGCACTCAAAATATTTTGTATTCATGGAAATTTGAACTTCTAAAGAGTCATGACTCATCATTCAACATGGTTACAATTTCAATGATTCACATATACATGATAATAATCTAGATTCTAGAATATATCATCCAGATTTTCTAAATCAGGTATTAAATGCAACTTTTTTTTATTTATTTTTTTAAGTTTTGAAGTTTTAAACTTTAAAAAAGCAGTGGAAACGTGCCAGACGTTTCCGGAAACGTCTGGCACATTTCCACCACGCTTCGTTTCCGTTTCCCGTTTCGGAAACGTTTCTGCCACGAAACGTGACCCTCTGGGGCGTTTCCGTGCTTATGAGAGTTTCACAAGCCAAAAAGGGTTTCAAAAATATTGTTTTGAGTGATAAACAAGTTCTACAGCACAATAGAAAAAGAAGACAATCACACACGGTTTCCAAGATCAAGGTACAAGAATCAATTACAGTTTACTAATGTTCAAGTTACTAGGTTTACTATGGTCTTCTAAGGTTCTCATGTTCTAATTTCAAGTTCACAATCATTTTATGCAACATCATGGTCTAGTTTAATGTTCACTATTACTTTATGCCCCAATAATTCTTATTTTAAGTTCACATTACTAGTTCATATTAAACTTAATTCAAAAGGTCAAACCTCACTCAAGTTTAAAAATTTAAAACCCCCTTCAAAAAGTGAAGGATTAATACTCAACCATTGGATTAAAACAATCTCCGCCATGCATTTCACTCAAACCTATAAATCCTTATGATTTCTTATAAAAGGGCAATCCATGCCCATAAGGCCTTATTCACACGGAAGGGATTTGATAGGAGGGACAAAAAAGGGGGGGAAGGCTCATTCTATTGCCTTCTCTCACAACTCTCCCCAAGCTCTTCAAGGCTTGCCACAAGCCTCTATGGCCACAAGCATTAGAAAGTAGCTTGGGCTTTAGTTTAGCATACTTTCTTTTGTTTTAATTGAGCCTCTTTTCAAGCCTTCATGGCTTCTTTAGATCAATTAAATTTTGGCCGTTAACATTTTAAGACTTGGTGAGTAGTAGATTATCCCCTCCCCCTACAAAGGTCTTCCTTTCTCTAATAGAACAAATTTCTATATTTGAAAAGGGAAGTCATTCTACTCTTCTATCAATAAGATTTTGGCCATTAAAATTTTGGGACTAAATGAGTAATAAATTATCCATTCCCCTAGAGGATCTTCCTTTCTCCAATCAAAAAAATCCCTATACTTGAAAATAGCAGCCATTCTACTCTTCTATAAATTAAATTTTGCCCGTTAAAATTTTGAGTCTTGATGAGTAATAAATTATCGAATTTGACATTATACTCATTTTCTATTATCACAAAAGAATAGAAAAAATGAATCCATTTCAAATAACGAAATCCTCCAAAACATCTTCTATCAACAAGAAATCAAAAAACAACTTCAAACTGGTATGTGGGAGATTTGATAGGATCTGTGTGTCTGACGGCTGTAACAGTCAAACCAGATTCTGGCAAGTCGTTACAGACAAAAGAATTTTGCTTCTGACTTAGTTTTCATACAAAACACAGAAATCTGGTAACCCTTCGGAAAACATAGAAATTCTTGGTGATTTGTTCCCGCAACATTCCAAGAAAAGCACATAGCTTCTTTGTGTGAACAGTCAAAACTGTTTCTCTCTAAAAGAGGCAGATCTTTCAAGTTTGTCGATTAGAAATTTATCTGTGCAGGCTGATAACGTGTTTCAGAACAAAATCAGTGTGACTGCCATTTGTGATGTTCATATCAGGTATGACACACTTTGTTAGCAAAACACTTATTGAAATCTTTCACACCTACACATGCCTTTGTCTTTCTTCCAGTTAAACAGTAATGATCAAGGAAAACAGTACAATCATTTCCCACTAAAATACCTGCAATTCATTCGATATTCTGATGCCTACAAAAATCCCCAGTTTCATTTGATAAATTATTATTAAATCCTCAACAATGTTGTGCAATGTTGTCATCAGCGTATACAGTTATAATAAGGTCAGGTCACGCACGTATCCATCCATTATCTATGTGATACAACCGGGGTCTAAATTAATAAAATTCTCCAAATCCAATGTAATATGAAAGAAATGCACTTTGTCCTTCTATAATAACTGACTTGGTATTACCGTCCAATATTTTGACTTGAATGAAATAATATTGTGACTTATTTTATCACATTTCACCTTTACAATGTTTTAAATAAACTGCCTTTACTCTTCGACGCCTTAACTTGTCTTTAACTTGGTCTTACAATCTTTGACTTCCCTCAAATGGCCTCTCTTTTTCACAGATGACATAGAATCCAAGCTCTGTCCTTCTCTTGTTCATATACTTTAACTTGAGCTCTAACCTTCTAACATCAATCCTTCAAACCATACTTCGCAGGAGATGGGTACAGGTACCAGTATTGGTTCTAGGAGACGGGGACGGGTATACCATTTTTCGGAAAATAGGAGATGGCAATGTGTGTGTGTGTGTGTGTGTGTAAATTTCAAAGAAGACAATATTATACAGCCTGAGAAAAACATTACTGCCCTTTTAAAGTTAAGATATTAGATGTTGACAAATGATAAAAGTAATTATATTGATATGTATCTTTGATATCTCATTATATCTAAGGTCAAGAGTACAATATATATATATATATATATATATATATATATATATTAAACACTGAAATGCAAGTCTCCGAGATGAGTACCAATCTCGGAGACACATTTTTTATAGGAGACGAGTCTCTGTGCAACATTGTAAAAATTAGAAGAAACGACGTGAAACTTCAAAGAATTTGATAACATTTTATTTGACAAAAATCAAGAAATCATTTGTTTGAAAAATCATAGCCAAACTTTCTTCACTAAAGTCAAAAAAATTACGTATTGAAAGTCAGAATATGAAAATAAGAAGTAATTTATCAATAAACACCAGAAAATACAATTGGGTGTACAGACAAGTATACACATATACATATATATAGAGGACCATATACATATATATAAGGGTAGGGGGAGGAGGAAGAAGGCTTCAACCTTTACTTCAAGTCTAGGTCGTTGGCCCTCAATCACTCGATCAAGTGCCCTCAACCCAACCCATTAACAAGTGGTCGATAGTACCCATACCAACCCAATAACCAATGGCCAATCACGATCCCAATCAATGTGTTGAGGTGGGGGAAGGGGATAGGCCAATCAATGGGTGGGTGGCAGACACGGATTGCTTGATGCATATCATATGTACACATGATAGAAGGTTTTGTACATGTGCTCCATGTCTAGATAGTCCAAATCTTCACTTGTAAGAGGTCCAAGCTTTCAAAGCTCTATGATGTTGGGGGACTTGGCAAAGGTCTTACGACCATGGACCATGTGTAAGTCTCTTGAGTACTCCAAGATGTTCTTCCACGCCAAAGATTCATGCTTTATGGGCAAGGGTGAATAGAGCAATCCAAAAGATCTAGTAATCGACAATCATTCAGACTTGATAGAAGTTGTTGCAGCACCTATCGTGGGATGGGGGACTTATAGTGACACCAGCTTACCAATTGACAATGTCTACATCACCAACGTTCGTCAAGCAATCCACGTGGGTCGGCCATTCTTTATACCTCGTTCCTGAAGCCTTTGGAGTATCTTTCTAAGCATCGTCTTGATCTGGGTTTTGTTGGACTCCTAACGGGCTGATTTTCTCATTGTTAGTTTGATGTTGCTCACTGCACTTTGCGAAAGAGATTGACCAATGGGATTCCCAGACAAATGGCACCCTCTTTCTATTTGGGCCCATCAACTATATTTAGCCGCCACTTGAACCGCAGGACCTAGATAGGCCCCCTGGGATTTAGATAGCCTCCCAGGGGATAGTAGGAGGTCGGGAGGACTATCTAGAGTCGGCACGCAGCAACGACTATATTTAGATCTAGTTGGCACCCTATAGAGAGATATGGCCCCTCAAAGACTCTACTTTTTGGTTGATGGAACTAAATCTTATCCTTCCTAAAGCGATGCCGGGATAGTCACATCTCACCTCAATGTATAAAAATTTCTCACCCTCTCAGACGCACAGGATCTGATCACATTTTCAGAAAAGCTGAGGAGCGCCTTATTAAGAATGAAATAAGCCACATCAGTTCAGTTGCTAATACTCTCTCAGAAACCTCTATTAGTGGCATCTAAAAATTGCTGGTGAACTCAGAGGAGCAGACATATGGACATTAATAGAATCCAGCATATCAATCAAAGTGAAACAGATCTCCAAGCACGAAAAAGACAAGTTAATAACAACATTCAACGCTTTACAAAAACACACTGGTAAAAAGCGGGTTAGAAATTCAGAAATAAATATAAATTTGTCAGACTCAGACATCTCTACCGGCATCCTAAACCAGTTCACAGCAAATGAGGACAATAGCAACAGCAGCATGGCCTGTGTGGTGTCACCCTGTGCAGAAGCGGATGTGGTAAGTATTTCTAAACTTATTTCAAATCATTCTCAGCAAAATTTATACTACTCCCTGACCTGCGTCCCTCCTGACTATATTGTCAAGTTATCTGCACCTCCTCTCAACGCTGCCCCTCAAAATTATATTAATATTGATTGGGGCGGCTGCAATAATCTTATAAACCTGTCGTCCTTCCTTCTTGATGCTCCAACATTGCGTCTTCTTAGCAAAAGTTTAGGTTTTTCCATTACCCCTTATTCTATTCCTTTTGAAAACATAATTGTAAGTATTGAAAACTCCCTTAAGGGTCTCCCGTTACACAAAGCGGAAGAAATAAGACAAGACTGCTCTCTAATATTAAGAAAAGCTACACCACCTACGAGCAATATTTCGAAAGAAGAATGCATAGCCCTAAAAAAGTTGCATAATAATAATAACATTTTGGTGCTTAAAACGGATATGGGAAATGCCTCGGTAGTCTTAAACAACATTGATTATATTAACAAAATGAAGGATCATTTAAATAATAGTGGAAGTTACAAACATATATCTAAAAATCCCTTAAACAAAATTACAAATGATGTTTACTAAATTGATTAATAACTCAAACCTTTGTTCTGCATTAAAGTTGAAGCTTAAACCAAAAGATCCAATTCTCCCAAGAATCTATGGTTTACCAAAGGTACATAAAGCGGGCATTCCCATTAGACTCATTGTTGACACAATGGACTTGTCGACTTATGCTGATAAAAGGCTTTAAGCTCTATCGGGTACTCCCCGAGCCTGCCTCCTCAGAGTTACACAACAGAATGGAAAAATTGTTTATGCTTTTCCTTATATTATAGTTGAATGGCGATACGGCATCTACATGCAGTTTCTCCGTAGGACCATACAGTCTCTTATATGGAGTGTATGCATGAGAAGTTTAGCTATGTTAATGAACAAGAAACAAACTAAGTAGTTCCATGATCTAACTAAACCTATCATAAACATCAAGATGAGTGCTAAACAAGATAACTTCTACAACAATGAATTAAACTAAAACACTATGATTTTATCTCTAACTACTCTATGATTACTTAAATCATAAATTGAACCTAGTTAAACCTATGAGCAATCAAATTAGATTTGTTGTTTTTTTCAATGGAGGTGAAGAGGTCTCTCTAAAATGGCTACAAGGTCAACTTAGGTACCCTCCTACTAGCCTACTATGAAGTTATGGATGCAAGATGGATGAGCTTCAACGATGGAGGATAGCCAAGATCAAATGCCTTATTAGCTTGGCTAATGCAAATGAGGTCTAATGCCACGATATCCAAATATGAGAGAGAAGGACCATTTGAAAGGAAAGCCTAAGGCTTATATTTATAGTTTTTGGTTTGGAAGAGTTTGGAATTTGGGTGCATGTGGGACTAAAGCTCAAAAAGCACTTTTAGATTAGATTAGGATAAACATACTTTAGGCTTAGTTAAGCTTGGTTTAGGCTAGTTTACTAGGGTTTAGGCTAGTTAAACTTGATTAGCAAGTGATTAGAGACTCATTGAGAGTTGGGAGGGGTCTGGATAACCATTTGTGGTTGATAGAGAGCCTAGGAAGCTTGCAGAAATGGTTTAGAGAGAACTTGGGAGATTTTGAATGGTCGAAAGGAGGAATGTTTCGCTAATAAGAGAGATATTAGCCCAATTAGCTGATTATAGGAGGAATACGACTGAAAGAGGGTCGTGAATGGGCATCTGAGAATGGAGCGAAGAGGGGTTGATTAATGAAGTGTCATTAATTGGTTGAATTAGAGGAAATGCTAAGTGTAAGCATATTTTAGGTGTCTCCTAAGACCTACCCTAAGACTGGACTATGTGCTTACAAGCACATTTCAACAACCTTGGCTCCCAACAACCCTGCTTCTCTTCCCTAATCATGCTAGCTAACCCCAAAATGGTGAACTCGTCCTTTTACAGCTACGCGCCCTGTTGTTTTCCTGCCTTTCTCTCCTTGTTTGAATATGCCTTTAGGTGGGCTAGCTTCCTTCTAGATGCTTCCAAATTCTCCCGCTTGAATTTAAATTTGAATTGAGGTTCTTTAATGCTCCAACCTACCATGGCTTTTGCATGTGCCACGTAGGCTTGGTCGTTGGCTCTTCTGACCCTTGTCTGTCCTCGTCAACATCCCTATCAGGTAGCTTCTGACACCTTTTGTCATTTCTACCAAGTCCATCTTGTCGCATACTCATTTTCTCGTGATCTTTGCCACACCTCTGTCTTCCTTTGTCGCGTGTTCCTTTCCATCAGTTCCACCTCCTTCATTCTTCTACACATTGTTCCTAGTCTTCTAGCCCTTTTCCAAATATTCACGCACCTTCATTTCCCTAGTTGACTCCCCGTTCTATCAAAATCCTACGCGCATCGTCGCTCCCTACTCTACTTCCACTGATCCTTCGCAACTTCTCCCCTCGCATTCCTTCTCAAAATTTTCGCGCATGCCTTCTCTTATTTTGCTCTTCTTCTGCTTCAGCTTATACCTCTGCACGCTTTCCTACAAAAATACATCCAAGCCTACAAAAACAGCCTTGTGAACATGCAAATCCAACACGAGGATGTTGCCTGCAGGTGATTCCTCTGCGTGTTGGATGAAATGTCATACAATTGGTACTTGGGCCTTCCTAACAGTTCCTTGGGCCTTCATAACAGTTCCAATGCCTCTTGGAATGATTTGGAAACCACCTTCATCAACCACTTCACCATCCCCATTGACCCAGCCATATTGTATCACCAATTTGCAGCCGCGCATCAAGAAGATCCCGAACCTATGAGCTCCTTCAATGAATGCTTTCGTATGTTGTATTAGCGGGTGAAAGCTCACTATAACTAAACTGAAACCACAACTATCTAAACCTATCTCAGTGAGCTTGATTCCCTAACTTCCATGTTTTAGCGAAAAGCACCCACTACCTTAGCCAATTTGGTCCTCACATATCACAAAGCCATCAAAATTGACCAAGAAATGATGACTTATGGCTTTGGTTGCATCATTCCATTACCTTCATTGGGCCAGCTTGTTACACAAAATCAAATATTGTTTGTGAGTCGAGCACTCACATAGGGTCACCCCATGCTCAATCAGATACACATCACACAGATGCCAACCTACAACAATCTCCCTAGTCTTATTATGTTGGCATCTATCCCTTCTCCCATCGGCTTTCCTTATAATCAATTTGCACCACAAGCAAATAATCAGCCCTTGGTGCTTCCCCGCAGCTAATCCCCACACCATAATGGTCAGTAACCAAATCACAACTCACACACAAAACTTCCTAAGCACTCCCCCATATTTGAATCCCTCTGCACAATCTTCCCCCAATTAGGCTTCCAAACCCTACACCCACATTTCCAAATCAATCCGCAAATCCTAACGCTAAAATAGGGAACTTACACCAAATCATCCAAAAAATATCAAATGATGTGATTAACTTGCAAAAGCAAGGTGCACAAAATCAAATTCAACCTTCTATCAACTACCAAAGTAAGAATTTCAATTTCCAATGCAATAACCACCAATGGAATTTTAGATCAAACGAAGTAGATGTGCTTAGTCCCCAGGACAATGCCGCACAAAATTCTAGTAGCTTTAAACATCTATCAACTTGATAGATTTAGCCTTACCATCATGGTGCAGACTCCAGTATACCCCCAACACATGCCGAGGTAGACTGTCTGGAGTTTAATAGCCCTCAAACATCTTCCAAATGTAAATTGACAACTTTGACATAATTCCCACACCCAATGAAGTCATGGAGCATAGTTAGAAACACCCTGGGACCGCCCTCGTATTAGAAACTTATGAATTCCCTGAGGAAAGTGATAATGAGCCCAAGGAAACCTAGAGGAGGTCCATGCTTACTTGCAATTTCAAAGAGGGAATAACTACACCCTCTACAAACAAATCTGGGGAGTCTTTGACCACCTCTACTCCCAACTCTTCCAGAGTGGTCGCCTAACACACGCTCGTCAAATAATCACCCACCACCTAAAGGGCCTAGCATTGTGCTGCCTGCGAAGGATAAGACTCTCCCCTCCGCGGCCTATAGAGCAAAGCTTAGCCGAGTATAGTATCATGGATGACTTGTGCAAAACCAAAGCCAATATTTTCGTGCTTCCATGGCTCCAAAACAATACCCAGAAGGAGATCCTGCTTGAAGCCTTGTCTACTCCAGCAAACAAACAAACTGGCAAAGCCACATATGTGCATGTAGCTACTTGTGAAGAAGAAAATTTACCATCTCCATTCTTGCTAATAGTGAAAAATTTTGGCAAAAACTTACAAAACTGTTTGGTTGATTCAGGAGCATCCAAAAATGTCGAACAATTCTCAATTTGCCAACAATTGGGATTATGACCCACGAAATCTAGTGCAAGGTAGTGTAGTTGGACAAGACAAAGATCAATGTTGTTGGAGAACTCTCACACATCCATATGCAGCACGCAGCTGATCCAAGCGTCCAGCAAGTCATCTACATCTAAGTGGTGGACATTCCAGAGGCTTATGGTATGCTTCTTAGTAGAGATTGGTCGTGCACTATAAATGGCTACATGGCAACAGATTTCTCGCATATCTGCTTACCTTGGCGCAGTTGTGAATCATACCTACATTGTCAAGGAGCCACGGATGAAATTAATGATCACTAAGTACAACAACATCAATGAGATCTTGTACACTGAGTGCGAAACAGGAGTCTATACTGTGGCGGTTGGACAAAAAATTCTAAAGCGAAGAGGGTAATGACAACCCCTCCACTCCCTTGACAATGTTGTGTAGCCCAAAAGGGGCCATTCCAATAATAGTTCATATCCTATTTCTACGCTCAAAACCTGTAGCCTTGACTTCTTAAAGGAAAGCCACATTCGATATGAAGCGCTGCAAAACACTACACACAAACTACTTACAAATGGTAAGCATCATCCCTCACACACTCCAAGAAAACAAGGAGAGCTTCATTCCAAAGGTGGAAGAAGTTCTAGGCTACTATAACAATTATCCATCTCAAAAATCTAGCATGTGACATTCAAGAGAGTGAATCATCACATTCTTGTACGACTTCACTCGCAATTTGGGACTAAGATCCCTCACACTCATGTCCAAACAAGCAAGCGAGGAAACAACTTTTCATTTGTTCTTCTTGACCTATCATCCAAACTCGATCTCCATACCAAGACCATCAGTAGGGCTTTGAGAAATTTGAAGAGGACCCAACTCCATGGAAGAGCTATTAGCCTAAGGCTGATCTATGGGCCCACTGAGAGACTTTAGCAGACCAGGTCTACCAAAAGCAAAACCACATGGGCGTCCTACACCAAAACTTGCACCACCAGAGCTTATGCCACCAACACTTGTACAACTGAACATCCCAACATTTGGCCTGCCAGATGTAAACCCTTTGTAACCCCTAGTGTCGAAGTCTGAAGCTATAGAAGTATCCCTAGTCCCATGTTTCTGGAAGACAAGGGAGTTACAATCCCCCCTTCGTTTTCCACCTTAGTCCACTTATGCTTGCAATGGGAACAATCTCTAATCAAGTGATCCTGCTCTTAACAAGAAAAGCAGGCATTCGGAAGATTGAGGTAACGGCCCTTCTGCTTTCGAACACTATCACTAGTGCAAACAGAATAAAAAGGAGGGAGCTTTGGCTTCATGTCAAACTCCACACAATCCCAAGGATTTGGCCGTAATGAGTTTCGACGAACATCTAGAATGAGAAGTTTTCCAAAACAGCAGGTAAAAAGGTCAACGAAGGGATGCAGATCAGCTGGCAAAGCTTGGAATTTCAGCCAGAGAGGATAATGTGTCTGACCACAATCCTCAAGGTTTAAATATGAGTTCCAGCCAGAGAGGATAATGTGCCTGACCACGATCCTCATGATTGAAATATGCCCACCATGACTGAACACAAACAAGACTGCCGGCAATGTTCCATGTTCCAAATTGTAACACATATGGTGGCCTGCAATATCTAAGTTAAACAGAAGGCATACATATTTCAAGCCCAGGCCCCAGTACAAGTTCAATGAATTTCCTTTGGTCTCCCAATTCAACACACCACCAATTAAAGGCCACCTCATTCGGTATCCTACATAGAAAATAAAGTATCACCCCCTAGATTCCAAATGCATGTGTCCCTCAATGAAGTCCTTGTTATCTGCAAGGAAAATTTGAAATCCTCCTAGTCTGGCACTTGCTTGTGGGCAGAATGAGTTGAAGAAGGAGGGGGTTCACAAACCCCTCGCACTAAGGCTCCACAGCAAGCTGCTCAGATTTCTCAATCTATGCAGTTGCAGCCTTTAACCACTCCTTCACAGCACCCGAAACAGAAACTTTAGGCATAAAGCTCTAGTCGAGGAGGGGAGCCACAACGTCAATCTTCAATTGTTCATCAACAAACACAGTGTTACGCATATTCTCAAAATTCTGAGTCTGCTTTTTAGCAATTTCCTGCTCCACAGCAAGCTCCTCAGTTTTCTCCATAGATTCGGTTGCGGCCATTAGGCTTTGTCCCCTCCTTCACAGAACCTGAAACAGAAACCTTAGGCAAAATCCCCGGTTGAGGACGGGAGCCACTTCTTCAATCTTCAATTGTCCATCAACAAATACAGTGTTCCACATATTCTCCAATTTCTGAATCTGGTTTTTCACAATTTCCTTATTCTTCCACAATCCCCAAGGAAGACAGATGGCCATTCGCCCGTGTTTTTGCGCATATTATACAACGGGTTGTTGATAAATTGAATGCCACTGATGAGTTCAATTGTCTCTCACTCTCAACACCTTCAGCAAAAGTAGACTTGTCAGCAGCCTCCTTAGAGGTTCGGAATTTCATATTCGAATTCGAAGGGGAGGTCGTGTGAACACCCTCAACCTGTCCCAACAGCTAAGGGTGTGGAGACGTCTTTGAATCCCCTTCAAAAACCGTTATGGCTACTTTGAGATCTACATTGCCCTTATAGGGGCCCTCAACCTGGTCTCTAGCAGAGAACACGAGCTCTGAGGTCGCACTAGCCTTTGATGCCAATGCAGAATGATTTGCATCACCCATTGCGGCAAACAAAAATGAACCAGGATTCGAATACCCTTCAAGAATCTCTTTCGAAACATTGCATGGATTTCCTTTTAAGTCTTCGCAATCCAATGACAGGAATTCATAAGGGGGACAATCCCTAGATCGATTCCACCTGGAATAAACATTTGCCTCCTCTAAATCCCGTGATTTAACTCTGCCTCTAATTGCAGACACTCCAGCTCACTATGGCTATTTTACACAACCACCACAAAGAGGTTGAGCCTGGCCATGGCCGGAAGCCATGCCTCTTGATGCCACGTCCAACACTTATCACCTGCAATCTGAATCGAACTGTTTCATCTCTCTCGCATTGCCTGTCACCAACACTGGTTCACTTGATAGCCAAATTTAAGAGAAACATTGTACACATGGCAAACTTGAAGGAAATGAAATTATTAAATGTTATTTTCTTCTCAATTTTCAAATTTATTATATTATATTGAGGACTCGACTGCAAAATCAGCACAGCCTTGCTGTAAGAACAAGAAATTACATATTTACAATTTACAGAAATATCCATGATGCATGAAATGTAAATAAGATTAAAAAAAAAATTATGAATTTATATATAGTGATAGAAGCAGGATACTATTACACCACTTAAATAAAGAATGGAAGTACTGGACAAGCAGATGCCAACATTGGTAGGCTTGATTTAGATTGCTCGACGCCACTCACAAACTGTCCCTTGTATCGCTTGACAAATTCTTCACAGGCTTCAATAAGTGACAGATCTCTGCTACAGCTTGTGTCAAACACTGCCTTGGCACCAAGAGACTTCAAAAAACCAGTAAGCTTCTTAAATACCTGAGCGACACAGGCAACAAATCTGCAGGTATCAGCTTTGGTTCAAACTAATGTAACACAAGACAAGAAACAACAAGTACAAAGAAAACAGTTATTATGCAGCCCAAAATTCCACACAATAGTAGTTTTTATTAAATCTAGAGTTCTAAGATTAATGTCAGCCACAAAATGTCTCAGTAGCATGGTAGAAAACTCGGCAAGTACTCGGCTGAGTCATGATTACTCACGTGTCAGAAAGCCAGGCAAGTAACTCGCCTGCCGAGTTTTGGGTGAGTAGTCGTGAGTCTGACAGAAAAAAATCGCCAACTGCGCAATAAAACCAAAAAAAAACAGATTTAAAATGCAAAATTTGGTTTTTTTTGCGCATTTTCCGATATGTTCAGCTCTGTTAAGCCCTACTTTGTTTTTCCATAAGATAGTAATGAGTAAGACAGTGGTGACTAAGAGTTATTTATAAAATATCTGTACATTTATATTTTTATACTAAAGTTTGTCTTATAAATATAACGTCCATTATGTTTGACAATGGTTTCAAATCGCTAGGAGTTATAGAAAGAATATAGTTTTTAAAGGACCCCTTAAGATACACAATTAGCCGAATTTGAGGATTGATGATACACTTTCAAGAATTTTTCAGCTGCCGTGAAGTGATCATCATTGGATTTGAAGGATATTTTGACATGTGGAATTCAATTTTAGAGTTCAAAACTCTCCATGAAATGTTTAAATGGGCATACCTCGGCTTAAAGACTTGAATTTTAAATTTATTCCAAGGAAGATGCTTTAACTTCCAATTTGAGGGTGAAGAGAACGGCGAAGAAGTTGTTAAAATTTTGAAGGATTTGTAATTTTTTATGATGATGAATAATCATCATATGATAATATGATGTGCATTGCACTTTTTTGTCTAAATCTAAGAGAAAATAGACTTATGCATTCTCTAAAATCATTACTTAACGCTTTTTACAAGTATTTTACATGCTATTTAAGTTTATTTTATAATATATATTCCAATTTTTTTCCAAGAACAAGTACAAGTCCAAATCAAAAAATTGGGCTGCAGAGTCCAAGTTTTTGAACTATGCTCATGAGTAATGTCTAATAAATTTGTTTGTAGAGATTTAGCTTAGCTGTCCTGAAATGAATTTTATTTAAATGCACCTGAGTCTACTATAGGCCTATAATAAATAATAATAGAATGATATTCTAGAAAAGAAAAATTATCTATATTGCACAGTCAACCCGTGCAGTTGTTTAGTACAAATCCTAATATAAAGCAGGAAATACTCCAAATCAGAAAGCTGATATTCCAATAAAATAACCCTTCTCTTCTATAACTAAAGTTAGGAATTAGGCCTGAACAGACGGGATTTATCATTTAAATACAGGTATATTCTAGATCAAAATAAAATTGGAAAAATGTAATTTAAATTATCTCAGAGAGAAGAGAACTACATCAATTCAACAACACAAATAAAAGGAAATTCTCTTCCTAGGAATGCTAGACTAGCTAACATTTGTGGATGTGCCCCAATAAGCAAGGACTCCTCTTTTTGGAAAAACTTGAATCTAACACCGACCGGCAATACCCACATTTGGAAGCCTTGTCCTGAGCACTAGTCCTTGATATAAGTATTAAACACCCTAGCAGTTCAGGCTTGAAAGAAGATTTTCCTTTCCAAACAGATTGGTATCACCTTCTCTTGTGCAATTCAGGTTCCCTAGACCCCATCTTTTGTTCAACCGTGGGGCAAAAATGACCTTGTTTCTCACTAATTCATAAACAAGCATTTTCACTTAGTGTATAAGGCCTTCTCATTAGTCCATTTCCAGCCTTTCCAAATAGGACACATCCCTTTGGTGTTACGTTTTAAAACAATAACTTTTAAGGGCCAATCTGCAAAATGTCCTGATACACTGCGTTGTCTGTTCTATTCAACTTTTGGACTTGATATAAATCACACCAAGAATACCCTTATTTATGCTTCCATAGATCTCTTCAGTGAAAAATACCTCTTATAGCTAATCTTTTACCAGAAAAACCTTGGTAAGAGACCATGCAAGTTGAAATAAATGTCTACATTGTTTGCGATGCAAGATCCCAGGCATCCCATGGGCCCTCAAATTGCCATTGGAGAAAGTCTGCCATCATTATACTCTTTTAATAGGAGTTAAACCTGAAAATATGAATGCCTTTGTGTTAAAAATGATGCCACAAAGCTTAAAGAGGCCCCTGATATTATATGAATATGCCAAGCAGCATGGATTTGGTGACGAAATAAAATCTACAATGGCCCACCTTCATTACTGCTCTCCCTATCCACTTCCTAGAAAGGAAAACTTGAGCTCTTGTGTCAAGGATGGCAAAGTCCCTTTGGTCTCATGGCAAAGTCCATTACTCCCAAGTCGCGAGCCGTCACCCCACCATGTTTTCCCCAAAGAAATTTGAAGACCGATTTGAAGGCTCGTCTTTTCGAATAACAAAAAACCTCCATGTTTCCAGAAAAGCGTAGTTCATACCAGAGAAATTATGAGGTTATCAAGGATGAATGTGTCTAACGTAACACGGTTTTTTGCTCCTTTCTAAAAATTCATTTAACAACGTAATCCTTCTGGCCGGATATTTTGCTATAGAATTCATAGGAAATGTTTCAGAGGGTAATCAAACGCCATCCTCCTGAAGATTCCCTACTTGAGGAATAAGCTTGATAGGACCTGCATTGACAAGCCCGTTCATCTTTCCACTTTTAATAGATTCCTGGAACATCAAATAGGCTAAACTAATCACATTCCAACTATTCTTGTATAAGTCTACTGGAAGACCATCAAAGCCAAGTGATTCCTTATTCTTGAGGTCATCACCCTTTTTTGGAAGCCCTTCAGATCAAAGAACCTTGGTTTCAAAACGCAAAAATTCTTTTGAGTTCACCTTATTGTACAAGATGTTCAATCCGTCTAACAATCTCTTATCCTTCACCTTAAGATTCTTTAATCTTCCTTCACCTAGGGGCCAGCCTAAGTTTATTCCCAGTAATCTCAAACCATATACCCAAATCTTTGAATGTGGAAGTTTCTACAATCCCCTGTATCTCCCAGATCACACAAACATGTCATGCATGACACAATATGTATATTATCATAAATAAGAAGCTCAGTATATCAGAAGCATCGTGTGTTGTTTTGTACATCTAACAGTTGGCCTTGTGGTGATAAACAGGAAACTTGATAGATTGGCTTTAGTAAAAACCAATCAAAATATAGCACATTGATCAAAACACACCATTTATGATCACCGGATCACTTTTGGTAGGTTTCAATTAGGACCATTCAGGCCATGTCTCCCAACAGTGCTCTCATCCCTGTGTGGATAATAAAACAAGACACTTCACTCTATGGTTACACCAAGTAAACCAGATGTCAAGCTTATCCGAACGTATAATGGGCAAAACATTATACACAACAAACCCCAAACAGAACCTGTGAATTCCATTGTATGACAAGAGAATGCATTGTTGTTTCTTATGGAATATGCTCACAAGGTCGCTGTAAAGTTCCGTAGGCTATGAGAATGGCAAATCTGGACCTGGAATACAGTGAATGAAGGAGAGTTCAAAACCAGAACAGCATATAGCTCTAACTGTGATTGTGGCATCAAAGGGCATGGCCTCCAGCCATGACCAAGCCCTTACCTCACATGTCAAGTCTCCTTCGGGAATTGAGGCCTCAGTAGCTTGTGGCAGGGTGCATTCACGTTTGTTTTAGGAATAGTCTACAAAGGTGGAATTGATCCCCAGGTTTTCTGCCCTTAAACTGCAAAGATATACCTGATTCTGATGATGTGGAAGACTATTTCGAGGAAGCTTCAAAGTCCTTGAGGCTTGATCCTGCCCCTGGTGACCAGGGCACGACTGGCCTGCAAGGAGATTCTTTGGGGTCTTCACTCCCCCACACTTTCACTCACTTGTGACCATCGAAAACAAGCACGTCCTTGTTCCTAAGAAGGTCGCTGTCTCTAATGATACAATTGCTCACAACATTCAGTTCTTCAACAATCTGTCCTTTGACTTGCCTAAAATCTCTGAAGATTAGCCGCCTCTGTCTTCCTTGGAGGTTGTAGTCAACACATGCAAAGACACGATGACAAAACAATCAAAGAATTCTGAAACTCTGCAAAATGATGTGTCAACAGCTGAACAAGGAAAGGTTGAGACCATAGTTTCTGCCCTCGATCAGGGGTTTATTTTGTCTTCTTAAGTTGCTGCCACAGGAACTGTAAAGGAGGGCTTAGAGTGTGACAATTATGTGGCTCAGCTGTTGCAGGAAACTTAACAACTCGAGCCTCAAGTTGAGAGGTCTAAGGCTCCCCCTCACCCGTCAAATCGTACTGTTCGTGACCAGATGCCTGAACAGGAGGATTATAATTTTTCCCTTACTGATACTAAGGATTACTTCAAGGGCCATATGCATCTAGAATCAAGGGGAGTAATCCCTTATTTTCCTGCATAGGAAGCCAAATGAGGGGGTTTTTAATTGGTGGTGTGTACTAAATTGGGAGGCTAAAGGGATTTCATTGAACTCTTACTGGGTCTGGGTTTGAAATATGTGTGCCTCTTGTTTAACTCAAATGCCACAGCCAGCCATGTGTTGCAGTTCGGAACATGGAACATTGTTGGTAGTCTATCATAGGTTCAATTGTGGCGGGCAGACTTCAACCTTGAGGCCAAGCTCACTATCCTCTTTAATTGGAGTTCCCTGCCTTGCCTGCTGATTTGCATCTCTGTCTTTTTGTTGGGCAGTTAGGCAAACTCCTCATTCTAGATGGCAGCCGAAATTCATTCCGTCCAACTCAAGTTTGTGTAGAGGTGCACTTGAAGCAGAAACTCCCCCTTTCATCTTTGTTTGCACCATTGATGGGGTCCAACAGCATAAGTTCTGCTACCTCAATCTTCCAAATGCTTGCTTCGCATGTCAAGCACAACATCATTTGATCAAAGATTGTCCCCATTGTAAGCCCAAGCAAGATGAAATGGCTAGAGAAGAAGGGATCTAAACCCTTTCCTCATCCAAAAATCTGGGAACTAGAGGCTTATCTGTAGATCCAGATTTTACTAACAGGGGACTCATAGGATCTCCTACTGGTGGTTCTAATTATGAATTTTTTAGGACGTAAAAACGGTGGTACTTTGCCTTTTGGTGGTTCAGGCCATAGTTACCTAAGACTCCGGGATGGCGGGATGGCGGGACAAGGTTTCCGGGACGGCGGGAGGATGGCAAGGGAACGGCTAATTAAAAAATATATAAATATTTAAAATATAAAGATATAGTGACTAAACTATATAAATACGCTGAAATAAAATCATTTGAGATTTAAATAAGTTGAAACTTGAACTCATAAACATCAAATACATTCCTTAATATCACGATTCATAATATCAATATGTTAATGTAAGTTACATATGTCATATTTGAATTTCGAATTTGAGACTCAAAATTAAATAAGCTGAAATAAATTTTAAAACCATTCTAATTTATGATTGATCAAGTGACAATAGCTGATATTCATATCATTAATCTCATATTCAAATACACCAACAATTGTCCATTATCAATCTTACAAAAAAAAAAAGGACGAGTATTAGCCGAAAAATCAAAATCAACATCTGAAGCAACATCCATGAACTCCTCACAGGAACTATCATCCTCGTCCTCAAAGGTAAGCCCAATCAATCCCTGTTGCACAATATTGTCCTCTTCAACCTGCCTCGGCTCCTCGGGATCTACATCCCACCGTAATGTTGGGGTCTCCTTGTACTGAGGTGTCTTGCGATCCATAAGACGCAAAACACTAAGTACAACTACAAGTTTCTCTGCTCTCACAAAGGTAAACCTATTCCTCTTAATAGAGTGGATCCAACCATATGTGGACCAATTTCTCTCAGAGGCAGAAGAGCTAGAAACCTAGGAAAGGAGGCGAATGGCAAGTGGTCGCAGCAATCTTGGAAGCCCATACAGTCACCGCCAACTCACTGGCTTCTCTTGTGTCAATGTTACCTTGTCTGGCTTTGCTAATGTTTTGTAACCATTAAGTTCAATGAAGTTGAACCACTCCAACCTGATATGTGAAGCCTCCTGTAGACTATACATTATTTAAAGGCCTTTATAAGGCCCTTCTTCACCTCATCATCATCCAAAGGGATAACTCTACTTGGCCTCTTCACATACCATTTGGGATTTAGTACATATGCAACCATATGAAGAAGAGTGTTCAAATTCTTCCATCTCTGTTGAATAATGGGTTGTATATGTTCATTGTAGAACTCCAAAGTGGGGTCCCTCACCCAAATAGCTACCTTCATTTGCCCAAGCATGATGTCAATGCACTCATAGATCTCACCAAGATTGGGGCTATTACAATCCCCATATTTGATGACACTAAAAACTAGAGCTATGATTGATATGATGTATTTCATATCAACCCAAAATGTTTCCCTCAACACCACATCCTTCACTCTTTTCCCTTGCTCTGTCGTGGACTCATTTCACCTATCCCAATCCCGTGTCATAATCATAATTTGCAGGGGCTCCTGCAACTCAAAAGTCCTCTCCAACAAATAAAATAGGATGCAAAGCGGGTGTGAACTGGTTTCAGAAATTCCTTCTTCGAAAATTTTTGAAAGAGTGCCAATGATGTGTGGTGATTGCATATGAACTTTTGCACGTCCCTAGCCTCATTCACTATCTGGTTGGCCCATCAAATCTTCCTTGTGTCTTTCAGTGCATTGTTCATGGCATGCACACAACATGCGGTCCAATAGCTTGTCTGCTGCTCTGCACACATAAGTTGTATCCGTGACAACCCGTTCAACATTTGAAGGTCCAACCTCCTCAATGGAATCCTTCAAAATCTGAAACTGGAACTCAGCATCTTTCCGCTTCCTAGAACAATCAATTGCTCTCAAGAAGTACGGTCCATCTTTGCAAGAGACAATGATATTGATGAGAGGACGATGTCTAATATCCGTCCATCCATCAATGATAATACTACATCCATGTGACACTCATGTGACCTTCATCTCCTCTATCAACAGATTAACCTTGGAATAGTTTATATCCAAGATTGTTGTCCTCAGTTTGGTGTCTCTAAGAGGCACATAACTTGTACCTACTTTTGTAACCTTAGTCATAGCCTCATTGTAATAAGGAGAGCGAGTGGCATTAAATGGGATCCCAGCAGCATAGAAAAATTTCCCAATAGCATCATCTGTCTCTTCCCTTACCTTTGAATCAAACATGTCTACAAGTGGATCGGGGGCTGCCCCCACGGCCTTTCTCTTCCCTCTGCTTTCCACTTCTGACATTCCAAAACTAGAACCAACCAAAGTATTACTATGCTTGCTAGTCCTATGAGAGCTCAAAGGAGTGTTAACCGCAGTACCACGAACTTCTAGAACATTGTGGTATTTCCATTGAAAATTCTCGCCATCTCAACTCTCTGCTCTAGTGAAAGGCCCTTACAAACGCCAACCCCCCTATAAGGTGCAACAAGTGTGCATTGGTCTTAGTGATGTTGCCATGCCAAGTTAGTGCACATATATGTTGCACATCCATAGTTTGCTCCTCCCTCCAGACTTGGGGTTCTCAACTATCTTAGCAAATCGTTGCAATGCTTCTTCTTATCAAATGATCCAATGGCAAATCTTGACAACATTTGAGAGGGGTCAATTGGTAGCACTACCAGCTAAACTACAAGTTGTCGTTGCCACTACTTTTTGTCTCCCTTCTCCACTTTCCCCCATTATGGCATCACCAACACTTCCACCTATCTCAAGTTTATGTTGAACCCTTTCCTGCTCTTATTCATACTCCTACGCAGAAGAAGAACTCATGGTGATGATTGCTGCAATGAATTAAAAAACAACCATAACTATATGATTGATTGATTATGTAATGAATTAATTTTTTTTTAAAAAGTAAAAGCAATGATCATAATTTTAATTTCAATTTATAAACAATGAAAACAACCATAAGTTACAACCAAACCCTGTGCAAAATGTTTTATTTTTAACTTTTAAAATGTAATTAGAAAAAAACCTAACCAGTATGCATTTTGTAAAATCTTACAAACTATAAACATGATTACATTGTGAATGTAGGTACAAATACTAAAAAACAGCCCCTAAAAAATGCAAATAGAATCTAAATTTTAAAATGGAATTAAAAATCTAACTAAAAAAAAAACCTCACTAGTTTGCATTTTGTAAAATCCTACAAACTATAAACATGATTACATTGTGACTGTAGATACAAAAACTACAAAACAGCCCCTAAAAAATGCAAATATAATCCAAATTTTCAAATGGAATTAAAAATATAATTTTAAAAAAAATCTAATCAACTACAAGCAAACCCTATGCAATATGCCTTTTTTAAAATCCTACAAACTATAAACATGATTACATTCTGAATGTAGATACAAAAGCTGAAAAACAGCCCCTAAAAAATGCAAATAAAATCTAAATTTTAAAAAAACAGAGACTTTAACAAGTATTGTAAGCAAATAAAATTATAAATACCTCTTGCTTGCTCTTGCTCTCACTTTTGCTCTTCCTCTTGCTCTTGCTCTTTCTCTCACTCTTGCTCTTCCTCTTGCTCTTGCTCTTTCTCTCACTCTTGCTCTTCCTCTTGCTCTTGCTTAGTGTGAATATGGAATGAGCCCATATTGTCATTTTATAACATAGAATGACACTTTTAGGGTTAGGGTTAGGGTTAGGGTTAGGGTTAGGTTAGGAATGTTTGTTTTAAGTTATAATTACCTTTCAATCAAAAAATAATAATTTAAAATGTTTAAAATGTGTTTTTATTAAAGGGTGTTGAAGTCGCAGGGGACGGCAGGGACATCTAGACATCCTCGAGACATACCTCGACCGTTCTGGGGATGTCCAAACGTCCCCGAACTGTCCCCCCACATCCCCAAGACGTCCCCCTTGCTCGCCAAACGTCCCAGGGATGTTTCCTTTGCCCTATGCCTCTTCGGAAATGTAGGGGAAATGTTTCCCCCACTTCCCGATGTCCCCAAAACGTCCAGGACATCCCAGACTACACATATTTGGGAGGGACGCATCCCCGTGTAACACTGGTTCAGGCTCTATTGTAGGATGTGTAGGTAATTATGCCTCTAGTAGGCTCGGTTTGGTGAATTCTTCCAAAGGGCCCAAGGATCGGCCGTGGACCAATAGCTCTTCTTTGAAGTTGGGCCCTCCTCGGGTTCCTCAACTCTCAGGCAATAGTACCATGGTTTTTGGGTCAAATGTTATGGAAATTGAGTTTGGTTAAAAAGTTAAGAGGAACAAATGTAAAGTGTCTTCCGCACTTGCTTGCATAGACAACGGCGAGGGGGATCTTAGCCCCAACCCGCGTATGAAGTTGTGTAAAGATGCGATGATTCACTCTTTGAAGCATCATGCCCTAAGCTTTGAGATGGACAACTGATTTAGTAGCCTTGGACTTTTTTCTCCTTTGGAATGAAGCTCTCTTTTCTGTCTTGGAATGTGCATGGGATGACGATCCCTAGTCATAAGCAGCTTCTACGCGGTGTTTTGCAGAGTTTTAGACCGGATGTGGTTTTCCTCCGGGAAATTAAATCTATTGGTTTTGAGCTCAAAAAACAACATGAAAAACTATTGTGATGGCCCTTTTTGGGCCTCTCAACATTGTCAGGGGAGTAAAGAACTAGTGATTGCCCTCTCCTCATATCTTCAAGATTTTGTGATTGCCTCTGGTTCAGATCCTGATGGTTGAGGTGTTTGCATCACTCTTTTGGCTCGGGATAGGGTGATTGGGTTGTGTGTTGTCTATGATCCCAAACTTAGCTCAAAGCAAGTGTAGGCTGTGGGACTAGATGGCTTCCTCTCTTCCTATTACAAAGTGGATTGTTGGAGGGGATTTTAATATGGTGGACTAGGAGGATAACAAAGGTGAAGGTTTGGGTTATGTGGTCAATGGCACTGAAAAGCAAGCCTAGGGCCAATGTAGGGATTCTCAACAACTTTTTGACCCCAACTGGAAACCAAAAGGGACTAAACCATGGCAGCAGGTTTACTTGGTCCAACTATCGTCAAGGCAGTCAAAGGGTTTAGTTCGGCTTGACTGTTTCTATGGCCCTCATGATGTTCAACTTGACTTTCTCTGGTCAACATCAGCCCTGTTCAGGTGCTTATGGATACTACAAGCTCGAATCATCTTCTCATTCAAACTATGATATTTTTTGGTCCTTACATTGACTCATCGCCCTCTTCCTTATTCAAATTGAATGTCTCTCATTTGAAGTTAGATGACTTTCGTGCCCTTGTTCATTGAGTTGGAAATAGTCTGCCCAACCAGTTCGTTATCAAGGGTGGATCCTTTGGTGGGAAGCAACAATCTATTTAACAATCAAATTTATGAGAGAATAAGGTAGGATGATTGCACACAAGCGAAGTGGATAGTAAGAGACGGGCTTATTTTATTGGAATATCAACTTTCTGATTTGGAGTATTTTCTAAGAATAGACAACATCTTCAAATAGTTTAAACTGCCCTTGAATCTAATTTACATAATGTGCCCCTTTAGGAGGAGGTTGCGAAGTTGGAGACAACTATTCGTCATGGTGAGAAGTATACTACCAGGGGTGCCCTTATTCGATCCCATCTTCAGTGGGTTCAGCAGGGTGATGAGGGATCCAAGTTCTATTTTGACTTCCTCAAGCAGAAGATTAGGTAGAAAAGGTCTTTGGCCTTTGACGGCCTAATGGCTCCCTGGCCAAGGATCATTCAGAAATCAGACAGTATGTTTAGTCACAATTTCCAAAGTATTTTTGCTCCTTATTCTTTGACGGATAGGATTGTGGCCGTCAAAGATTCTTGTTGTGGAGTAGTTCCACGTAAGGCATCTAGTGGGGAAAGGGAGAGATTGGATGGAGACATTTTGAAGGAGTTGCTCGCTGCCTTATTTTTCATGCAAAATCACAAGTCCCCAAGCATCGATGGTCTCCCTTGTGAGTTCTTCAAGGTCATGTGGGATACCATTGGTGACAATTTTTGTTCTCTGACTCTTGAGGTGTTCATTTTTGGGTGTCTTTCTATGTCAATCAAGAATTGATCAAGTTGATTCCTAAGAACGCCCTCAAGGACACTATTGGGGGTTGGTGGCCTATTATGCTTCTTATCGTTGTGTATAAAATCATTGCCAAGGCCTTAGCTTTGAGGATTCGCTCGGTTGCTAAACATGTGGTCAGTCAGGAGCAGACCAGGTTTGTACAGGGAAGGTTTATTCTTGACAGTAAGATCTCGGCTTTTGATGCCTCAGATTGGGCTAGAGAGACTGATCAGCAGTCCCTAATTCTGAAAATTGACTTTTGATGCCTCAAATTGCCGGCCTATTATGCTTCTTATCATTGTGTATAAAATCATTGCCAAGGCCTTAGCTTTGAGGATTCGCTCGGTTGCTAAACATGTGGTCAATCAAGAGCAGACCAGGTTTGTACAGGGAAGGTTTATTCTTGACACTACGTTCTCCGCTTTTGATGTCTCAGATTGGGCTAGAGAGACTGGTCAGCAGTCCCTAATTCTGAAAATTGACTTTGACAAAGCATACGATTGGATTGACTAGACTTTCATCTCGGAGAAGCTAACTTGCTTAGGCTTTGGCCTTCATTGTGGTGTCCACCCTCTTCACCAACATTCCAGCCTTTGTTTCTATCAACAATTCCTTGTCACCATGGATCCTCTTACACTAGTCCATCTGTCAAGGGTGGCCTTTAGCCCCTTCTTTGTATGTTATGACAGTTGGTGTTTTGCATCATGTTCTTAAGGCTTCCCGGGTTGTTAGGCAGATTCATGGTATCCAGATTCCTGATGGTTCAAAGATGATTAATAATCATTTTAGTAATAATTCCTTTCTCTCAGTGAAGGTGGAGCAAGAGTTGATTGATGGGGCCCTCTTTTTTTCTGAGCAGTTTTTGCACTACTTCGGGAGCTATTGTCAATGACCACAAAATGGACTTCTGGCATGTTGGATTGAACACCCCTCTAGATTGGATTCCTTTTATTTGGTTTGTTGTTCGCCTTGGGGTTATTGTGTGTTTTGGGTATTCCCTTTGGTCTCAATTTTTCTCTTGTTTCCATGTGGGATTGGTGCCCATTTAGAGTAAGCTTCATGTGTAGCACCATGAGGACTTGTCGTTTGCTGGCAAGTTGACAATGGCGAGTCATTTTCTTTAGGCTTCTCATATGTGCTATGTGTCGTGTTGGTTTCCCAGTAGGAACCAACTCCAACACCTTAAGAAGATTCTAAGAGCTTATTTTTGGTCCAAATTTGGAGGGGAGAGGGGTCTCCCTTTAGTTCCTTGGAGTGTTTGCACCATCCCCAAAGATGAGTGGGGCTTGGGCCTAATAGATGTTGTCACTCAAGCCAATATTCTTTCAGCTAAGTAGGTGGTGTTATCGCTCGAAGGTTTTGCGCCTATTGTTGCACCCTGATAGAGAATGGTGTGTGTACTCTCTCTCCTGTTGACAAAATTGGAACACCTCAAGGCTTTGGGTAACCTATGTCTAAGATGAACCTCCAGAGAGGGCTTGTTCCCTTGTGAATCACCTAAAAAAACGAAAACTTTGACAAGGAAAAAGGAAAATGAATGCGAAAAATGGGAAATGGGTGTTATACCAAAAGTTTAACACTTGAATGTAACTCTGCACACAGAGAAATCAAAGATCCACACGCCCGCACAACTCTAGACTACTTTGCATAATAAATTCAAGGGTTTAGGAAAAAGGACAGCGGTAGACGAAGTGAAATCCACACTAAGGCAACACAATATCCTATCAAACACAATGAATAATCTGAAAACAGCAGTATAAGAGAGAAAAACAGTGTCGTAGGGAGACGCGTCTCCCGTCACTTGGGACGCGTTTCGAGTACGGGCACACATTTCGGGTACAGGAGACGCGTACAGAGACGCCTCCCGTACGCGGGAACTTTTATTCAACGTCTTCCCGCGTTTCTTGTTGAAAAAAAACGTCACTGTCTAAAAACCCTAAAATACATTGTTTGAAACCCTAAAACACAACATTTTACGTGTTAAATGCATTGCATGGGTTCGCTTCATTCATTCATTTATTGCACAAGTCTACATTTTCCATTGAAGGAGGTCGATTTTCATTTACATTTGCCATTGAGGGAGGTTGACTACTGTTACGCTGTGACACCAGGTATTTATCTTTGCACTACAAAATCAAATTCTTAAATTATTTTTGAGGGCAAAACCATGTCGCCGCTTATATAATTGTGTTATTTTAGGGTAGAACCCTACCGTTGCCGCCTGTGTTGTATCCGCCCCTGCCCGTGTGTTTGGGTGCCATTGCTTGTACGTGGGTGTAGCTGCCTATGTGTGAAAGCCTGGACAAGAAGGTGGAAGCGTTGCCTTGGCATCTAAAGTCCAAAGTGCCTACAAATACTTTAGATGCCAAGGCAAGGTTTCCACCCTTTCCTTTTTTAAAACCATGCTTTATCAAAAGCTTTCAATCATTAGGTTTTAACATTGAATTCCTTTGTGTTTAATATCACTTTTAATGTTTTACCTTATTTATTATTTAAATTTTAGCTTTTATCTATTTTAATTTTAATTCTTACGTTTTTTAACTTTAGTTACAATTTTCAAGTTTTTAGTTGATGTACTTCTTATTGTTTAATATTACTATTGAATTCTTGGCTTTTTAGGATTTAGCTAAAAAGGTTTAAATGTTTTTAACTTTCAATTTGTATAAATTTTAAAATTAGATTTAGACTTTTATTTTGTATACGATTTTATTTTATTTTTATTAATGTTTGAAGCTTAAACTTTAATCATATAACTATAATATTTATTGTGCTTTTTCAATGTTTTAATATATTTTTATATATTATTTTAATAATTAATTAATAAATTGATATTATTTATCTAATTTAAAGTTTATTTTTTAACTTTAAATATCATTTCAATTTGATTTTTAACATTTTCGTTTTGTTTTGGTTCAGGATGTCAGGAGGAGGGAAAGGACTATACCCACTTTGGAATTATTGCAACCGCATTGGCAAACGAAATAGCGGCACATCAAATATCACTTGTAATATTTGTGGGAAGTGGTTTCAAGGCACTCACACGAGGGTGATGGCCCATTATTTTTTGTATAGCATAGAAAGGGGTTGACCCTTTTATGAATGAGGTAGAGTGGTATGAAGATATGGGGGCACAAGAACATGCTGAAGGAAAATTGACTTCCTTAAGCTTTCACGTTTCAACAACGGATCGCACAGAGTCATCATGTCAGAGAAACTGGGATGGAAACAAAATTAGAGCTAGGTGTGTCTTTTGGACATGTGGTTGAGGGTGAGGAGGCTTCTTGTAAGAGACCACACATGGGCAATGCAAACCCCATTGGAAACATGTTCCATGTGCATGGTCGAGATGCAATTAATGCAACCATTGCACGCTTTTTCTGTGTGAATGGAATACCATTCTATGTTTCTCGCTCACCCTATTATGAGGAGATGGTCCATGCAACCAACAAAGGGCTAGCACGGTATAAACCACCTAGATATGAGAAGCTTCACACAACTCTTAATTGACAAAGAGAAAACAAGGATAGAGCAACAAACTGCATCAATCAAAAGAGTGTGGTCCACAGAAGGATGCAGCATTGTGATGGATGGTTGGATTGATACTAGAAACCATCCTCTTTTTAACATTATGGTAACTTGCTATAAAGGCCCTTATTTTTTGAACGTAATCAATTGTTCGGAGTCAAGAGAAAAATGCAAAGTTCCTTGTGGAGCAGTTATGTGATGCAATCGAGGAGGTGGGGGCATCACATGTTGTCCAAGTTATTATAGACGCTGCCCCGAGTCTGTAAAAAAGCTAGCTTATTGGTGCAAAAAAAATACAAACATGTATTTTGGACACCATGTTACGTGTGCATGCCTTAAACAATGCACTAAAAGACATTGGCAGGTTTCAATGGATTTTTGAGCTTATTGGACAAGGGCAGAAAAATACGAATGTCCATATGCAATCATCACCAAACGCAAGCTTTTTATTAGAGATATGCAAAGGTTGATCTTCTCAAACCTACACACACATGATTTGCATCTTTCTTCATACTTCTTGATCGTCTTTATACTATCAAAGAGGCCTTATGTTCCACTGTAATTAGCGATGCATGGGCAGCTTGGAGATAGATCTACATGAGAGACTACAATTGAGGTGAGGAAGACGATCCTTGATGACTTTTTTAGGTTGATGTAAAATATGTTGTTGACTTCATTCGGTGCATTTGCGAGGTAACCCACTTTGTTGATTCAGACAAGCCATGTTTGGCAGAAGTTTATGCAAGAAATTGACTCTCTGTGTGAAAGAATAAGAAAAATTATAGATGCAAAAAATCCTTCTCTATATCCTTTGATTAAGGAAAAAATACATGGAAAATGGAACAAGCTTAACACACCTCTACATTTCGTTGCTTATGCTTTAAATCCAAAGTGGTATGATAAAAAAGTCACCAGCAAGAGGGTTCCATTTGAGGACAAAGAAGTGATGAAAGAATTTTGGGTTGTAGTGAAAAAGATTTATGGTCGAGGAGAGGAAGCTTCTACTATCATGACTCAATAGAATCTGTTTTCACCTGGCCGTAGTCAAATTTCTACAGTGGAGACTCTCTATCATATACATGCAAATAAGGGCCCAATAGAGTGGTAGTGGAACCGTGGCAGTGAAGCACTAGAATTGCAATCATTTCCAATAAGATTACTCTCACAATTAGCTAGTTTTTCATCTTATGAAAGGAATTGGAGTACTTACGGTTTCATTCATTCATTGAAGAGGAACCAACAAGGGTCAAAGAAGGTTAAAAACCTAGTCTACATTCATAGCACACTTTGTGTTCTTACTCGTGTAGACCCAGGGTACAATGAAGGCCCTTCAACAAAATGGGACCAAATTCCACTTAATTGAGCAACAAACATAAATGATGATGTGCTTGAGACAAATGGCCTCAATGATTTGTCGCATTTTCTATTGTCTATAGAGGAGACACAACTTGAGAGTGATAAGTACAAAGCATCCTCGCAAAGGATCTAGAGGACATAATTAATGTGACAGTTGACCCCTTTATATCAGATGAGATATGATTCTGGTTCACATTAGTGATTTTTGTTTTTAGTCTATGTTTGTCAGCATTTTGGTGTTATAATGTACTCTTTCCTCAATATATGAGATATCAAATATCAATATAATATCTCATCTTTTGTTGACATTTGATTTCCTTGCTTCAAAAAAGTATAGTTATTTTTATGTATTTTAATTCTAAATAAATTAATAATATATATATATATATATATATATATATATATATATATATATATATATATATATATATTATCGTCTCCCCGTACCCATACCCATACCCTTCTCCTGGCAACTATGGAGAAAAATGAAGCTTTATTTTATTCAAAGGTGCAAGTACAAAGGTTGAAGATGCACATGCAAATCAGCTCAAGTGTCTCTAATTTTACAATAAAAATCAGCCCATAAAGATTGCCCCTGTCAATAATAGATTGTTGTGTTTTTTATTTTACTTGTCCATGCACCCTTGGCACCAAACTGGAACAGCAGATTTATTTAATTTATTTAATTTAACCCCATGTACCTTCCTATACATCCTTTGGTGCATCCTTCTAACTGAAACAGCAGTTCCTTTCCTTTTATTTATTTATCTCCCTCCATATATGTGGCGCTAGCTCTTAACTTGGAACAATAGTTGCTATTATTAAAAATAACTCATTCTATCTTTGGCGCCAACCTCTAGGAATAGAATGGCAGCATGCTTTTCTTATTTTCTTCTATTTCTATTTTTAACTTTTAATTCCATCTTCATGCAAACTCCTAAAGAATATAACAACAGCTCCTATTTTTAATTATTTCCATCTTTGGCACATGGAGCAATAGTCTATTGTTATTCTTTTCCATTCATGCACCTTCCTCCCTTGGCACCAAATTTAGGACTGCCTTTTATTTTATTTATTTCATTTAATTCCATGCACCTCTTCTTGATCTTTGGTGCAAATACCAAGGTGCATGAAATATGGTAACATTTTGGCGACATCACAGAATTATTTGTCTGTTAAACAAGGAGATCAATAGCTTTTTGCATCCACTGGGCTATGGAGTCACATACCTCTGTCAACAACAGGGTTCAAACAAGTCTGGAAAACTTGTATCCTCTGAATCATTACAACTGAAATACCCTATCCAACAAAAAGAAAAGATGTGCATGCAAGCACTTATTGAAAAGACAACTAACTAAGAAAACTGGAAAAGCAATGTGCATGCAAGCACTTATTATCCAAGAAACAAACCTAGCCTACTCATAATCTAAACAAAGAGAAATGAAAGCTAAACAAAACCACATACTAGTTGGGATAAAAATCTTCCTTTTCTCAGAAAGTGCGGCCATGAAATCAATTTTGCAACTAGATCACATGATAAAAGTGAAAAGATCCTTTGCACCTTTGATTTTCTCAACATATCAGTCCAGAAAAGAATAAACAGCTCTATAGGATCAGCGCTTTGTCTTTGTAGATGTTGGGACTGATTTTTGGCAACTTGAAGCTCTTTCTTATGCTCTGAAATGAGCATAACTAGTGACAACTCCTTTTGTGGCTCTAAACTAGCCAAATACCTTATTGGACATGGTTTTCTCATAGCTGATTGACTGATCTTTCTGATCTGCCCCTCTTCTTTGTGTGTAATATCATCATTTGGAGTACTTGAGGCCCTTCCCTAGACATATTGGATGCTTGTAGACTCGTCTAAATTGTTTCCTACTTCATCTTTTACAAACAACCTCATATTTGGCACTTTCTCAAGCTCAAAAGATGTAATAACAAGAGAGTCTTTATTGAAGAAGATAGATGGAGGAAAAGTCCTTTTGAATTTGAATTTTTTGTTGATTTCCTCCTCTGTATGACTGTTTGTAAGTTGATTTGAACTGTGTTGATTTCCTCCTCATTCTTATCATTATTCTCATTTAGAAAAATGTTTGCTAAGCTAAAATCATCCTCCTCCTTACCATGATGCAACTCTAACTGATCTGATAATCCTTCTTCATCTTTACTTTGAAACCGCTCTTCATCCAGCTCTGATTTGTGTTCTTTAGTTGTGGACAGCTCTTCTTACATGGTTAGCACATTCTCATCTTCTAAAACAAAATCATACCAATCAACAACTTTTATTGAATTATTTTCTTCACAAGAAGATGATATATGCTCAAAATTACCGATCTGATCCTTAGAAACACTCATATGTTCCTCCAAAACATTTTCTTTACTTTGTAACTCAAGTGATTTGAGAAAACTTTGTTTAACCTTTGTTTGCTGGTCATATTCCTCTAGCTGCTCTGTAACTTCAACCACTTTCTTGCACTCCTCTATTCTAGGCTTAACAAACCGTGGAATTTGTTTGTCCTCAAACTGTAAGCTCCATTTTGTTAGATTTTTCCTGAGAACTTCTTCACTTGGCTCTTTAGTTGGCTTCTCTTCCAAACTAATTTGTTGATTAGTTTCATTCTAGAATGGATTTGGGAATATAAGGGGAGGGGTGGGTTCTAATTGATTTAGCAATGGTTGAGATGATTGGAGAGGTGTAAGATATTGTGGAAGAGAAGGAATGGAAGGAGAGGCTTTAAGAAAGCTAAGAACTTGAAATTTGGGTTGAGATTGTGTGGGTTGGAAAGTAAGAATGGGAGGGTTGTGTGATGATAGTGAAGGACTACCCCGTTGACAGGGTTTCACAACATTATATTGGTAAGTTTCCATTTCTTCATTCCACTCTAATATTTGTGTTTATAATTCAAACATAAAGTCTAACTTCTATTGAGGGCTATACCCATGTGGCATAGGACCGGCCCATGGGTAAGGTACCCTGAATCCAAGCTTGGCTGCCTTGATGGTACTTGTTGCCATCATCTATACCGTTTTTACTTCCATGTGTTGTACCTGCATTTGAAAATCATCATTAGACATGGAATTGTTTCCATAATCTGCATATTCCTGCTCCTGAAAAACACCATGATTAACGGGATAACCATATGGATTTGTAAGGTTTGAATCATGGGCATATTCATTATGATAGGGCTTATAATATTGATTTGGAGGAGGATTTTGGGAAAAAAGGAGGTGGAGGGGAGTAATAATGCTCTACGGACTAGGAATTCCAATAAGGAGTCTACGTCATGATTGCACAACCTCATAAAAAGATGGAAAGATGGAGGAAATTGTTTGTTGATTAAGAAAAAGGGATATTTGGGACAATGGAGTCGTCAGATGCTCAATATTTGTGTCTGAAACACTTGATGCAAATTTTTGTATTGTCCTACCGGGCGTACCAGAAACTGTTGTCACCCAAAAGTTGCACCCTGATAGAGAATGGTGTGTGTACTCTCTCTCCTGTTGACAAAACTAGAACACCTCAAGGCTGTGGGTAACCTATGTCAAAGGTGAACCTCCCGAGAGGGTTGGTTCCCTTGTGAATCACCTAAAAAATGAATGCATTGACAAGGAAAAGGGAAAAGGAATGTGGGAAATAAGATGATACACCCAATGTTTAACACTTGCATATAACTCTGCACACAAAGAAATCAAAGATCCACACCCTTACACAAATCTAGACTACTTTGCATAATAAATTCAAGGGTTTAGGAAAAAGGAAAGCGGTAGAGGGAATGAAATCCACACTAAGGCAACACAATATCGTATCAAACACAATGAATAATCTGAAAACAGCAGTATGAGAGGGCAAAACGAAGCTTTATTTTATTTAGAGATGCAAGTTCAAAGGTTGAAGATGCATATGTGAATCAACTCAAGTGTCTCTAATTTTACAATAAAAATCAGCCAATATAGATTGCCCGTGTCAATAACAGATTGTTGTGTTTTCTATTTTATTTGTCCATGCACCCTTGGCGCCAAACTGGAACAGCAGTATTTGGTCTACTTGGAAATCAATTGCTTGTTTGATTCCTTGGCATTGGGAAGTGAATAGATAGATAAGATAAGATAAATATATTAATGTCCAACAAATGACCACAAAAGTAGGTCAATGGGACTGCAGCCCAAACAATAAACAAAGTGCGAGCGGGGACAACTCAAAACGAGTTCCCAAAAAACAGAAGAAAGGAGAAAAGACAAAGTAGAAAGGAAACCCGAAGCCAATACTCCCACAAGCGAGGGCAATGGAGCAAGCAAGGGATAAAGACAGAAGAAGCAAAGAAGGGAATGAAGGAGGGGGGCAAACGAGGACCAATAGTCTACTTAGGAATGGTAGCCACACCCCTCCTAACATTAGAGGTCGACAAAAAGAAGCTCCTGTTGGACTGGCAACCCGAAGAGCAGGGCGAAAACCTCCTCCCTGCTAAGATCTGAGACTGAAGCGACGGCCAGGGGGGACGAATGGAGCTGGGGTGCCCTCTGGTACGTGTGTGCATCCAATTCTGTTGGTGGTGATCGAGGGAAATGTGAAGGTCCAACCGGGGACGAATTGATCTATGCATTGTATATGGGTCAGAAAGGCTCTGTCGTTTAGTTCCTCCACCTGCGAGTAGAATTGGGAAGAAGGTTGTAATTTGTCTCGTGGGGATGACTCTCGGAGGGGGGATGAAGAAAATTTCGTCCCGGAGCAGCAAAGACTCACAAATGTAGAGGGCATGACACCGTTGGTCAATATATCTAAAAAAGACCGAGAGAGTCTGAATCCCTCTAAAGAGGCAATGAAATTGTCCTCTGATCTCATAGTATATGGGACAGCAGAAGATGAAATGAGTCTCGGTCTCCACCTCTTTAAGGCTACAGAGCCTACAAAGTTTGTCATCTCGATCAATGTGGTGATCAATCTCGCACCGAAGTCTGTGGGAGCCGACTCAAAACTGACCCAGAGGTATACAGATGGCATGCACCCACTGACGAGAGGTGTAGTGAGGGCGGATGATGAGTCCATCTCTGATCTCAAGAAAGTGCTCTGCATAAAAGGACATCTTAGGGCGCACACCCGCAGGAGGGTTCACCCAAGTAGTCTGAATGAAGCTCCTGTAGATATCTTCCCAGATGGACCTGTTCAACACTTGTTGGGATCTTCCCAGATAGAGCTAGCTGGGATCTTGCTTCTCACTAAACTTGTTGTTGGATGGATCAAGACTCGTGTGTGACAAATTTGGTTTGTTGTCAGGTTCATAGGTTTGAGCAAGAAGGGCATTTTTGTTTGGGGTGATCTATTCCTAAACCAAAGCTTTTTAAAATGAATTTTGGGATGGTTGGTCCGATTTGGAGGGACTAGAGGTGGAGCTTTGGTCGCCCTCTTCTTCAATACGACTCTTGTCGTATGACCTTAATGCTTCATTAGAGATACCCTTTGTCACCAGTTCTGAATGCTCATTGGCTCTCCATGGATCCAGAAAATAGATGGATTTGTCGTCTTCACAGGGTTTGGAAGTTTCAGCTTTCCTACAAGCTGAGAATGTTTGTATGGGTTGTTATTTATTAATGGATTCCCTCCAAGACCAAGCCGACCCAGAGTAGTTTCACCAACGGCCTCTACCCTGTTTGTCACAGCCCAGATACTGTGAAGCATAATATACTTTGGGACTGTTGGTTTTACAAGGTAGTGTTGGAGATTTCTTGAAGATCAATGTTCAGCATTGCTTCAAAAAAAATTGTATTGGTGTTCTGCCTTGTTTGGAGATAGTTGCTCTCAAGTCAGTTTTCTGTTTGTTGGGCTATGGCACTGCCTGAGGATCCCGGCCCTATTCGTCCTTTGGAAAATTAGATGCAAGAATGGTTATGCTCAAGAGCACAACTCTCTGTCTGTCTTTTTCTTTGTGGAGGGATGAGGCCTGCCATCAGCTTCTCACCAAGGGCAGGCTGTTGATCAAGAATGCTCATTCCTTGGACCCTAAGATGTATTCTAATTTGATTTCTACTCTTGTTGCCATTAGGATGAGGTTATGATTGTCATTGTACATACCCATCTTTTCTTTATATAGCTCTTTGCAAATATTTTTTGTATTTATGACATATCTTTCAAAATCAAAAACATCCCCAAACAAGATTGACGTGGAGTAGACGTGACTACATTCTAAATAAAATCTTGGTCACACAGAGAAGCATTACTACATTAGAGATGTTAAAATACCATAGTTCTGTTTATATTGACTCAATGTTACGCTTGGCATACTCAAGTTGACGTTATGATTGTTATATTCAAGTAATATAATAACTTATCTTGTTTTGTTCCCATGTTCTGAAAATAAAAGAGGATAAAACGCAGCTGATACTATATATATATATATATATATATATATATATATATATATATATAAGCCACAAGGTTCAGCGATTTTTTGTCCAAAAAATCGAAAATCACTGAATGTGAGGCTGCTGTATCTGATTTTTTTGCAGGCAATTAGCGAGCCTCCGGAAGGACCGGCTGAGAGTGGAGCATGGACTGGAAGCTAGAATTTACTCTGAATAGCAAAATTCTAGAGCGGAGAGCCCCACATTGAGCCAGCTTTTGTTGTTACACAATCACGCAAAAATCGATGAAATAATTAGAACTGCTCATGAATACCTTCAACTTACTGTGTTTTTTTATTTTTTACTGTCTTTTGTCTTTCTTGATTTATTTTTTAGTTCTTATGATTCGTTTTTGTTTTTTATTCTTTAGTTTTATTTTTATTTGTTACATTTTGTTTTATTGTTTTTTACTTATCTTTTGGTTTTTTTAATATTTCAATTCTATTTTTTTTTTTAAATTATTTTATTTTTATTTCGAGTGTTTATTTATTCTTTATAAGTTTTATTTATACTTTCATTTTTAATTTATTAATTTTTTATTTATTTTAGTCTATATTTTATTATTTTTACACTGTCAGTGTTCCCTATAGTGGGACACTTTGCCGGAAAGAGTCGAGCCTTTCCGGCAAAGAGTTTCTGGACACCATTGTCTCTACTTTTCCAATCACATATTTTAAATTGTAGTGTTTGTCAACATCTCTCATTTTCGCACCACCGTTGGCTCAACTGAAGTGTGCACTCAAACTTCTCACCATCATTGCATTCATTTTCTTTCTGATTTTTCCTTTCTTGCAGCGGCAGCCACCCCTACAGGAATAGCATTCACTGCATTGTTAAAAATCTGTGAAAATATCTACAATGTCTGTCTATATATATTCCCTACCATACACTAATATTCCAATATATATATATATATATATATATATATATATATATATATATATATATATATATATATATTCCCTACCATACACTGATATTTGCTACAACTGAAGCACTATTATCCTCTTTCTTACTGAATTCCAAGATGAGCCTACAGCTTGTCTCTAGTGGTCTGAACGTCATTCTCCCTTATTTGAACAGGGATCCATTTCCCTCTCCTTAGTGGTCTGTGAAGAGGAAAACAACATGGGTGTGGGTGAAGCTAATAAGTGATTTCACATCCCGACTGTTCGAGGAGATTAGGGTTTACATCTTCTGGAGGATGACTCTTGCAGCGAGAAAAACAAGGAACCTCTAAATAGTGCATAATAATCCTGTAGTGGAAAATTGGTGTGCACGTCAACATTAAAACTTCTGCTTCTTATTCTGAGGTTTCTGAGGTCGAGTTGAGGAGTTGTTTGTCTAATTCGAAAATAGACCTTGGGTATTTGTTGAAATCCTCTTAACGACAAGCTCTGCATACTGCTAACTATGGAAGAGGCATGTCGTGCAGATACTTTAAATAAACCATGGCTTTAAAAAACGAGGTCGAAGATGGTTCTTATCATCCACATATCAATAGGAACTCCATTTCGTGCACATGCAATATTTCTTGCAAATATCATTCAATAACTAATGGATTCACCATTTGTATTTTATCATTCTTCCCTGTGTCAAATTCGTTTATGGATGCCTCAAATCTCAAACAAAAAACATGTATGCAGATAATGTAAAGGGACATTTTATATTTTAAGGGATATTTACCATTTGTTTCTTACCGTTAATTTAAAATTTTATGCCAAGGGTCAGGCGTGTCCACCATTTGGAATAGGCTACTAAAAAGTTCATTAAAAAAAAATTGTACATTTAAATCATGCTAATGATTTTGGAGGAAATTACACCTTAATGGTATCCCTAAGATATTCGTAACATACGTATTTATGAATAAAAAAATAGTTTCTTTTTATTTCTTTTTAATAAGAGAGTTAAAACAATTTATTATATATATGCCAATAATTTCATTTTTTCAGTTATACTGTATTGTATTCTTAAATATTTCAACAACAAATACGTATAGATTGATATGATCTTAGACAAAAATGTGAAAGTTCTCTTTTTTAGGAATTCATCCTTCCACGGTTCAAAACTTATATAGAGGGGAGCGTACAGTTGTCAATTTTGCCTAACATGTACAAAATGTCGTTGTTTTATATAGATATATTAAATATACTACAAAAGGATGTTTAAACGATGCATAATAAATGTATTAATTTAATTTAAGACATTCACAAAGAGAGAGTTAGTGAAGTACGCAAGAATGACAAATGGGCACCGGGAAAAAACATAATAGAAACCTTAATTTGTCATGGGATTTAGCAAGCTTAACTTTTGAGGGTTTTCTTAGGTATTAGTATTTTAACAATTATAAGATAGTTTTATGTTTTTTATTTTTACAAACTTGAATTGGATACAATTTAGTTATGTTTAATCGGAAGGGGTTTTACAGATAAAGGCAATAAATTTACTCATAAACATGTAATTATTTACTATTATACATAAAAAAATGACAATCAGATTTGATTGTTAAATTATTTGTGGTTTAGTATTTGATAAAAGTATCAGTATTCAGTTGTGAGGAATATACATCATAACTATGTTTCTTAATATTATACAATGAGAACTTAGACGTGTAGAGATTTGTGTACTTCACAAAATTTATCGATACAATTTTTCAAGAATGTTAATGCACTCTCTACAAAATGTAAATTCGCTCTCTTGGGACCGTCGAGTAACATTTCTATCAACTATTACACAGAAAGATTTTTATTTCAAGATTTTATTGTCAAGTCTAAGGCTTTGAAAATTTGCTCATTTTTTTTTAAATATGACGCTTATCTCTAGAAAATTAATGTTCTTCCTCGGAACCATAATATAGAAACTAGGTTTGCAAAATGATAAGCCCAGAAGGATTTGTCTTATAATTAATGAAAAATAATTTCTGACGCATTATTCTTCCAAGCATTCTTTGCTTTATCTGTCATTTTAATAGGTTCAACATTGCCCTTGAAGTTGAGGTCTACAAAATTAATGAGTGATATTTTATTTAACATTTTTTACGTGTGTACTTAGATTACTATTTCATGTATACAAAATATGGTATGATAAGTACAAACCAAAAGTGTTGTAAGCCTTAAAGAATTATAGGTTAATGTATTTGGTAGATTTAAAACCCAGATATGAAACTTGTGTGTATGGAAAATTCAAAATATCGAAGCAGACTAAATGTATGTGCATTGTTTGACAAAATACCATGACAATATATCAAAACAAAGCTAACATACCATTTGTGTACTTCGCAAAATAAAATATTTTAAAGCAAAAGATAGTTTGTAGTAAACTGAGGTTGCAGTCATTGGGTAACGTGTTTGTGAAATTCATTTCCTGTTGTGGCATTATTTTGAGGAGTAAAATTGCAGAGTCTTGGAGGGCCCAAGGGAAGAGTCGCAACAAAAGCCATGAAGAATTGTTGTCAAACAAAAGATGAAAATGGCTATTACACAACAAATCAAATCGTTCTTTGGATTGTACTGAGACAAAACAGGGGAGGTTTTATGGCACCCCCATTAGAAAATCATTTGCAAGCATTTACACATTTAATATTACACTAATGCCCCCCCACATGTTGAGTTAATTTCCCCTATGTTCCAGTCTATCTGATGTACATCTTCTTAATAATATTTATGTATCTATTGAATTTGCTTTAGTCTCACCAATGTGCTTGTTGATAGAGTTGCATGTCTCTCCTACATTTATGTTTGAGTGGGTACAGGCACATGTCCAAAGCTTTCTGTGTATCTACAAGAAATAAAGAAGAGAGGCACGTGTGTTCAATATCCCTTCCTCCCCATCTCCATGGCATTTAACTATATGTATATATCGAGATTGCCTTCTATTAGACTTTTTTAGATACGTTGGATTCTGATGGCACTACAAAAAATGTTTCGTATCACTTGCTACATGAGACTGAATTTACATAGAAACAATGTATTTACATCCCATCTGGCATTTCTTGCACCTCGAGTGCAATTGTCAGTATATTTTATTCCTCTTTAAAGACAATTTTTTTCCAAACTGTATCCATTGTAGAATTTGAACCGAATTTTATCGCCGTTGAACTCAAACCTTGTGACTTAGTGTGTGTGTGTGTGTATCAAAATGTTTACATGTGGAAATCTCAAAGCTTAAATGTTGTGTTACTAAAAATACATGTATTTGTACATATATACTTCATTTTAGAAATTAATCATGCCCAGGACTACTATATTCGGGACAAAGGGTTGTCCAACTATCACACTCTTGGTCAATATGCACGTATCTTATGATTAGACACTTGTTCAACAAGACCTCTTGTTGATCTCCCAAGTTGTCATTGTTGTCCTTGTTTCTTAAGAATATTAAGCTTATTATTTGGTATATGAATGTGCCAAGTTCTATTCATATTGTGTGTTGTTCTTATTGGATATTTTCTCTGGTTTGGTTGTGAACACTCAATTGCTAGGCTACATTTTTTGCATCATTGCCTACATGAATTTGGTCCAAACCAGACATCAATTGCCTTTGCACCAATATTGATGTTCCTACAATAAACTCATGTAAGGGCACCAATCCTAAAGTTTCTACAACAATCTCAAATTTGAAAAAAAGATAAAGTGTTCAAGAGCACATTTTAGCCTTGACATTTGTACAACCACCCATGAGAATCAAAGTGCAAATATCAAGAAGGGTTTCAAGAAAGACAAAAAAGTGATTCTTTACAACAACAAAGACAATTGTTGAGAAGGGGCAAGGAAGTGGAATAACTGTTATCCAAAATTCACCCCCCCAGGGTAATTTTGATAACATGCATAAATATTCAAGTCCCAGGCAGATAGATTGATTCAAGGCAAAAAATCATGTTTCTAGGGTCCCCTCGGATTTTTTCTAACTCTCCTGTCCAAGAAGAAAGGAGCAAGTTCTAAAAAAGGGTGAAAAAGTTGCAAAAACAAGCTTGGGCCAGAAAAAATCATGAAAATTGGCTAAGTCATGGTCCAGGCGGCCCTTGGGACAGTTGGGACGTCGGGGCGCGAATCGGCCGAAAGCCTCCAGGCGGTCTGTGAAGCAAAGGGACATTGGGACGTTGGGAGCCAATCGGAAAGGGCCGAACCGGCCACGTGTAAAAGAAAATCGACTAACGCCTCTGGGAATATGAAGGAGGGACGCGCGAAGAGGGGGAAGCCCGAATCGGGCGGATCGGAAGAATTTGTCCTCTGGGACAGTTCTGGGACAAGTACGCGGGACGCAAAGAAGGAGGACGCCAATCAAATCATGCCACGGATCGCCGAAAAAGAAGCCCGAATCGCGGATCAGGAATTTTCCCAGACAGTTTGGGACAACCAGGACAAAGGGAATCAGGAAACGAATCAGGAAATGCCGTGTCACAAGGGAAAACGTCCAAAATTTCAAAGGGCAAGGTTTGAAGCGTTGGCCCGAGCCAATAAAAAGAGGACACGTGTCCTAAGGAGAAGGGGAGTGCGGAGCTCGGGGAGGAATTAGAGAATTTGGCAAAAGTTTTGGCCAAAAACTAAAAGGTAAAGGATGACCCCGCGCCCCTGTCCTCCAACCAGATCATGCCACGTGTCCCAAGTGGCGGGGACGCGGGGGAAAAAATGGAAAATGTTCCAAAATCATAAAAAGGTCAAAACTTTCAAGGAAAACCCGCGGGTAAGGGAAGGAGAGAGAATTGCTCATCCAATCAGCGCCCGACACGTGTCGTCCAGGTGGCGGAGCGCGGGAAAAAATTTCAAAACCCATTTTTGCCTGTTTTGTGCCCTAAATCTTCAGATCGCCATATCTTTCGATCCAGAGCTCGGATTTGCACGTTCTTTATATCATTGGAAAGCTTATGAAATTCTCTACATGATTCCGGGTCAATCTTGAATTTTGGTTCAGTCTGGAGAGAGAAAGTTAAGAAACGGCTCTGACGCGTGTTCCATGGCCAGAAATGACATTTCAGCGACCAAATTTAATGCAGAATGGGTCGCATTCTCCTCCAATTCGGTCAAAAATGACAGGGTATGGGTTTGTAAGGTCCCCCATGCCGTTTTAATGCATTTGCAGTCAATGAGGAATGGGCTCCCACGTTTTGTACGTTTTCTCTCTCCTGGGCTCGACCCATGCAATGTAAAAGCCAGATTTGGCTCATTTCTAAAGGGTGGAACACTTTTGGCATAGCAATCTTCTTCTTTCACCTCCAGCAAGTGATTGTTGCAAGAATCAGACCTCTTCAAAGATTGTAACATTTTTTTACCTCTCTGAGGTTGTAATGCAGTGGTTTTGACATTGGAAATGATAATGCAAGCTTTGTGAATGGTTTCAGTCCTTTGTTTGTATTATTTGCTTCATTTCAGATCCTAAATTATATCTTATCAGCCTGTGTATGTTTTATGTTGCAATCTTTGGTTTGTGTCTATTTGCATGACAAAAATATTCACCACTCCTTTTGGTGCATCACCATCTTTAGTTAGTTTCAATTTTTTGCACTTCTATCCCTGTCTCCTTGCAATTTAGAGTAGGATTAGGATCTGAACCTCTGTAGTTGTGCAAATATAGATCTAAATCAGAGGAGTTTGAGGAACCAACCTCTAATCTGGAGATTCCTCTCTCAGTTTCACAAGTCCCACACTTGGAGAGAGGTTTCCATGTTGTGCAATCACACTGGATGCCTGAAACATCAACCTAGAAGCCTGATGTGCGTCCAGGGGTGCTGTGAATTTGCAACAACAGTTTTGGCACACCCGGTGGGACTAGAGGTCTCATTTTTATTGCAACAAAGTTGATGTGCATCTGCTACAATTTTCTTGCTTGAAAAGAGCTATTATTTGCATATCTGGCGACTCCAAGGGGAAGAATCAACTGGTTTCAGCAGTGCAGGCCTGAAAACTCATGAGAAGAGTCACCACAAGGTCAAGAGTTGGAGAAGAAGAAGTGTTGTTTGAATACCTGCAATTATCTCCAAGAAGAAGGCAAAGAGGAAGAAGGATTCAAAGGTCTCCATCTCCACCAAACAGAACTCTCTCAACTCCTCCACCTGGTAGGCCTTTCATTCAGTCAACAAGGGTTTTAAGACCAATTAGAATGGCACAAAACAACCCCTACGTCAACTTCACAGGCAGCAGCCCACTTGCCCTCAATGCACAACATCCAATTCCTATTGCAGCCTTGAAGAACATTCCCTACTTCACTGGAGAAAATCAGACTACTCCAGGTGATCATGTTAAAGATATTGCTAACCTTTGTGCAATTCATGAAATCAATGAGATGCAAGTGGCTGTCAAGTTACTGGCATCTTCATTCAAGGGTAAAGCATTGCAATGGTTTAGGAGCCTTGGAGCTGGTTCTATCACAAATTGGAATCAGCTGTGTATAGCACTTCATGAGCAATTTGGAGAAAAGGGAGACAACTTGTCTCTTTTGGAGCAGCTGACAACCATCAAGAGAGCTCCCAATGAGCAGCTGACCGATTTCAACTTCAGATTTCAAAAGACTTGGGAGAGAATTCCAGTGGCAGTCAGGCCAACAGCAGAAGGTGCTTTTCTCTACTATCTCAAAGCTCTAAATTCTGATATTTCTATGTTAATTCAGTCCATGGGAGGCATAACTATCCCTATGGCTTATAGCATTGCCATTAGGGCTGAAAATTGTTTGATCCAAGCTGGCAAACTTGCCCCTAGACCTCCCATGCCATTGTTTCCAAGTTTAGAGAGTCCAAACACCAATCAAGCACCTAATTTGGCTCCTTCTCCCACTCCTAGAAATCAGAGTTCAAATGAAGCTTCCACTTCATCTCCAAGTGCCCCAAATGAGCTTCAAGAAGTCATGAAGCAATTGCAAAACCTAGGCAATGAGCTGGTTACTCTCAAAAGGCAGCAAGCCCAAGGTTTTAGACCTTCTTATCAACCCCAAGCTCAGCCTAATAGGCAGCCATACCAACCACAAAGGCCACCTAATCCAGCTGCAAATATGAATCAAACAAGGCCTCCTGCCAATAGACCATTTCAGCCCTATAATCCAAATGCCATATCTGCCTCTAAGGCATTGGTGCCAACACAAAACAACATTGCTCAGGAGTATGATTGGTGTTTTCCATGCAATGAGCCTCATAACCAATCCATGTGCTTCAATGGTGCTTTGAATCAAGCATTGATGGTGACAACTACTGGTGTGGAGGGTGAGGGCAGTCAAGGAAACAACCAACAACAAGAAACATTCCAACAGCAATCAGCCCCAAATGACACCACATTGGTAAATTGGCAAGCAGAGGATTTTTGTGGCATGAATCAGGCAGTTTCTCAAGGTGTTGCAGCCAACACAAGGTCAAAAAGGAGGAATTTGGGTGAAGAACAGCCATTAGCCCCAACCAATCCACAACCTTCCATGGCTCCACAAATGATTGGCAAGCAAAATCCAATTTCAAATGCACAAGGGCAGCCAAGAACAGCCCCTAGGCCAACTCAAATACCAGTTGTTGCTGCCCACATGCAAGGAGTGAATGTGCAAACCAAGGGACAGCAAAGAGATCCTTCATCACCATTCAGTATCATTGATCAGATGAAGAAGACAAACGTCAATATATCAATGTGGGAATCCCTATCTATCCCAGGCCAAAGAGATCTGCTGCAAGCTGCCATGAAGGACTGGCCAACTTCGAATCAGCAAGTTCAGATGCAAGACAAAGTGCTTACAAATGCTGCCCAGCCTGAGGGAAATCATGGAGGACAGCAAGGTAAAATGTTGAAGCCCCCTCCTTTCTATGTTTCATTAATCATTGGAAATCAGCTAGTGCACAATTGCATGATAGACTCCGGGGCAAGTAGCTCAGTAATGCCTAAACAAATAGCTGATCAGCTAGGGCTCCAGTATGAAACAACATCCAAAGGGGTAGTGCAGCTGGATGGGACAGCAGTAGCAACAGTTGGAGTGATTAGAAACTTGAGTCTTACCTTGCATGCATGTCCAAATGTTGTTGTTTTACAAGATGTATCAGTCATAGACCTTCCACCACTCTTTGCCCTATGCTTGTCAAGGGACTTCACAGCCAAGATTGGGGGATATTTGTCTGCTGATTGGTCACACATGCTGTTCAGAACGAGGTATGGAACTAAGGCTACAATCAGGTCTGAACCTATTGCAAACTTCCACATTGAGCCTTACACTCCAAGTCAGATTAATGCCAATTGCTCAGCATTTGATCAAGAAGATCACCCAAGCACTGATGAAGCTGACACCAAGGTTGGAAGCATCCCGGATCTAACTCTTGATGAATGGGCAAACAAGATACATGCATTTGATCCTTATCAAGAAGTGGAAGAATCTGAGCTAGGGGTCTATTGCATACACGAAGAAAATCAGCCTATTCCTAGCATCACCAAGCCAAACCACAAAGATGACAATGAGGTATGGCAGCTGTTTTTTGATGGATCAAGGAGTAGACAAGGTGCAGGAGGTGGAGCTATGCTTGTTTCACCTCAAGGAATAAAGTACTATTCAGCTTTTAGATTTCAGTTTGCATGCTCCAATAACACTGCTGAATATGAAGCCTTGGTGCAAGGGATGCATTGGGCAATAAAGAAGAAAATAAAGAACTTGCAAGTCTTTGGGGACAGTGAATTGATTGTAAATCAGGTCAAGGGACAACATGCTGCCAAGAATGATCTACTCAGGTGCTACAAGAACAGGGTGTGGGACCTCATGGAATATTTTGAGGGTTTTGGCATCAAATCCATTCCTAGGAAAGAGAATCAAGCTGCTGACAGGCTTGCAGCAGTAGGGGCAGCCTTTGACATTGTGGAAAGCATTCAACAAGACAAGGTACAGCCAAACATCCACGTGATTGTGAGGCCTTCAGTGCCAGATAACAATGTTAGTTGGCAAGTGTTTGAAAATGACCAGCAAATCATCCATTTCTTGCAAGAAGAAGCTGAGTTCTCAGCCAAGAATCAAGAAAAATTGGAACAGCAGTATGGTGACCAAGTGGTACAGCTGAGAACTAACAAGCTGCCCAAGGGACTTATCACTTTGGAGTCCATTTTTAACCCCAATGATCAGTTTAGAAAGGAGAAAGCAAACATTCAGGTCAAGAGAGAGGATTCAGTATCCATCTTGGTAGAAGAGAACAAACCATTGCAAATTGGAAGGATGACAACTGAACAAGAAAGGTATGAGTTCATACAGCTGTGTCAAGAGTTCCCTGACGTGTTTGCTTGGAGCTATGAAGACTTGAAAGGTTTCAATCCCAACTTAGCTCAGCATACCATCGAATTGGATCCAAATACTAAGCCTGTCAGGCAGAAACAAAGACCAGTCAATCCACACATGGAGCCTCTCATGAGGAAAGAATTGGACAAGCTGATTGAGTCAAGGATCATATTCCCAATCAAGCATTCTAGTTGGGTTGCCAACTTAGTTCCAGTCAGAAAGAAGAGTGGAGAGATCAGACTGTGTGTTGACTTCAGAGACTTGAATAGAGCCTCTCTCAAGGACCATTACCCACTCCCTTCCATGGAGCAAATCTTGCAAGTTGTGGCTGGCTCCGAGAGGTTTTCACTACTTGATGGCTACTCAGGCTACAATCAGATTATGGTGAAGGAAGAGGACCAGTTCAAGACAGCCTTCACAACCAAATGGGGAACTTTTGCATACAGGAAAATGCCATTTGGGCTGTCCAACGCTGGTGCTACCTTCCAAAGGGCAATGGACATGGCATTCAAAGGTTTGATTAACAATGTGGTGCTGATTTACCTTGATGATATCACTGTTTTTTCCAAAAATGCAGCAGACCACCTCTCTCATTTGAGACAAGTCTTCACGAGGTGCAGGAGATTTGGAGTGTCTTTGAATCCTAAGAAGTGCATCTTTCTTGCACATGAAGGAAAGCTCCTTGGCCATATTGTCTCCAAGGAAGGATTAGCAATTGATCCAGAGAGGGTTGAAGCCATAAGAGCACTACCATTGCCAAGCCACAAGAAAGCCCTTCAGAGTTTCTTGGGAAGGATAAACTTTGTTCGGAGGTTTGTCCCAGATTTTGCAGCCCTTGTCAAGCCCATCACCAAAATGTTAAAGAAGAGCATGGCTTTCAAGTGGACAGCAGAAGGCAAGGAGAGTTTTGAAGCAATCAAAGAAGCCATCTCTCAAGCACCAACTCTCATCAACCCGGACTTCTCCAAGGATTTCATCCTCTATGCATTTGGAGGTAATGACACTATTTCTACCATTTTGGTACAGCAGAACAAGGATAATGATGAGCAGCCAATTGCCTTCTTCAGCCGGAGCCTAGATGACTATGAGGTGAGGTACTCTTTTATTGAGAAGCATGTACTTGCAGTAATCAGAAGCTTGAAGAAATTCAAGCATTTAGTCTCAAACAACAAGGTCCAGTTGCTGGTCTCACATGCTGGGGTTAAGGACTTCCTCCTCAACAAGGATTTGAATGAGAAAAGGGCAGGTTGGATCACCCGTGTCATGGAGTATGACATTGAGATCAAGATCACCAAGCTGGTAAGAGGGAAAGGATTGTGTGAGCAGCTGGTTTTGGGGAAGCAAAAAGAAGTATGCAATGAAGAAGAGGCTGTTTTGACAGTCCAGGACAGCCATGAGCCAAGTGGCAATCAAGAAGAAGACAATGCTGCCCCCACTCCTTGCTGGACCCAAGGTATTATACACTTCCTAGGCACAGGCCTATGCCCTCCGGAGATGAACAAGACCCAAAGGAGACACTTCAGATTGCAGGCTGTCCCGTATGCCATTGTTGATGGAGTTTTGTTCAAGAAAGATGTGAATGGAGTGCTGCTGAGATGCATTAGCACAAATCAGATTCAAAGGGTGTTGGAAGAGTTTCATGGTGGACCAGCTGGTGGTCATTTTGCACCAAGAGTGACAGCTCTAAAAATCATGAAGGCTGGTTATTATTGGCCTAAAATCTTCAGTGATTGCTATGCATGGATCAAGAGGTGTAAGAATTGTGCATTCTTCACAGGAAAAGAGAGACTTGCTGCCCTTCCATTACATCCAATCTCAGTTGACCAGCCATTCATGCAATGGGGTTTGGACTTCATTGGAGTCATTAATCCCAATTCAAGCCAAGGGCACAAATGGATTTTGACAGCCACAGACTACTTCACCAAATGGACAGAAGCAGTAGCACTCAAAGAGGCAAATGAGTCTAGCATCTTAGACTTTTATGAGGGGATAACAACCAGATTTGGTGTACCTGCTACAATAATCTCTGATAATGCATTGGCATTCATTGGATCTAAGGTGACTGAGTGGGCTGTCAAGAACGGTATCTACCTAAGCACTTCATCAAACTATTACCCTCAAGGTAATGGCCAGGCCGAGTCTACAAACAAGAACTTGTTGAGGATCATTAGGAGGACTCTTGACGAGAATCAGAGGTCTTGGCATACTAAACTGAAATCAGCCTTATGGGCTGATAGGATAACTCCCAAAAGATCCACAGGTAACTCTCCATTCAAACTTGTCTATGGAAGAGAGGCAATCTTGCCCATGTCACTTGAGTTGCCAACATTGGAACTCATGAAGCAGCTGGAGTTGCTAGAGTTTGAGCCCATGGAGGTGAGGTATGCAGAGTTGATGGAGCTGCAAGAGATCAGAAATCAGGCATCCCAAGCAATGGAAAAGGATCAAGCTTTGATCAAGAAGACCTTTGATAGGAAGGCCAAGGATAGATCTTTTCAGGTTGGAGATCTAGTGTTGAAATGGGATGTGGATAGAGCAAAACCGGGAAGGCATTCAAAATTTGATGCCATTTGGAGTGGCCCATACATGGTCACGAAGTGCAAGAACAACAATGCTTTCCAATTGGCCTCATTGGATGGTGAAGAACTGCAGATTCCAGTCAATGGAATCTATCTCAAGCGTTGCTTCTAGAGGGAAATTCACTACCTTGTAAATATTAGATTAGATTTTCATTCCTCCAAGTGCTTGTGCACATTGTTTTGCTGTAGGTTAGTTTTGTTTTCCCTAAGTGCTTTGGCACAGCTTGCTGTCCATGGAGATGTTTTGCAGTCCTTGCTTCCATCAGGTGATATTCCATCTTCCTCCTTACACATTCTAAGTCAGTTGGGGTTCTAAACAGAATATTTGATGACTCCATGCCCAATGGACTGCTTCAGGCAACTGGTATCTTCTACCTAGCAGGCAGGTGACCCCGCTGAGTCGCCAAATTGTTATCCAAAATTCACCCCCCAGGGTAATTTTGATAACATGCATCAGAATACTCAAGTCCCAGGCAAATAGATTGATTCAAGGCAAAAAATCATGTTTCTAGGGTCCCCTCGGATTTTTTCTAACTCTCCTGTCCAAGAAGAAAGGAGCAAGTTCTAAAAAAGGGTGAAAAAGTTGCAAAAAACAAGCTTGGGCCAGAAAAAATCATGAAAATTGGCTAAGTCCTAGTCCAGGCGGCCCTTGGGACAGTTGGGACGTCGGGGCGCGAATCGGCCGAAAAGCCTCCAGGCGGTCTGCGCAGCACTGGGACAGTTGGGACGTGGGGACGCGCGGGACGCGGAAGGGCGAACCGGCCGAAGGTAAAAGCAAAATCGACTAACTGCTGTGCAGAACAGCTGGGACATCTGGGCCGTGAGGACGCGAAGGACGCGAACGGCCCGGATCAGCCGAAAAAGAGAACTTTAGCACTGGGACAGTTGGGACAGAAGGGACGCGTGGGACGCGGGGAGCCGAAGGAGCCGAGAGCCAATCAAATCACGCCACGTGTCTTCGGCCTCAAAGAGGGACAAGGAAGCCCGAATCGGGCGGATCGGAGGAATTTTTCCCAGACAGTTTGGGACAACCGGGCCAAAGGGACGCGAGGGATGTGAAAAGCCGGCAGGCCCGCGGACGAATCAGGAAACGCCACGTGTCACAAGGGAAAACGTCCAAAATTTCAAAGGGCAAGGTTTGAAGCGTTGGCCCGAGCCAATAAAAAGAGGACACGTGTCCTAAGGAGAAGGGGAGTGTGGAGCTCGGGGAGGAATTAGAGAATTTGGCAAAAGTTTTGGCCAAAAACTAAAAGGTAAAGGATGACCCCGCGCCCCTGTCCTCCAACCAGATCATGCCACGTGTCCCAAGTGGCGGGGACGCGGGGAAAAAATGGAAAATTTTCCAAAATTAAAAAGGTCAAAACTTTCAAGGAAAACCCGCGGGTAAGGGAAGGAGAGAGAATTTCTCATCCAATCAGCGCCCGACACGTGTCGTCCAGGTGGCAGAGCGCGGGAAAAAATTTCAAAACCCATTTTTGCCTGTTTTGTGCCCTAAATCTTCAGATCGCCATATCTTTCGATCCAGAGCTCGGATTTGCACGTTCTTTATATCATTGGAAAGCTTATAAAATTCTCTACATGATTCTGGGGTCAATCTTGAATTTTGGTTCAGTCTGGAGAGAGAAAGTTAAGAAACGGCTCTGACGCGTGTTCATGGCCAGAAGTGACATTTCAGCGACCAAATTTAATGCAGAATGGGTCGCATTCTCCTCCAATTCGGTCAAAAATGACAGGGTATGGGTTTGTAAGGTCCTCCATGCTGATTTAATGCATTTGCAGTCAATGAGGAATGGGCTCCCACGTTTTGTACGTTTTCTCTCTCCTGGGCTCGACCCATGCAATGTAAAAGCCAGATTTGGCTCATTTCTAAAGGGTGGAACACTTTTGGCATAGCAATCTTCTTCTTTCACCTCCAGCAAGTGATTGTTGCAAGAATCAGACCTCTTCAAAGATTGTAACAGTTTTTTACCTCTCTGAGGTTGTAATGCAGTGGTTTTGACATTGGAAATGATAATGCAAGCTTTGTGAATGGGTTTCAGTCCTTTGTTTGTATTATTTGCTTCATTTCAGATCCTAAATTATATCTTATCAGCCTGTGTATGTTTTATGTTGCAATCTTTGGTTTGTGTCTATTTGCATGACAAAAATATTCACCACTCCTTTTGGTGCATCACCATCTTTAGTTAGTTTCAATTTTTGCACTTCTATCCCTGTCTCCTTGCAATTTAGAGTAGGATTAGGATCTGAACCTCTGTAGTTGTGCAAATATAGATCTAAATCAGAGGAGTTTGAGGAACCAGCCTCTAATCTGGAGATTCCTCTCTCAGTTTCACAAGTCCCACACTTGGAGAGAGGTTTCCATGTTGTGCAATCACACTGGATGCCTGAAACATCAACCTAGAAGCCTGATGTGCATCCAAGGGTGCTGTGAATTTGCAACAACAAAAAACATTAGAATACGGACCCTAGCATCGACCAATTAATCCTTGATGTCGGGCTGGAGTGATCTCGGCACTAGGTGGATATAAACATATGATCAACAACTTTTCAGATGATACCCAAACATCCCTCTTCTGCAACGTGACATCAATATTTCAGATTTCTAGAAAATTACAAAATCTCAATTAATCTTTCTAATAAGGGTTTTACTTTTGAAGTTGATTTTCATGGTATTTGTGGGGAAATTAAGTGATGATAAAAGCTATTTGAGCAAGATGTTTTACGCCGAAAGATATTCAAGCAACCACTATTCGAAGAGCAACAAGACCATGTCACTTCCTTCCGGAACATTCAAGAGTTTCAAGAAGAACACCAACCAATTTAAAGGAGGGGAAAGATCTAGGCACTAAAATAAAAGAGTTTTGTAATGTATTGTCTTGGCATACAGAAGTTGATGTTAACATTGGTATATTCTAGTTGATGTTATATTTGTTATATTCAATAATACAATAGCTTGGCATTTGTGTTCTGATGGAGTATATGTTTGGTATAGGTACATAAATTTTTTACATTAATAATGGTCGGGACTATTGGTGTTCAGTATGAATGATTGATGAGCAAAAGTCTAACTGACACACTATCTTGGTCAAATTTTATACATGTTATGATCAGACAGATGTTCGAGGAGCTCTCTTATTACTCTCCCTATTTTGTCATTGTTGTCCTCGTTTCTGCAGCATATTGTGCATGCTTTTTGGTATATGAATAAAGTGCCGAGTCCTATTCCTATGTGTTATTCTTGTTGTCTATGTTCTTTGCTTTGGTTGTAAATACTCAGTTAGTTTACTATATACATATCCACCCGCAATGTGGATTTATGTGGGATTAATGCAGGATGATGTCTCATACAATTGAGAAATCATCATAAACTGGATAAAAGCCCTAAATGACAACTAATATTCCCCTTCTATGTGGAATTTACAATGGTTAAACATGTTGGAGAAAAAATGAGACCATACGAAATTCCAATCTGCAAATCCACCATGAATGATTGAGTGTAATTATCAACCTTCAAACACTCCCAACAAACTCTAGTGGTGCTACAAGACCAGAGAAGTGCCTAAAATAGCATCCAAGACCCAAGTCCACTAGTGTTAACAAAGCAAATGCCAACAAATCTCATGAGACAATGCTCCTATACAAACAATGTGCACAGATCATAGATGGTCCATCACTTTGACTGGAAAAGGAGCACATAAAAAACGATCTACTATACAAAGAAGTTGTCATGGCGATGATGCTGGTTGGGACAGGAACATAAGATACCTGCAAACAGTGTTGGGATTCTGGGAAGATGTCGCCATGACATATCAGGGTTTATCCATCCACAACATAGATGAATATAGGGAGTCAATCCAAGGTTTTTTCCACTTCCTCTTTTTAACAATCTTACGATACAGAGAAGCATTTGAATGCCATGAAATCTCCTCCTCTTCCTGATCTGAGACTAGAAAAAAATGCACCAGTTGGGATTCCATTTCAAAATTGGAAGACAGGGTTATGCTACTTAGGGGGATAATCCAAACTATTGTAGCATTCCATTGGTGGGGGCAAAAGTGTAAATGGAATTCATTGCCCAGATTTACAACGGGAAAACTCGGCAAAACTTAGGAAACTAAAAATAGTGTAGTATTCGTAAAAATAGAACTAAATAACTGGTTTTTTAATTTCAATTTTTATGTCAAATGTAGTGCTTAGAGAATTTTAACAAAATACATAATACAACCAGAAAGCAACAATCACAAAAGTAAAATGCATAGGGTTTACAAGAAAACTATTTTACTTTTACTTGGGAAGTATTAAGTTTATGTTGCATGAAACAAACCCCCCCCCATCGTTTCAGCCTAGAAAAGTACCCAAAATGAATCGTTGGTACGAAACATGTTGGAAACACAGTTATTTCTTGGGCGCGTACGTAAATGGCATGGCATGGGCACATGCCCGAGCATTTCTGGGCTGTCAGATTTAAAACAGCAAAAAAAAAATTGAAAACAATCAATACATTTAAAAATAAAACCCTAAACTTCTACAACACTCTTCACCTTTGATAAATTCCTTAGCAATAAGGTTTTGAAGAACATTAAGACTTGGAGATGACCTCAAGGCCGTAAAGGGGGCATGAAGCTTTCATATGCTTTTAAAACATACCACCTCTAACTGCAAATCAATAACAAGGCCAACAAAACAAACAACACATACTTTGAAAATAAATCTAAAACAAATGGGAACCTCCTACACATGGAAGTGAGGCCTTATATCCTTTCTCCTCAAATGAAACTAACTCTCCACTTCCATGGAAAGTTTTAGCTGAGGGCCCATGGAGGCTTTGTTACAAGCCATTCCCCTCTTTCACTCTTCTTTTCCCAAGCTTGCTCATGTTGCAAATGAGCCTCCAAATCTTAAGTTGACCTTTATGAGGCATCCTTATGCATTAGGGAACTTTTAAGGTTTTCTCAATCCAACAATTATGATGGAACCTAATCTATGTCTCTTTAAACTTAAGTTAATTTTCAAGGTGTTTCTAAGTTGACTTAACCTTTATAAAGTTGTGCACCTTATGTTTTCATGTTGAGTTAATTTTTTGAACGGGGGTATCACCCAAGTGACTACCTCGTACTCAATTTTTGACTTTTTATGACAAAAAAATTGTATGCTGTTGATTTTTAATAAAGTGAAATTGAAATTAGGAACTAAAGATTGCTTTATGAGTTAAACTTTTTCTATGTCGTTTATTTTCTGAAAGATCCCCAAGTGGATATTTTTTCCCTGAAGTTGGGTTTTAGGCAAATCACAATATCCAAATGCAAATCAAAATCATATATATCAGATTTTTAGTATGCAGACCTGAACTTTATCATGGATTTTCAACTTGATTAGTTATACTAAACAACCCACACTTCATTCTTACCCACTCCCAAGTATCTTATAGAATTTATGAACCCTAATCAGATCATGATTGGTGTTAAAGACCATAAAATTTTAGTTTGTTGACTGCTGCAATTTTAATCCAGAAATTGCGACTAGGATCTATTATAAAACCTCCACACAACAGCACTTAAAAATATGTTCTTCCAATCCATATTAATCTCCTGATTTTTATCAGTCAATACATGCAATAAAACTCAAGTTTTTGAGAGAAATAAGGCTGAAACTGTACTTAGAATTCTGTGGATTTGTATGGCTGAGATTAGCAGTTTTTAACCCTTCAAAGGTTCTGCAAACAAGCTATTTGGACTCACAAAAATCAGATTATAATAAAGCAATACAAAACAGTCTTTTGAGTACCTCAAGACAACTTAGATCTGGAAATGAGTGGGTTGCTCCGCCATGAGAAATATTAGTAAATAATTGTTGCAACCAGATCCATAACCTTCTGCCAATCTGCTTTATTAATAGCTGCAAACTCTAATAAACATTGCTGGAAAATAGTAGAAAACTTTGCAAGAACCATGGAAAATCCTGTGTAGAAATTCCCCCGAAATTGTAAGAGGGTTTTCGTCCTCTAGAGGCAATATATGAAGGGTTTTCGTCTTTAGAATATTTTATACAAAAGCACCAGGCTTAAGATCAAATTCAGAATTGATAAAATGATTATATGATGTCCCTCCTCTTCAAGTCGACATCTTCCTTATAAAGGGAAAAAGGGCCCCAAAAGGACCTCCAACTCAACCAATCACAAAAAGGTGATTTCTTCTAGACATGTGCCCCAAATTCTCCTTAGACTAGGTTGCATTTTTCTTGGGAAGAGTAATAATTTTTATCCTTTCTAAACTCCAGCTCTCCCTCCTTTGTCCAAGTCACATTTTTGCCTAGGGATGACACAAAAATAGCATGGGTCTCTTTTCTACTCTCCCTAGAAAGGATACAACATAATATTAGACCCAATGCACCTATCTAGAGATTACAAATTTATTATTAAGTCAAATAAATTAATACAAGTGCTTTATTAATTTTATAAATATTTTTTTGCACTTTGTAATAACTTATTGTGACTTAAGTCACCCTTATATTTTTCCTTTGGCCGTCGGGTTGACAAAATGGACCAAAGGTCTTCGATTGGGAAAAGGGGACATTACAGTCCTCCCTTCCCAAAATTGCTTGCCCTCAAGCAATTCTGATCTTGTTTTGTCCAAGTGTCATGCACAAGAGACAAAACATGCTGAAATGTTCTACCAGCCTAGCCCCTGTACCTGTCAAGTGAGCTATAACTTGCCACCATATTCCATCAACAAGTTGCTCATATATTTGGAGCAATGGTTCAACAAACTCCAAAATGAAGACTTCATCTTCTACCATATCATGCATCTCATGATGAAAATAGATTGGACTAGGCAGCAATAAATAAGATGCATTATTATGTTTCATCATACCTTGGAGTATCGCCAACATCCACGTCAATCTTGGACTTCACAATGGCTTGACTTTGTTCACCAATTCCCCTTCATTCTTGTCTGGAATGGGATGAATATTGTTGTGAACCAGCTGCTGCGATAAATGAGACGGCATATCTTCTTCCACACATTCTTCAATCCTTTTTTGCCTTGCTATGTTGATGAGATTGATCTTTTCTTTGACTTCTTGAAGATGTTGTCTTGCATTGGCAGCCACTAATCTAGCCTCTTTGGCTTTTTGTGACCACATATCACACAAAAGTTGTGTCTTTGTCACATCCTCCCAAGTCTGATATAAAAAAATCAGAGTTCTTATGATTTGAATTCATCACACAAAACCCATTTTTAACACCCAATTCTTGGATGCCACCTATGGAAGGCCCCATGGCATTGTCATCCTCATGTAAAATGAGCATCCTCTCATGATGGGGTAAAGAAACATGACTAATGTCATAAAAATCAGAATACCTGTCATACTCTTTTACCATGTCTTCAAGCTTCACAAGTGCATCTTCCGTGGAATTTTCATATCCAACACGTGTACTTTGAATGCCAACACTTGTAGACTCTTCTTCATTCTTTTCTCCATGTGTAAGGGCTGCCATCTCATGAGAGTGGGGAGATAAATTAACGCTGTCCCAAATCAGACTCTTGGGATCCTCCTCCACGCTTTCATTGCAAGCATCAACCTCTTCCCAAATCATAGGCCTTTGTCAGAACATCCAAGCTGTTATAAACTGATTTTTCTCCATGTGTAGATGATATGACCAAATTCAAATCAGCACTATCAAACTCATCATATAAATTTTTACATACCTCATTGGAACTTAAAGACACCAAAGCACCTCATGAAGAGTTGTATCAACCATATGTGAAGATTCTCTATTCCTTCCATGCATAAACAATTCTACTTCTTTGTCTTGTGGTGTTGGACCTTTGTGAATAGAAAGTGATGATGACTTAGGCCTACCGATCTTGTCTGACCCTCAAACTTCTCTCCTACCTCTTGACCTATCCACATCCATTCTCTGCATAATCTGTTTTGGTCCGTATCATTTGCTGGGGTGTCTACCCTTCCCTGAAGATCTCTATCCATATCCCCATGGAAAGTTTTTTTTGAACTCCCATGATTCAGCTCTATCACCAAACTCTCGTGGCTACATCAAATCAAAAAACCCTCCAAGTGGGAGGAACATTGCTCTGATACCACTGAAATATCCCCAAGTGGATATTTTTTCCCTAAGTTGGGTTTTAGGCAAATCCCAATACCCCAAATGCAAATCGAAATCATATATATCAGATTTTTAGTATGCAGACCTGAACTTTATCATGGATTTTCGACTTGATTAGTTACCTAAACAGCCCATAACTTCATTCTTACCCACTCCCAAGTATCTTATAGAATTTATGAACCCTAATCAGATCACAATTGGTGTAAAAGACCATACAAATTTTAGTTTGTTGACTGCTGCGATTTTAATCCAGAAATTGCGACTAGGATCTATTATAAAACCTCCACACAACAGTCACTTAAAAATATGTTCTTCCAATCCATAAATCTCCTAATTTTTATCAGATCAATACATGCAATAAAACTCAAGTTTCGGAGAGAAATAAGCTGAAACTGTACTTAGAATTACATCGGATTTGTATGGCTGAGAATAACACTTTTTAACCCTTCAAAGGTTCTGCAAACAAGCTATTTGGACTCACAAAAATCAGATTATAATAAAGCAATACAAAACAGTCTTTTGAGTACCTCAAGACAACTCAGATCTGGAAATGAGTGGGTCGCTCCACCATGAGAAATATTAGTAAATAATTGTTGCAACTAGATCCACAACCTTCTGCCAATCACTTTATTAACAATTGCAAACTCTAATAAACACTGCTGGAAAATAGTAGAAAACTTTGCAAGAACCATGGAAAATCCTGTGTAGAAATTCCACCAAAACTCTAAGAGGGTTTTCGTCCTCTAGAGGCAATATATGAAGGGTTTTCGTCTTTAGAATATTTTATACAAAAGCACCAGGCTTAAGATAAAATTCAGAATTGATAAAATGATTATATGATATCCCTCTTCAAGTCGACCACTCCCTTATAAAGGGAAAAATGGCCCAAAAGGACCTCCAACTCAACCAATCACAAAAGGTGATTTCTTCTAGACATGTGCCCCAAATTCTCTTTAGACTAGGTCACATTTTTCTTGGGAAGAGTAATAATTTTTATCCTTTCTAAACTCCACTCTCCCTCCTTTGTCCAAGTCGCATTTTTGCCTAGGGATGACACAAAAATAGAATGGGTCTCTTTTCTACTCTCCCTAGAAAGGATACAACATAATATTAGACCCAATGCACCTATCTAGAGATTACAAATTTATTATTAAGTCAAATAAATTAATACAAGTGCTTTATTAATTTTATAAATATTTTTTTGCACTTTGTAATAACTTATTGTGACTTAAGTCACCCTTATATTTTTCCTTTGATCATCGAGTTGACAAAATGGGCCAAAGGTCTTCGATTGGGAAAATGGGACATTACATTTTCAATATATTATACGGACGTTTATGTGCCATTTAATACCCAAGGGTGTTTTGAAAAATCTATGTTTACATGTTTCTAACCCATAGTAGGAAAAGTCGGCAAGTACTCGCCACTCATTTGCTAAAACGAATAATTGCTGGAAAAACTCGCCCAAAAAAGGACTCACCGAGTTTGCCTAGTTTTGCCAAGTTTTGGCGAGTAAATTCATATTAATTGGTAGTGATATTTTACAATTGATATTCTCAAAATCTTATGGAAATTTATAAGTGTTTTTTTGTAGAATCTATTTCCTTCTCTAATGCAAATGCCTATATAGAATGTAATTATCTCGTAAGTGGTTGACTTTCCCATGTGGTAAAGCACGATATTTGAAAACTTGAGGTGAGATCCATTCAGTTATGTTGAACTTTCCTATATGCAATAGTAAAAGCAAGTCTTCTGGAGTCATCAAAATCGTTCATACAAAAAACAAAAGCTCGTAATTTAGAAACTACATCTCTGATACTATAACAATGTGGGTAAAAGTCATATGCCGGCTGTTGTACTCGCATGATGATGCAATTTTGTATTGTATTTGTATTCAAATCTAATAGAAAACACTTCTGCAACATTTTATGGACTCATTTGATACATTTTGTAATTATATTTTGCTTTAAATTTATGTTTTTTAAAGAAATTTGAGTATTTTTTAAGTTACCGAGTATTCCCGAGTATTGGCCGAATATTGCCGAGTTTTCGCTGAGTCAATTTTTTTTTGGTCTGTCGAGTATTTGCCGAGTATGAGTATGCAAACTATGTTCTAAGTTCTAACCCATTTCTATTTCCATTTCCTAGCAATGCAGGTTTATATAACAAACAAAGGATTGACCCTAAAATAGTAGACCATAGCGTTGGTGACCACAACCTACTATTTTAGCCTTGTGTTTTGTATCTAAATGCTCATTAGGGTTTGAAATTTAACTTTAAAAATTAAAATGCCCTAAACTGCAATTTCTCATTTTCCCTGTTCTCTACATTTTTTGCCTCTAAATCTAAAGATGATACACAAAAGACAGGTGTGTGTGTAAATATAATGTTTCAAACAAAGGGCTGGCCCTAAATAGTAGACCATGGCGTTGTGGGCCACAGCCTACTATTTTAGTGGCAGCCTTGTGTTTTGTATCTGAATGCTCATTAGGGTTTGAAACTTAACTTATAAATTAAAATGCCCTAAACTAAAATTTCTCATTTTTCCTGCTCTCTACATTTTTTGCCTCTAAATGTAAAGATGATACAAAAAAGACAGGTATATATATGTATGTGTGTCTGTATCAGAACCACTTTTTGAAATACTCAGAAAAAGGCACAAAAAATGCAATGGGTTGCAACTACTCTCAAATTTTCGCGAATAATGCTAATATTATCCACACTATCTACGATTCTTAGCATCCAACAATGGGGTTTATTGACTTGAGTCTAACTTCTTTCCCATTCTTAAAATCCTCGTTGAAATTTTCAAGGTTTCTATTAAATTATTATCAAAGGGAGGGATTTTATCAACCATGCCTAGTTTCACTAGAACATTTGTACCTTCATGTGAACCTCAAATCAAGAGAGTTTCTTCTTTAAACACTTTCCTTTTGGAGTATTTTGATTTAAGTTATTTAAATCCATCCACATCTTTGCTGTCTTACTTCCAAGTAACATTTTGGACAAACTAAGGAGCATAATAATCCAGCTGTCAAGTCCGTAACATCCTCTTATCAGATTTTAAGACCAGGAGTTGGGCTGGGGTTGACTCGGATCCATTACAGGACATAATCTAAGGTAATGAGAAGAGTCAAAATTAGATTCCTAGAGTTTCAAAAAAAATCCTGAGCTGCTAAAGACTTGATCCATGACTTTTCAAAGGAAAAAAATGTTAATAAAGATGCCATTGAGCTAGATCAACCTGTCCTCGGGTTTTCAACTCTTGGAAACCTCTTAATGCAGAGCCTGCTCTCTTGGCCAATCCCCAACAAAGCAACAAATGAAGGCTAAAGTCAAAAGCTCCAGAAATTTCAGGGTCCCCATTCCCCAGCTGCAGTATAACAACGGGATCTTCCAAAAGGGGCTATGTGCATCCATCTGTTGACAATCTCTTTGGCTTTGGAAGATAAGGCTCAAGGATCAGACTCCAGTTATTTCTGCAAAGTTTAATTCTGAAGGCCTGTTTGTACAAGCAGGGGAATTGAAGCAGAGAGCCCGCCTCTGAAAGAGAGGATGGCCAAGGGGGCTAGGGCAATGGAATCATTTTAGGTCAAAATGCTTGGTCTTTCTAAAGTCACCCTTCACAAGAGGTATGTTACCATAAATTATATTCCCACCTTAGTAGTTTCTTGTAATGTTTGATTTCATAATAAAAGAACACTGCAACATATCAATATGATGGAAAATTAGATGAAGTCTGAAGAAGAAAATGACTACTACTCTGCAGTCATAATCTCTTAAAACTAGTATTAAGCAAATCTATTCATGAAAAAAGCTATCCTAATGAAAAAAAACAGCAGGGATAGAACTACAAAAATCTACCAGGTGAAAGAGCATGGAAAAGTAGAAAACAATAAATAGCAAGTCAGTTACTTGTATCATTAAACCTTGTATTCAGAGAGATGAAACGAACATCAAGGAGTCTGCATTTGGCCAAACAATAAGTACCTATTTTTTAATGAAAATGATAAGAACACAGTGGGATCCAAACATAGTACCTGCAAAGGGGTAATAGCATAATAAGTTGCTAAAGACGCTCTCGACTGTGGGGAAATTGATACGATAACATCATGTTCTTTAGCTGTAATGCGAGAAAGAAACTCACTGACACTTTGCTGCTCAAGCATAACTGTTTCCGCAGATGTTAAGCAACCACTGCCAAATCGATAAGAATGGACAATTCATGTAATTCTCAGAAGCAAAATACATTCAATTGTATCATTGCAGAAACTGTTCACATCACAATGCATCAAAACTATTCTGTCATTTTGTCTATGAACTCAAACTACACAAATTTAAGTAAACCAACAAGCATTTAAGAGTTAAAGAAACCCAAAAGTAACATTTCATATAAGTTTTATGGTCTTGTATGATCTGCCCAGAGGAGTTTTAGTCTACACCAGTTGATTGCATATAACTCATAAATCTGTAATTACAATCAATGAGAAACTAGCAATGCAACATCCTGTTGCATGCTCACCTAGTTACATATTGCATCCTTAAGTGGCTACTGCTGATGCTTCATTGCCTCAGGCTTCATATCCTAGCTTGCCAATAGGTTGAATAGCAAGCAACAAAATACACTTTCAAGTCATTAACTTTCTCAATACTAAACTTCAACCTTCACATCTTATAACACTTTATTCCTCTCGTCCTTTTACACAAACTATCCCTAAAGATTAACATTTATCTTCAACTCCTCAATATCTCTCCTTGGAATAAGAGACAAAAATAGTATTTACATTAGTTGCATTTTTATCTTGAAATTTCCAGCATTCACTTAAGACTTGGATAACAGCTTTTTGCGACATAATACTAACATCCATTATCAACAAAGTAGAAAGAATTGATCAACCTGCATGCCAAACAATCATGGAGTGTAACTTTGACTGGTTCTACTTGAGAGGGGTTTGATCTTGAGGGTACCCTCTCTTGCACCTACACGAAAACATCCAAAACAATTATAAAAATTAATTCAAGTAAAGACGAATACAGTCTCTTAAATAAATATTAATTTGTTTTTTACATGCAAGGAAATAAACAACATTTCGTACAGAAACTAGATAAAATCAACCACATGGCACTAGAAAACAAAAATAAACCTTGGCCCTAGCACAAGTAAAAAAGGCCATTGAACTTGGAAGATACGTGTTCAAAAGAAGTTTACCAACTATTCAAATTTCAAGAAGAGGAAAAATCCAGCAGATGGAAATCCGAGTGCTCGTACCTGAAGGATTTACAAACTCGTCTCAACTATATCACAACATTAATGATATGACCTCACCTAGGTATGATTCTAGCTAGGAAGTGAATATCTTCTAATTGACAAAGGCAGAACTTTGGTAACTAAAAATTCAGGCCCACGTAGTAACTACTTTAAATAAATGATGTCAGGCTTTTCTAAGTGGAGTTTTCCACAAGCGACATCTATTGTAAAAGGAATAGCGTGACTAGGGTTCAGATTCCCAACAGTGATAAAGGGGTCAGTGAAACGGTACCAATTGATGAGAATTATGACTTATTCCAAGCACCTCAAGGAAAACACTTTCTGGCGGTCTCCTAACATATCAACTTCACTGTTATGTATAGGCAATTAAGATTCAGATCAAGTTTTAGAAGACATGGAGTTTTTGCATTCTGAACAATTTTCTGGGAAAAGAGTGTTTCGAGTGAAAATCCAGTTTGTTTGGAATTAAAAGAAAAATGTCTATTCGAACAGAAATTAATATTTAAGTTCTATGGAAAACAAAAATTAATTCAATCCCCATAATAAACACATTTGGGAATTAACGATATCTCAAACTTTTAAGAAAATATATGATAGCCAAAAAATGACAAAACAATTTCCCAAACATAGGTTAATGTTTCCCACAAAAGCTTTAGTTTCTTAAGCAAAATATTTGACCTGATCCAGGAGATTTGGCATCAAGTAGGCCAAAAAAGCAAAAGGAACAATTTATTCTGTAAATTAAGCATATCATTAGAAACACTTTGAAACATGAAAAGGCATGTCTTTAGACACCACCAAATTCTTTTCTGCTATTTGCACATTTTTATTTAGAAAGGATAACCAACTAACAAGTAACATGCAACTAGGGAGCAATTGATAGGAGTGAAATAATGACTAAGCACATATAAGAAAAGAGATGGAAAAGAACCTCTGGTTTTGGGATTGCCTTGAGCCCTTTCAAGGAAACGATACAAGACTGCGAAGGGGCTATAAAGTCGTTGAGATCACCCAATCTCAAAGTTGCTGAAAATTTTTCTGTCATGATGACAGTAATTATAGCTTCTGCTCCTCTAATTTGCTTCTTCTGAATAAGTGTCTGATCTCATCCAAAGATGGTGAGGAATTGCTTCTGCTATTCCAACTTCCTTCCTGCCACCCTTCCCTTTTATTATTGATTGTTGCTGCAACAAAGAAAAAGTTGAAAAGTAAGTAACAAACAAAGAGCTGTGATACAGCTGCAGTACCTGCCCTCATAAGGAAAAATTAGTGAAATTGATTATATGATTTTCAGATCCTCAGCATTAGGTGTAAGCAAGATGTGATAAGTCGGTAAAAAGCATAGATTAGCATACGAACGAAAGTAACAGTTATCATAAACATTTCATTTAGTAAAAGGACTATACATTTGATGGCAATTCACAGGACTATACACCTGACAAAACTGCAACTTCAAATTTCATTGCTGATTAGATGGATAACCATTACTAAAAACGTTAGATAGTAAATCAGCCTTTGAGAGGACAACGTTGAATGGATAGCCATCATAAAATCAGTATGGAAGGACTAATAAATATATATTTAGTCTCTGATGTTTCCTTCTTCGACCATGAATTGTGCCTGCATTGAAGCGCAGATTTAAATGGATGTATTGAAAAAATCAGAGACAGAACTGTGCCAGCAATCAAGCAGAGAGTTGAATGGATGTTTTAAAATACTCTTAAGACCCGAAAATCTGCAAAAACTTTGGGCTATTAGAAAATGGATTGTAGCATATTAATATAGCATGTTTCATGTAAATTGTCATTTGAATGCATCACCTATTTACATCAGAGCCCATTAGAAAAAGGAAATCATGACTGCAAAGCTAGAAACCAGCTCACAAGAACTGCATAGTGGAACTCTGCCTCACAGAATTCGCCGAATTTTATAGAAAAAATTCGAAATCCGGCGAATTTCATGACAACCCATAAAATGCGTTGAAATTCGTCCAAAAAACTGGCAGGGTTTGGTTTTTTCTAGATTTAAAAAAAAAAAACTTTTAAAACCTAAAAGAGTTGGGGCATAAAATCCTGTTAGGGTTTCGAGAGGCCTTACAGGCAGCAAAATCTACTATGTTATTTCAGTGCTTTACGCATCACATCTTATGCGGCATGCCTAGATCAATAATCCAATCAGGCTTTGATAATTGCAGACGGCTAGCTCACCTTTTTTGAGTTTGATGCGCCAAACTTCTTGCCTCCAAACAGTTGCTCTTCCTTCCAAACAGTTGCCTCTGTTTTGTGTATTTGTTCATACCATTCAAAGCCTGTGCATGGCGCTTCCGTTAAAATTCTTCTTTTATTTTTGTTAATACCTAGTGGTTAGGGTATAATGTACGTTTTAATTTTATTTTTCCTTTTTCACTTTTTAAAATTTTATTGGTTACTTAGCATTTAGCTTAGGTTTTATTTTTATTTCTATTCCTAATGTAGTTTATCTTGTAACTTATTATTGTATATATAGTTTATATTTAATTTTAGGTTTTTTAATTATTGTTATATATATATATATAATTCTAGGTTTTTTAGTTTAATTTAAAATTGCTGATATTTGGAATTAGGTATTAAATTAAAATATATTTTAAATTTCAATTCAATGTTTATATAATTTTGTCATTTTTGTGTATTTATTTTTTTTATTTCGAAAATGAAAATAAAATATATATTTATTTTATTCGAATTTAATCACGAATTTGTTTTGTCAAATTTGATCGGGTGACGAATTTGTTTCGAATTTAATCGTCGTCAAACTCGAACACGAACCTTGTGACATAGGTGGAACTGGTAGATGAAACTACTCGAAAACACATTCCGAAAAGAAAATGGGCAATTTAAATCAAATACAGGTTGAAATTAGTTTTACACTAGTCATCTTTGCAGGTTTAGGTTCTTCTGTATCCCAAATGCCTGCATATGTAACTTACATGTTTCTCTAGCCCAAATGTCGGCACATGTAAGATGCAATCCATGTCAATAAAACCACAATGAACAAAAATGCATTGCTTACTCTCCATGAATCCCTTAAAAAAATGTCTGCATGACTATAGTCTATAATGAATTTGGGCTCAAAGCAAAAATTTTATGGGGTGCTTTCATTTTGTTAAATTCATTTGCTAGATTCATAAAAATGCCAAGGATAAAGCTTAAATTTATCTGCTGGATTCATAAAAATGCCAAGGATAAAGCTTAAATTTATCTGCTGGATTCATTCAAATGCCAAGGATAAAGCTTAGGTGGTTTAGCAGGTACTAATAAATACACATATATAAGCGACTCGCACAAAAGTAAAACATTGTTTTCTGTACATTCTTTTCAATAAGACTTCTTCCTTACTAAAACGCTATGCTTGAATTCTTTTCTTTTCAATCTACGGATCCAATATGAATTATTTCACTTTTGCACAGCTAAGAGAATAATTTCCATGCCTGCAGAAGCAACTGATATGCCTTCAAATTATTGGAGAAGGGAACTTAAACTCAGAACCATGATCACTTAAAAAAGGCAAACAGCAATCTGGAGGAACAGCCACCCATTTACCCCAAAAATTCTCTGGAGAAATTAACATGATATAAACAAATGCCATCAATAAAACAATTATACGGCATAGCAGCAGATCCTTTTGTGCTGAAATAAACAAGATCAAATATATGAACAGTCTCCCTCTCTTCTGTGAATGCTCAAGAAGGATTTATAGAGAAATTCAGACGATGCAGAGATGCTTGGGGTGCAACTAATAAAAAGGTGCATGTACAGGCAGGGTCAACTGTGAAATTTAGATCCACTGTTACCAACCCTTTTTATAGTTTTGTATCTGACAAGCTGTTGGTAAATATAGCAGCATCTTGAGGGGCTGAAGAAGACAATGCAGAGATGCTTGGGGTGCAAATAATAAAAAGATGCATGTACAGGCAGGGTCAACAGTCAAATTTAGATCCACTATTACCAGCCAACTATTTTTGTATTTTTGAATCTGACAAGCTGTTGGCAAATATAGCGTCATCTGGATAGGCTGATGAAAAGGATCTTGAGAGCCCAGTCCCAACAAGTTACAAAACATATTTCTCAGATTTCTGTTGATCCTGGTGATTTTGGACATCAAGAATAAAAGAAAAATGAAGCTTTCTGTTAGTGTTATGCAGGGACGCATTAGCCCCAAAAAACAGACATCCTGGACGTCGGAACCATTCTAGGGACAGCAAGACGTGGGGAAACATTCCCCCCACATTTCCTATCCATGAATTTTTAGGGATGACATTTCCAGGACGTCCCCGAATATCATGGGACGACTCCGGGACACCAAAGACATCAAGACATTTTGTTTTTGTTGTTTTCTCTTTAGATTTTACCCAAAATTCTATGTCGAAATGATTTGTGAGTTAAATATGGGAGCAAAGTTCTTATAATCTGCACATAAACAATTGATTTCAGTCATATAGACCACTTAAGAATACATTTTGATAATTTGACATTCGGTAGAAGTTGACTACCTTGGATTAAGTAGTCTTAACAAAGGGGCCAAATGAGTGATTGGATCTCTTAACCAACCCCTCCTTATGAACCATGGCCTAGTGCAAGGTAAGATTTATCCTAGACCAATATTGGCTTGCACTAAATGAAAATTGAAATCTGGGCAGAAGGATGACTCAATCATTATGGTGTGAATGGACTTAGGCAGCTCTTCTCTGCTGTGTAGGGTCAATACCATCAATATGTTCTTGTTAGTATTATGGGAACTCGACTATAACCTCCATGAGAGTGTTATCTTCTATGGAATCCTCTCCCTATATAAGAGGTATGGTTAACTATATGAGATTTGTTCACTTGTAACTTCACTGCAGACCATGGGCTTCAGTTCTGTATTCCTGAACCATACTTTGCTTGATAATAGACTTTCAGGACTGTAAGGGCTGTATTCACTTCTGTTTTACTAATAACTAATCTTATTAGAGATCAACTTACCGTTGTTATATGAATACAGAATAAGAGTTAAGAGTGATATATGAATACAGAAATTTTCGAGCACAAATGCATATGGTGGACTGTCACAGACTGCTATTCATAAATTTTCTAAAATTTATTTGTATATTTATAATTTTATCTATTATTTAATAGCCGTCCCCAAATTTTGGAAGCTTCCCGGAGTCTTAGTTAATAATGCTTTCTGCAAACACTGCTGGAGGGGAAACTCTGTCACCTATTTAGACTTGGCAAAGACAAAGATCAGATGGGTCAGGGACAAGCTCCCTGTGTTTGGATAGTGATGGCAGTCACAATAGTAATGTAATTTTAAAAATTGGAGTTTCTAGCAATGAGCATGATCTAAGAATTGGGGTTTCTGATGATGAGAGTGTTCTAAACATTGGGTTTCTGCTGAGGAGAATGATTTAAAACTAAAAGAATGAGTGGATGATGAACAGGTTGGTATGCTGCTGTTGTACATATGTTCTATAGCACAGACCAAAAGAAACCGACTTATATAACTGTCAATGTGTATGGCACAGAAACTATGGGAAAGAAATATAATTTTAATTTTGTTTTTACCAGTATAACCTTCAGTTCTACTTATTGTTGCAAGATCCTTGAAATCAAGTCCCACTTCAAGCTTCTTTTTGCAAGGAATGTCCACAGAATTTTTCTGTTCTCTGCAGTAGGCGGTCCAATTATGATTCTGTCAGAAGACCCATAAAAGTCCTCGGAGTCCAGATTTTCCAAACCAATCAAAGAACCATGAAAACAGAGGCTGAGCCATCCTTCCCTGATCTATACTTGTCATGCCGATAGACATTCTTTGTGAAGTCTTCCCTCACATTGTGTGCATGAATGGCCATAGATCAATTCGGACATGGCATGACTATTGGAAGGCTGACAACCATTCAATCTATAGTACTGTTTGGTACTGTGGCTGTGGTGGAACATCAACGGTGATGAGGAATCCATATTAATCTTAACCGTTGTTGTTTTGGTAGTACTGCAACCATTTTGTTGCCAGTATTAGGGTTTGCCTCATTTATTTTTTTGGTTTGGAGCACAATCTCAATTGTTTTATGTCATGGAAGTTTGAGAGGCCGCGCACTGAAACGTTGAGGCAAGGCGTCACAGATGTGCAGTTGCTGTGTTTCCGTGGATTTTTGTTTTTATAAATTTATTTCTGTGTTGGCCAGATGCTGGACAAAGAATAAAATAGTTGACGAAATATCATCAGCATCAAACATAGCTAACAGATCTGTCTATTTCTGGATCTTACAGTGGAATGGATATGATGTGTATCCAGATCTTTTTAACAAACCAAACCCTAATTCCATAAATCTCATTGTTGAATATTACTCATATTTTCCTCTGTTAGGCATGCATAACAGTTACTCGTGCAAGAGATGCAATTTTTAGGAGAGTATATTGCCACTCAGACATTTTTTCTCCACTAACGTTCTGTATAGCCTTGGAGAACAATTCATGTAACAAATGCCTGTTTATTACATTTCCATTTCTTTTTAATGAAACCAGCTGCTGCATAAATGTATTCTCTATTACCTGAACCATGGAGACTTCCTCCCTTTTGTAGAAATTTGAAAAGAGTGGCCAAGTTGTTATACAAATGCTGAATTCATACAAATCCTTGCAGGAGATGTTCCCAGGTGAAAGAATTTTGAAAGAAGCAAAAGCCTTCTCCAGAAACTATCTTGCCAAAAGTGAAGCAAACAGTATAATGCATGACAAAACTATAGTCAATAAAGACATTGATGAAGAGATCAGTAATGTTAGGAGCATATGGCCAATCTTTGAAATTATTTTTGTCATTAAGCTTTTGGGGTTTGAACAATTCCTTGTGTGTTGAGTATGCATTGGATGTACAGTGCACCCTAGTTGGCTACTTCAGAGGGAACATAGAAGATGCATGCAGTCCATTTTTAAATCAATTCCCATTGTGAACAGCATCATAGAGAATCCTCGAGACCTAATTAAAGCCCTGATCTTATCTAGGCTTTGGATACCACAATCTTCACATCAAAAACAGAGCCATTAGGTATTTGTTTATATTGTTTTGCTGATGCGATCCAGCCAAGATACTTAGTTTATCAGATGGCGTGAAAAAATTGTTCTCTGCACTATATAATACTGTCCATCATATCGCTCAAAATAACTAGGATTTTCAAGGTCTAAATGTCAGCATTGAAGCATTCATTTCAAGAAAATTGTGCGTGTATATTGTTAAGCTTTCGTTATTATATAATTTTTTATATTGTGTGCTGGATACCAACAAGAATTCTTTCAAAAGAGGCACGAAAACAACATTGGGGTAACCCATGAAAACCCTTTTTTACAGTGTTACAGGTTACTAAGCTCATTGATCATGGAAGCTGAGTGGGCCAAAACTGGATATAAACCATCAAAGCATGGATGCATGGAAATTGGAAAAAAATCATTTGCCTTCAAACCGATTATTCTTACATCACTCTATTTTGTACGGCCTAAGCTTTCAGTGCAAGCCATACACCATCATGAATTTAACAATCTCACACAACTCATCAATATACGTGGGCACCTTTTAAATGACATTCAGAACTACAAGGTACTGAATACTTACCACAACCAAGTCTTAATTTTGAAAGACTTAGAAAATTTCATCTTCAAGGAATGCTGAGCAGAGGAGCTAAAATCTTCATGTAATTTTGGGGATGCCAAGACAGGAAAACTAAGCTCCATGACATTGCTCATGAAATAATAACCATCAAAATCTGCTGAGAATGCTATTGAGAGGATTAGAGAAACCATTAATGAAAGCACATAAAATTTACTAAAAAACTTGTTACAACCTACTGTTCTGCCTCACGATTGTAAGCAGTTGTAGTGGACTGTGGAATATGGTCATAATTCTCCAACTATTCCACATCAAGCCCTATGGTTTCTCATCTCCCGCTGAATTTCATACCATCAATATTTTTTGAGCTTCAGAAGCCAAAATTGAAAAAGAAGAGCATGGAAAAGTTGCTTTAGATGTCCTGTACTATCCTTAAGAATTTACAAAGAGCTCACTTAGGCAAGTAAACCTTTTCTTACTTTTACATTTTTTATTTAATATCTCGCTGGAGTCTATCCTACGCTAGCTGTACTTTTACACTCATTACGAGCTGTTTTTGTCATTTGTGCATACTAATATAAATCATTTATTTCTTTCTTTCTTCAGGTATACATCACCAGTACACATTTTTGAAGCCCTGATAATTCCACCCCCCCTTTCACCGTCGAGTCTCAGTCCTCTCTCTTACTGCAGAAACAACAATAATAGGTCTTTATCATCATCTTCGACAAGGCACATGCATCATTTTTTCCTGCTATCCTTGCAAATCGTGTAATTCCTGATACAGAAATGCTCAATGCTGTCCTTGTAGATATTTCAGCCTCGTTTTGTTTGAAGCTTGTGTCTATGATAGGAATTAATTAAGTATGAAATTATACTAATGTCCACAAGTTACCAAAATGGGTCAGTGGGACTGTGGAAGTGCACCTAGAGGGCATACGATAAGAAATAACTGAACGTTTTTACTGGCATCCACAGAAGATCCTGTACAATCTATGGACCATAAAACTATACAATTTGTGCCATAATGATTGTAGATTAGGATGCCAATGAACTGCTTTCAACTTAAGAGATATCTAAAATCATATTCCTAAGATCCAGAACATTTTTATTTTGTTGGCACTTGGAAGTCGAGCCCCATAAATTGAGTAAATTAATATTTCATTATGCTAAATGGGGAGTTAAATCATCCTTGCTTATACCTAGGTCCTAGGACAGTGAAGCATCATGTGTTCTGAAGCTAAACTTATTTTAATTACATAGCTAAACTTCCAGTGGTTTCGAACTCTGTTTCCAATGGAGTTGAATATGGGTCTTGTTTCTCTAACAATGTCTCCATTGAACCTGCTAAATTGGCATTCCGAAGGCCACTGTCACAGCTCATAAGAAATTCCCAGAAGAAGGAGGCACTTGGACAAGGTCAACAAGGACATCAACGACTTGTGTATGGAAAACAATAAACAAACGAAGTTAATTTACAGCTATGGAAAGAAGTTCTGGGATGTGAAGATTCAACCCAAGAGATAGAATTTATCCATGGTACATTCTGTCATGTACTCCATATTCTGTTTGTCTTGAAATTGATCCATGATTTCTCTGCTACTGCTTATGTACTTTTGGGAGCACTGCGGTAATATTTATTTTCTTATTCCTGTCCAACAGTGAGAGAGACAAGGAAAAACTGTATCTTGTAACTGCGCCAAAGGATGTGCTCTGTTAGCTGTTGTTCTACCAGTGCAAGCAATACCATCAATTGTTGCTCTTCAAAAATTGCAACTTTTACACGCAATCATAGAGGATACAAAGAGAATACTATGACCTGTTCCAATCGACAGTGATGGACAAATCCTGGCACTAGCCAGGCCATCTACCGCATGAGAACAATCTATCCAAAACACTGTTCAGTTGATGATAAGCTCTGTAACTTCAAAATGTCATACCTATGCCTGGTAAGAATAGACATGCCGCATACTGTGTGTCCATTCATGTGTCTCTTCCTCTAGAGTGAGCTCATACCACCACTGTAATGTCTTCTGCACCAACACTCATGACCATTCATTTGCAAAATGTATTCTCAACTGTTCAATCACACTAAAACCATTTCTATCACTATCTAATGGATCTCCATATCCTGTTCCCAAGCGTGATATGTTCACAAAGACCAGATTTGTAGAGAATTTCAAGACATTGTAGCACCAAATCAAGCCAATTGTGTGAAAGGTGAAGCATGGAAACTGGGATGAATATGCAAAGTAACATTGCTTTCATGTTCAGAGGCCTGGATTTTGTTGTGTAACAACTAGAGCTTCGATTTAAACTTTTTAAAATGATATTAAGGTCATATTTACAGGCTGTCATTGTTAAATTTTGATTGGATAACAATTAGAGCTTCGATTTAAACTTTTTGAAATGATATTAAGGTCGTATTTACAGGTTGTCATCATTAAGATTCCTTTACTTAGTTATATCTTGTGCATAGCTTTTGTAGTCCTATATAATGAATTTGCCTATGCAGAAAACATTGAGTAACTGATCGTGATTCTCAGCTCTTCTGGACCTCTCTTGTATATATCTCTGTGTGTGTGTGTTTGTCTATAATATTCTTATCATAGAAAAGTATTTTGTTAGGCTATATGTGTTCTATTCTGTCTTAATCATAGCAATTTTTTAGGCAATGCTTATGCAGCTGATATGTCAATTTAACAGAAATCAGGAAGATGTAAAGCCTTGGAAGCTTGATTAATGAGATTTGGGCTTGTGGGTGTGAAAATTTTCATGTTAAAACAAGCATTCGTCCACAAGTGTTTTTTCCAATATGGATGTCTGTAATTGTTGTCCTAATCATAGAAGTTTTGTAGGCCACGCATGCCCATTTGGTTGGTTATATTCATGGCAAGTTTTTTGGTTACGCAGCTTATGCAATTTGAATTAGTTGGTCATCATAGGCATAATTAATAAAGTGGCGTGGGTTAGAAGCCAAGTAGAAGCTTCCTTCATGAGATTTGAGCTTGTGGATGTGATTGGACCTCTGCAAACTTTTACGCCAATATATATGGGTATATGGTTCTAATCATATTAAGTATTAGCTATTAACTAACCTGTTTTTATGCACTTTGTGGCCAATCATAGAAATAATCAAGAAGGTGGTGAATTAGAAGCTTAAGAAGATTTTGTCATGAGAGTTTTCGTTTTGAAGGTAAAGGCAACAATTTTGGCCACATGATATTGCAACTCTGCAAATTTTATGTCAATATAGGTGTATATCGTATCCTACTCATAGGATAATTTTTCATTGAGCCATGATTATGCACTTGGCTAGTCAGGAACAGCAGTAACCAAGCAGGTCATTATGTAGAAGCCTTGGAGTTTGATTTAGAACATTTGGGCTTTGTAGGTGTTACTATTTTTAAGGTTAAGGTAACATTTAGCCACATTTCATTTGACCGCTGCAAGTCTTTAGGCCACCGCATAGTTGTACATGGTGTCCTTATCGTAGTAAGTTCTAGAGCATATGTTTGTTCCTACTGTCTACAGTGTCCTAGCTTATTTGGTCGGTCTAAAAAGGTGGTGTGTCAGAAGCTTCATGAAGATTTCAGAATGTGGATGTTTATGATTTTCAGGGTGCAGGCAACATTTAGCCTCATTTTATTGGACCTCTGCAAGTAGATATAAAATTTTAATCAAGTTTCTGAAGCTCCTGTACTTACAGTTGCATTGGGATTCAGGTGACTAGTGTGATGATTATTGATATTAATAGAGTCCGTATTATTGATGCTTCTTTAATGTTCTGATTAACAGCTCTAGTAAATGAGGATGTCAGCTATTTAAGTCTTTTGCTTACTCTTTCCTGCACTGTGAGGTTATGTTATGTCATGATAAATTTTTCGTTGACTTCCATGCATCATGACAGTCTGGCATTGATTAATTCTGCCTAGGACATTTGCAGCCAGTTAATGGTGTTTGAAAAAGGATTTCTCAACCAGTGTCGAAGTCTCAGATGCTATTGGCCAAAGATACATGTGTGGGTAAAGAGAAGGAGGTGAACGATTTGTTGCATTTCTTTTATTGTTGTAGGGTGTATGCGGAAAGGCAAGAATAGCAGCTTGCTCCATTTCTTTTTTGTTTTGGGTTTCCCGTAGATTACTAATTAAGTTTGTGTGTATGCAGCTAAGGCCCTAATTGTGTTCAGGAAAGTTGGGTGAATAGTTTCTTTCTTATGTCGAATTATTTGTAGTCATGGATGTGTCTCTGTTACAAGTTAGAGAAAGTGTGTTTAAAATATCTACTTGGAGTCATGGTGTCAGCATGTTATTATTGACTATGTTTAGAGAAGGTTGGTAAACATATCCTTTGTATTCTATGTTTATTTACAGTATTACCATTTTCAGTGTCTTTACATAAGGAAGCAAGGATCTTTGGTTGAAGAAGATTGAGGCAGTCAATCAGGATATATTGAGTTGATATTCTACTTGGTGGATAAAAGGCCCATGATTCCTTGAAAAACAATAAGAAAATTTTATCGCAAAGAGTCTGCAAGAATCCATTCAGTTATTAGAAGTATTGATAGATCTTGCAGTAGATGAAGTCAGGACAAGTGTGAGGGGAATTTCTGGAAAACTAGAGAAACACTGGTATGTAAGCAGCACCTAATAATGCTCTGAAGAGGCTTCAAGCAATATTCATTTTGTTCGTTTGTTAAGAATATTCATACATTGTAAGTTATTTTGTGGCTGACAAAATGATGTCACACCTCTCTTACAGTGGCAAAAAGAAAATCTTGCACTATATAATGTACCCAGCTTCCATGTTTTCTATTGTATGTGTTTGGTAATTTTGTTATATTCTAAGCTGTTAGCAGTAAAATTGAAAATAATGTCTTGTTTTCTTTCTTTCTCCTCGTAATGAGATGATAGGATAGAAACATGGAATGGGATGTCTGTCTCTTTGCATTCAGAGATGGAACATCAGTAAAGTAAATTGATGAATTCAAATTCCCAATTTTATGTATATTTTGAGAATAGTCTAGGAACCCTGGACAGAACAGCAAATGAGCCATCGATTCCTTACTTAATTAGAAACCTCTAGCAGGTTCTATGATTCCCTTCCATCCATTCGTGGCGGCTTAGAAAACTCAGAATTATGCTGCGAACTGTTAGGCAAAATGTTCATCATATTTTTTTACTCAAACTATTTGTAAAACATGTCTCAAAGAATTATCCATTAAACCACGAACCAGTTTTACTGGTTTTCCACTCTTGTTCTAGAACTTGTCGATTTGGTTTGTCATTTCTGTTCATCTCTTCTTTAAGTTTTCACCCAAATTTTAGAATGATCATTTAGCAAATTTGTTCCCTTGACGGAATTTTGTTGGGCTGAAATCTGCGAGTCAATTTGACATATTGCTCCAAGTTATTGGACTCTTCAGTATTTCTTAGTTAGTGGGTATTAAACTTAAAATAATAAAATGGACAGCTGCTGGAATTTTGACCAGGAAAACAGTGTATTTTATTACAGTGTTACCATTAATTTCAGAAGTTTCTCAAGAACCAAATTCTGTCTCAAGCATATAACTGTAGAAATGGGCTCAATACTGGTAGCTAGACCCTTAAAATGCTCTAAACAATTAGACTGTTGAAGTTTTATGTTGATTTTAAGATAGCATCCTATGAATGTAATGAGTGCGATATAAAAGTTGAAATTTAGACTTCTGCGGTAGAAGTAATACACACACACAAAATGGGAGTGTTGTGACCGAATCTTTATTGAGGAACATCTTGTACCACATATTTAAATACAATTATTTAAAATGTATGCACCCTAATTCCTTAAATGGGATCTGTACTACAAATCTATAAATCTTCTAAGGTTTGTTCAATATATAATGTGTTCTTCTGATATGCACTTGCAGCAACTTGAAAGTTGGTTTGACTTTGAGTTCTTCACTATGTATCTAGCATAGTTAGAGTGTGAAGTCCGCTTGTGTGACGGCCTGCAAGTTATGCTAACATGCAATTTGTGAGTTTCAGTAGGCCTCGTGAATGGTGCTCTTGGGCAATTCATTGACATTGTCTACAGGTTTACATAAGTGCAGCATGGGACTGTTTGTTATGTGTCTTCGTGTATGTTATCTGATGTCTTTAGACTCACCTTGACTGAAGTGTCTTCAAGATGATGATTGGGGCTTTCAATGTCCGTAAAGGTGTTTGGAAAATTCAACCAAAAAATATAGACAAAGCATCAAAACTTCTAATGTAATAAAACTGGGGAGGTAATTTATAACATTCTAGTTGTCGGGAGACAATTTTCTTATAGAAATATTGTGTTGACTTCTTTAAACAGTTGATTTGACAACATTCTATTTTGTTTTGCCATTTTAATTTTCGTCAAATAGATTTATAACATCTCTATGTTGTTTGTCCTTGCACAATTTTATGAACAAACTTTTGATTGCAAATATTTACATTAATATCATAATATGTCATACAATAAACATGTTAGAACAAAATGAGTTTGAAATTTATTTGAGCTATAGAGTCTACAAATGTTTGAAGGATCTGATGTAAATATATTTAATCTTATTGTATTCTTATGTTCTTCTCATTCAGGTTCTTTTCGGATTTTCTGTTGTTCTACTATCAGTGTGTCCATTGCACCTTGGGGTGAAATTGCTAGTATGTATGAATGATGGTTCTACTTAAAATGGACAGGACCATCGGTCAAGAAACAGTACAATACTGGATATTAGACTTCACCTATTTCGTTATGATCAGTAATGCCTTGTGAAAGTGTGTGATATATGATGCATAAACAGATAATATATTAAATTATCTTCATTCAAAGTGCCTGATAATAGCTTCATCAAGATTAAAAAGGCCTATTTGCTGCTGCTACAACAAAAATATGCTCTGCACAATTTAATGACTGCTTAACCGAGATATGAGCCACAACCTGGCCTTTTTTTTTTTATCCCAACTAGCAATTATCGAAGTTGCAAAGTACACTGGAAGGGATCTCAATGTTTGATTTGCTAATTTTACTTTCAATATCATAATTTTTTTCCAATATGCTGTGGCATTTTTGTCAAGCAATTTGCCTCCACATTGAAAATTATCAAATTCATACATCTAAAAAAATCAAAATAATAACAAAATTTGCGAATAAATACATCTTTTGAAACCCTTCCATTAAACCTAATCTGAATCACATAAGCCATGTCTAAACTTTGATAAGAATTCCCTGAGCACCTATTGCGACAATGAGGTTCAAAACCTGCAGGAGTTGAATGGTCGAAGTGATTTTGCGGCTGAGCTTGGTAGATGTGACAAGGGAAATGGCTTTCTTATGATTTCATGACCTAAAGGTCGTACGACAAGATACTTGTGTTTTCAGCTATAGTAAAAATGGGAGAGCAGCCCAATCCTAGATAATTAACAAGCCATTGTACCTAGAGATAGAAAGACATCAAGACCGTCAAAAGATTAGAGAAAACCCCTGATTTATGATTTTCCGCTGCGTTTCATGGTTTCATAAAAGGTCCCATGTCCCCTCCATGGTTCTCCGACTCGAAAAACAACTGAAACCATCAAAAGTATCAAATCAGTGGTTCCAATTGCTGGAAAAAAAAAATCAGACGCACCAAGGTACTTTGCAAAAAGCTTCACCTGCAGTTGTCAATTGCGAAAAATTCCAAACAGCCACAACAAAACTAATCCATTTAAGGCTCCCAAATTAAGTTTCCAGCTGAGAATCCAACTGATATCAAATACAATAAAAGGCAAAGGGTTCGAAAAACCGCATATGCCCACCCAAAATTAACCCGCAACATGCTAAACCATCGAAACCCTTTAATGAACACTATTCCAATAAAACTGCCCCAAAAAAGTTTCCAAATTGAGAATCCATATGAAACCCAACTCACTCCTACTTTATAAAGGGTTCCTCAAACCGCATTCAACGAATCAAATATTACCCCTTCCGAAAAAAAAATTGCAGGATTTCTGAGGGTTAAAAGAAACTTAAAAACCTGAAGACGAAATCGACCCCACAGCAGTATCCGCGGCAGTTGAACAGATCGTTTAAACGAATATAACTTTCAGAAACATATGTCAGGGTAGAAATCAAATGGCCAAATCCAAACCGCTCGCTTTGAGTATTGTTTTCTTCATAACTGCCCTACCGACTCGAAATTATGACCCGACAAAAAAATGTCGTTGCGTTGTACTCGTTCGACCGAGTCAAAATTCACTCGCTTATGCTCTTCCTACTTATATTGTCTACCTCTTTTCTCTCTCCAACAAACCAAAGAATAACTTCTTCTTGCGATTTGACTGTGTTTTGTATGTTTTGCCCGCTGCTGCGATTCGAACCTCCGACCGTCGTGCATGCCAAAGTTTTAATTTCATTCCATTAAATAAAGCAAAAATAAATAAAACCGTCGGAAAAGCTCGACACTAATACAAAACCAAAACAAAAAATTGTCGGAAAGGTTTGACATTTTCCGGTGGAAACTTATTTCTAGTGAGATGCCTTCTCGGTAATAATTTTCTTTTTATAGTGAGATGTCTTGGTGTAACAAGGCCATGATATGGCAAATCTTGCCGAAGCTTTAGTTTTATGGTGTGATGGAGGAGAGATTTATTATGAACCTATACATGGACAAGATAAGACAAGTTGGTTTGCTTGGGATTTGACATTGCAATGGTCATTGTGTTGTTTAAATGATTATTGAAAACATATTTATAAACATAGTTTGAAAGTGCAAAAGTGAAGGGTTTACGGGGGCACCTTTTTGTAGTCAATTTAAAATATGAGTAAAAAAAGATTTATTGTTTTCTATAATTCTTCGATTGTGTATGATAATATTTAAAGTTATGCGTTTTTGTATTTTCATAAGATTATTGTGGAGTTTAGAACATTATTTGGATATAATAGGAGGATAATTTAGAGTCATGAAATTTTTTTTAGAGGAAATTAAATATTAAGGTTAGAGAATGAAAAAAAAACAAATATTTTTCCAAGAAAAGAAGCAAAAAAAAACCAATCTTTTTTTGTCTGTTTTACAAGTGTATAGCCAAGTGTAATATACTTTGAAGGGTGTCACTTGTGTAAGAACAGATGTGGCATGCATTGCCATGTATCTGGAAATATTTTTGTGTTTTGTGCTTCATGGTTATGCCCGGTTTGTCTTTGTGAATGTTTCATGAATACGCTTGCGCTGGGCTCGGGAGAGTGTTGAATTATTCTTGTCATCCCAGGGTGCCAGAGGAGAACCGTGAGTTGTTTGGTAAAATTCACCCACCTTGGCTACCTGCACGGAACCCTGTGGTGTCAAAGGTCTGTTTATTTAGAAAATGATTTTCAAGTTTTAGATAATATAATGTATATATAAATGCACAAGAAAATGTTTTATCATGTTTGTAAAGACCAATCTTTCTTTTTAGAAATAACTAAATGTAACAACTTAATATGAGGATGAGAATATAATTGAGAATGAGAACAGATTGACATTTAGATTGAAATTAACAAAGGTGATTCCCATTATAATGATTTTATGCTCAAATTATTTTTTTCAGGAGATTTAATCCACTGGAGATAGGCGTAGAAAATGTTTGGCATGATGTCCACCATGTAAGCTTTTGTTTGTGTTTGATATGAGCAATTTGAGGCACCTGCAAACGAAAAAGCTTGCAAGGAGTATATGTTAGAAAAATAATCTTTCTTTATATTAGAAAACATGCTACGCAAAATAATAGCTTGCAGGGAAAGAGAGACCATTGCCAAACAATTAGATGAGGCTTTTAGATTGCAAAAGGATACAAACGACTGGATTCAAAACCAGTGGAAGAGAGTTACATGAGTTGGGAAATAAAGGCCTTGGCTCTATTTTGTTATGGCATTTAGGACTATGACACAGAAAACCGCCCTGTTAAACTGGACTTTTCGCAAGGTCTGATACAAAATTGTGACATGGAAAGTCACCTTCTTATGACATTTTAAACTAAAACTTTGCCCAAGGCTTGTAAAAATCCACAAGGCAGAAGTTCACAGAAAACTATAAAGGAGAACATGCCATTAATTAAATATTCAGGGAAAAAAAGCTTGGAAGAATCTTACCACTATTAGGAACAAAAAACTTTTGTAAAAATTATTTTAAAAGAAATAAAAACCCTGGTATTTTTGGTTGTGCCATTCTCCAAACCCATGGTTCTTTTGTAAGAAATATTCATAGCTTTTTATCTCTTCTAGCACTTCTACTTCCCGTTTAAAATGGAGTTTGAAACCTAGGTCCAACACACAGATAAAAAACACTCCCAACCATAAACACAAAATAATAATCATCAAGAAGCTCCATTTTGAAAGGCTAGGACAATAAAGAACAAGCAATAAGATTGGTTTCTGGATTAAAATTTAAAAAAAAAAAACCCAAAAGAAAAATAAGCCCTATCCCTCACGTAAGTTCGCAGGGGGGTAGTGAGTTGGCTTGCTGACTGGGCACTGTCCAGAGTTTCACGGAGGTAAAAAAAAGTTAACGGAACTGTCTTTTCAGCGCCTCCACTGACTGCTCAACCAACCCAAGTCATTTCAACGCCTCCCCTGACTGCTCAACCATACCTATTCACATTTATTGTTTTGAATATGCTGCGCCATTTCAAAGTATCTTTCAAATATATATTGAATGCTACCATTAATTGCTGCCTAAATTATATTCATTAAACTATTTACTCCATTTTTTGGCGCCACTGTTCTGTTTTTTTAATTATTTTTACATAAATGATTTATTTAAGTATTGCAAAAAAGAACAGTCATATTTCATTCAGTTTTATGGAAGTTGAAGGAGATTTCTTAAGGCTGGCTATGAGAAAAGAACATTGCTCATGACAGGGAAAATTTGGAAATAATCTGTACATTGCAAATCAGGTAAGAACATTATATTTCCATCAAATCCTAAGTTTTCCTCGTTGTAACAAAACTACTTGCTGAAATTGACACAATCAAGTCCTTCCATGCATGGATGATACATTTTCCAAACATGGCAGATTTTGCTTTCATTCTTTATTTAGCATTTCAATCAAATTCTATTAATGCGAGGGATTAATATATAACATTTTTCTACCTGTTATATTCACACTATCAAAGGTATATTTCATCTAAAATTGTGCAAGACTTTGTGATCGGATCTTAACTGTAGGCAATTACTAGCAAAGCCTTTTGGTTTAACTCTGGTAAATTTAAAGAGACATATAATTTCTTTCCAGGTTGAAAGACAAATCTAACATTTGATTTGAATTTTAGCAATGGAGCTTGAACCCATAGAGTCTATAAGTATAATGGATACACCAATGAAATCAAGGCAGCCTGATTTTGTACTGCAATAGCAACATTCTTGGCTTGGTGTGCTTGCATGGAAGCTAACATATATTTTCTTCTTTCTGATGATACTGTTGGATAGAAACTTAGTATTACATATTTTTGTATCATGACACGATCATACACGTGGAGGTGCACAGTGACCTTGTTCCTAATAAGAGAGTTTTGACTTAATGAAACTTCCTAGTATCACCTTGTTTCTCAATGTTCTATGAATCACATTACAGCATTGGCTTGCTTTTATTGTGTAATTGTGAATCCTTGGATAGATATTATAAGGCCCAAAGAATTTTCTCCTTTGCTTGATGACCTCCTCAAACCAGAATGCTTGAGGTCAGAACTTCCCCTTGAATTAGCTATCCAAGAAAACTTTCCAGGTGCATTCTCAAATACTCAGCTAGTTTCTTTTTTTAACATTATCTTTCTCTTAGATGCCAATACACCAGTTTAGCTCATTTTGCGAGTCCTGTAGATTTTATTTCAATAAATTTAAAGTCTAGTGTATACCGAGCTTGCTGTAAGAATTCTAATGTCTGTGGAACTCTGAGTGAAGCTAGCCTAAATATTTGAAACAAGGCTAATTGAAAACAAAGAAATTATAAGTTGAATGGTAATTCAGATTCTTATATCTAATATTCAAGGTAAGATTTTTCCTGAGAGAGTTTTTGTTACAACAATACAACAACATATTACATTGTCACCCAATCTAAATGATGGAATACGTTATATTTACAGGCTATGGTCATTATAGTGTATAAAACTATGATGCCACATTCTTATGTGCCTACGGGATCTATATAAAAGTAGGTTGTTTTCCCACGTAATACGTTGTTGCGTCAACGACATGAAGTTCTAAAGATTTTTTTGCACATCATTGTATTATCAAACTATTCAAATTTGTTTCATTATATTACTTTAAAATAATTTCAAATCCTTTCCCTCCTACTAGGAGTACAGCAATTTAACAACACATTACGTTGTTGCCCGCGATAACGATGACCTGACTCGTTACTAGGCTGCATAAGGTACATGGTGTACTGTATAAAACTATAATTTAAGATCTTCGTGCGCCTACAGGATCTTTAGCTAAGAAGGTGGTTTCTCAACGTAATACGTTGTTTCTTTGACGACCCGCATTTTTAAAGTTTGTTTAGCGCTAAATAATCTATTAAAAGTTGTTTGATTCAATTAAACTGGAATACTTTCCAATTCATCCTCTCACAATTTAATTTCGACACGACGACAACGTACTACGTTGTCACCCGGACTAAACGGTGGAACACGTTATTTTTACAAGCTATATTCATTATAGTTGGTGTGCCTCTTAGCTCAGTAGATCCTCCTCAAGGAGCATGTCACGTTCTCATATTCATGTTGTTGTTCTTCTCTACAACCGTGCCCTCAATCTTTCTTTGTATGCATACACCTATCTTTTCGAACAATCAGCATTGAAGTCTGACTTCCAAGCATATAGCCAATGACAAGTACTTTGAGTAAGGTTGCCGACTGCCCTAACTGTCCACATTTACCTTTTAACTCCTAGCTACTAGTCCATTTATCCAACCTCAACACTCCATTTCTTCTCGAGTTCTAAAAAGAACACTCTCTCTTTGTCTCCATGCAAACTGTCTTGACTCAACAACACTCTTTTATGAACCTTAAATATCCTTGAATGCATATACAAAACTTCATCTTTGTTCTCCCTTGCGGAGGTAATCCTTTACGAGACTGTTATGCACCCGATTTATCATCAAACAAGGTCTTCAAATGATACCATTCAATGATCAATTCTGCCCTTCACAGGTTTTGGCCCACGTGTGTGCAATGAAGGATCATCAAAGTATCAAATCCTATTATTAGGTTGTCACCCATACTAAATGATGGAGCACACTATTTTTACAAGATATAGTAATTATAGTGTATACAACTGCAATGCACCATTCTTATGTGCCTAAAGGATCTAAATCCTTTCCCTCCTACTAGGAGTACAACAATTTAACAACACATTACGTTGTTGCCCGCGATAACGATGACCTGACTCGTTACTAGGCTCCATAAGGTACATGGTGTACTGTATAAAACTATAATTTAAGATCTTCGTGCGCCTACAGGATCTTTAGCTAAGAAGGTGGTTTCTCAACGTAATACGTTGTTTCTTTGACGACCTGCATTTTTAAAGTTTGTTTAGCGCTGAATAATCTATTAAAAGTTGTTTGATTCAATTAAACTGGAATACTTTCCAATTCATCCTCTCACAATTTAATTTCGACACGACGACAACGTACTACGTTGTCACCCGGACTAAACGGTGGAACACGTTATTTTTACAAGCTATATTCATTATAGTTGGTGTGCCTCTTAGCTCAGTAGATCCTCCTCAAGGAGCATGTCACGTTCTCATATTCATGTTGTTGTTCTTCTCTACAACCGTGCCCTCAATCTTTCTTTGTATGCATACACCTATCTTTTCGAACAATCAGCATTGAAGTCTGACTTCCAAGCATATAGCCAATGACAAGTACTTTGAGTAAGGTTGCCGACTGCCCTAACTGTCCACATTTACCTTTTAACTCCTAGCTACTAGTCCATTTATCCAACCTCAACACTCCATTTCTTCTCGAGTTCTAAAAAGAACACTCTCTCTTTGTCTCCATGCAAACTGTCTTGACTCAACAACACTCTTTTATGAACCTTAAATATCCTTGAATGCATATACAAAACTTCATCTTTGTTCTCCCTTGCGGAGGTAATCCTTTACGAGACTGTTATGCACCCGATTTATCATCAAACAAGGTCTTCAAATGATACCATTCAATGATCAATTCTGCCCTTCACAGGTTTTGGCCCACGTGTGTGCAATGAAGGATCATCAAAGTATCAAATCCTATTATTAGGTTGTCACCCATACTAAATGATGGAGCGCACTATTTTTACAAGATATAGTAATTATAGTGTATACAACTGCAATGCACCATTCTTATGTGCCTAAAGGATCTAAATCCTTTCCCTCCTACTATGAGTACAACAATTTAACAACACATTACGTTGTTGCCCGCGATAACGATGACCTGACTCGTTACTAGGCTGCATAAGGTACATGGTGTACTGTATAAAACTATAATTTAAGATCTTCGTGCGCCTACAGGATCTTTAGCTAAGAAGGTGGTTTCTCAACGTAATACGTTGTTTCTTTGACGACCTGCATTTTTAAAGTTTGTTTAGCGCTGAATAATCTATTAAAAGTTGTTTGATTCAATTAAACTGGAATACTTTCCAATTCATCCTCTCACAATTTAATTTCGACACGACGACAACGTACTACGTTGTCACCCGGACTAAACGGTGGAACACGTTATTTTTACAAGCTATATTCATTATAGTTGGTGTGCCTCTTAGCTCAGTAGATCCTCCTCAAGGAGCATGTCACGTTCTCATATTCATGTTGTTGTTCTTCTCTACAACCGTGCCCTCAATCTTTCTTTGTATGCATACACCTATCTTTTCGAACAATCAGCATTGAAGTCTGACTTCCAAGCATATAGCCAATGACAAGTACTTTGAGTAAGGTTGCCGACTGCCCTAACTGTCCACATTTACCTTTTAACTCCTAGCTACTAGTCCATTTATCCAACCTCAACACTCCATTTCTTCTCGAGTTCTAAAAAGAACACTCTCTCTTTGTCTCCATGCAAACTGTCTTAACTCAACAACACTCTTTTATGAACCTTAAATATCCTTGAATGCATATACAAAACTTCATCTTTGTTCTCCCTTGCGGAGGTAATCCTTTACGAGACTGTTATGCACCCGATTTATCATCAAACAAGGTCTTCAAATGATACCATTCAATGATCAATTCTGCCCTTCACAGGTTTTGGCCCACGTGTGTGCAATGAAGGATCATCAAAGTATCAAATCCTATTATTAGGTTGTCACCCATACTAAATGATGGAGCGCACTATTTTTACAAGATATAGTAATTATAGTGTATACAACTGCAATGCACCATTCTTATGTGCCTAAAGGATCTAAATCCTTTCCCTCCTACTATGAGTACAACAATTTAACAACACATTACGTTGTTGCCCGCGATAACGATGACCTGACTCGTTACTAGGCTGCATAAGGTACATGGTGTACTGTATAAAACTATAATTTAAGATCTTCGTGCGCCTACAGGATCTTTAGCTAAGAAGGTGGTTTCTCAACGTAATACGTTGTTTCTTTGACGACCTGCATTTTTAAAGTTTGTTTAGCGCTGAATAATCTATTAAAAGTTGTTTGATTCAATTAAACTGGAATACTTTCCAATTCATCCTCTCACAATTTAATTTCGACACGACGACAACGTACTACGTTGTCACCTAGACTAAACGGTGGAACACGTTATTTTTACAAGCTATATTCATTATAGTTGGTGTGCCTCTTAGCTCAGTAGATCCTCCTCAAGGAGCATGTCACGTTCTCATATTCATGTTGTTGTTCTTCTCTACAACCGTGCCCTCAATCTTTCTTTGTATGCATACACCTATCTTTTCGAACAATCAGCATTGAAGTCTGACTTCCAAGCATATAGCCAATGACAAGTACTTTGAGTAAGGTTGCCGACTGCCCTAACTGTCCACATTTACCTTTTAACTCCTAGCTACTAGTCCATTTATCCAACCTCAACACTCCATTTCTTCTCGAGTTCTAAAAAGAACACTCTCTCTTTGTCTCCATGCAAACTGTCTTAACTCAACAACACTCTTTTATGAACCTTAAATATCCTTGAATGCATATATAAAACTTCATCTTTGTTCTCCCTTGCGGAGGTAATCCTTTATGAGACTGTTATGCACCCGATTTATCATCAAACAAGGTCTTCAAATGATACCATTCAATGATCAATTCTGCCCTTCACAGGTTTTGGCCCACGTGTGTGCAATGAAGGATCATCAAAGTATCAAATCCTATTATTAGGTTGTCACCCATACTAAATGATGGAGCGCACTATTTTTACAAGATATAGTAATTATAGTGTATAAAACTGCAATGCACCATTCTTATGTGCCTAAAGGATCTAAATCCTTTCCCTCCTACTATGAGTACAAGCAATTTAACAACACATTACGTTGTTGCCCACGATAACGATGACCTGACTCGTTACTAGGCTGCATAAGGTACATGGTGTACTGTATAAAACTATAATTTAAGATCTTAGTGCGCCTACAGGATCTTTATCTAAGAAGGTGGTTTCTCAACGTAATACGTTGTTTCTTTGACGACCTGCATTTTTAAAGTTTGTTTAGCGCTGAATAATCTATTAAAAGTTGTTTGATTCAATTAAACTGGAATACTTTCCAATTCATCCTCTCACAATTTAATTTCGACACGACGACAACGTACTACGTTGTCACCCGGACTAAACGGTGGAACACGTTATTTTTACAAGCTATATTCATTATAGTTGGTGTGCCTCTTAGCTCAGTAGATCCTCCTCAAGGAGCATGTCACGTTCTCATATTCATGTTGTTGTTCTTCTCTACAACCGTGCCCTCAATCTTTCTTTGTATGCATACACCTATCTTTTCGAACAATCAGCATTGAAGTCTGACTTCCAAGCATATAGCCAATGACAAGTACTTTGAGTAAGGTTGCCGACTGCCCTAACTGTCCACATTTACCTTTTAACTCCTAGCTACTAGTCCATTTATCCAACCTCAACACTCCATTTCTTCTCGAGTTCTAAAAAGAACACTCTCTCTTTGTCTCCATGCAAACTGTCTTAACTCAACAACACTCTTTTATGAACCTTAAATATCCTTGAATGCATATATAAAACTTCATCTTTGTTCTCCCTTGCAGAGGTAATCCTTTATGAGACTGTTATGCACCCGATTTATCATCAAACAAGGTCTTCAAATGATACCATTCAATGATCAATTCTGCCCTTCACAGGTTTTGGCCCACGTGTGTGCAATGAAGGATCATCAAAGTATCAAATCCTATTATTAGGTTGTCACCCATACTAAATGATGGAGCGCACTATTTTTACAAGATATAGTAATTATAGTGTATAAAACTGCAATGCACCATTCTTATGTGCCTAAAGGATCTAAATCCTTTCCCTCCTACTATGAGTACAACAATTTAACAACACATTACGTTGTTGCCCGCGATAACGATGACCTGACTCGTTACTAGGCTGCATAAGGTACATGGTGTACTGTATAAAACTATAATTTAAGATCTTAGTGCGCCTACAGGATCTTTATCTAAGAAGGTGGTTTCTCAACGTAATACGTTGTTTCTTTGACGACCTGCATTTTTAAAGTTTGTTTAGCACTGAATAATCTATTAAAAGTTGTTTGATTCAATTAAACTGGAATACTTTCCAATTCATCCTCTCACAATTTAATTTCGACACGACGACAACGTACTACGTTGTCACCCGGACTAAATGGTGGAACACGTTATTTTTACAAGCTATATTCATTATAGTTGGTGTGCCTCTTAGCTCAGTAGATCCTCCTCAAGGAGCATGTCACGTTCTCATATTCATGTTGTTGTTCTTCTCTACAACCGTGCCCTCAATCTTTCTTTGTATGCATACACCTATCTTTTCGAACAATCAGCATTGAAGTCTGACTTCCAAGCATATAGCCAATGACAAGTACTTTGAGTAAGGTTTCCGACTGCCCTAACTGTCCACATTTACCTTTTAACTCCTAGCTACTAGTCCATTTATATTGATGCTAGTGATGATTTGTGATACCCTTGAGAGCTATTTTTGGGTTAATTCTCTTCTATACGGCTAAGCAACTGATTTTAAACATTTCTCAACCTTAAATAACTTAGAAAAGATACTCTATTGTCTAATCTTATATATGTATGATGTCGTTTTTATGAGATTTTTTTTTATTGATGTCGTTTTTACTTTTTTTGTTGACTTGAATTTTTTTTAATAATGATCCTCAATTTCTTTAACATATTGAACATTTGTGAATGCAGGCAGGTCCTATCATTTTAGCATCAGCTATAATATAAATATCAAATGGTTAGTGTTATTGTCTAATTGTATAGTGTGTTAGCTTGAGCATTTTTTTTCCAAATTTTAATAATTTGTAGTGTTATTAACATCAATGTATAATCAGAGAGACTCAAAGTGGAAGCGCTTGTTAGACATTCCTATCCAATGTCCTCCGGAAGGACTGTTCTCTGCATTAGATGTAGTTTGGAGCAAAGTTAAAGATAACCGTGGAGTGGAAGGGGATTTTGTTGCATGGATAGAAGTTGGACGAGTAGATGATTTTATTAAAGGGGAATGTCAGCGGACATCATTTCCAACAAGTTATTACAAACGTTGGAGTCATTCATCACCCATAAGGGAAAGTACACACCGGGTTCGAATTGATAGCACCATTCAGTTATATAATGTATGATGTGGCAATGTTCGGTGATGTTTTTAATGCAGTTTTAAAATTGTTGTTTATTTTATTATGACTCACTTTTAGTGACATTTTGCAGATATTGGTGTAGCTATGGGCCTGAAGACTTTAAAGAAGAGGATGCTTTGCCATATGATAAGTCCAAGGTTCCAACTAGAGGGACGGGGAGTAGACCTGGACGTAAACATATAAAATGTGGTTGCCAATGCAATTTTAATGTGCGAATTCTTATGAAAAGAAGTGAATATGCACTTATCACATATCCTCAGATGGATCATGTGGATAACAACAATCATATATGCCATGGCCAAAAAAATCACAAATTTGAAGGGACACGAGCTTATTATGCGCCACATATTAGTAAGGAATTGCAAGAATGGGTAGAAAAGTTATTGTTATTAGGAATGCCAGCTGATATTGTGTTGCAAAAGCACCGTGAAATGGTTCATGAGAAGCTAGCCTTGTTTGATGGGAAAACAAAACGTGATGATTTCTTGTCTTCACATGATGTTCAAAATATTGATACAAAAATAAAAGCAGCAAAGTACATGTATGACAGAAATGATGCCCAAAGTGTGAGAGTATGGCAAGATCAAAATCCAAATATATGTTTTGAATACCAAGAGTATGAAGGAAATGTTGAGGAAGATGGTCACGTGCCGTTTATCATGGGCATTCAAATGCCGCAACAACTTGAGTGGATGTTAAAATATGGCCATAACAACATACTTGCAATGGACGCCACTTTTGGGACCAATGGAATGAAGGTATTCTCTTTTACATAATCTTATCAATAAAAAAATTCTGCAAAAAATATGTTACATTTTCTTACCAATAATCTACTAATTCACATTGTTATTGCATTGCCAACTCTCCATAGTTCAAACTCTATACCATCCTCGCATTCGATTCCAAACACATGGGCCTACCAGTTGCATGGGTCATAATGTCAAGAGCTACAACTAGCGACTTAACCCAATGGATGAAAAAGCTGGTGAATAGAGCACATGCTCATATGCTTGAGTGGAAACTAAATGCTTTCATGGTAGATGATGCTACAGCTGAAATCAATGCTATTAGGTTGTAAATTACTCTTTGTGTATATTGTTAGAATATATAAATTTAAATTATAGATATTAAGTTTGCTATCAAATTTTTAAAATTCTAATACAATTCATTTTCAAATACAGAGAAGTTTTTGGGTGTGAAGTATACTTATGCAGCTGGCATGTAAGGAGGGCATGGTTGAAGAATCTTGTTGCCAAGGTTAAGGAAGATCAAAAAAGACGTGTAATGTTTAATAGGTTGGGGGAAATTATGCACCATTCAAATAATGAGGAGAGTGCTATTCAAATGGCACAAGATTTTGTTACAGAATTTGCGGACGAGATAAAATTTATTAAATATTGGCAGGAACACTGGCTTCTAAGAATTGGAATGTGGGTGAGACATCTACGGACTTTAAAGCATGCTGGGCAAGAAAAAAATGCTGCAATAGAGGCATATCACTCTATACTTAAGAGTAAGTGGTTATCCTCCATTCGAAAATCATCTCATCGCAGGGTTGACTGGCTGATACATCAGTTAATCACAGTTGTTTTTATATATTATTGGTGGAGTCAATGTTGTAAGGAAAGTGGGTTCTACCGTAACTTCAAAGTGGAGAAACTAGAAAATAACCAATGGCTGCATGCACAATCCATTCCTGATTATTATGTCACCTTCCATACCTCTGACCCACGGTTAGCATGGGTTCGTAGCCAGACGGATGATACTTGTCACTATGAAGTATGGTATCAAACCCCACATTTGGCAATGTGTGGATGTGGAGTGTCAAAGAATGGGTACTTATGTAAGCATGTAATTAAAGTGAATATGATGAAAAAGAATTCAGTGAGAGAAAACTTTAATGTTCAGGTATTCTAGGCAAAATGTTTTTCAAGATTTTCCAACATAGTAATTTATTGTATCTAAATTCTATTAATTTTGGTTTTTATTCAAATCTTTGATTTATTATACTAATTTGTAATGTTCTCCAGGGTTTATTTTGTGCTCCAAATGTTGCATGTGGAGATGAACATGTGGTTGATGATCCTTTTGGTCAAGCATGGAATCCTCCAAACACCTGTGAAGACTCTATGCATGTTTTGCAACAAGATAAACATGTTATAAATGAAGAAGATGAACACTTGAGCCCACAAGTGAGAAGGATCAGAAAAATAGTAGATAACAGTCTTGTTGGTCCTCTAAACAAGTCATTTCTTACTTTATTAGAGAATACACTTGTGGAAACAACAAACCGATTGAGGGGAAGCCAAATATCTTCTATATTAGGTGTGCAACATCCTGAGGCACAACCGTTTAGACCTGTAGATGATGGATTCAACAATACACTTCATCGAGAGAGAGATTTTATAGAGAAGATGTTGAATCGAAGGTGCCCATGTCCAACAAATAGGAAAGCTAGTTTTCCTATTGTAAAAAAGAGTCGTGTATCACGTCGACTAACATGGGAGGATGAATTAAAAAGAGCTGCAGAACGAGATAGGGAAAGGGGGCTTGTTGAAGAACTTGAAGATGAGACCAACACAAATGGAAATTTAAGGGTAATTTTAGATTGCAGCAGTTCAACAACATATTATGTTGTTACCCTTGAGAAATGATGAACAAACACATTATTAGTTTACAAGATATGCTCATTATAATATCTAAAACTGTGATACCATCTTTTTATGCTCCTACATGATCTATACCAAAGTAGGTTATTTCTCAACGTAATACGTTGTTGCCTCAACAAAATGGATTTTTAATGTTTATTTTGCATTTTATAATGTTATGTATCTATTCAAGGTTGTTTAATTCAATCACTTTGTAATAATTTCCCACTTATGCCCTTCTACTTTAATTAAAATAGTTCAACAACGTATTGTGTTGTCATCCGTAGTAAATGATGCAAGTTTCAATATTTATACAAATTTGTCACTTTTTAACAAAGGATATCCATTTATCTCTTTACAAATTATTTGCAAGGCAATATTTTCCCAAATGCTTTAAATAATTTGACAGTCTTTGATGTTTCTAAGAATGCATTATTGGGATCCATGCCGTCTGTATGGCCTTCTACTCTAGAAGTATTGATGCTAAATGACAATTCCCTGATTGGCAATATTCCTCCAAGTTTGAGCAACTTGACTGGTCTTGTAAAGTTAAATTTGGCAAAAAACAAATTAAACGGAGTCATTCCACCAAGCTTGGCTGATATTCTTCAACTTCTAGTATTGAACTTGGGAGATAATGGTCTGGAAGGAAGCATACCTTGTGGGCTATGCCCCTTGTCCTTGATTGTACACAATAATAAGCTAAGTGGAAGATTCCCTTCCCCAATAGTAAATTGTACAAAACTACAAACACTTGATATTGGGCACAATTCATTCACAGGGCATATTTCAAAGTCAATCGGAAATCTTTCATACCTTCAAGTGCTAGTGATGAAGAACAATCATTTCAGAGGTAGCATTCCTTCTGAAATTGGCAAGTTGAAGCAACTCCATATCTTAGATCTCTCCGCCAATAGTTTGTCAGGGTGTATTCCTCATAGCATTGTATCTCTGCAAGCAATGATTATGGTAGAAAGTGGACATAGGATGAAAAGAAGGTATCCACTTGGTCCTCTTAATGAACCATATGCTTATCATGATGAGTTGAATATGACTTCCAAAGGCATAGAGCAACACTATTCATATATTCTATCCACTCTATCATGCATAGATCTCTCAAGAAATCAATTGAATGGAGTTCTTCCTTATGATTTTGGAAAGTTGAAAGGGTTGAAGTCTCTCAATCTATCCATGAACAATTTCAGTGGGACGCTTCCAAGTAGTTTGGGAGAAATGAGTGATCTGGAATCACTGGACCTTTCTAGAAACATGTTTTCTGGATATATTCCAAAGGAGCTCACATCTCTAGACTATTTGGGATTTTTAAATCTATCCAGCAACAATCTCTCTGGTATCATACCACAAGGAGGACACATGTTCACATTACACAATCATCATATTTACAAAATCTGAATTTATGGGGATGTCCACTTCCAAAGAATTGCTCTTGGCCACAATTTGCACCACTCCTCCTCCTGCTTCTAATGAAGAAGAAGACAACAATGAAGAGAGCATAAAAATAAATACCGTGGTATGAGGTAGGACTGGGGTTGTCATATGGAGTAGGTTTTGGTGGTGTATTGTTATTGATTGTGTTGAGAGAGAGCTGGAAAAATAAGTATTTCAAAAGGGTTGATATAATTCTAAAGCTTTTGTTTCCTTTTGTTCGCAAGAGAAGGCTATGAAAGGTTTTTTCTCCAGCAAAACCATGCCTTAAGGTCTCATCAGCAACTTAATCATCTTTCATATTGATCAGTTTATAAATCTCTATTCCTAACTTAATTTGAACTTGTTTTCCACCAGAGGGAAACTATGCATGAAAAGACATCAAATGCCTATCAATTCATTTGTTACCATATAACACATATGGGTTGGAAAGATAGTAACAATAATGATATATGTTGCTGACTGGAAAGATAGTAACAATAATGAAGTATGCTTTCCTTGTTGGCAACAATATATGGGAAAATTTTCAGCTGAGATAGTATTGATTGAAATTCCAGCATTCTTGTCCATTCTCTGCTCAAGGAATTCTAGCAATTATTATATAGAGGTTCAACATATTCTCGATCATGCCCTGCTAAGTGTGTAAGTCATAGCTGTATTGTTTTTTTGTTGTTCTGCTTTCAATTTGGAGTCAATTTCTATGGAATTTGTTGCTATATTTAAGAACCATATTTATAAGGCACGGGAATATGGTCCATAAACTGTTGCTCCCATCCACTTTGTTGCTGTTCAATATACTGAAACAAGAGGATCTTCAGTGGACTTGTTTATGACCCATTTATGATGGATATCGCCATACTCTATATTTTTATTTATTTTTAAAAGATGACCTGACCTCTCTTGTGGCCCTGTGGGCATGCAATGCACAGCGAAAGTCTTTATCTGGCACCTGAGTCGAGGTTGAAACATTGACCGCAAGCAAATTTGTAGCAAATTTTATTGTGCTATTTTTTAAAATGGGGGTAAATGTTTAATTCCAATACATGGTATTCAGGGTCAGCTAATAACATGTTCACTTCAGAAGAGTTAATTATACAAGCATAAACAATTCGGGTTAACATTGTTCACAGTACTAGTCATGACTTCATTAACAAGTAATGGGTACTTGTTCTCCATAGGTAAAAGGTTGGTAGAGAATGAGAAACTCAGAGATTGACAGTGAGAATATATTCTGGAAAGAGAGTGTTGGTCAAAAAGAGACCAAAATTATAAAATAAAAATAAAAATGTATACAATAACTTCATATTAAAAATGTACATAATAATTTCTATATAAAATTGCATTTACAAAATATCATTACATTTGCATCATTTCGACATCCCTTGAAACTCATATACAATCATTATTTTATGTTTGTGGTACTATTTTAGCTTAAATGTGACATGTTTGTTGTGAAAATTTCTGAGGCAAACTTCACATCGGGTAAGTGTTTTATTTCAATTTTATTTTTTTGAGCATTTTTCCATGTTCTTTTTCATAACTTTCCTGGGGTGCGCTTCAGTTGCACATCGGTTGTATCCAATACATCTCCTGACTGTACTTGAGCTATATCCGAATAGAAATGTTATTTGGTCTTGTTCAGACCACAGTTGAAGATTACTAATATGATGAATTTTCTCATTAAAAATGTGATATTTGAATAAGTACAGCTAGTGAAAGATATGCAACTCCAATCTAGTGACTGCAAAGTGATGCCTAGCTTGCCTTGGCCCGGCAGATGAGCAAGGAAGAAACATCAGACACATCCAAAGCAATGAATATGGGTCTTCCATTAGTGTTCTATAGCCATTTCCACTCTAGTGAACACTTGAAACAAATATATGATATTCAGACACTGTACCATTCAAATGAACTTTAATTTTTTCATGATTATCTAAAATTTCAACATATTGCAAAGGTCATAGCAAACTCGATAACTTTAAATACTATTAATAAGATACACGTGTATAGAGAAGGTATGCATAATCCCATTCATATAATATGGACAGGAAAAATAGCAATAATAAATAAATAGTCTCAACAACAATAATAAATGCTATCAATAAATTTGACAGGAAAAACTCATTACATTTTACAAGTCATGTCAGAAGAAGAGTCAAAAGAGGATTTTGGCATAAAATTGGCACTACATATGGATCTTACATTATTTTCTCGTTCAAGGAGAAAAACCATAACATTAAACTTGATTTTTTCTTTCACATAACTGAGTATCTTCGCAATTGTTTTACAAATAATGATACAATTGATTGTAATATCAAAACTTCAACAGATTAAATTTGAGAGCTCTTCAAATTTATCCGTTGCTTGTTAACAACAATGGATTTTCACGCTTCCATCCATCCTCGAATTTTTCTTTTATTTCCTTTCATCTCATCAGGCGTAAGGTGTGTGTGAACTGATGCAGCACTCTTGATACCCTTTAATATTTTTCCCTGAAATGTTTACAAACAATGGGCATATCAGTAAATAAAACTATGCAAACGTAAATGATAAAATAAGTTTATCAAAATTAAAAATAAGATATTGTGTGGTCACCTGTTGTTGGGAAGAATGGATCTTTTCTAAAAGTTTCATCCCAGTATCACCTTCACTATTACGTTGCTACAAAAATGAAGGATTATTGATGAAAATTATTTCCTACATTAACTCGAAGAAAAAAACAAAAATATTTTAAATGTTTTTAAATTTGACTCCTAGAAGTAATTAGCAATGTAAATCTTAAGTTTACGTAACTTACCAAATCAGATGAAGCTTGACCCATTTTATGTATAATTTGCATGGAATCAACAAAACTGGATAACATTTTTACGTTTCTTACCAAAAGCTTATTTGGTTCTTCCTCTTCATTCTACAAACAATCAATTCATATAAATACTATATAATACAATTAAAGAACATGATTGTTAGAAAGAAAGAAAATTGTAAGTAAAATGATATTGGGGTAAGGGAAGCTCCTGTAACAGCTTGCAACAGTCAAGTAAGGGAAGCCAAGTTGGTATGAAAAGTACATAGTTTCATCGTGAATAATATGTTTCCATCATATAAAATATTATAGTGAAAATGCAAACCAGTTTTGAAAGATAAATACATAGAGGAATACTGCATAAGAATGTAATGGAAGGAAATGTATAGGGAAGTAGGAAAAAAATTAAACATTAGACTAGAAAGGAAAATCCTACAGTATCCATTTCCTTGTGTCACCTATGCATGGTAAAATCTGAATATGAGCTCTCAAAATTCTATTGAATACTGAAATAAATAATGCATCATTGATATAGTCAATCAATTGGAACAAAATAATGTACATCAAAACATAGTTTTACCTCAATTGCAACATTGTCATCTGAATATTCATTCATTCGCTGCAAACATGACAAAATGGATAAGTATACTTATACTAGATATAAAATCAATCAAATGTGCTAAAAACACAATAACATCAATAAGAATACAAATTAACACACCTTTGTCTCTTTTCCATCCTCTTTCTGGTTAATTGCCTTCAAGCAATCTTTAAACCAGATGCAATATGTCTTCTTCGATTCACCAACAGTATCTGCTTCAATATGTGGAAAATGCAAATGGAGCGTCATGTACATAATGATTCTTCTACGCATATGACAATGCAGTCCCTTTCTAAAGATCGTCCATGACATTTTGTTCCTGGTTTAGTTACATGAATTTTAGCAACGCCAACCATTTTTTGCATGGTCAGGCTCTAGGAACATAAATTTTTTTTCTCCTATTGTCGAATTCATAGGCAGCCATGTCCTTCGCCTCATTCTTTGGTTTGCCCGGTTCCACCTCAAACATTTTTTGAAAAATCAGTCACCTCAATCAATGGATCGGCCATATTTTTTCCCTTATGATCCTCTGTGCTAATTTTTTGTTTATCACTCATATCGTTTCCCTCACTTTCTTTTGTTCTAATGGAAATAGGTGTTATTGGCATCGGTGGTTCATGTACCCGTGCACTTGAAGTGTATGCTTCAACAGTATTCTCTTCCTCAACACTCTGAAGCGGTAAAACCCAATTTTTCAAGTGCAACAACATAATAATTAATTGTATATAAAATATGTAGGTATAAAATGCCAAATTAGCAGTATGATTAAGATTTAAGCACTTAAAATATATAGAAAACACAAATATTTATATTTGTAATTTATAATTGTACCTTGTTTTCCATTGCATTGTTGTTTACATTCTTTTTTTGTATTGGATTTTCTCTATCAACATCAGTTGAGTCCTATTCATGCATTCAAGTCATGAAAACTGTGAGAATCGCATTTACACAATATTTCAACATGTTAATGAATGAAAAATGACACTTTATTATTCCAACAGTGCTACTAATGTTTTTAATGAAAGCATGTTTCCTTACATGATCAACATTAATGGATTCTTCTTAGATAAAATCCTGTACAAATGAAACGTTAATTTAAAATAACATAAAAAAATGTGAATAAACAAAACTAAAATAATTTTAAATTTAAATTATAATAAAAATGGTAAATACCTTATCCTTTTGTCCATTTAGTTCAGAATTTGTACAATCGGTTTTCATCAAATCCTTTTTATATTGCAGCGTTGAAACGGTTTTTTTCCTTCTTTCCTCCCTCTTTTCCACACTATCATACTCCTCTACAAGCTTGGAAATCAGATCTTTAGCTTGTTGGCTAAGGGATGAAAAATATTGCACATTTTCTTCCCGATAATAACGCTCAATTAACCTAGATTTGTACATATATTTAGAATTTTTCAAGTGCCAGTCAACACTTCGCTTTGCAACCATATTTTGTACTGTTTTTTTTGTTTTCCTTTTATACTTCCCGGTCGCACGTTTACCCGGGCTTACGCCTATGTAATGGAGGGAGACCATTGTGATCATGGAGGTGGTGATAGTTGATGTCTTTCAAATGCCATTTTATTCCTTGCATTTCATAGTTGCAGCAAGGAAAGACCATGCACTTAAATCTGTCCCTCTTTCCAATTTCTTTTATAATTTTACACTGCTGCAAATACTACAATTCACAGCCAATAATTAAATAGTTTATGAGTAACAATTGATGTGTAGGGAAATCCTATAACTCTTTAGTTGAAATTATTATGCAAATGTAAAAATATATGGACACTAAAAGAACACGAAATTGGAAAATCCTAATAAATCTAAGACATACTAACATAAGTTGAATACTTGAATAAAAGTGTTTTATTCATGCAAAACAAAAATTATAAATAACACTACTTACTGATCTTTGATGTTTGCACTCATTGGATGCTTTATGGCTCGGACTAGGCACCCAATCTTCATCTTCATCATCCTCCTCTACCTCATAATCTTCATCATTTTGATCACTACTGTCATCTATGTTTAGTTCCATGTCAAATTCTTCTTCAAAATCTGAATTCTCTTTTGTTTGATCAACAAATGCTTTTTCTTCTTCAATTTTTTCATCGTTAATCTATGTTTATGTTACAAAAACAAACACTATGTTGTCAGAAATAAGCATTTCATAACACATAATCCACTACAAAAATTATATTTCAATAAAAAACAAACAGTCACATTTCCTTACCCGTTTTAGAAAGGCCATTGCAGCACGTGTTGTCATCCTATTTTTTTGTGGTTGATTTTTTCCACAACCGCTATTTTCTTTCATTTGATTTGATTTCTTTGTGGTTAAAAAATGCAGTTTTAAAATTAATACATAATATATGGTCATGCATAATCAAAATAAACAATATTGATGAAAAAACATTGTTAAAAGTTTCATCAATACCTTTAAACACAAATGAAGATGTTGCTTTTGATGATTGCTTCTTTGCCAGCAATAAGATTAGAAAGGACTGCTGAAATCCAAAAATATAGAAAGGAACTTCAAATCATCTGCCAGCAATAAGATTATATCAAAAAATAGAACATAGTATATTCCTGATATAATATCTACAATGTGTACCTGTGGAAATCCTGAAGAATTGAAGATTATATCTACCAAGCAAACATGATGGAAACAGGTCCGTAGCTTTTAGAAAAGTGATGAGAAATATAAGATGAAGACAATTTATTTATGGATTATATCAGCTCAGAAATGCCATTTTTAGATGTCGTTCAAAAAATCAAAAGATATACAATAAATAATCACTACTCACAAATTCCAACAATAGGAGGAAGATTGGCTAGCTTGGTGTAGCTTATACCCTGCATAAGCATAGCATATTAACATAGACCTTGTATAAGATTTATCAAACCCTTTCTAAACAAATTTTCTTTAAGACTATAATCTAATCTTTTAAATATGCATAAATTTAGTTTTCACGCCTTTAAACAAATTCTCTTTTAAGACTATAATCTAAATTTGTAAATAGACATGAAGTTAGTTTCCTTTCCTGTGGTATGGCAAGACTGGCTATAGTTATACCAGCGATAAGATCAGACCTGAAGAACATAAAGGAATATCTGGGTGCCCATTCAAGAATAGGAAATATATACTGGACTCCCAACAAAAGATTCCTTTTTCTTGGCTGGTTCTTAAATTGCTTGAAGGGATCATCAGGAAAAAGGGTCTCCTTCACAGAATCTTTAATAGAGTGCATCATGCTCTCTGGAGGCCTAATGCTAACTTTGTGAAGAGATGACATCTCTAAATCATTTTGAACAATGTCAGAAAGCCCATTGACATGCCCACTGACATTGGTGGTATTCATTTTTGTGTTCTTTCTCTGTCCAAATCTCAACTACACAAGCTCAGACCTTGCTGTGACTCATTGCATGGGTAATCAGAAATGCGTAGAAGTATAGGCTCTTATATTCACTGTGCTCCAATACTTTCTTCTTTTCACTCATGAGAAAGCTTTCATCATGTTGGAGTAGTGAAAAATAGAAGCTATTCTGATCTCAAATTCAAATATAGTTCTCACCATTTACCTTTTCTGTCTGGTTCCCACAAGACAAACTGATGGGGGAAACGTTAAAATTTCTTGGGTTCAAACAAACCAAGTCATTGCCAGAAACTTTCTTGATTCCATAGTTTTTCCTCTAATATGTGCGGCTGTTAGACTGTAAACCTTGAAGTCCTTCTGCACATAAACGTGGTGATTGGGCTATAAACATTCCCAATTCGGCCTTTTGTGTTACAAATTTTTATTCTGTTGGACTGTTTAGCATTTTTTTTCGGATAGAGAGCTATATTTGTCCATTTTGTTGAACTGAGGTGACCGGGTTAAGAACATAAATTCCTACTCTCCGCTCCTATTTTCTCTCCACCTCTATCTCCTACTCCTTATCCATTTTGTTCTGTTGGGGGACAGATGAAGAGGGGACTAGTCAAACCTCCTATTTGCTTGGGTTGGGGAGTAGAAATCATATTTAGTAACTTCAAAGATATGCATCTATTATTTAAATTTCAGTACTTGATTATTTTTTTTAAGACAAATCAAAGAAGTGGCATATTTGAGCTGTCCCTTCAGATCAGCAGCATGACAGGATTTTCCTTCTAATTTTGTAGAAGAAACCTATCTTTATGTTCTTATCTTATCATCATACATTAAACTTTATCCTTTTCCATAGATAGCCATCTCTCGTGTCAAGAATCCTCCTTCTAGTGTAACTTATTGGACTCATTACGAGTCCATCCCTCCTTTGTTGGTCCCCAACCGAGAGTAGGAAAAATAGTATTAGAGTATGCACATGGGAAATTAAGGCACAAAGTCTAACAATTTTTCTATTTATTTTATCCTTGAAAAAGAACTCTTATGTGTCTTCTTAGTTTTCTTCTTTATAAAGAAACGTTGTCAAAAGTCCATAAAATGCTTTTAATACTCTTATTTATACTATCGTGGCTAGATATAAAAATTGGTAACGATTCTCACAACCTAATGTAAATAGAGTTGTTATACTAGAAATTGCATACGAGTTGCAACTTACGCTGGATCCCTGTTCTAAATCTTTCATTTGACAAAAGTTGGGAGGATGCTGAAAAGGGTTGTGGAGTTGTGGAGTTTGCAACATGCTTACAAAACACGATCCAACCTCACACATGCATGTTTTATTTGTTGACAAACATCCATGACATAAATTTGAGGCAATTCTGAAACAAGATTAGGGCTTCATCAATATGCCCATACTGAGCATACTCGGTAATCGTTTCCTTCCAATAGACCACATTCTCTTTAGCCATTTTCTCAAAAAGATTATGAGCCCTGTTGAAGCACCCATCTCATGCATACCCAACAATCATAGTTGTCTAGGAGGTGACATCTCAATGATGTATTTTGTTAAACAGTTAGCGTGCCTTATCTACACCACCACATTTCGAATACATAACCAAAAGAACACTTCCCGTATCGTCATGCCCTGTTACAGATCTGCCAAGTAAATGGATCGATATACTTGTAAACGTAAAACCACATGCCATTTATGGGATTTTAATTGCAATGTGAACCATTGTGTTGTATTCCTATCCCTGGTTTTTCTTCAAACTATTTCAATGCATCCTTACCATTCCCACCCTACACTACAATCATCACTGACCAGGAGATTTTTATGCCCCATTCAAGCATTTAGAAAAGCACTTTGCGAATATCAACCAAAATTTTGCATTAAACATAAATAGGGATTTCCAAAACAAATCCCTCAAACACATACTCATCATGTGGGTATGAATTAGTTTTACTATGATTAAATACTCTCTATTTGTATTTTATACATTTTCCTTAAATATAACGAAATTTTATTGTATATGGAAAGGACAGTTATGCTATAAAGGGCTTCCAATTTTTATGGAATGATATTCTACACTTTTACTCGATTTTGTCCCTCCTTTTAGCACTAAAATCTATCCAACTCTATTATTGATCGCCACTTCTCAAACGGCCTCAAACAAAATTCCCCCTTCAAAGCTATAGTAACTCTAATATTTTCTGAAACAAGAGGGAATATGGATAGTGATTCAGATTAGCATGGCCGCTTGATGTATACATTTAATTTTTATAGTTAACGCTCGCTTTTCATTGTAGGCTTACCATGGAAATAGGAAACAATAATGCTCTTCTCGAAGCCTGACAAAGCTTTCAAAATTTTGGACAATGTCTAGTAGCTATTTTCATATGACAGACCTCTGGGTTTATTGTGACAAATTTAATTTGTTGGTAGCCATTAGAAAGATAAAGTAGATTTTTTTGATCGCTGCCAAAAAGGCCTCAAGTCAGTTATTTGTGTGAATGGAAATGATTCCATCATTTTAAAATCCTCATTTATTTATTAACTAACGGCGTATCCTTGCTACCCCCCTGGAGAAGCAACTGCTAGTTATACTACGTAGGTGAATGCTTTCACAAACACTTTCGTATTTTTAATATTTGTGAAATGTTATTTATGCTTGTTAAATCATCACTGACAGGGGCATACATTGATTTCTTTGCTTTCCCCAACTCCATTGAGACCAATAATGGCATCCAGAAGGAATGTTTCCTGCCCTGGGAAAATGAAACCCTTGCCAAATTTGTGTTCGAAAAATGGGAAGAAATGTCCGTCAAGGAGACTTTCACCAATCGTTTGAATGCTACTTTCTCCAAGGGCCTATAAAAATCTCTGTGACCACAAGGATCCCATCTTCGACCTCAAAGGAGCCAGCAAAATCAAGTATGTATTCACATTTGATTAATTAGCCTTGTTGCCCAGGGTTTAGGGTTTTGCAGTAAGCATAATAATGCACAATATTTTATGAAGTCTGATTATTTAGAAATTCAAAGTCAAGTGAATGTGCATATTCGTTTGGATTTATTTACTTAGTTTCAGGGTTTAGTGTTTTTTTTAGGGTATGAGAGTTCATTACATTTGTATTTCAGGGTAACCTTGGGCTTTGATATGCGATCAAATTCACACGGGATTTACACCAGGTTTTTTTCGTTGAGTTACACTGTGATACCCAACCATGAAGATGTATGCAGTCTTTTACCTAATTTTAACAGTATTACGTGTTTGTGGGGCTATGCTAACCTAATTTTAACAGTATTATGTGTTTGTGGGGCTATGCTATGAAGGCTTCAAATGTAACATATGGTTTCCGAACATTTTTTTTAGATCCATCTTGATGGCTGGGTATCACAGTGTAACTCAACGAAAAAAAAAACTTGGTGTAAATCCTATGTGAATTTGATCACATATCAAAGCCAAAGGTTACCCTGAAATGCAAATGTAAAGAACTCTTGTACCCTAAAAAATGCTAAACCCTGAAACTAAGTAAATAAATCCAAACGAATATGCACATTCACAAATTTGAATAATGAGGCTTTTTGCTGGACATGCATTCCAAAAAGATCCCTCAAAATCTATCTCACATTGGAAAACAAGTCATAACCGTCGGGAAACATTAAATACAGCCAAAAAACATCATAGCTGCCAGGAAACAGCTGCCGGAAAACATTTAACAGCCACCAGGAAACATCATAACTGCTGGAAAACATTTGACAGCTGCCAAGAAACATCTTAAAAATGAACCTTTGACTTTCGTATTGGCACAATTCATTGCACCCCCAAAAGGTGCAAGTGGTAGTATATGTAAGATAAAGTGTAAAGATATCTTGTCCACACAAAGGGGTTCCCTGGATTTTTTATCATAAAATTATCAATGTTATCTTTTATTTTTATTATTTATTTTTTAAATCTATTATGGTTTTGTTTAGAGGAGTTGGAAAGTGGATATTGACGCTACTGAAGCAGGTATTTTGAGAGCAACAAGGATGATTCAAGCCAGGAAGTCTTGGAGCCTAGAGGTAAGATTCAACCCAATTTTCTTTGAAGTATTTTCAGTTTTATCTAGCAGCGAGAGTCTGAATTCTCTGGGTATTGTATTAATATGCCATTGTGATCTAATTTTTTTCCAATGACAACCTTGGTATACTTAATTGTTCTTAGTTCAGACCTAAATGTTCGAGGAGATGATCACATGAGTATGATAATTTTTTTTGCTGAGTGATTAGGGGTGAGATTAGGCCTTTACTGTTTGCAGGGGTATGTATTAAGATTACATTATTAACAAGGATGGGATGATTTCATCTTCTAGTAGGTGTATAACAAAAATTACAGAGATCAGATGGCCTCTGGTAGTTGGTGGCTACATCTTGCCTAAAAACTGCTCCGCTGCCTGTCTTTGGACGCGATTGTCCTAATAGGCCGTGGTTAGTGCACAAATCCTAGTTGTCACATATGTGACTTGCAATCACAACATTCTCTTTTGAGTTTGAAAGAAAGTTTTATGAATGATATTAGGAGAAAAAGTTTGCTAAGGTATGTTGAAAATTTTGACAAAAATCGAATCCAGGATCTACTTGTAGACAACGAGCTGCTCTACCACAGAGCTACTCATTCATCTCTTCCTGGGGCTTTTATTATGGGTTCTCAAGCACGTGCCAGCACATCCAATACCCTCTAAGCATCAGTTTGCATTTTGCTTCGATAGTGGGGACAAGTATGGACTGTGATCGCAACACCTACAGTCACCCACCACACTCCCCACCCTAGATTAATCCTTCTTTGATCAAGGGTGCTAGCACGTTCACAAGGCAAGTTCTAGCTTTGGCTCTAATACCATGTTGAATATATAGGCACACTAGGATTTGAACTTGTGATCTACTTGTGGGAAATTTCGTTCACTATCACCGTCTAATGATGGATCATGGGGCTCTTATTACAAATTTTCAAGTGTAATTGAGCACTTTTGAGTACCCTACCTTTAGTTATGAGTATTTTTGCTTGTAAAACTGGAGGTGAGAGTAGTTGGTTGATAGTATAATGGAGAGTGCCTTGAGGCATTTGGATGAAATCTATTCCATTGAGTCTATTGCTATCTCATAGAATGTTTCATCGAGGCTATCTCGTGCTATACGAAGAATATCTTATATTAATGAGATTTTGAGCCATTCACAATCTCCTCAAAGCTTTCTGTCAAGCACCCACCTTTCCTCTCCGTCTTATCGGTTAGAGGAGACATATTTCCCTATGCACTCCTCAACTACCTGATGTTAGATGAGTACCTAAAGACTATCTCCTCCCCAACTCCCTAGGGCTTTTAACATGGATTATCAAGTGTGGGCAAGCACTTCCAGCATCCTGTTAAGGGAAATTTGTTATTTGCTTCAACAAAGTGGGGATAAGTATGAATTACAATATTAACACTATCCTCTAAGCTTCAATCCTTCTTTGAATGAGGGTCATCACAGATCTACAAGGAAAACTCCAGCCAATAAAAATGTGGGTGCACTACGATCTGAACCAATGACCTACTTCAGGATAGTGAGCTTTCGCTATCACTGATTGTCTTAACCATCTCAAGATGGGACTTGTATTATGTATTTTAAAGTGTTGGTGAGCACTTTCAATAATTCCCCACCCCTCTAAAGCCCCTAAGGGATGGACTGCTTCTTGCTACTGCAATGTGTGGGATAAATATGAATTGTGGCATCTGCAACGTAAGTTTGCCGACAATTCTTGGTAAAATAACACCTGTATCATAAACTTGTGGGTTCATCTGTTATGTGGTACCTGTATGTTTGGGGTGATTTTTCAAAACAATATTTTGTAAGAGGTACAGAGATGTTTAGAAGATTTAATATGGCTATTATCTGCTACAAAAAAATTTCATGCACTGACTGTGAACGACATTGGGCTTGACTCAAAAGAGTCTTCAGCATTTGGCCTGTCTCAAAATGTTACACAGGGACGCATCCCATAGATTTTGGTGATGTCCCGGATGTTCCAAAAATTTTGGGACTTGGGACTTTGAGGAGGGGACATCCCTTATTTTAAATTTTTTAAACTATTTTGATGTAAATTTACTTTAATTTTTTGTTCTTTTACCAAAAACATTGTATTTGAATCTTGAAAGTACTTTGAAAAGCATTAAAGACAGTTTAAAACCCCTAAATTTCATTGAACAAAGTTAAAAAATATAAATATTATTTAATAGCCGTCCCATTCCATCCCCAAAATCTAGGATTTTTTTTTGCTGTCCCAGAAATGCATGTGATGTATTTTTTACTCTCAAGGGGTAGGTGATATACTTCGCCGCAGAGGGAGGTAAATAGCCGACCAATGAACTTAATCTTAAAGGTGTATGCAATCAGGCTTGTGATTGGGCGAGGGCAATATCTAGGATGAGGAACATTATATCCTAAATTATAATGGGCTATTATGTAATCATATAATGTTCGTAATAAGACTTTCCATTTTATTGCAAAATTATTAAACTCAATCATTTGAATGCCAAAATTGAGTGTGAGTTCTACATGGAAAGAACTTATACGTGCAGGAGATAGGAAGATTAAAAATAACTCTAAACATATGCACAAGAATTAAAGGAAGATTTTAAGTAGGCTTGCATTGCTTTAAGGTTTTAGTTAAGCATTATTGTAAACAACTTTGATTAAATTGTGTAGTTCCTAAAGTACCTAACAACTTCATTGACGAAAGTTAACGTATTCTAGTAGTAGACACTGTTGAGCATCTGATATTGACAAAATTTGCTTCTTTAAATTTAGTACCTTTTCATAAAATTTCCCAACTCTGAAATATTATATGGGAAAATATGTCAACCTTTTGAAATTTAGAAGCTTCGGAAAATTTATTTAACAGATACAGAACTGGTGAGAATGGACACAGCAATGGCTAATATTACGATCATCTGGAAGTTTTATGGCACATTTGATGGGCTGGTAAGAAATTGTATTGAAATCCTTCTTGTGAGCGATACTCAAACAACAGTTCCAAATTCGGAATAGCCATGGATTTGTTCAATGGAATGATGTAATCCAAGAGTTCTTAACTCCTGCTTGAAGCTTTGACTTGCAGCCAAGAAGGGCAGGGGTTCCGGGTACGATATCTGCCTCATAAAAGACTTGTCAACACCATGGATGCAATTTTGATTAGCTCTGAAAAAACAGGGCTTCAAAGATGCTGTTACCTCGCAACATGATTGGCAATGGTTCTGGAGCAGCTGCAAACATATTTTTTTCTATGCCGTTGCTCAGAGGCTTACCTTGAAAAGCAGTGTCGATGGGAAGAGACTGACAGCTATCCAATCTCACTTAGCTTTTTATGGTCAGATACGAGTTTTTGTGTGATGCAACTCTTGAATTTTCCTAGAAAATGTGAAGATCTCCTTGTATATGTTCTAAAAAGGAGCGTTATAGATGCAGCCGAAGCTAGTGGGATTTCCAATATGCCTATGTAGGGTAACTTAATATAAGTATTGTTCCTTGTTTAGATTTGTGCTGCAGGAGAAAAGTGCTTTGTGTGGTATAGATTCATGAGATCAGATACTGTGTCTATCGTGACTACAGATTCTCTGTCTGAGTCTGCAAGCTTCTGTCAAGCAGAGAATTCAGCACAGACAATGGAAGCATTCTCCTATGGTTTAAAAAATGGGTTTTAGTGGCCTTTGGTAATAGGACTGCTTACTGCGAGAGCTGGAGAATAAACATGGAGCTTAACAACCTCAGAAACTTCGGTTCAATTCCCGGCGAGTGCGTTTACTACATAAGAGATTACATGACCTCCACACAGTACATGGTGGATCAAGAAAGAGCCGTGGAGCAGGCTCTTCTCTATCTCAACTCCCTAAAAATTAGCAGGAGATGGCCGAGAAGAACAAAGAATAAGCCTGGGTCCTCAGACAACGGCCATAACATTGTATGATATCCATGGTCCAAACTCGGCTTTTAACAGCCTACCAAATCAGTGGAGTGGCTTCTGCGACAGTGCCCAACTCGCCATTAATGAACTTCCACAGATCTCGTATCCGCCATTGGAGCATAAAGACGAATCAGAGCCGGAAGTGGAAGAAAAGAATGCATGGTGAACAAAAGAGGGGCTCGTTCACATTCAGCATGTCAGACTCGAGGACGATGAAGAATATAACTCCCTAAAATTAGCATGGAGATGGGAAGGATGCCTGGGTCTTTGACATCGACGAAACATTACTCTCCCTGGTCCCCTACTACAAAGATCATGGCTTTGGAAGTTTGTGCATCATGCTTTGTGTGTGTATATCCTTCATAATATTAACAGGAAAAGTGCACTTCAAAACCTGCAAAGCATGTAAAACCACAAATGCATAGAAGCACAAAATAGCGGATGATATAACAGAGAAGCACCTCTGTAATTCCCTCTCGTTGTGCAGTAGAGAACAACTCAAACCAGGGACCTGAAACCGCATGGAAAACGCAAAAAAGAACAGGGGGATATGGCGGGTCATGTGTTTTTGATGAAGGTGGAGCTATGATTTTTCAAACTGGAACCGTGTGACAGCTGCGGGTGATTTGACAGGAGTCGCTGAAATGATAGCCGACAAAGGCTGGCAAAAGCTGCAGTATTCATTAGCTTGTCAGGAGGGAAATGAAGACGGAGTTGACGAAAATGAAGACGGAGTTGACGCGTGGGCCACCCCCTGCGAACGCCATGTAGACCGTTGTGCCACCTCACTACCCCCCTACGAACTTGCGTGAGGGATAGGGTCCGCGACCTGGGTTTGTTAAATGTGTTCGTCGATGAAAGCGTGGCCAACCATTTATTGGCAGTGGAGTTTGACACGCACGTCAATCACTGGAATAATGACATCGACAGAAACCACATCGGTGTGGATGTCAACACAATCAATTCCTCAAGGCAGACAAGTGCAGGTTATCAGAGTAGCGACCACTTTAAAGAATTGAATATGGCGAGTAAGAAAAACATTCAAGCGTGGATTGATTACAATGGCCATCAACACAATCTCAGTGTTACCATTGCCATAGCTAGATCGATGAAGCCCCTGCAACCGCTGATTTCTATGGAGGACATAGATCTCTCTTCGATCTTACACGAAGAAATGTATTTGGGATTTTCTGCAGCTATAGGACATGATGCTGTTGAAGACCATTACATTCTAGCCAGGAGCTTCAACACCGATAGAATGACACTGTCTTGAAACTTTTCGTATCTTCCTTCCTTCGTCGCCAAGAATTCCAAGAAACAATCAGCGAGAATCATAGTTGGTGTTTATGTCGGTTTCATTGTTCTAATCATGGCGGCCGGATTGCTCGTATGGTGGAAAATCCACATCCACATAGAGGTTCCGGAAGAATGGGAGGTGGGAGTACTGACCGCATAGAATTCCTTACCAAGAACTCAGTCACGCAATGTGAGGATTCGGCGACGGACAATTTCTAGGCCGCAGAGGTTTTGGGAAAGTGTACAGAGGAGTTCTGCACGGCAATGAGATCGAAGTTGTAATAAAATGTTTCACCAGAGAGGTCAACCAAGAAATGAGGGATTTTATTGTGGATATTTCAATCCTGGGGCACCTACAACATAGAAGCGTGGTTCAGCTCTGAGGGTGGTGTAGGAATAAAAATTAGCTTTTTATTGTTTACAATTATATGCCGAATGGGAGCCTAGATTAGTTCATATTCAGAAACCCAGAGACAGTTCTTGGATGGTCACAGAGGTATGCCATTCTCAAGGGAGTGGCTATTGATTTGTTGTATCTTCACCAAGAATGGGATCAAAGGGTTGTGCACAGAGACCTCAAGTCTCAAGATATATTGCTTGACTCTTATTTTAAACCAATAAACACATCAGCCTCGAGCCACACAAAGGCGACCAACGCTGCATCATACACGACCTCGAGCCACACAAAGGTGACCAAGGCTACATCATACATAGTGAATGTATTAAATGCATGTCAAGAGGACATCCATTTTTTCTTCAACAGTGAGAATAAAGGGGCTCACCAATAGAATCTTACAAAAATACAAAAATTAAAGCATGAAACTTTAGTTCTATAATGTTTAAATACACATGGCACAATGTAATTGGTAATGATGGAGTTCACTAATTGTTAATGTGAAAATATTATCCTTGCCTTCAGCGGGATAATAACTAATAATTGTACTAGAGTTATAAAGTACGTGAATGGAAATATCAATGTAGAATTAATTTTTTTTTTAAAATTAATATGTTGAGGATTAAAGATCATTGACTAATGTGGAGTGTCAAGATAGAGTAATCACATATTTCTTCCCAATCTTTAAATGTTTCTTAAAATTATATTTTTTATTAATTTAATATGTTAAATATTTTAAATTATTGTCTAATTTGGATAGGTTTAAGATACACTAATGAGATATTTCTTTCCAATTTAAATGTTTCTTAAATAACATGAAATTATGTTCTCTCTTTTTAATTTGATATGTTACACATTTCAAATCATTAATTAATGTGGATAGGCTTAATATGGAGAAAACTTGTTGATGTGCATATATAAATGGGACCAATTTCCACATGGTATATTGGTACATATAAAGGATAATATATATTCACTTCTCGTTGCCACATTGAACATAATTAGATTTAATTTTACTATATCAATGATTGAATATTTAACAATTCGAAGAATTTCGAATTCAATTTATTAACTGGCGCGAGACAACCATCTCTAAGGAACTTGGTAAAGTAGCTTTGTAACTTCAGGAGAAGGGGTGTCTCCTTGCAAAAAAAAAGGTCGTCGTGACCATGCCTGGGCGACTATTTACCAAAAACACAGGTGTCCACTAATGAGATATTATGTTTCTTAGATAATTTGACTTGTTATTAAGTTTGGTCATAAATATTGTTGTCAATGTATTTTGCATCGGCCATCTAAACATGTGTTTATTTAATAATTAAATAGTAAACCTTATGTTAAGGGTCTACATAATGTCAACATTACATAAATCGAATTGTGGATTTCTTACATCTATGTTAAATTATATGTGTGACTTACGATCTACATCAACAAATTATTTTACTTTAAGCTATAAAACTCAATTATATCAACAAACAATTGTTTTTCAATGCATTATTATCAAACTCAAGAAGGACATGGTGTAATAGTGTGAGATGTCAATAAAAATAAAGGACCTTAAATCCAACGTCCATTTAACTATCACAAGGAAGTTTTTGCTTATTTAGAGAAGGCAACTAAAAAAAACATGATGTCTTAGGCATATGGTAGAGATTTGAGGCTTTTATTTTTCCCCAAAAAAAAATTAGCTTACTGTTAGGCTTGAACTAGATTGAGGTCATATGTCTCTAGTGAGCAATTTAATCCTAGAGAAGTCATTTGATTTTTTCAGATAGATACATTTAAGATGTATATTCTAGATACCAAATAGTGGTGAAAACCCAATAAACTGTTAAGCACATAGTAAAAAGAATGGAATTTAATTATGCATGCATCTATAAATAATAGAATTTCGACTTTTATGTCTACATATGTTCAGTACACCTTGTAAGTGGTCCATGTCTCTAGCATACTCATGAGACATCATTAGCTATTTGACCTTGTCATTGCAATAGTTTTTGGAAAGTATATGTGTCCCTCACCCATTTCAACCTTCTCCATAGCATTCCATCCAAATTATCAAATTCCTTCTAATCCCACAACATTTGACTTAATGTTGGACATTGTAAATAAGTTGCAAATCCCTCACACCCATCAATGTGGATCCCCTTGTATATCACAACAAATGGTGTTTTGCTCCAATTTATCTTCGCCAGTCCTACCTTTATAGCCCAATCGTCAGCATTCCGCAGGCTTGAATACACTTTTATGGGTTGATAAAATGGATATCTCATATATCTAAACATTTGTTATTCTTCAACACTTTAATTAGAACATCATTTGCAGAGAAATTAAAATTCAAACAAAAACTTTTAGCACAAAAAATTACGATAATAAACTAATGGCTCAAACATAATCTAGTGATTTTCTAACATAAACATTTGCTCTTAAGTAAATGAAATAAACTTAAATAATGTGTTGCATGCTCTATAGAATGTAGTATGAATGGAAATTTTTAGTTGGGTCAAACTAGAGGTATATACATTACTTTCTATCTCTTTTACCTCGACTCAACACATTGGTTTGGAGAATCTATGATTATCGCAACCCATTGCCTAAGAACTAAAATTCTATCTCATCATGATGTGAGTTATCTGATGACACCTACAACTCACAATAACATAATTAAACTACCGTGTTATACATAAGCAAAAGAAATCATAGAGAGAAATGGCAATGGGATAGAAATGCTTATATAGAAAGTAGTGGTATTGCCTAGAGAATCACTTGGGACAACCTTTAATACGCATATTGAAGTGCCAAAACAATAATTATCCCTTGAATAGTATTTTGTGTATCGTCTTTACAATAATCTTGTATCTATATATGTTAGCATTACTTATGGCCACCATCTTAAAACAAGTCAAAATGACCCATATAATGAGTTAGTTAATAAATGTTTTACTAAAATTCATAGAGACCTATAATATCTAGAAAACAAATACATTTTTGCATTCAAAAAACTCTCTTATGGACATTGACCACTTTCAAATTCCTTAAAATACACAACAAACATAATATCAAAATAGAGACGACTATACAGTTTTGTCAGGTTGATATTATTATATTTACATTATTTCTAACTATAAAATAGGAAGCGTGGAGTAAGGAAGAATTCTTAATGATGAGGGGATCACACCCTTTCTATCCACCTCCTTCATTTTGGGATCAAAATGTCTCATGGGAAATCCATCATTATCCATTTCCCTACACCTCGTTGCTAGTTAGTCTTGAAATCAATCAAAAAATATATATGAATTATCGTTATATAGTTTATTCATTTTAACCATATGATATACATTACATAAACTCATGTATTTGGTGCATGCATTCTATTTGCAATGTATTGTTATGTTGATAGGCATTGTAGACCCCCCCAAAATTATATACCTAATTTTGTCCTAGTATAATTAATTAAATTAATTCCATGCTGCTATAATACCCCCTTTTAGAATTAATTAAATTAATTTTAGGTACATACTCCTACCCCTTTAGAATTAATTAATTTAATTCTATCATGCCTTTGGAATTAATTAAATTAGTTTCTACACCCTTTAGTTAATATAATTAAAAATTTATTTATTTACATGATTAATTATCTCCTCATAATTAATAACCAATTCAATTGGTTATTTAATTGTTCTTATTTATCTACCCACACTCCATTTCACTCCACTTCTAGAAGCCTACAATGGTGGGGGCAACAACAATGCATGTGTAACCACTTCTCAAGTGAATTCAAAGATCATCATTGCCCCTGCAAAAGTTGCAACAACACAAATTGAATCCTCTTACTATTTCAGGTAATTACAATTATTATCCTAAAGCCCATTCAAACTAAGATCCACTTCTCATGGCCTTACCTTCAACTATAAAATGCAGACCATTCCTTTACAAACTCATCCTTGGAAGCTTATGCAAATTACAACCAACTTTTTCCAAATTCATCACCCACATCCTTGTGTTCTATAAGCTCGTAGCATTTGCATCACACATTTGGAGAAATAATCAAGAACACCCAAGATCCTTCTTAATACAAGATTCAACAAGTCCACGTGTTGCAATCTTACTTGAGGTTTGCAAGGGAGAACTCAGAAGAAAGGTATATTGTGTTTATTGTTTGTCTTTCAACTTCTGCTGAGATTTTCCGTGCTTACATGCATTACTTACAGTGGCAACAAAGGGGGGTGGGGAGTGTAATAGTGTGAAATGTCAATAAAAATTACATAAGATAAATTTGATGTCCATTTAATCGTCACGGGACATTTTTTATTGTCTTAGAGAAGGCGATTAAAAACTCGTGATACCTAGGGCAAGTGGTCAAGTTTGGAGCTTTTTTTCCAAAGAGAGTTTTTTAAGCCCGGTGTAATTCTTTAGTAAATTTTTGTGCATATCCTATAATTATAACATTCCATGGTACCACATTTAGTTGAGGCACTTGGTTAAATAATTTGTGTGTTATGTGTACTTCAACATTTTGTGTACATGTTTATCAAGTTAGTCAAAACTACTATATCTAATAAAAAAAATACTTCCAATGTTTTTTTATAATCTTTATATTGTGTTCCAAAGTTCCCATTTTGGCACACGTTATCATAATGTTAGGTGGATGCTAGAAAATGTTGATAAATTTTAGCTCTTCAATTTTCAATTGCATTTGCTTAAAAGTATACATGTCATTTTCAACAAGGCATAATGTGGTGGCCTAACATTTAAAGGTCATAAATTTTGATTTGGGAAGTCAATTGAGTCTGTTCTTTTACGAAATTAAGATATAAAAAATTTCAATACTACCATAGATTTTCCTAGTTGGTTACCCCCCATATCAAATTTTTATGAGCTTTAAATCCATCATATGAAGGTTAAAAAGGCATTTTAAAATTTGTTGCGTAGATCTTGAAAGGAATACATCGAGGCAATGAAATATTAGTGATTTGATTATTTTTTGAGAATAAAAATTTGTGTTGAAGAATAGGTTTGAACAAGATGCCAAGAGGAAGAGGAGGTTACACTCGTATGAAAGGAAATATGCAAGAGTTACAAAAAGAGTAGAAAAACTTATTAATATTATTACATGCGTAAGAAAAAGGCATCTGAAAGATTATACAAATGAAGAACAATAGAATGAAGAAAGGCAAGATTTAGATGGGGAAAGAGAGTAGGAACAAGAAATTCAATAAGAATAGGAAAAATAAAAAGAACCAAAGACAATTGAAGAGAGTGTGGTTCAACAATTATAAGGAAAGAATGTTGGAATAAATATTGAAGTTCTTGAATATGGGAGAATTTTACAACCGTAGAATTTGATAGATTGATGAAATAACATGGAAAATCTATTTGAGTTGAATAGTATGGCAGAGGAAAAGAAGTTGAAATTTGCATGCACCAAATTGAATGGTCATACTTTATGGTGGGATCATGTCACATCTTGTATTCATATATTTATTATTTTTGAGAAATCCATGTGACTAATTGTCATATTGATAGAACATTAGTCAATTAGTCACATGGATTTCAATTTTGGATTATTATATATATTTATATTTTAATTTTGGATTATAATTGTCATATTGATAGAACAGTATATTTTGTGACTAATTTTGGACTATTCGTATTTTAATTTTGGATTATTATATATATTCATGTTGTTTATATTTCATTTCAGTTGATTTCAATTATGTGAAATGGTTAATGCATTGGGTACTCCTATATTTTTATACTCAAATGTTTTCTATCTCGCGAAAGAGTGTCATAGGGGAGAGGCGAAAAGATGTAACAATATGTACGTATAAAGAGATTGACATGTGTGTTGTAGTGCATAGAAAATGGTGTAAACCATAAGTTATAGTCATTATTTTCCCTTGTCTGTTAGTTATTTTACTAGTGTCACAGTGTGTGAGGCTACAAGTTCGTTTATTTGTATTGTGATGATGATGGGGATTGTGTGCTCTTGTTGTGACGAGGAGGGAAATGTCACATTTAATGCTTGTTGTGCAACACATTATTGTGTTTTGAAAATGACACAATCATTGTCGTCTTTACATCATTATTGAGGTTTACATTAATGTGTTGATGTATTTGTTCATAAAATGATAAATCAACTAAATTTGTATCAATGGGGGGAATTAATGAGTCTAATTGTTTTACACCCTATTTAGATATATGAATCATGATTAACGAGTTAAGTAAACTAAGGATGTAAAGGATAGATACATGGGGTTATTATGATTAATCAACTTTCAACATTAATCATACAATATCATAAAAAAATATTCAATGCTTACATGATATGCTACAAACTTGAAATCATAAGGGAATGAATGCACTTATTTGGTTACAAATGATTCTGAGAAGTTTTGGGCATGTAAAAAATTAGAATTAGGGGATATAAACCTGATAATGTTTCATTCTTGGAATTTTGATTGAAAACTGACCTAGGGCAGGACCGTATAACTCTTTCAGGACCATTCATATGGTCTTGACCCTACTATATGGTTTTGGACTTGATTGGAATTGCGATCTACAAATTTCTAGGAGTGCTGCATGCCTAGAAACATATTTTGCTATTAAACCCTAATTTTCAGTCATGTTATGAATCCCTTTGAACATTCTAAATAAGATCTCAAACCCTTGCCATGGGTGGGAGACCTTGTAAAACAAACATTATTTGGTTTGTGAGCACTCCCTACAATACCAACATTAGCACTACTCTAAAGAGGCCTCAAACCACACGTTATCTCCACCTAGCATGTGATGTATGAATGAATGCAACTATGATTTGACAACTTCTTCAACAATGCTTGAGTTGAGTTTGGTTCTTGATTGTTGAAATTGTGTTGTATATTTTCCATGAGTTACACTCATCTAGACTGTACAGCTTGACTTGGTTGTGCAGGTCAGGGGCATCGCCCCAAATGGGAGGGTTAGGGGCAGTGCCCCCAATTGAGGGTTCAAGGGCTAACCCCTGAGAATTCTTTTAGGGTTCCTTATTTCTTTGAGTCCCATTGTAGTTATTTATAGCCTATGTTAATTATGGGTGGGTAGATCACTCATGTTTATGGGGAGTCATTATGGGTTGTATTCTTGGTCCATGGTTTTGGTACCCATTATTGTTGTAGTACGTTATGATGGTTACCCGATAATGTGCTTATATATAGTTGGACATGTTGTAAGATAGATCAGAACTGAGAAGTACATTATTGTATGGTAAAATAGTTGAGTTAATACAATAAGGAGATAAGTTACTGCATTGGGTATTTTCCCGAAAGGGTTTCCCACGATATATCTTGTGTACTATGTTATTTTGTGTTTGTCATTTCTGTATCTTTATTTATCTTTAAAATTTTGTGAACTATTTCTTCTCCCGTATTTTCTTATTTGATCAAATTGTCTTCATTACTAAAAATACTTAGAGAAGGGATGTTTCAGTGCTTGCAAATTGGATAATCTACTTTTAAACTTGGTATGATGCTCCATACATGTAGTGATTGTTGTCCTGATGAAATTGCGTGAGATTTTGTGAGATTTAGGGAGCCTTAGGTGCCTTTTGCAAGTGTGGGAAGTGAGTGTATCAATGTAGTGCCATATGATTTTTAGGTGTGTAAATTAGAGACTCTATACTTACTTATATAGGGGTTGATATGTAAATTATCGAAGAAAGGCCAACCTAGAAGGAGTAGAGGATCTAATGAAGAATGTGAAATTGAAAGCAAAGATGGAAGATATGTCAATACAAAATCCTACAAGTCAGTTATGACCAGAGAGGAACTCCTGACCAGACTGTACAATTTTGCATAAGGATGAGAAACATGAAAAATGAAGTTTGCATCTTGTCAAGTGGAGTTTTTCTATGGATTTTATGCATTTTAACTCTCATAATTGTGTTGACATTTCATCATTGTATGACCATAGGAAATCAAGATAAGAGATATCTTAATATGTACTAAGTGGGGATATAAAGAGTGTGTTTTATGTCTCAGTAAGAGTATATTGTCACACACCAACAATATTAAAGAGTAAATTTCCAAATTTGAGTGTCTACATTTTCCCTCCATTTAAGTATGAAATGAAAATTACATGCTTAAAGGAAAAGATACCTAAGAGTGTAGAAATAATTTGTCTTCTGCTTAGAGCTTGTTTTGTATTTTTCCCATTATGTTTGGTGTTGGTATGCTCCATGATTAAACCTACAACACAGAGTGTAGTCAATGTCCATAATAGAAAACTATAACTTTAACTCAATTTAATATAAAGTGTAATATTTAAAACCTTGCATTTGCATAAAGTGAAACTAAAGAAATAGCAAAATGTGGAAGTGAATATACCTATTTATTTTACATGGGGATAATCTCCCATAATTTTCTTTTACTTAAATATTTTTATATTTAAACTTACTGAAGGATTGAGGGTGATCAGTCCCTAATTTTTGCCAAGGAGAAATCTAGAGTATCGGGTGCATGTAACCCAACACAAAGTACATTAAATAATAGAAAAGAAGAATTTTGTTCCAATGAAGCACCCCATACTAAGGAATAATGCCATGTATCAAAGTGATTGAGTAAATTATGATATCTTCCCCTTTAAATTATATAAGAGGCAAGGAAATACTACCTATGTGAAGAAATCAGTCTACTTTATTTACATTTATGTAAAACTCATGAACCACATTTTTGTGGATGAATCTAGAGCCCAATTTTGCAAAAATAAATACGCGTGGAATAAAATATAACATAGTGCCCCCATGCCATTTCCTATGTGCTACACAATTGAATAGGAGATGTAATGTACGAAAATGTAGATGAATAAAGGAGGCACATGCCTCATAAGATCCTTGCAAAATGCAATTGAAACCAAGTGTCACAATGGTGAAGGTTTTGAAATTACTGTCATGCCCCTATCCTGATATGAACTAAGTCAAATGAATTTAAAACTTGTTCCAAGAAATAGTAATTGAATGATGAAAATATAAACATGTTGGGAAAGTTGTTATAACTACCCCTAGGTAAAAATATGTGTGAAAGGGTTAGAAACCATCCATGTATGTTCTTGACCAAAGTATACATGTGTTAAGATCTTGTGCCAATATTTTATAAAATTTCTCTATTTGATCCCATGTTTTTGAGTACCTGCAACTTATATATACCTATGTATGAACCCATAAGTCTTCCTATGTATTTTTTAGGTGTATAATATACCTAGAATGAATGTCTACTCTTTTGAGAAATGTGTGATAAATAATCCGAGTGTGCATCTCAAGATTAATAGATGTGTAGCCATGTCTGATAAGCTTGATAATTAGTGTAGGAACACATAGAAGGAATATAATAGTAGACCACTGATGATGGGATCATCAAACCTGATAAAAGGGGATTCACGTGGTGGAAACCATGGCATGCAACAAGACCAACATTATATAAAGAAGAACAATAGTAGTAATAATTCATGTATAATAAAACAAGTGTAGAGATAGATAAATAGTATCAATCAAGAGGCAATAATATGTAATTATTGTCACACAAAATTCATAGATCCACAAACATGGGACACCCATGATGTCATAATATAATCAATATCCTTTAGGGATTGCAAAAAATTGTCATGTACAAGATAGGCATTGAGCCAAAAACATGCAACTCCCACGGTGTCACAAGACAAGAAAGTCACTCATAAAACAAGCAAATGAGATAAAAAAAAGTAGTAACACACATAGCTAGATAAGAATGTATAACAAACACAGAATGTTATAATGTTAATGAAATAAAATTAAAAAATATATGTGAAAGAAAGAGGTGTTAACTCTTGCACAAGACAGCATGTGCTTAGTCGTGTTATTTTGAAAAATTACAAGTACACAATGTATTGTAATAAAGTATAATAAGGAAGTAGAAAGGAAGTATAATGAAATAATATCACTAGTAAAATGTGGAGGGATGCCCCCAAGATAAGAATGTAAGGAACCATGGTAGACTCCTACTATCATGTATCAGATTTGTGTATCCCGCATCAAGCTCAATAGGCCATAGTGATCACATATGTGTTTAAATAGTAACAGACAATATGTTATCTATCAAAACCAATCTGACAAAAAAAATGTAAAATGTAAAGTGTCTAACAACTAAAGCTAAGTGTATAGATCTTGATTTTGTATTTTTTTAAATATTTGAATGTTTTTTTATTTTAAAAGTATGTTACTGTATTTTCGGATTTTGAAATGTTTTAGTCTATGTACAAAGAAATAGGATAAGTATAAGAGCTACCCAAGGATAGATCCTTATGAAGAGGGAAAGAACACTGATTAAGAGGGTAGAGTATAAAAGTGGGCCTCATTTATGAAAAATAATGTGATTCAATCGCAAGTAGTACCATAATAGCGATGTGTGGCAAAGAATGCCTCAAAGAAGAAATAGGTGAAGCTAGCTCTATAAGTAGTGTGTGAAGTAAAATATCTACGTGGAGGACTATAAGAGTGTGTTCTCCAATGATATACCATGTGCACTACACTAATATATGTGAAAATATAGATAGAGAACACACACTAGAGGACCTATAGCAATATCCTATGAGACTATGAAGCCACTAGAGACGATGTCTAGAATAAAATATCCTAATATGAGAACTTGGTGGGATAGAACCATTACAGATAGTAGTGTGCAACCAAGGGCCTATCGGATGAAACCTTAATGAGGAATAGAACCTACTAGAGATAGTATGTGCAACAAAAACCCTATCAAGAGACCTTGGAGGGGTAAAATAACTATAGAGTATTATGTGAAACCAAAGTCCTATGATGGTAGATCCACTAAAAATAGTGTGTAAATCCAAATACCTATCCATAAGATGCACTAGGAGTAGTGATAGAAACTAGTAGAATAATGAATAATCAAACTAAGATTAAAAACCTTAAAAGGAATGCCTTGAATATTGACAACGTACTAATTATGTATAAAATTGACACATTGGTGAATGAATAATGGAATAGCCCTAAAGAGAATGTAACCAAGGGATACCTAAGAGTAATGCATAATAACTAAGAGTAGCAAAAATACAAGAATGATACCGAATGTATTAAGAAATATCAACTGTACAATAGGGAGAGTATTGCATTGATAGTGAGGATACAAATAAAATACAAGTATCTATATGTGGAAATTCCAAGATAGTGGAGTAATGGAAGAAAGATAATATTATCCTTATTATGTCGATTAACCAACACACCGTGTATAAATATTTGTGATTAATAGAGATATATAATGGATATGAGTATCTAACACATGTGTCTAATCTAAATCAGAGTCACTCGAATTTGATAATTGGTGTAGAAGGATATGAAATTTTATTAGGAGTTCCAATTATTGCATCTAAAGGTTGATCATAAGAGGGCGGTGATGGTACTGCGTGATGTATATTATACACCTTATAATTATATTTTTCATTGTTATGCTTAGGAAGTGGATCCTTGAAGATTTTCAATTTGCGATTATCCTTGGTTGGCTTAGAAGAGTCATTGGTCCCATATGTAGTCACAAAATCACGCACTTACTATTACATTTATACCGCCGGGTATGTTATTTCATATATGGATTTTGCGTGATAAAAGTATTCACTAGTGACCCATCCCTTAGTCTTATCATTAGTTAGTCAGTCATCATTGTTATTTTTCTAGTATAGTCGTCAGTTGTCTATACAGTTTTGGGCATATTTTAGGGAGTCTCAGGTGTCGTGATTTGTTCGGTTGTTATCTCCAGTCCTACACTAGGATGCCTAGGGTAGCACTGGGGTGCCTCAGTCCGTGATTTTAGGCACCCTTGTTTCCATAACTTGTGGTTCTAATTTTTTTCTTTGAGTTCGGTCTTTATCGTTACCCTGTTCATTCCCCTAGGTGGTATGGACAAGAGATCTGTATATAAACATAACATACTCACTACATTATGGGCGAACATCTTACTATCAAGGGCAACTATCTATTAAGGCAAGAGACTGTATTTGGTCATCTTCAACATCTGTATCACACAACCATAGGGGGAAAGGGTTGTATCCTTTCCATTCCATCCACCATTTGAATTTTAACATCTAGTAATTGCCCCCTTCTTCTGCGTCATTGGCGCTAGGGAATCATAGGCACAAAATTACACACACACGCACACAAAACTACATGGGGTTTGGAATGTAGTTTAGTGCTTAGTCGTAAGTCCACCATTATGGTAGCTAAGGTCAGTCTAACCTATTGATATGCATTTTTATTTTTAAGAATTTGATGCTTTGAATAAGTTTTTCAGGTGGATCTTTTCGTCACATTTACAACAAAATAAGTGAAGGTATTGCAGCAACTATGTGAAAAAGATGAAGATATTGTGAAGACCTTATGACACTGTCAAATTGAGATCATGAAATTTTTTGCAGAATAAAATGCCCAAATTATAGACCAGGGCACCCCAGTACCCTTCTAGACACCCCATTCTAGTCATATTTTCAACTCTTGCCATTTCTGAAGCCGTCTAGTCACATCGTGCCCAGTCTACCCATCAACTTGTTTCAATCCAATATATAAAAAGGTAAGTCAATTTCAGGTTAATACAATACTCCTTTTATTTTCATTATTCCAATACATTCAAACAATAAAATAAAATATATAGATTCAACATTTTTAGTATTTCATTATGTTTCTATTTAGATTAACTCATAAAATATCCATATTTTAGTTAATCACCATCCTAGTCAATTGCATTAGAATAAATGAGATCTTGGATAACGCGATGAAGCTTAAAGTGCCAATCAATGGAGTAAACAATACATTTATTATAGTCACAATAAGAATTCATATCAAAAAAATTTAGTTTGAGGCTTGCTCGCATCAACCCCAAATATTGGAGGGTGAGACATAAAATTACACCTAAGCAATTGTTTTAATACAATGTGTGGGGCACAAGGTAAGCATGTAAATTTTCATCATGCGGGTTGTAATTATAGCTTAGTAGGTTGGTTAATATCATTGATAATGTACTTAGAAGTAGCCTTAACATCAATAGTATTGCCTTTGTATATGGATTTGTTTAGAAACTTTTTATTGGATGTATTAGGAGTGTTAACAACGTACTTGGATTTTGTTCATATGCAATAACTTAGCTTCACGCTCTTTAAGGGTGTGACAAAGATGGTCAAATGATAAAAACTTTTCTAATATGAATAATTCTTGCAAAGGATAAAGTAAGCTTTGAGATAAGAGATCTTGTAATTCATTGTTGGCCAAAATATTGTCCATCTTAGGAAGCATGGTTTTGTATCATAAGAGATAATCATTGAATCTTGTCTCATCTTAGACATTTTTGTATATGGAACCTTTTCCCTGATGTTGATAGAGAATTGTGCCAAAAATTGATTTGTTTAAGTAGTGAAAGAGCACACAAAGTGTTTTAGTCACTCATATTTGGAAATCTATCTTTTGACAATGATGATCTTGACATTGTATGTTTACATGCAAAAATACACTCTCCTCACTCTTGCTTAGCACACCATGATAATTCTTAGAGTATGTTCTTATCTTTGCACTCATCTTTAACATCAATTCCTAAGATTTAATATCATAAAATACATCTAAAACCATTTATCCTCCGACCTAAAACACAAAACTTTGTTTTTTCCCTTTAGGTCAAGACCTTCAGTTTGGGTTGGTTTGTACAAATCTACAACTCGACCCTATTATACGGTCTTTGGACTGATTTGTTGTACACTTAAAATTTCAATTACATCATCTTCACATGGTCTAATATTCCCCCTTGGTTGGTCTTTCATGACATAAAAATTCATTGGAATCCTACGTAAGCAAGTCAATTGTACCTCATTCTGGGTCCTAACACTTTATGTTCTCCTCAAGTTAAAACAAGCACAAAAGGTAGTCTGTGTATACACCTAAATTTTTACGCTTTCTATTTTTCATACATGTTATTAACAATTCTCTTTTCAGGTTAGAGGTCGCTAATGCATCTATCTCTGGAATGGGTGCCTTAAGGGGCTCGTTCTAAGATAGGGGTATGGTTATTCACTTAACCATTGGGTTAGGGATGATACATGGAGAGAACATATTTTGGTCCTATTTCTTTCTTTCTTTTTCTTTTATCCCCTTATTTTACCTCACATTCTTCTGAAATCTTACTTGCTCATGATCCTATTTCTTTTGTCTTGCATCATCCTTATTTTTCATGACACTTTGCACATGCCCCTTAGCATTTTCTTCCCTTACTGACACCATCACCCACGGGTGATTGTGTCGGTGTAAATTCAAATTCCATGTCGATGCCTTCACTTGTGGGTGATGATGTCAGTATAAATACCCCAACTCTCATTTTCACATTAAGACATGACATAATTGCAAAAAGGAACTCACTAATAGCTTTTCTCTCTTGCGCCAACTTGCACCTACTCACTTAGATTTTGTATTTCTTACATCTTGACTCATGGCTTGGAGATTCTTCTTGCTTGGATTAGTTTTCTTGCACTTTTGGGTCATCTATAATGAGATAGGATTGGATTGTTTCCCCTTCTCCACCTGAAATTTGTTCTCTCTTTAAATATGGTCCTTTTGGAGATAGATGCATCAACGACCACCCCCCTAACAAGTACATTCTCTAACTCACTTTATCATTTTAAATAGAGTAGTTTCTGCATTCGTTACATACTCTATGTTATCTTAGTATTTTATGGACATGCTAGGTTAACATATTGTAGTTCAGTTATTTGCTTCATGTTACATGATTTCCTTTGGTTAGCATAGGATTTGCATGGTTCTTTTATATTTTGTTACCCCCCCATAGTGTTGATACCTCCATAGGGTTCCTTCCTCTTCATCAACCTAAGGCCTTATAAACCTTAGTTTGTCCTAGTGTAAGGGTTACTTCCCTTTAGGTATGCTATCATAATGGTCCATGTACCCCCTTTAATTTTATTTGTTTGTGTGCCAGTCTTGGTGTGTCCTTTACTCGTTGCCTCAAATACCTTGGTTGAACAAATGATAAGAGTGAACGATGTCTAGACACATTTTTGCCCACCATACATCCTTGGTGAACCTGATGTGAATCTTATTTTTTCCCTTCTGATTGAGCACAACTCATTAAAAGTACCCATTTTAATTTTTGTTTGGTTTTAGTCTTTAAAATTCCAAAAAAAACCCTAAAAATAAACCTTCCAAAGACGTCATTGGCCCCTGTGTCATTTCTGTACAAGGTCGATCCTGTCTGTTCTACCAATCTTTGTCGCAAGTGTCTTCAACCCTTGTGAAACACTTTTTGTAGGGTCAATTGTGTCAGTAGCCTATTCTTTTGAGCTTCTTCTAGGTCAGATCAACACTCCATCTTGGAATATATTGGCTCGAGGCTCTCCAACTCTGGTGAATAGTTAATTTTAGAAATTAATCACCCAAAATTCATCTTTCCTTTCTACTTAGACTGTTGTGTGATAGGAATTGATAGGAAAATGTATAATACCCACAATAATAATATCTCAAGTGAGGAAGAGGAGGAGATTCAGATTGAGGACATCTTTGACCTTCCATATGAAATCCAAAATTTCCTTGATAAGTTTCCTCAATACAAAGGGGATTTTGAATCATTAATTCATAAACATCTCCTTGAATTTGTCTCAAAACAACTTGATGATAGGGTGGATAGTGGGAAGGCTACCACAGAAACATCATCTAGGAATACCTCTAGCTCTGATCCCACTAATCTTATCCTATAACTCATAGACAAAATGAGTCAGCAACAAAATACCACTGCGACCCAACTCCTTCAAATGAAAACCAATATGGTCTAAATGGTTAACCATCCTAACACAAGATCTAGGGGTGCAATTCCCCCGGAATTACCCAATGGACCTAATGGGCACCTATTTCCCAACATCACATTCACAAAAAAGTCTTGAGGGAAATCCAATAAGAGTCACTAGCACCTTTCATTGCTAGTATGGATATTGGAGGCATTGCCCCTTTTATCTCATATGATGGACCAATTGATACTACTTTACACATTAAGGCCTTCTGAAATATTTATAAGGAATGGATCAAAGTCAATTCTTACGTTTCCACTAAAATCTTAGCTAAGAATCCTATTGGAGATGCTTTGGACTTGTATCACACTTTACCCCCTAACTCCTTAGTGGAGTTAGAATCTCTTGTAACAACCTTAGTTAATGAATTTCAATACCATGATTTACCTGAAAATAACATTAATCATTTCATTAACTGCAAACAACATGAAAATGAGTCAGCTCAAATGTTAATCAAATGTTAGAAGACTTTATCTACTAAGGAAGAACATAATATGTCAAATGATAGCCTTTTCCAACTCTTCCTTCGAGCCTTAGAACATTTCCTTCAATATAAGGTTAGGTCCTTTTCTCCTACCTCCCTAGATGAAGCTTTTGAACAATCCAAAAGAAAAGATTACCTCAAGAGGGAGTATGAGAAGGCTCCTCCTAATACCCAAGCAACTAAACAAATACAAATCATTCAAAAATAAAAGAACAAGAATGCCACTGATGACGGGGTCTTATATATCCTTCCTCTCATGGCTTTTGTAAATAGGAATGTCTTTGTCATAGATAAAAAAACTAATAATAATAATAACCAACCAACCTATCATCAACCATTAACTAAGGATGAGTTGAGAAAGTGTATGCCTAAACCATTTAGTTAGATTCTTGATCCTTCTAGACCCATATCCCATAATGGCATGATGAAAACAAATTTTTGTTGGTGGCATGCCAATTAGGGTAAATTCTTGTGAGAATTGTCATGCTCTTTGCATGAACTGTCGTCACTTTCTTTGTAGGCCCTCAATTTGACTATGAAGCCATCACTAGAGAGTGCTTGAACTGAAGAAGTCAAGGACTCGGGATGCTCAAAGGACAAAAATATTGTCTTATTGTCATTAATCAAGCTAATGAATAACTTAACAGTTTTCTATAATCCTATCCCTAGCCATAGCTTAGGTGAAAGCTTATAAGAAACTAGAAAATGCCACAACGAACATGGTTGATCCTAACTATCCCCTCTGAGAAAAAAATTGGCTATGAATTATGTTAAGCATGTGATTAGCAGATATAGAGCTCAAAGTACCCTCCATCATTTCAACCTTAGAACTTGCACAGAGCTCATTTATCCCCTATGTCTCCCAAAATCAAGAATCTTAAAGCTAAAATCCCATCTTCCACAGACGTCATTGGCCCTCTGTGACAATATTGCTATAATGCTGAAGGCATCTAAAACTATTTCTTTCCAAGCATATACACCTTTCGGTCTAGGTTGATGACGTCAAGCATAAGACAAACAAAAATATCCGAAGTATATCTAATCACTCCTCCCCTTTCTGAGCTTGTTTTCTGAGGATACTAAACAATCTCATCTTGCTTGCTCAGTCCAACCATGATGAGCTGGGATCCTTTAGAAGCACTTATCTCAAATTACTGACCTGATTCCCATCTTTGGATCTCATGTGCACATCACCTCACCATCGTGAGTGTCTTATGAACTGCACTATTTGACATGAACATACCGTTTCCCTCCTACTTTGGGGAAGTCTCTTACACTGCATGGTTTGGAAGATAGTATTTTCTGTCAGTGCGAGGAACTCTCCATTTGTATGGACTAAACCACTGATGTCCAAACTTGTATCCATTATCTCGTAACGTTCATGATTCTTGATGAACTCTTGTTGTGGGAAGATGATCCCCCACTCTTAATTTTTGTACAAATTGGCCAGAACATAGTCAAGCGTTCCCTCATTGATGAAGGTGTTGGCACTTGTGTGACCTCTCTAGACTACATTAAAGCTCTACGATACTCAATAGACAATCTCAATACCACACATACTACTTGTTAAGGGTATGATCGTTAATAGATGTCGCACATGGGTTGTATTTTGTTGTCTTCCTCCCAAGATAGTGCGTGTGAAGGTTATGGTCTTCAACTCTCCCTTATCTTACAACAACGTTCTTGGTCGACCTTGGACTCACCGTATGCATTCAGTTTCCTCTTCAACGTATCAATGTGTTAAGTTTGCACATTAAGGGGCAATCTATAAAATCTAAGGTGACCCAAACCCTTATAAATATGATACTCTCCAACAAAAAGGGACTTATAAGTTCCTAACCCTTTAAGAGTTATCTTCCACTCCATTATGTGAATATCAACACTTTAATTATCTGGTAGAATTTCTTTGTGGCAATGCTATTCATCCGTAGTTGGTCAGGCCCACGCCTCCCAACCTCTTGGATTTTGATGATGATGAACTTGGTGAGATTACTATTAGAATCAACACGTCTGAACTATTGGATCATGTCATCTCACAACTTTCTCCTAACTTGCGATCTCGCAAGAAGGAGCCACCTATTCCTGCTACTATTTCAAGAACACCTCAACCTCCACCCAAATAAAATGTTAAACTTGAAATAGAAATTGATTCTTTCATGATAGGTACTATCACTCCTGACTACAATGATGGTTACGCTTGAGCTGATCCTAGTTTGGCTAGTTTTGCCCAAATTTGGGACAGAGAGGCCCAAAGTTACCAAAGCTCCCCCCAAAGAGTGTTCGGTTGTGATGTAAATGTCATTCTTGTACAAGAAAACCATTGACATTCGAATAAGCCTCATCCTAATATATTGGTGCCTGAGCCTCAGACAACTCCACCGACCTCATCTACCCCTCTCGAATTTGTCACTAGATCACCTGATGTACTTCCTCATCTAAACAAAGGGGAACATATACCTGGCTTTGATTATGAAACTAATGATCTCATGGATGACGAAGAGAAAAATGCACTGACATAATGTATGTCGACCTGTATTAGTTACTCACATCCTCCCCTACCTCTTTCCCTTATGGACCCTCCACCTTCTGGGGCAGAGTCATACTGTACGTGGCATGAGGCTCTAAGGCATGATGTGTCTGATTCTAGAGCCTATAAGAAACACATGAAAAATCTTGAATCTAAGGCGATACAAGATCCATCTCAAAAGGCTACATAACCTTTTGCCTCAACTCCATTATATTGTTCACATCATGGTTACTGCTCACACACCAATGTCGACTGTAGGGTCATTCATAGAAGGCACCAGGTTCTTGAGTCCTATTCACACTGAAACAAGTGTAGAGCCACTCCTCTCAGATCCTCCTAACTTCCCCTAGACCATCTAACTTGCAGCCTATGTATGGTCCTCCACCTCGCCCTGTGCCTTGCCCCATGTAGACACAAAGTCACACACTTGCTACTATTTATTATACAACCAAATGTGTTATTTATATATGGATCTCGCATAAGGAAAGTATTCATTGATGGCCCAATGTCTATTTTGTTTATTTCTCTTGCTTGTTTCTATTGTTTTATCTCCCAGACTTTTCGCTAATACACCCAGATTTGGTCAGGTCACAGGGATCCCTTTCTCTCAGTCTTCACACATTTGTCATCAGTTGTTTCTAGACACTAACGCCTAGGACTGGACACTAGCGCCCAGGTACTCCTGTCCATCTTGAGTGCCTGTGTCTCCTCTATTATTGATCTTATTTTTAAAATTTGAGGTCAATCTTTTCAGTTCTCCCACTCATATCCCGAGGTACTAGTCGGCATGTCGGGTCATTAGTGTCGAAATTTAAACACGAGATCCCTATATAAACACAACATACATACCATTATAATGGTGGGTAATTCTTATCAAGGGCTATCTATCTACATATCTCAAAGAACTACATTTGGGTGCATTTTTCTACATACACACTGCATAGAAAGGGGAAGTTCATTTTTCCATCCCACACATTTGCATTCTATCTAGCTACCACCTGTTATCTTTGCGTCGTTGGTGTGACGGCGACCTAGGAGCACTATTACACACACAAGCACATAGAACTACGTTGGGTCTGAGATGTAGTGTAGCTCTCAATCATAAGTTCACTAGTTGACAACCGAGGATAGCATGAACCCTCATTTTGCATCTTTATTTTTTAGGAGTTAATGTCTTATTAAGGGTTTTATAGGAGGATATTTGTGTTGCATATTTACAGGTTCTCCCGAAGTCAAAGTGTGAATTTCAGGTGATCAATGGCAAACAAGTGTGAAACCCTAGCAACAGTATCAGAACTAGGTTTCAACCTTTTTAGTAGACACATGCGCCCCGTAACAGGTCCAGGATGCCCATAGGCATCCATGTCCCTCTCCAGGCACCCTAGTCTAGCATATTCCTTCACTTTTACATTTTTTTGAGCTTCATTGTGACGGTCTATGTTTATGTTCCATCACACTTTCCAGTCTAAAAACACTTCGGGATAAGATAAATCAAGGTAAGTTCCCTATCTGTTGTACTTACTTTCTTGCATAAATCAAATAAATTTCCTAGCATCTGTATTTCATTGTATATCAGTTATAATAGTCATTGCTTTCAGATTTTAATAAAATAAATTCATATTTTATTAAATCATTTTAGTGAACCTGTAGCTTAGAAATCCTTACCCTAGGATCCACTAAAATGCTAATGGCTAAGAATAGCTCTTCTCCTCCTCGGCAAGCCATGCCTCACGTGAGTGTTAACCCTCTTTATGATGAATAAACTATAGCTAAACTTAGCACTCTCTACCACAATATTGTTCTTCCAGATGATACTCAAAAGCTCTTGTTGGCTAATGAATGCAATATTCCTACTAAATTTGATCATTATACTATTAGCATGGTTTTCTGATACCGTAATAGCTTTTCAGGTTGTAGACCTTGCTATGAACTAAGTCATATTCCACCCTCTTCTGTCTCTGATGAGACTCTAGATGATGTTAGTATCCATTTTATGCTTAGTCTTGATGATGATACTTCAAATAAAAAAGATGATGAAAATATACATGTCCAAGATGTTATTTCTAATGCTAGTCAAGATGATTCCATAGTTACATCTCATACTTCTTACATTTTTGAAAATGTCTCTAATGATTGTAATGATACATCTAATACTAGTTCTCCACCTACTTCATTATATGTTGATGATATGCTTAATGAAATCCTTGCATCCAAATATTTGTCTGATATTGATGGTACACATACTAGTAATGATTCTACTTATTTGCATACTGCTGAATGTGAATTCTCTAATCCTTGCTTTCATCTTCTTCTGAGATTGTGTCTACATAACATGCAAGTTGATTCATCTCCTTTTATTCACTTCATCTCCTAAAAATCTCTTCTGATGATATTCCTATTGTTCCTCTTAACACTCCATGTTCTTCACCACCTATTACTTCTTCGGCATCTTGCATCTAGTATGTCTTTAGCATCGGCATCTCCCACTTCTTCTCTTGATATCCCCATGATCACCCATAATGGCAAGCTTCAACCACTCAATACACCCTTCACATCTTTTGTCATTCCTTCACATGAAATCTTATCACTCATATATGATGTTGTCCAATTAGAATCTCAGGTCCAATCTCTCAGTGCTTGAAATCAAGGCCTATAATTCTTCTATCGATAATAATTCTTTACATGGTAATCCTATTCTGAAAAAAGAATAACATTTCAGCATTTCCTAATGATTTCATTATGCCTACATTTTCATTCTTTGATGGTAACTGTCAATCCATATTTGTATCTCAAACATTATCATGTCTAGCTATGGCTTCATGCTCCAATGATATGATTTTTGCTAAAATATTTTCTCCATAGTATTAACTGATGACGCTCTTCAATGGTACACACATCTACCCTTTGGCTCTATTAGTACATATTGTGAGATGGAAGATGCATTCCTTTAATGCTTTATACTTAACAATGTCCCTAGAGTCACACATGATCGCTTACCTCGGCTTACATTCAGGGAAGACAAATCCTATTATTGATTACATTTTGTGTTTTAATGCTTGCATGCATCAGTTAGTCTTTCAGTCCGTTGATTTAGGAAAGTAATTCATCTTTTTTAATGGCTTTATTCCTACTTTAAAACAGCACTTGTAATATGATACATGTGAATCATTCACACTCTTATGTTATAAAATCATTAATTTAGAACAATATCTCATTGTTAAACATGTCATAGATCCTCCTAGTATTTCTGTTAATGATGTGCATCATCTAGTTCTTCTCCTCTTCCATCTATTGAGTGTCCTCCTAGGCCTCCATCTCGCAAACAAGTTCAATATTCTCCATCACATAAGTATCCTTCATCTCCCCCACAGCATCGGTCAAATTCACCTAAGACCTCTCCATCTCCTCCACAGGGTCCATTACACTTTTCTCATGACACAGGGCCTCATGATGTGTTGCATGCTTTTCTTGACAAGCGCTTGATTTACTTACCTTATAATCACCATCATCCACCTCAATGCTTGCAACGGAAATGTGATCGACCTTATTGCAACTATCATCGCATCAATGGCCATCGTGACAATGACTATTTTTCCCTTCATGATTGATTACAACAATTAAAAGACAAGGGTGTCATTTCCTTTGGCCCTCGCTCTCATGATAATTCTATGTCTCCAATTCCATGCAAGTGTTCTTCTAGTTTAGTTTATTAATCTCCTCCACCGGATCTTAATGTCACTATTCATGTGTTTCTCAATCTCATCCATCCACCGCTGCACCATCTCATCTACCATGCAGTGCTCCTACTACATATTGGTTTCCTAAACTATTAGCATTTGTTCTTCCCACCATTGCACAACCCATTATTGGCACTATTTTACCTAGCATTCAATGTGGTTCATACACTCATGTTGGTTACACTCCACATGCTTCCACTGCTCCACGCTTGCTTGGTCTTTGGTAGGTGATTTTCTCACCTTACCCCTTAATCACTCACTCATGTTCTTATGGTTCTTACATGACTGTTAAGTGGTCTATTACAATAAGAACCTCTATCCATCTCTTGCGCTACATGCTCTCATTATTCTTCTCCCCCTCTTGATCATACTAACTACGTGCTTACATGCACTTTTATGGTCATCTCATTCATTTTATACATATTTTACCATTCATCACATCTTTATGCATACATACTATATACTTTTCCATTATCTATCTATTGCATGACGTAATTCACATTTCCTATATATTTCATACATTTTATACACCATCCATTATCACTACATTACTTTATCACTTATCTATCTATGATCAATCTAAAACACCATTATACGTTCATCACCATTCACAACTATTCAATGCAAATCAAATCAACACATACAGACATTTCTCAGCACATCACATGTCCATATAACACATCAACATGATGCAATAATGACAATCATCCATTTCTATATATCATCAAAAACTCATCATTACATAGTACAATCGCTAGGGGGAAATCCCCTATATACTTGTACATCATATCTCATCATTGTTATCGATATATACAATTGCGGGAGCTCTAGAACTAGATGCTTCGTCGTTCAATCTACACAGCTAGTCGCGGACCCTATACCTCTCTATCTGCCTACATAACAAAGTCAACTCGATAAAATTATCTGCAAAATAACCCTATATCTCAATGAACCTGCGTAAATACATCATGTGTTAAGGAACCTCCAGCCGCAACCTTTGTTACCCATTGTGTTTCCTCTCATGCCTTGCCTCACTCACTCAACAACATAGTACAAGTAGCTACTACTATCGCCACTGGCTCAAACAAATGAGCATTCTCACCCGCAATGGCATCTACTCTCTCTAGTATTCCACCTCCAACAATCATGTTGGTAGGCACATTCTGCATCAATGTGCGGATCGATCTATCTACAATCAACAACCAATAAGCATACCTTACAACAACCATCCAAAATGTCACATTAGTTTATGCACATGATACAATACGATTAAATAAATGTGTAACATACCACAAGTATCAATACACATATACTCACGCTCTTCTCTCGTCAATTCCACATCATCACCACCAGGGGAAAGTGCCTACCCCTATACTCCTAGTGATGCTCCTGCTACATCGACAACAATTGCATATAATAGCACCCATCGGTGCACTTCCCACCATGTACTATATGCCTCTATACACCACGCGTCATCAACTTGAATTGACCATATGGTCGCATCAGACTCATATGGACCATGAGGTACTAATTGTAACCCTATGGGCCTTGGTATCACTCCATCCCTCCTTGGTGCCCTCGTGGCTCTCATCCATATATACAAATTTGGGGGAACATCCTGACCCATACCAAACTATTGTGATACACTCTCTCCTAAAATAGCTCCACCACCCTAGGAAATCTATCCTCCAACCACATAGTACACCATATACATCGCATCTCCACTACATCATTTGGCCATCCTCCACAGTCATGATACGGTCATCAGATAATGGCCCATGGCCCCATACAATCCAACATCGACCTGTAAGTATCAGTGTTCATATTCCTACCCCGCATACCTACCCACTGCTCAGTGGATATACTAGGTATATTCCACTCTCCATGTGTCCCACCAAGTGGCCTCAGTATCGCAATATGCTCGTATGCCCACACATGCAAAAAAATGGTCGCTCCTAACCCCCCATGCTCCTCCTGTGTGAATCTATATAAATCCATATACAAATGGGATGATACACATCGTGCCCAAGAATATCTCGTACCATCTTCCTCTATACGATGGAAAAATATCACGCATCTTATACAAGATGCCTACACTGCCTCCCTCGACTGAAACCAAAGAACCAATCACAACCGCTATAAAATTCCACAACCCGCAAAACCCCTGACCTTAGTATAGCATCAAGACTAATATGGGCCTCAATATTCACTTGGGTCCCTGTAATGTACCACCTAGTGGCCTTCATTTATCTTTGTGCATCCTCTATGGCCATCACATGTACCCTCTCACCAACAATAAGCAATCGCAGTATACGACAACCTCCAAATTCATTGTCACCTCTCCAGTCGGAAATCAAAATGTGCTAGTATCTACACACCATCTCTCACACAATGCAGTGATCATCGGCATATTATGGGGCACATCCCCCATCCTCGCTATGTGCCAGCAAATTGACACGGTCTAGAACATCCCATTCCTCATCTGACAACCTGAATCCTAACAATGTGCTTAAATGACAGACCACCATGGAACTCTCGTGAATGAATATCCCTCTGCACAACACAAAACAATAATAACACGCACAACATTACTACATCATATGCATGTAAAAAATAACTACTAATGACATCCAATAAGCATTTATTTTAAAATTTACAACACTTTGGGCTAAGAACTTAAGCCTTTTGGGTTGTCAGCACCCAAGAAGCTAGACGTGGGCACCCTAGAATAGGTCACTAGTGCCCACTCCTGGGCGTTAGTGTCTCGAAGGTCATTAACGCCCACTGTCTAGAAATTAGTGTCCTAGAAGGTCATTAGCAACTTCGCCACTCTTTCCCAAGTCAAAAATGCCAAGAAAATTAAAAGCAAAAATTTCACAAAAAATCATGAAAAATAGCCCAATTCAACACAATTTTCGGAAAAAAAAAAATTACACTTACTAGCTCAGCTGTCATACGTGATGCTACATCTGTCCACCACCATCTCAAATTAATTAAATCGTACGGTGCTCTCACTTGCATAATCTTCACACACTCAGAGCTCAAAATCACACTCGCGCAATGATCAAATGACATACTTATTCACTTTTTCCTCTTACTATTTATATTAACTTTCAAATTGCCTACCTCAATGTATGGTCACTATCTACGCTCATTCTCCTAACTAATATACATCACACAATTTTGCATCATATATTGAGCTTCATTATTACTCTGATTCTTGTCTCTGTTTGCGTCGTCTCTCTTCATAACCCCACCTACTATCGTATTTTACACATTTCACATAGACATTATATTCACACTTGTAGACATCTTCAACTCAGTATGACACTCAATTTTACAACATCTCCTATATTGCACTTCGATCATAATTACGTCAACTACACATCTACTTTCAGCTCAATGTCCATTCTCATCATCACTTCTCCCTGTCACCGAAAGGGAGGGCATAAAATTGATGGTCATCCCTATAATTCTCCCCACACCATTATGATTATCATTCTACATTTCTAATTCAACATTATGAAAAATAATTACTCATACACCATGTGACATTTCACACCATTTTCTGCTAATTCCCCCTTAATGACCCAATCTGGGGGCAACAAGTGTAAAATATCTCCATGATTAATCAATCAAACACAAGTATTCAAGTCTACAACAATCAATCAAGTCTTCAATACAACACATTTTTCAATCAAGATCAACACTAACTTGGGAGTTACATCATCGCTTCCTCCCAGATGACCTAACACGGGAAGTTATCATCCATCATTTTATATCGCTTCCAGATGACCTAACATAGAAGTCATCTCACACATGTTACGGCTCCCTTGGAGTGGGGAAAATGAGATGTCGTTTCATTTCCTATACTTCTCCTATAATGGGTTATTCACATTTGATTGAAAATTATCGAAAGGAAAAAATATGGTCTTTTATCTCATCTATAGCGGCTGGACCTTTTTAAGGATGTAGTTAAAGTTAGAGGGTAAAACTAGACCTATCTCCCTACACTCTTTGTTTGGTGGCAAGACGCCCAAATCATCAGTATTTCACACACACACAATCGGGTTAGGAACTGATCACTCCCTACCCCAACAAATATCCATTAGTGACAACATCAAAATATCCAATCACTCAAAATTGAAATCATCAAATATCGCTTATTGCTCCTCACAATGGTTGGCCATTCTCTCTATTTATGCCACATGGATTGAACACGTCGGTCCATGATTCTCCATGCTTATATATTCTTACTCTCTACTCATACTTATACAATATCTAGCATGTACTTTTGCAATAGGGCTTCTCATGGAGTCTTGTCAAGCATGTTCCTTACTTCCTTTACACTACTTGAATTTCATTCAAATAGCATAAAGTGGGGGCAAATGTAGACACCAAATCATGCACATACTACTATATTACTATACCGCCAAGTGTGTTATTTTATATATTGATCTTGCATAAGGAAAGTATTCGTTGATGGCCCACTATCTAGTCCATATGTTTGTCTTGCTTGTTTCTATTGTTTTATCTTTCACACTTTTCACTCATACACCCAGTTCTGGTCAAGTCACAGGGATCCCTGTCTCTCAGTCTTCACACATTTTTCATCAGTTGTCTCTGGACACTAACACCCATGGATGCTCTTGTCTATCTTGGGCACCCATGTCTCCTTTATTGTTTCTCTTATTTTTGACATTTGAGGTCTGGTTTTTTCAGTTTTCCCAATCATATCTCAGAGGTACTAGTCGGCATGTCGGGTCATTAAGTGTCAAACTTCAAGCAAGGGATCCCTATACAAACACAACATACATAAAATTATAATAGCGGGAAAATATTATCAAGGGCTAACAATCTACATATCTCAAGGGATTGTATTTGGGCTCGTTACTCTGCATACACACTGTATAGGAAAGGGAAGTATCATTTTTCCATCCCACACATTTGCATTCTATCTTGATACCGACCTGTTATCTTGAGCGTCGTCGACGCGAGGGCAACCTAGGAGCACTATAGCAACACACACATCACATAGAAACTACATTGGGTTTGAGATGTAGTGCAGTGCTCAGTCATAAGTTCACTAGTTGACACCTGAGGACAGTCTGACCCCTCATTTCGACCCCTCATTTTATATCTTTATTTTTTAGGATTTGATGTAGTCTGTTGAGGGTTTTGCAGGAGGATATTTGTGTTGCAGATTTATAGGTACTCCCATAGGAAAAGTATGCAACTTTCAGGTGATCATTGACGAACAAGTATGAAACCCTAGTGACAGTGTCAGGAACCAAGATCTGGCAATATTGTCTAGTAGTCTTTGGCGCCCACGAAAGAGGTCTACAGCGACGCTCGCAAGCGCCCCTGTCCCCTATCCAGGCACCCTGTGTCCAGGAGTATTCCAAGCATCTTCTGTATTTCTCTAAGCGGAATTACGTAACGGTCTATGTTTCTATTCCATCACACTTCTCCAGCCCATACACGCTTCATGGGATAAGTGAAATCAAGGTAAGTGCCCTATATCTCTTGTATTTCCTTTCATAAATAAATCAAATAAATTTCCTAGCATTTGTATTTCATTGTATATCAGTTGTAACAATCATAGATTTCAAATTTTAATAAAATAAATTCATATTTTATTAAATCACCTCGATCTTGACATGATATTTGGTGTGACATCCTTGCTTGGTTGGAGGACCACATATATGACACCTTATTTTCCACATGATCTGAAGTCCATCATTAGGTAGTCATTACCCAATATGCTATTGAGGACCTCACAACTTGTGTGCACAGTCACATCTTGAACCAAGTAAACGATATCATTACAGATACTCTACATTCATTTGCCCCTCGTGGCTAAGCGTCTTCCTTAAAAATACCTTGACTATTCCTTTCTTTGGCTTGGGTTCTCGGCTTCACTTGGGATCTTGGACCCCCTTGGGTTTTTCACATCTACACCAATCTTATCCTTGCTTGAGCTCTTCACCCTGCTTGGGTTTATTATCATCAATATATTTTGCCCCGACATCTCCTACCATTAGAATGTCACGGTTTTGATTTCACCTCTTTTGGCTCTAATTTGCATTGGTTTTGCTTAAGTGGATTGCCACGGTATTATGCATCCTTTCTTACCTCTTTTACCTCGTTTGGATTTATCTCTCATTTAACTGACTTTCTTGCCTAATCATCATTATCGTTACTCATCAGTACCATGAGTATTACTACATATGTGCATGAGAAAGAAAGGAAAGCGGTAAGTAAATCATCATTCATCGATTTCAACAATCATCATCATCATTAAAATAATCATCAAACACACACATACACACATACACACACATATACATATATAATGTTTTATATACATCGATAAAATACATCAAAATCTATCATGTGACATCATCACTATCTAGGTGGTTGAAACATCATCACCCTCTTGGGGTGGTCTCTAGATGCTTTGTACCGAAGGTGCTGCGATGAATGCTCAAGATGTACAAGCTAGAGACTCCACCCTAGATTAGGCTCCGGAGGCCTCTCCCTATGCTCTCATCAGCTATGCCTCTAGCCTTGTGATCCTCTCTACGTCGCTCCTAGCATCTAAAAGGCATACTTCCTTCTCCTGAACCAAGGAACCCTCTGAAATAATGTCCGAATCCCCATCTATGTAGTTGTATTTTCTCTACATATGTCAATATGGAAATCATATCATTCAGCCATGTTATATCCACCACTCACCACAGGTAAATCCTCTGGTCCCCCTGTAATCATAAATCAGTAAAATCATGGCATTAGATTCATCAAAAATTAATTTAAAAATCTAAAATCATAATAATCTACATGCTTTCTAAATATCCCTATGCCATCGGCCCCTGTCTAAATTTCTACATGATCCTGATGCCGTCGACCCTATTTTTTCAAGGGGGAGATGACATCTAAATCCATACGGCCTCGAATTTTAAAATTTAACATGTAAAAATCCACAAAATGAAAAAGCTAAAAGAAAATCCCTCCCAAAACCACTTATATTTTTTCCTACTCTTCCTAATGACACAAGTTTGACTAAAAATGGCGCCATATTGCCTTCTCATTTCCAAAAAATCTAAATTGCTAACAATCTACGTAATCAAATTAAATGCATTGACTTACCCATGGTCGTGCTCCACCACGTGCCCCTCCTCATCAATCTCTCCCTCCTCCTCGTAGTCTTGCCATCTCGTCACCTCAATATCCAAATTTGGAGTTCCAAATCTTAGTTCCCTTAATTCCAAAAATAGTAATAAGAAAATAAACTAAAAAATCCTATATAAACTTCAAAATTTCTATTCAATTTTTCCATGATGGTCCTCAATTTTTAAATATCCATCATTTTTGTTCCCAATATTTGCAAAATCCACCATTGATTGCATTGGGATTGTGATCTTTTCCTATTCTTTTTGACATATTACACACCTTGTTCCATCTTTTGGCCAAAAATCACGTTTTTCAACCTTCATCGCCAGATTCCAAATTCACAACTTCCATCCCATGGGCCCCTAGCTAAGTTATTTATGTCTTATTTAAGTGATGTTCATATAGTGTTTCCTTTCAGTTTTGCTTCTCCAGGGTTCTATCAGCATGAATACTGCTTGTATGTATCAAAATGACCAACACCATCAAGTAAGCATTGGTGGGTATATTTCATTTTAGATAGTCCTTTCTTTACTTTCAAAACTTACTTTTATTTTTGGTGTTATGTATCATTCTTTCTGCTAAACACCCCATGTTTCTCTATTCCAACATGCAGTAATCAACGATTGGGGCATATGCATACACCTAAATTTTTATGCTTTTTATTTTCATACCTGTTACTAACAATTCTCTTTTTAGGTTAGAGGTCATTAATGCATCTATCTCTAGAAAAAGTTCTGAAGGGTATCGTTCTGAGATAGGGCTATGGTTATTCATGTAACCATTGGGTTAGGGATGATACATGGAGAGAGAACAACTTTTGGTCATGTTTATGTATTTATTTTACTTTTATCCTCTTATTTTACTTCACATTCTTCCGAAATATTACTTGCTCGTGACCCCATTTATTTCATCTTGCACCATTCATATTTTTCATGACACTTTGCATATACCCCTTTACATTTTCCTCCCTTGCTGATGCCATCGACCCCGGGTGATTGCGTTGCTACAAATTCAAATTCCATGCTGACGCCTTTTCCCATGGGCAACGACATCGGTATAAATACCCCCAACTCTCATTTTCACATTAAGACATGACATAATTGCAAAAAGGAAATCACCATAGCTTTGTTATCTTGCACAAACTTTTACCTACTCGCTCAGCTTCTGGATTTCTTACATCTTGAATCTTGGCTCGGAGATTCTTCTTACTTGGATTGGTTTACTTGCACTTTTGGGCCAGCTATAGTGAGCTAGGACTTGATTGTTTCCCCATCTCCACCTAAAATTTGTTATCTCTTTGTGTATGGTCCTTTGGGAGATAGATGCATCAACAACCACCCCCAATAAGTAAGTGCTCTAACTCACTTTGTCTCTAGATTAGTTTCTTACATACTCTATGTTACCTTAGTATTTTATGGACATGTTAGGTTAACATATTGTATTTTAGTTCTCATGTTACATGTTTTCCTTTGGTTAACATAGGTTTTGCATGCTTCTTTTAAATTTTACTACCCCGCATAGTGTCGATACCTCCATAGGGTTCCTTCCTCTTCTTCAACCTAAGGCCTTGGAAACCTTAGTTTGTCCTAGTGTAAGGGTTACTTCCCTTGGGGTGTGCGATCATAGTGGTCCATATACCCCCTTTAATTTCATATGTTTGTGTGTTAGTCTTAGTGTGTTGTTTACTCCTTGCCTTGAATACCTTGGTTGAGCGGATGATAAGAATGCACGGTGTCTAGATACATTTTTTCTCATCATACAAACTCCCTAAATAATGAAGTAATGATACAAATCCCTTAGGGAAGAACCCTCTACATGTCTGAAGTCTCCTTCTAGATCCAAGAGTCTCCATATTTCTCCATATGCATGCTAAGAAAAGAATATCAATAAAAAATGACACTCTTTTCTAGGTAGATAAAACAAACAAAAAGTTGTAGGAACTAGATCCAAGCAAATCCAAGACCATATAAAAGGGTCATGACCATATGAATGGTTCTGATCTAGTTATATGGTTTTAACTAGGTGAAGTGTTGGGTTGATGAAATTTAGCTTAAGTACTGAAGGCACATAAGGATTGGGTGCGCAGACACAGGGCGTGTAGGTGCACGCAAAAGAATAGCAGACACATGGCGCATAGGGGAAAGTGAGAATTCAAGACTTAGCCATTTTTAGTGTAAGGCTAAATATAGACATGGAGTGTAGAGCATATTTAGTATGAAGACTTGAAGATCACACAAAGGCTATTTTGGAGAAGGGGAAGATCAATTGACATGCATAGTTTTGGAGGGTATTAATAGAATTATACTGTAGTTATATTATTAGGTAATCTATTATTAGCAAGATTGTACGATTTTGTAATTATATTATCATGGTACATGGCTATTCTTAGCATACAACCTATTTTGAGGATGCATAGGTGGTGAAGGGAAAGTCCCCACCCCTATATATATGTGAATTCACCCTAAACTTTACAAAGCAAATTACATGACTAACTAAGGAAGGCTAACACCATTGCCACCTCTAGTCAAGGCTCTCTAAGTCTAGGAATGTAACACTAATGATAGAATCTTAATGGAATGCTTAAGTAACATGAATATAATTCAAAATATAACTAATCATGCATACTAACATGTTTAATTATCTAGCATAGACCTAAATAGACCTAAGAGGGAAATCAAATGGGTATGGTTGCTACTCAAAACAAGGTGCAATGGCCTCTCCAAATGACTTACAAAGTTACTTTAGATATCCATCTACTAAGCTTGTTGAAGGTTTTAGGCAAGGATTGAACTTGGCTATAAATCATATTTATTATATGAGATGCAAAGCAAAGCATGGTGTAAAGTATTAAGGTCTGAGGTGAATCCTTTTTATAGTTTTCCATTTGGGGAAAACTTGTATTTTGGTGCATATGGGACTAAAATCCCAAATTAGATTAGAATTTCTAATCATGATTAAGCTTTATTAATCACAATTAGTGAATTACCAAGTGATTAAGATGTGTGGAGCCTTAATCAATTGTTTAGGGTCAACTAGGAGGCTAGGATAAGATTTTGAAGCTTGCTGAGATGTTGTGGAGAGAAGTGAAGTGATTTTGAGTGGTTAGAAGAGGGGTTTGAGCCAATAGTAGGGTATATTGACCAAAACAAGGGAAAAATAGGCTTAATTAGATAACAATTGCTAATTATCTGTTTTGAAGAGGATTTTTACTTATGATTCATTGTAAAGTGGCATCCTGAATACGAAAGAGGTTTGGTAACTAAAAAAGCATTGTTAATTGATCAAAGTGGCAAGAAACATTATTTAATTAGTAGAAATCACTAATTATAATAAAATTGGTAAGAATGAGAGTGGTTTGTGTGCATTTGGCAATAAGATTGCAAAAGCGGAATTTATGTGTCTACATTTTCCCTTGTTTGAGGTGAAGTAAGTGACTTCACTTAAAATATAGTAGACAAGCATAAACAGGTAAATTTTTGAAGAAAAATTAGTAGAATGAAGGATGCCCCCTCGGGTGTCAATGGGGGGATAGAAGAAGTCAATCAAAAATTATGATTGAAATGGATAAAGAAATATGATAGAACGAACACGAAAGTTTTGGGTATTTAGAAGGAATAAGGATAGGGATAAACATGGTTGTTTATTTCCCCAGGTGATTTTGAAGAAAAATAGAAATGATAATAAATGATAATGGAGAAGAAATGATAATGAAGAATATAAGACAAGCCCAATCTTTGTATCCAACCTTTCAATAAGTAACTTTTTAATATCATTTTCCCCTAGATCTACATCATTGGACTTTATTGAAATAAATAAAAGTGTAAGATAACATGAAAAGCTAAATTACTAACATTTTTTCATTTCTATGTAAATCCGTGCAACATACATAATGTAATGCAATACGAGAAAGTAAAATGATGCTCAACTCAATGCAACATACATAATGCAATGCAATAAGAGAAAGTAAACCAACGAACCTAACAGATAAACTAGTATAATCACACATACTCAAAAAAATGTTTAAGACAGTTGCACCAATGTTTTTGTTATCAAGTTGCGGTTCCCAAATGTTCGTGTTGTAATGACAAGGGTTAAAAATAATGCCCCAAGCAAGTATACATACAAGGGGAATAATGAAGGACACAAGTTGTCCCATGGAAAATCTTACGTGCACTATGTCACAGTCTTTGACAACACACTGTTGCACGGGAGTACCAACATAGTAAGCAACATAGCTTTTGTTAATGGAGGTAGATCACGATGATCCACAAGTCATTTAAGGCCAGAAAAAGCAAGAACCTTACAAAGATGTTTTTGTAGGACAAATTTCAATGTTTGAGGACAATGCATTTGATATAGGCTTCAACTGTATGCATGCCATTTACCAATTTTTGACATTTTTTGGATTTTTAATGATTTTACCAATTTTTTTGGGTTTTTGGAAAAAATTATATTGTTTTGAATTTTTGAATTTTTAGGAAGAAGATATAGTAGAAGAAATAATGAGGCTGTGAGACCTTGTTAAAAGTCATTGTAAGGAAAAAATATGCCCCAGGTAGTAGAAAAGGATCCTATGAAGCAAAACATGCCCCAATGTAGTAAAAATGAGCGCGAAAATAATTAATTATTTAAAATAATGATCATGATGAGTTGTAGAAGAATGTAGAAGAACCACGACGCCTCCAGGGTGCCCCAGGGGTGAGAAACACCTCACGAGAGGTAAAAATGGGTACATAAGCCATCACGGCCAATTGATTTACCACATTCACTTACCACTTTACTGTTGATTTGAGCTCTGACCTACGGGAAGAAATGGCGAGGGTGTAGAATCAAATACATCGTGTAGATCATGTGAGAGACTACATAAGGCTCCTAGCAGATGGACCACATGTACACAAAGCTCCCCTTTTTACCCTAGTTTTTTAAAGCATTAAATTTTTGGTTAAAATATATTTTTAGGGTTAAAATAGGGTAAAAGGGGGGGTGCACCTATGTTGGCACTTGAATGGGCTCATATGTATTGGTTCAAAAATGGGTGCGCCTATGCAAAGTAATGTTTTCCTTTATTTTTTATTTTTTGTTTTGTGGGGGCGCGTATGTGCTGGTGCACAAAGGGGTGTGCCTATGCACCATTTTCCAAGGTTTGCGTGGGCATGCTTGTGCTGGTGCACAAAGGCATGTACCTATGTAAATGTTATCTTTTTTTTTAATTTTTTGGTTTTTCTAGTGGAGCATGGGCACGCATGTGCTGGTGCACAAGTGTATGTGTCTACACAAAATTGCTCAGGGAAGCGGGGGTGTATATGCACCTATACAAAGAAGAGTGCACCTACGCACTGAGGGTTTTAAGGAGAAAGGAGAATGCGCCTACGCACTGAGGAGTGTGCTGGTGCAATGAAGAATGTTCTAGCGTAATGGGTGCACCTATGCACTAGGGGGTGCGCTGGTGCACTCAGGGGTGTGTCTATGCATAAAAATAACTTTAAAATTGCCTTTAGAAGAAAGAGAAGGTTTTTGGAAACCCCGAATGGTAAAAAATAGATGAATTATAAGTAACATAGAAGAATGTGATGATAAAATAGAAAATTAGATGATAAAATAGCAGAATAAGATCATAATAAATGACCTGATTGGTTTTGCAGGAAAATTTGGATATGTTAGAGTTGTTGGAGTGACAGGGGTGACTTCAGGCCTATGAGGTGACGTTTAGCCGACGTGACCATATTTTTTTGGAGATCACCTTGAATGTGACTGGTTTATCTTACGTGCCCCCACATGCCACATATTACCTTAGATCATGGCCTATTCACAGCCTTAGCTGAGAGGTGACAGAGCGAGAGTTAGACCTTCCATCTGCCTACTAGTGAGATGAGTATTACATTAGAGGATGTATGGTGGATCCTACGAGTCCCTATCTAGGGTTGTTTGATTACCTATGATGGTCATCAAGACTGCATTTTTTGATGCGATAACTGAGCTATTTGGGGTGGCAGACATACCCCGTTGGGGTATGACAATCTTTATTAGGAGGTGCATGGCCGATCAATGGCTGGGATGGGTACATGTATTCCTGCTAGCTCTTTTCGGGATTCTCAGAAAGGACAGGATCAAATTCAAATGAATGGATCATCACGGGAAAAAATGCATAGGTAAAGACCAAACTTCAGGGGTGAGTTTGATATAGACAAAACTTGGGGTCAGAGCAACAAATGAATAGCTTGGGCTAGTCACAAATTATGGAGTTAGCCACGATGGGATGTAGTAGCTCGCCACATTGAGCTTGCGGATTGAGTTGAGTCATGGTTGGTTAGTTTGAGGACGTCTTAGCGAGTTAGAAAAGAGAAGAAAAATTGGATTCTGAACCTCGAAGCTTTCGGGCTTTCAGGGATTCAACATTCAAAGATTTTGCCAAGAAAATAAATAAAATCGCTCCTGAGTTATCGAATAGTGAAGTACCGAAATATTTAAACGGGTGGGTGATGTGGCATGACGGGGGCATTTTGGAGGTCAACCCTCTTTTTGGGGTCAATGTGAGTTCCTCATTTTTTTAGAGTTCAGGGTTATATGGTTATAGATGTTGCATTTGGGGCCGGAGGGATGTAAATCCCAAAAAGAAGAAATCGAGATCTCTGAAATGGAGATCCTTGAAAACTCGAAGCTAAGGCTTTTCCCACCCAAGGCATTCAAACCCGTCGAGTTGTCAATGCATGGGTCATCAAGGTTAAGGGCGTATCAAAACAACATGTAACATGATAAGTTGGCATGTTGAGAAAGAAAGATTTTGGATGTATAGCTTGACATGCGTGGAAATAGCTCGATGGCTAAAGAGATGAGCTTGATGGAGTTGCAAGGGCCTAGAAAAACCCTAAACCATATATTAACTTCAAACACCCCTATCTCATGCAGATTTTATCCAAATCACATAAAATTATACTTGGCAGAAAGGTAATTAAGAGGGGAATCAAATGATGAAGATCAAATCTAGTTATTGGTACGTTAATATAGGAAAAATTGTAGTGAAGCATAAAAGGTAAAAATGTAATATCTTCTAATATACTTAACCATTTATTATAAATTTGTAGTCATCGAAAAGGTATTTTTAGGATCTACAGTATGGGAACACCAATTCATATTTTGGGGTTCTTGAACCTTAGAAAATTGAGAGCATTGTAGTGGTAGGTGAGAGCCATTAATGAAGGTAGGATCATCGTGAGACTACATGAGCTAGACTAGACAAGGGGATGCAATCAGAGTCAATTTCTTCAATCTCAAGGTAAGCAATTAATGAAGAAAGAGATTTTGAAGATTTGAATGCACTCATTACAGGATTAAACAATGATTATTTGGAGGATTTTGGGCAAATTCGAGGATTCAACTTTCTCTCTCCTCCTTTGCAAATCTTCCACTATACATCGTAATGAGGGGCATATGTTCTAATGTTGGATAATTTTTCTTTACACCCTCCCTTCTCCTCTTGTATGTGATGTGATTTTGTGGAGTTCGAACCTCTCATTCAAACTGTAATGCAATTTTTTCCTCTTAGCCATTGTAATGCATTGTATCAAATATATGGAGCAATAATATAAGTTTGTGGATGAATTTCAACCCTCTTTTGTGTTCATTGCATTCTCATAATCTCTCATTGCAATCTTGGTTATTTGTGCATGGTTTTTTGTATTGTGTGTTTAATGATTTGTGTTTATTGGCTAGTGGATTAACAGCAGTAGATTGATCTATGGTGTATTTTCATCTCTCCTTAATCTGATTGTTGTTTTCATCTCTATGCAAAGCAGGTGTTTAGCATTCCTTACTGGTGCATCGGCCTCTAGTAGAATTAGGTTTTAATTTTCTTAAATCCTTCTTCCATGTCTCCTTGGCATTTTAGAGTAGGGTTTAGATTAGTTTCTCAGGCTGGTGAGTTGTGATAGATACAGGAATAGGAAGTCGGCCTTTCTCTCAGAGAGCTTTCCTGATTGCAAAGTCCCACACTTTGGGAAAAGCTCCATGTTATGCAATCACTACTAACTGTTTCAATCCTTCGAATTACAAATAATCAGGGGTGTTGTGATTACACATCAACATAATTTTGGCATGCCCGGTGGGACCAGAGAAGTCATTTTCCATGAGCTTTGAAGGCATTTTCAGGATTTTCAGACTTAGAAATTGCAAATTTTCAATTTCAGACTTTTCACCTCTCAGGTTGAACTCCAAAATCAATTTTCAAGGGCTTAACTTGCTCAAAATAAGTCCAAATTTCACCAAGCTAGATAGATAGAGGACCTAACAATTCAAAAGGGTATTTTTAGTTTTTTAAAATTTTGACTTTTAGAAATTTTGGGATTTTCTCAATTTCAGGATTTCGGGTTTCGAGATTTCATACCTTCCAAGATTTTGGGATTTTGGGGTTTCTGGGTTTCAAGTTTCGAAAGTCCATCAATTTAAGACCTTTTTAATTTCAAAGTTCATGGAAGTCTCATACTTTCAGATTTTGGGGTTTCCTCAATTTCATAATTTTCAGGGATTTTCAGACATTTCAAAAACTCTTTGCAATTTCAGGATTTTGGGGACTGTCATTTCAAAACAATCTTCAACCTCTAGAAAATCGAATTTCAATGTCCTTCAAAGTTCATTTTTTTATTCTGTCAAGTTTTGTGTGTGACTTGGAAAAATCTAGCCTTTGAGGCTCATTTCCCAACACATCTGGCGACTCTGAAGGGATAGAATTAGTGGTGGTGTAGCAACACAGGTTGTCCAAGTATATGAGAAGGATCCTAAACTCATTCATGAGAAAGACAGAGGAAGGTAATTTGTCTACTCCTGCAATTATCTCCATACAGAAATATTGGCTCCCAGAGGAAGCTCTAAGACCACATCAAATCACCATCTCCACCTAGGTAGAGAATTTGGTCTACACCTCCTCCTAGATTAGACCCTTTCTTCAATCATTCTTCAGGGTTCTTAGGCCAATCACAATGGTACATCTACAACATGGACGTAACCACCTGCATATGGTCTACCAGAATCCTTATGTTCACTTTACAGGCAACAACCCATTGACACTTAATGCTCAAAACCCTATCCATGGTGGAAATCACACTAATAAAACATCCTTATTTCACTGGTGAGAATCACACAACTCCTGCATGACCATATAGGGAAGATATTGACAAACATCTTCACTATTCACGAAATAAATTGAAGTTCTTCAATGGTTATGGTCAAGTTACTAGCTTCCTCATTCACGAGGCAAGGCTCAAAATTCCAATGGTTCAGGAGCTTGATAATCGGGATCTATCCAAAATTGGGATTAGATATCCATAATTCTTTGAAAATCATTTCAGAGAAAGAGGAGATAATCTCAATCTTTATTGGAACAATTAACAACTATCAAGAGGGCTCCTAATGAGTAGATGATGGATTTCAATTTCCGAATTCCATCAATCATGGGACCCAATTCCATTTTGGAGTTCATGAGTCTCGGCTTTCAGAAGGTGCATTCCTTTACTTTTTAAAGGCTCTAAATTCAAAGACATCTGCAATGATGATCAACTGTCCATGGGAGGAACAACAACCTGGCCAGGTCCCTATGATAGCCATCAGAGCACTGGAAAACTGTTAATCATTCAAGATTCTGTCAATTTCTTGCACCTAGGCTACACATATGCCTCTGTATTCAGAAATGGGAACTCCTACAACACAGTCCAAGCACCTATGCGAAATCCAAAATTGTTCTACCCCTAAGAAATCAAAAGGCAATAGTGAGGCTTCAACTTCTTCAAGCATCCAGGTTAAGAGGAACCCAAGAACTACAGGAGGCATTCCCCTGCAAGAAATTATCTACTCCTCTTCCCAAAATTCCTTTAGAAGAAATGGTTATTAGGTGCAATCAAGATTTTAATGACTATGCTACAAGAGACACCGCAGGCTCACCAAATTCTTATGTTCACTTATCAGCACCTCATTGGCACTCAAGCATCAAATCAAGCCTACATGGTGGCACTAAAATAGACCACCAGCTCGGGCTTCAAATGAGAATCACAAACCTTGAGGACAACCTAACCAGGCCATATTGACCATCCACATGATTCCAAAATAAATGCAGCTAGATGTCAACATCAAGAGCCTTGGTTCCAACTCAAAACAACATTGGCACAAAAGCTATGCAATGGTGTCTATCCTTGCAATTGGTACCTCAGGTATGCACAATCTACATTTGTTTCAATGGTGCAGATAAATTCAGGCCTTGATGGTAACAGACCATTGAGTATGTCCTAAGAGCCAACTAAAGAAGGATATCAACAACGATTCAAGTCATCATGAGGCACCGAATTCCAATAGAAACTACGTTGGTAGAAAATTGGCATTCCTCTACTTTTTGAAGGCTTAAATGTGGATATAATAATCAACTAGTCCCTTTCTAAGGTGTGGCTTCCAACACATGGTCAAAGAATCAGGAACATAAAGGAAGGGCAATCATCTAAGCTGGCCTAGTTGTTTCTCAACCCACTCTATATCTGGACAATGAGGAACTAATAAGACAAGTGCATGCACCTAAATAGCCCCGGTTTATGGCTCCAAGAAATCAGCCTAAGGCATCCACTTCTTTGTAACAGTCCATTTGAAAAATAAAGCCAATTAAGCAATTCTTGCAAGAGAGCAAAAGTTGTACCAAGAAATAAAGGTACAAACAAATCTGGGGATAGTCCATCCCCTTTCAACATCATAGATTAGATGAAGAAAACACATGTGAACATTTCCATGTGGGAGTCACTGTGCAATTCCAGGGCAACGAGATTTTTTGCAAGCTGCGATGGAAAATTGGTCCATGCTTCAAAGGAGGACACCTAGAGATCAAGAAGAAAGTTCTTACCAATGCAGGTGCAACAAGATGGAGGTCAACTAAGAAAAAATTTGAAACCTCCACCTTTCTATGTCTCGTTGATTATTGGGAGATAAGTTAGTACACAATCTGCATGATTGATTCTGGTGTAAGTAGCTCAATGATGCCGAAGCAAATAGTAGATCAATTGGGTATCAAGTATGAGCTAGTGTTGAGAGGAGTATGTGCAACTAGACATGGGACAACTGTTTGGAACAATTAGGGGTCATCAAAGGGTTAAGCCTAACACTGCATGCATGTCCCAATGTCATCAGTTTTACAGGATGTATCTGTGATTGATCTTCCACCACTCTTCACCCTATGTCTATCAAGGGATTTCACAGCCAAAATTGGTGGATATCTATCTACCAGATTGGTCACACATGCTTTTCAGGACAAGGTATGGAGCTAAGGCCACAATCAAGTCAGAGCTATTTCCAATTTCCACATTGAGCCACATGTGCCAAGTCCTATCAACACAAATTTCTTGGATTTTGATCAGGAAGAGTACTTCAAACGACCATGAAGACATACACCAAAGTGGGTAAGGCATTCCAGATCTTTAACACTAGATGAATAGGAAAGATAAAAGGCAAATGCATTCAATTCATACAAAGAAATGGAAGAAGCTGAATTAGGAGTGTATTATGTACATGAAGAAGATTCACACATTCGCTAGCCTCACCAAGCTAGGAAGACATGGAAGATAATAATGAGCTATGGATTTTTTTTTTTTTTTCAATGGTCCAAGAAGTAGGCAAAAAGGAACAGATGGGGGGTGTCTATTTTGGTGTCTCCACATGAATGTCATGTACTATTTAACTTTCATAGTTTGAGTTTTGCATGTTCAAACAACACAACCAGATTATTAAGCTTTGGTTCATGGACTTCACTGGGCCAGGAAAAGAGGCATTAAGAACTTGCATGTGTTCAGGGATAGCGAGCTAATCATGTTAATCAAGTTATGAGGACAACATGTTGCAAAGAATGACCTACTCAAGAGTTACAAGAATAGAGTTTGGGATCTCATTGAGGAATTCGAATCTTTTTAATATCAATTTCATACCTAGGAAGAAAAATGAAGCTATAGACGGATAGGCTTGTAGTAGTTCGTAGAAACATTCGATATGGTGGAAATTATTAAAAGAGATAAAACGTGACATCATATCCATGTGATTGTAAGGCCAGTAGTCCCAAACAATAACACATGGTAGAAGTTTTTTGAGAACGATAAACAGATCATTAATTTCTTACAGGAAGAGGCAAAATTCTCATCTAGGAACCAGGACAGACTAGAGCAGCAGTACGGGGATCATGTAGTGTTGCTGTGGACAAACAAGCTCCCAAAAGGGTTGGTGACATTGGAGTGTATCTTCAACCCGAATGATTAATTTTGTAAAGAGAAATCCAACATACAGGTCAAAGGGGAGGATTCATAAGCAATTTCAATTAGGGAAGGAAAATCAATCCGAATCGAAAAGGTGGCCACTAAACAAGAAAGATACGAATTCATACAAATTTTCCAAGAGTTTTCAGATGTTTTCACCTGGAGCTATGAAGATCTATGAGGGTTCAACCCCAACTGGCGTAACATACAATAGAACTGGATCCATATGCTAAGCCTAGCTGGCAAAAACAGAGACCTGTCAACCCACACATTGAGCCTCTTATGAAGAAAGAGCTAAACAAGTTGATAGAGGAAAGAATTATATTTCCAATCAAGCACTCAAGCTGGGTTGCAAACTTGGTGCCGGTCAGAGAAAAAAATGAAGAAATCAGGTTGTGCATGGATTTTTGGGATTTGAACTAAGCATATCTCAAGGACCATTATCCACTCCCTTCAATGGAGAAAATCTTACAGGTGGTATCCGGTTCAGAAAGATTCTCTCTCTTAGATGGCTATTCAAGGTACAAAAAGATAATGGTGAAAGAAGGTGACCAGTTCAAGATGACTTTCACCACCAAGTGGGGTACCTACACCTACAAGAAGATGCCATTTGGATTGTCAAATGCCAGAGCCACTTTCCAAAGGGCAATAAACATGACATTCAAGGGGTTGATCAATAAAATAGTACTGGTATATCTTGACGATATCATTATGTTCTCCAAAAGTGCATTGGATCACCTCTTTCATCTAAGAAAGGTATTTCAAAGGTGCAGAAGATTTGGGGTTTCTTTAAATCTAAAAAAATGTGTATTCTTGGCCCATGAAGGAAAGCTTCTAGGCCATATTGTGTCAAAGGAAGGATTTATAATTTACCTAGAAAGAGTTGAAGCAATTTGAGCATTGCCCTTTCTAAGCCATAAAAAATCCCTTCAAAGCTTTCTAGGAAGGATCATTTTTGTTCGCAGGTTTGTACCAAATTTTGTCACTCTTTTGAAGCAAATAATGTAGATGTTGAAAAAGAGCTTGGAATTCAACTGGACTGCAGAAGTTAAAACAAGTTCTGAGGTAATCAAAGAAGCCATATCTCAAGCTCCAACTCTTGTTAATCTAGAATTTTCTAAGGACTTCATGTTTTATGCTTTTGGTGGTTTAGACACAATTTTTGCAATCCTAGTAAAGCAAAACAAAGAAGGATCCGAGCAACCAATTGCATTCTTCAGTCAAGGTTTGGAAGATTACAAAGTTAGGTACTCATTCATTGAAAAACATGTTCTTGTAGTAATAAGTATTCTGAAGAAATTGAAACACCTAGTTTCAAACAAGTTATAACTCTTGGTGTCACATGCGGGAATCAAGGACTTCTCGTTGAACAAAGATTTTTATGAAAAAAATGCATGATCGATTACCCGTGTCATGGAGTATGAAATTTAGATAAAAGTCACTAAACTAGTTCGTGGAAAAGGGTTGTGCGAATAATTAGTGTCAAGCCAACAGGTTGAAGTAGGTGATGGAAAATAAATTGTCTTGGTGTTAAAAGACAACCAGGAACAAGAAAATGATAACATACCTATTCCTTATTGGACTCAGGATATGGAGTATTTCCTACAAATAGGTCTATGTCCTCTAGAAATGAGAAAATAAAATAGGAGATACTTCAGACTGCAGGGCATTCCTTATGTGCTAGTTCATGGTGTCTTATTAAAGAAGGACATCAATGTCGTTCTCTTGAGATGCATTGGAGTAGGTCAAATTGAGAAGGTGTTACAAGAGTTTCACGATGGTGAGGTATGAGGTCATTTTCCCCCATGGGTAATAACTCTCAAAATAATGAAAACAAGTTATTATTGGCCCAAAGTGTTTAGTGATTGCTACAATTGGATCAACAAATGCAAAAAAAGTGTGTTCTTCATGGGTAAAGAGAAGCTGATAGCATTACCATTGCATCCAATTTCAATTGACCAACCATTCTTGTAGTAGGGATTGGACTTCATTGAGGTCATCAATCCTAACTCAAGCCTAGGCTGTAACATCCCCATTTTAAAACACCAGAACAAGGGAATTTTTTTTTTATATAACGTTCTCTGTTATGAATTATAAAATTCAAACACACGTTCAAGATTTAATAATTGTTCTCTGCCCAAACAACACAGTTTGGATCATACAATTTCTTTTAAAACGAATGTTCCCTGTTCACATATTTACAATATGGAACACACATTCAATGCCATTCAATCTTATAACAGATTCTATATGCTGCTGTAAATGACTCGATGAACTGCTGATCCTTCCATTTTCATGGCTCAGAGTTTCAACGATCCTTCATTTCATGACTCGGAAACAACCGATCCTTCATGTACATGACTCGGCAACAACCGATCCTTCATGTTTGTTTATGCATAGTATATTTTATATACTTGTTCTCATAACCTTCCCCGGTTATCGAAGTGATCCATTTAAGAAGCCTATCTAAATATCTGTTACTGATATTCATCTGACATCCTGCATCTTAAATTAAGTGATAAGGACAACGCAACCAGCAATTGCGATACTTTGGCCAAAGATTTTCACATGCTTTGCATGATCATATTCCTGGATGTGATACACATCTACGGAATACGTCCTTCACTTCACTTCACCTGTTATCTAGAATGGTCTTTCCTGGTTCCTACCAGTCCTCAATGTTTAAGTTCAGTTTTAAACTTTTCAATTCCAACTAGTAATATGAACGGGTATAGGAAGGCACTCCTGGTAACTAAAGATACGCAGACATACGGTGTCATTACCCCACGACTCCGTGTGTCTACTTATCTTTAGTATTCCGGAGTCACTCCGTATACCAGATCATACCCTATCCCCACCCCAGCTAAGATCTACACATTCAGCCTATGTATTCTAAATGTTTTAATTCGGGAGGGCATTGCTATATGTCAGCTGCAACAATGTGTCGTCATGAAGACCCTGTCTTCATGAAGACACCTTGCTGTAGCTGGCGTATGCCAATGTCCTGCAGAATTCTCCCATCGAGAATACACATCCTGCCCAAGTGAGTTAGCCACGAGTTAATAGTTAAAGCAATTTTCAGCATCCACGCTGATCCCTTGATCCTCGTTTCCGTTGCAGTTGTATATAACTAACAGGGACTAAACTGTCCATTAGTTTGCCAAGTATCGTCTCCTTCGTATCGAAGGGCTACATTTCCTTACTTGGTTTATTTCTTAATCATTGGATTAAGCAGTCCGTACCGACGGACATAATAAGTTTAACCTATTAAACTTAGCCAAGATGTTTCCAACTGCAACTAATTTCAGAATATTAACTTATTAGACGTCATTCAAACAAGGTCTAATCTTCGAGAAATGAATTCATTTCTTCCCCTTAACGTTATATAGTTAAGGATCATTAGTTATGGATATATGTATCCTATATCCTTTATTCTGAATTTTATCAAACGGGATCATTAATGAGGTTCGAAAACGAAGTTCGAATACTCCCAATTTAAATTGATATTCCTTAGCTCCAAGCTAATCCTGAATTCCCTCTGATTATGAAATCATATTCCTCTTAATCCTTTTAATGTCAATTAAAAATTCATCTTTACCCAAGTATGAACTAATTGCATTGTTCAACTTAAAAGTTGTATGTAAGTAAGAATAGATATCAGTTTCAATTCAACATCCATCCAAGGATAATGAAACAATTCCAAATCAGGAAATAACATCATAATTCCAATTTAAACAACAAAATCAACTGATATAATTATTGAAAATATCACACCTGTAATTGTATTCAATATTTCAAGACATAATTTGTACATTTGCCAATCCAGCTGATTGGGTATAGTTTATACAAAGCATCCATTCAACTCATGGACAGAAGAATATAATTTCTTCTTTTCAAAATTCCTCGAAGAGGAGTAAAAGCAACAATTACAAGTTATTTTACATCTAATCAAGAGGCATCAGAAAACAGCCAAGCCTTCATTCTAATCAAATTCCATCTGCAAAATGAATTGCACGGGTCAGTTCAATGAACTGAGCACATTAAGCACTTATCCTTAAAATAAGATGCTTCAACTAACTGTTTCAATAAAAGAACCCTGCTTTTATGAAACGACAGCAAAACATCAATCTCAAAATAGGCACAAAGGAGAGATCAGCATAACAACTGAACTATCAGAAAAATATCATCACAATCAGCCAAGGGACTGCTGTCCCGTTTCCACATAATCATTGCAAGTATCAATTTACAATATTTGTAACGTTAGGAATACAAGTAGTTTGCTACCTATATAGCATACAGTTATCCTTTCCACGCCTTTCATTAATAACAAATGCAAAGGATGAAACTAACTGAATATAAATCCATTACGTTCCTTTCCGTTCATGAAGCATGTTAAATTTAAAGCATTCAAGTACAAACAAGAAAGCGAACAGCAATGCATATAGTAGCTCCCATCTAAGCACTATAAAATTCTTCATTCACGAATTCCAGATTTCTAACTGAATGAAAGAAGAAAGATCATTTTTCTAAAACATTAATTCATATCTCTATTTCTTTCCACATGACTGTCCTAACAGTGAAATCCATACGAAAGACAAATCAAAATAACAGTTCAGAGTGAAACTTACAAGATCCACTCGGAATTCACTTTCTGGCAGGAAGAATAATTTCATTTATTTCCAGTTCATATGAATGCCAAGCAGGTTAGTAAGACATTATATTCATCGTTGAGCAAGCCATATCAATATGCATACTAGGTATTTGCTATACTAGAAGATTCCCTACTTCTTACACTGTATAGCTAACCAACAACAATTATGCAACCACGCAAGTATATATATTCATATAATCTTTTATACCTCTGAACACCTATAATTCTTAATAACAAGTGGTACATTGCTGTTACCTACAGCAAGACCGATTCATAGGCACTATAATTCCAATGTCACTTTCAGAGTCCCAAATAGCAAAAAGAGAAGAATTCATTCTCTACGATTTCATTAAGAACAATCATTGTATTCAGAATGAAGTAAAAACATTCAAATCATGTTTTTCTAATCAAGACAACTCAATTATAAAGATAGCAGAACAGTCGTCCTTAATGAATAGCAACTCACATAGCCTGTACAGAACCAATCCAATCATGCCTCAACAATGAATAACCAATTCGAGTTCTATCTCGATCAACCGTTAATTCCAAAACAACATTTTCCATTTTCTTAAGGAGGTACAGAACTCAAAATATAACATTCATATATCAATACCTCTATAAGGACAAACCGTTTAGGGGGTTAATTGCATAAGCTTGGTACAGTCAAAATAGACTCAGAAAACAAGCTAATTCCCACACTTTCCATTGATTAAAAACAGAAATCCAAGTCGGGTTCACATTCACAAGACAATTCAAATAGAAGGTCAAACCTCATCTACAAGTCGCCATGGAATCAACTTTCCATCACAGCATAAAGAAATATAATCATTCACTGCACTGAATACAACCCAATTTGTATTTGTGTATACAGTCCGAACAGGGAGACCAAACAGCATCATTAAATCACCATAAAACCAACCCACTCTCACAGCAAAGAGAAAACATAATCCAACAATAACCTCAGAAGGAGAAATAGCTACCTTTTCTCTATTTTCACGGGTACCAAAACGTATTCGCTCATTTCTTAAACAAGAAAAGGCACAACAATGGAAATATCGCAATTACTTCATTCAAGCGAAATCAGATACTCATAGAAAACCCAAATACCATCTTCATTAAAATCCATAATAGTAAAAGGAAGAGGATCTATTTCCTTATAAGTTTCAATAAGAACAGCTTAAACCAGCTATTGCTAACTGTTAAACGAACAACACGACAGGAATCATTTCATCCGTGAATATTAGAACAGTCCAACTCAGCGACCCATAACAATAATTCATATTATTTCCAAAATGACAACAATATAACACGATTGTAATTCCATTTTTCTCTTCACATGTAATAGCAGTTCCAAGCACAACAACAAGGAGAACGATTACACTATAAGGAAAAGATTAAACAGCCTGTCCACTCCATACTACATGTACAGAGAAAGAAAATGTTTATTTCATTCCACAACACTGTACGCAACCACAACAGTAATTCATATTCCAACCCAATTTGAGCAACAACAAATCAAGGCCGAGCAACCAGGGCCGTTTTCTTATCATTTTCCAAAGAAAAGAAGGCAAGAATCCGCAAATCCATTTCAAAATCAACCCAACAGCAATCATGCAATTCCAACCCAAGAGCAGGGTTGTTTTAATGAAACATTTAAATCAAGCAAAGATTTTAAAGAGAAGGGCTTAACGTGCCTGTATTCTCTCTTCCAGAACTCGAAGAAAACATTGTTTGCCACGTTTTTCCTTCCACAGCAACAGCACAATCTCTCCAACACTTCCTTCCTTCTTCAGGCTTAACAACAGCCTCCAAATCTCCACAAAATGTCAAATGCCAAGAGCTGGTTCGACCGAACCAGGTCAGAAAAACCAAATGCAGAGCAACTTTACAAAAGGCTCGAACCAACAAAAATGAAAATCAATTTTTCCTCATGCTGTTTCCAAGGCGAACTGGTCGCGAGGACCAAAAACCATTAATGCATTAAAGGCTTTGCCTTTTTCCTCACTTTCCGCGCCATCGCCACTTGGGTTGGCGAGTTCTAAGTTTCAAATTTTCCAAGCAAAATGAACTTGGCTCTATTTCAAAATAGATGCCTCTAAATTCCTTACCTGCCCCGCCAAAACTGGCGCCGTCCACGAAGGGACAGTTCATTTAATTCCAATGAATGCCTCCTTCCCATCCTTATCCCTTTCTTCCCAAGGGTCTGCGTACCCCTTAGTTTAGGATTAGTTTAGGTTACATAACTCATTCGACCTAGGTCTTAGTTAAACCTTAGGTTTTAGAATTTAGATTTATTTTTCCCTCTTTTTTTTTTTTGTAATTTAAAAATCCACTTAGGATAGTAGTGTAGGATGTATGTTAGGTCTTAGGGTTAGTTTAAGTTTAATTCACACTAACCACTAACACTAACAACTTCCTTCCAGCCCCTTACTAACATTCACGTTAACGCAGAGCAGGACGTTCCGTCCTTCAGATTACAGGCCAAGGCCACCCGTGTCCAGGTGTTTCTTGCCCCACGAGGTCCCGAATTTGACAGTACAGGGTTCAAGAATCGAACCCCTGTCGTTGGCATTTTCGTGCTAGCTATTCACACCTGTAATCAGGCGCTGCACGCTCATAATAATCCTAGTCCAGTTCAAGTGTGAATTAACATAGAAAACACAAGAGGACCTCAGCATACTTGAATCAATGGAGTTGATTCAGGGTATGCTGTCAATCAGCACAAGAGCAAGCAATTATACGACAATCTGTCGTCACATCAGCAAACACACAAGTACAATATTTGCTGTCCCATGCAATAAATCACAGTATGCAAGAATCCAAATTAGCAACACATTCTCTTAAGATCAAAACGTATCTTAACATGTTTGCTTTCATTCCAAGAGCTATAACAGTATGTAAAACATTCACCAAGTTAACATACAAAATCAGAGTGTTACATAGGCCACAAGTGGATTCTAACAGCAATATATTACTTCACCAAGTGGGCTGAGGTAGTGGCTCTTAAGGAGGCAAATGAGTCTGGTATATTGGACTTCTACGAAGGAATAGTGATGAGGTTTGGAGTACCATTCACTATGATATCAGACAATGCATTCTCATTCCTAGGTTCTAAGATCACATAATGACTTGTTAGGAATGAGATCTACTTGAGCACATCATCAAACTATTACCCACAAGGTAACAGACAAGAAGAGTCCACCAACAAGAATTTGTTGAAGATCATAAAGAGGAATTTGGATGAAAATCAAAGGACGTGGCATACCAAGCTCAAATCAACATTATGAGCTGACAGGATTAAACCAAAGAGGTCAACAGGAAGCTCTCCCTACAAGTTAGTCTATGGAAAAGAAGCAATGTTGCCCATATCATTGGAGCTACCTGTATTGGAGCTCATGAAGCAATTGGAGTTGTCAGAATTTGAACCAATGGAAGCTAGGTATGTAGAGCTGATGGAATTAGGAAATCAGAGAACATGTGTACAAATTATGGAGAAATATTAGGCCCTAGTCAAGAGATGGTTTGATAGGAAAGTAAAAGCAAGAACCTTCCAAGAGGGGGACTTAGTTCTGAAATGGGATGCATATCGGGAAAAATCAGGTAGGCATTCAAGTTCGATGCCATTTGGAGTGGCCCCTACATGGTCACATGATGTAAAATCAGCAATGCCTTCCAATTTTCTACATTGGATGGAGAGGAGATTTTGATTCTGGTCAACGTAATCTTTCTTAAACATTTCTACTAAAAAGGAAAAGTTTCACCCTTTTACATATTAGATTAGAATTTTAATTCTTCTAAGTGCGTATGCACATTGTCTTGTTGTAGTTTAGCTTTCAATTTCCCTAAGTGCTTTGGCATAAGTTTTGTTTCTCCTAAGTTTTGTCATTGTGCAGTTCAATGTGCCTCCCAAATGAAATGTTGTAATAGGATAAGTTCATACTTGTGACAAAGAGTTGCAAATCTCAAAAGAAAACAAATGCAGAGTAATTAAAATCAGGTTAAGGACTGATTTTAACGAGTTTTCATTCTTCGAGTCCTTCAAGGCCAATCACAGGTAAAATTCCAAGTGCCTCTGCCAGATCGGGAAAGCAGCCTTCAACATCATGTTGAAGAGTGGAACTTTCAGAGGAAAGAGAAAATCCAAATTTAATAGAGTTCCATGATGTACTTGAAAATTGTCTTATTCAAAATTCTGCAACGTGTGATACATGCCAAGAAATCATTGGTTGTGTGCTCCATACTTGGGAGAATTAGGCTTCGGGATGGTCCATTTTAGTCTCATAGAAAAGGGTTGCAGAGAGGGACAAGTGAAAATCTTCAGTTAAGGTAATTTTCTACTCTCGCAAATCTTATTTTTTAAAATTTTCTTATAAAAAATTGAGAGTGCAAACAATGGCTCAGGTTCACCAGTGTGCGGGTGGCCTCTGGATTTCAATGCAACAAATTTAGGATCAATTTGCAGGTTTAGAGTGACTATGTGCCCAATGGAAATGCCTAGGCTATTGGTTCAGAACATCTAACAGGCAAATTTCCCCACGAGTCGCCAAATTTTTGACAATCCCCCCCCGCCATGGCAAAATTACCCAACAGGGTCCTAGAGTAATTCTAAGCTTCCAAGTGGGCCCCATAGGTTGCAATTAGGACACATGTGGTCTCCAAGGTCTTGGGAGGAATTTTTAGGCATTAGGAAGCATTTAAGCTAAATCAGGCCATTCAGGGTTATACTGGGTTCATAGTCTCGTTATAGTGTAAAAGCGGCCCCTGACCCTAAAAAACGATCAAAATTGGTCCATGGTAAGGAAAATTAATGTTTTCATGTTTTGGATACCCATCCCCTCCCACTCAATTGAAAAATGTGAAAAATCCCCTCAAAAATAGAAAAATAGGCATTGAGTGCTGCTTAAAGGAGAGTCGAGCTAAAAAATAACTCGCCCAGTAGCTTGGCGAGCTACTTGGTGAGCTCACCTATTGCACAAAAGGGGCCGAGCTGTAGCAGCTCGGTGGAGCTATCTCAAAGTACCTCAGTTAGGGTCAAAATAATTTTGGTTAGCTGGAAATGGATGAGGTCGAGATCCCCAAACTTGGCCATTATGAAAACATCGCGGGAAGCGATACCAATCCTGATGGCCAACTCAGCCAGGGACACCGCAACAGGGTGAGTTATCTTTTGGTCTTATAGTAATAATATTGGTGTTGGCTTGGGGTAGAGGTATCACCTCGGTGAGCTAACATGTATCTTTGAGGCAGGTGCGACGGTGAATGTTAGGCTTCTCAGGAAGGACGGGCTCAGATTTGACCAAACGGATCATGCCAACAAACAAACAAAGAGGTAAAGACCGAGCTTGAGGGGTGAGTTTGACATAGATAGAGCTCTAGGTCGGGCCAATGAATGAATAGCTTGAGCAAGTTGTAAATCATGGAGTCAACTACAATGGGATGTAGTAGCTCACCATGTCGAGCTTGTGGATCGAGTTGAGTCAGGTTTGGTTGGTTCGAGGACGGCTAGACGAGTCAGAAAAGAGAAGAAAAATTAGAGTCTGAATCCTAAAGCTTTTGGGATTTCAGAGATTCAGTGTTTAGATATTTCACTGAGAAAATCAATAAAATCATGCTCGAGTTCCTGAATAGCGAAGTACCAAAATCCAAAAACGAGTGGGTGACGACACGACGGGGGTGTTTCGGAGGTTAACCCTCTTTTCGGGGTCAACGCAAGTTGGTCATTTTTTTAGAGTTTGGGGTTATAGGGTTTCAGATGTTGCATTTGGGGCTAGATGGATGTAAATCCCAAAAGTAAGAACTCAAGATCTCTCAAATGAAGATACCCGAAAACCCGAAGCCAAGGCTTTTCCCGCCTAAGGCATTCAAACCCGCCGAGTTGTCAATGCACGGGTCATCGAGGTTAATGGCCTATAAAAAAGGGTAATATGACGAGTTGGCATGTTGAGAATGGAAAGAAATTAATGCATAGCTTGACATGTGTGGAAATAGATCGATGGCTAAGGAGATGAGTTCGATGGAGTTGCAGGAGCCCAAAAAAACCCTAAACCATCTCTTAACTTCAAACACCCCTATCTCATGCAGATTTTATCCAAATCCAATAAAATTATACTTGTCAGAAAGGTGCTTCAGAGGGGAATCCAATGATAAAGATAAAATCCAATTCTTAGGAGATTAAACATAAGAAAAATCCCAACAAAGCATCCAAGGTAAAAATGCAATATCTTCCAATATACTTAACCAATTCTTGCAAATTTGTAGTCATCGGAAAGGTATTTTTGGGATCTACAATATGGGAACACCAATTTCAGATTTTGGGGTTCCTAAAAATTGAGAGAATTGTAGTGGTAGGTGAAAGCCATTAATGAATGTAGGATCATCATGAGGCTATAAGATCCAAACTAGACAGGGGGTGCAATCACAATCAATTTCTTCAAGCCTAAGGAAAGCCATTAATGAACAAGGAGATTTTGAAGATATGATTGCACTCATTACAAGATTAAAAAATGATTTTTGGAGGATTTTTGGGCAAATTCGAGATTCAGTTTTCTCTCTCCTCCTATACAAATCTTCCCCTATAAATTATAATGAGGGGAATCATTCTAATGGGGATAATTCTGCTTTACACCCTCCCTTCTTCTTTTGTTTGTATGTGATTTTTTGGAGTTCAAACATCCCATTCAAACTGCAATACAATTTTTTCCTCTTGGCCATTGTAATGCACCATATCATATATGTGGAGATATAATATAAGTTTGTGGATGTATTTCAACCCTCTCTTGTGTTCATTGCATTATCCTAATCTCTCATTGCAATCTTGGTTATCTGTGCATGGTTGTTGTATTACGTGTTTAATAGTTTGTGTTTATTGGCAAGTGGATTCACAACAACAGATTGATCTGTGGTGTATTTTCATCCTCAATCTGATTTTTATTTCCATCTCCATGCAAAACAGGTGTTTAACATTCCTTATTGGTGCATCACCTTCAGTAGAATTAGGTTTTACTTTTCTTGCATCTTTCTTCCCTGTCTCCTTGGCATTTTAGAGTAGGGTTTAAATTAGTTTCCCAGGGTGGTGAGTGGTGATAGATACATGAATAGGAAGCCAACCTTTATCTAGAGAGCTTTCCCAATTTTAAAGTCCCACACTTTGGAAAAATCTCCATGTTATGCAATCACACTGACAGTTTCAATCCTTCAAATTGCAAACAATTAGGGGTGCTGTGATTACACATCAATAATTACATTGTTACTATTATTGATGATACTTCTATTGATAATAATGTTACTAGTTGTGTCCCTACTCTCTCTATTGAGTGTAAGCATGATCTTCTTATGCCTCTTATATGATACAATGGGGAAAATGTTAATATGTATTCTATCCTTATTACAAATATAGAACATGTTAATATAGATCATCCCACTACTCATCGTGAAGAAATCAATGTTGTTAGAACAACACTTGATATGTGTAATGAAGATACAACTTCATGTTGGAAGAAAAAATACTGGGGGGTGAATTAGTCTCACAAATTTTTTACTTCATTTAACTTAGCTTGTACACACCATATCAAACATCCATTAATAAATGTGTGAATTTTAAGCAAGAAACAACCATCCATATAAACATAGAGCAAGAGAGTACACATGAATGCAACATATAAAGTGGGAAACCCTAAAGGGGAAGAAAACCCACTGAAACCTCTGTTAATATTAATCATAACATATGACTTGTATGATTATTACACATCACACAAGATTTATTTAGTGAGACACCAACCCCACAATGAGCAGAAACCCCTAATTTAGTAGAGAACCAACACTACAAGGTGTTGGACGTCGTGTCTTAATGTTGTTATTGATGTTAAATAAATTTATGGAAAATGGTGTAGAGAGGTCATATGAGTCTCCATGAGTTGTTAGTCGAAGGTTAAACATGAAGGGTGATTGGTAGTGTCATGTTTTGGTGATGTTTTATAAGGTCTTGGAGCATAATTTAGAGTGTATGGTCATAGTATGAGTCCTCCTAAGTTGATTCAAGGTTGGTATAAGGTACATCATGGCTGGAATGATGTGTCAAGAGAGTCCATGTGTCTGTATGATGTCAACTTGGTTAGTTCATGGTTTGTTATGGTGTGAAGTAGTCACTCTAGGCCTATTCCTAGTCCTAGAGCATGTGTTATGACACGGAGATATGAGAAACGGAGCATAAAAATCATATTGAAGCATGGTAGGATCATGGTGATGGTGCACATGACATTTATGATGAGTTTTAGGTCATTTATATGAGGTTTAGTTGCGTTTTATGGTCCTTGGGAAGTAAGAAGGTGAAAATAGGCTAAGAAAGCATAGGTAAGTCGAGGTGACTGGAGAGTTTCAGGACTATTTTACCTAGATGGTGAGTATGGAAAGTTATAAGATGTTTTCATTATGCTTCATGACAAGTTTAAGGTCAAATTGAAGAATATTTGCAATATATGTCATTTTTGGTAAAACTAGGTTTTCAAGAGTGCGTTTTTGTGCTAAATGTTGACCTTCTAATGCTTGTTGTGATCTATGTGCTTTACATGAGACCCAGATGTTTTGGGGGATGTTTTTACATTAAGCTAAGAATATTTTGAAAAAATAATGAGGTCATTTAATTGTAATGTTTTTATGAATGATCATTAAGAAGATAAATTTCTTTAAAACCCTAGCTCTAAAACGACTTGGAGGAAATTTATTTTATTGAGACATAATTGATTGGTTTTGTTAATGTGATTATTTGAGGTTATAGAATAATCATCAATATTTCTAGAAATTTATGATAGAGCTTGTGATAGTATGTTGCCCCCACTCAAAATAGCAAGTTTATGGAGATATTTAGTTTGTGGAAAAATTATCCATTGAAAGTATTAACTAAATAACCATTTATGAAATCTTGGGAGTTGTAATAAATGTCCATGATAGTTTTTGGAGCTCAAAATTCCATCTGTATAATATTAGGATGAACTATGGATTTGAGGCAACATGGGACTGTCTCCAAGTTGTGGGACTTAGGCTTGAGAAAGACCTCCAGAGAAGGCTGACTTCCTCTACCGACTTCTATTATTGGAAGCACAATGGACTAAGAAGGGGGGTGAATCAGTCCTACAATGATTTTTTAATTCATTTACCAAACCATACATTCATTAATTATATTGTTCATACATTATTCATAACCATGTGTGCTTATTAAGATAAGTAACATCAATCACAAGAGCATGAAACACAAGAACACCATATATAACTGGGAAACCATAATGGGGAAGAAAAACCAACGATTTTTTTTTTCAAATTACACACAAAAAATAAATTTAGTGAAGCACTAACTTCACAAGGAGCACCGACCCCTAGTTTAGTAAAGCACCAACCCTACAAGAAGCACCAACCCCTAGTTTGGTGAAGCTCCAAATCCAAAAGGAGACCACAACCACCTAAGATGACCAAAAACAAACTCATCCACTTGATAATTATGATATCTAATTTTTTGTCTGCCACAAATGATGGAGATCTCTAATTCAGCTCTCACACACCTTCAAACCCTCTTTCACACAACTCGCTCTTTATCCTTATTCTTCAACTTGTATTAGTTCTAGACTCTTGAAAAAATGATTTTAAACCTTCCTCAACCTGAAAAACATCTAATAAAACTTCAAACAATTCCTCCAACAAAACACTCACACTAGGGTTGTACTTTTCCCTCCAAGAGCACTAGTTCAAAAATGAACTCAAACACTTGATTTATAGCCTTCTCTTCCTTCAAACTCTATATAGGTTGGTCCTTAAATTTTTTCATGACCAATAAATCATAATAAAATTCCATTACATTTCTTAAAATGGTCACATATGACCCATATAGGTCAGCCATGCCAAAAACCTCTCATCTTGCACTAAAACACCTAAAAACCCCATCACCAGGATGAGAAAAATCCACTCTAACCAAAACCATGATTATTCAAGCTCCCAAATTCACAAAAAATGAGTATTATAGAATAAAAAAAGTATAAATGGTCACACATTTTCTTGGACCAATCATATATTTCATTAAATGGGCCCACTAGCTCATTTCCTTCATAAAATAGTTATTTCCAACACCCTGTCTTTACCTTTGGGCCTCGAGACCCCTCAAGATGAAATAAAATATGTCATGTGACCACTCTATGGAATTTTTTGGAACTTTAAATCACTTCTATGCAAGCTATACAACATGAAACACCCATGTGTTCAAACCAAACCTATTTTTATCTTCACAAAAACATGCTACCCAAAAACTAGTTTTGCAAACTCAGATGATTGACACCCTTGTTGTCACTTCCAAGACCTAAAAATGCCTTAAATAGGAACAAAATTAATCCCTATTAACTCTACATCTGGTAGAAAGCATCAGCTCAATCATCTCGTGCATTAATCAACTCAATCTTTCAGAAAGAACAAAACTATTGTGAAAATCAACATACCTTCTTTCTCACAAACTGACCTGAATGACAAACAAAAAAACATAATCATGAGAAAATAAATACCTCATTGGAAATATATATAAATATTATTTTCATAATATTGTAAATCCTTCCAACTTGAAGTGGAAGGCCCTCAGCCAATCCAATCTCTGCAAACTGCTTCTTATGTCTTTATGGACTCAAGAACTGACACTGAGCCTAACATACTACATCTCCTCAAAAATCACTTCCAAGATTAAAAAATCATGGAAAATAATTATATATGTTGTATAAACACTTAGAAACCTTCAACAATCACGAAGAACTCAGAAACATCATCTTACCTCATCAAGCTACTTAACACCCCGCAAAAACAAACATCCTTCAAATTTGACCCTCATAAAATAGATCATGAATTTTTCATACCATATCATTTTTTTTGATATACCATTGGAGATATATCTGAACCATATTCACAACAAAATTTTAATAGAGTCATAACTCTTGTGATTCCACTTTTACCGAAGGCTGCTCTAAACTACCCCCAAAAACAGTCTTCATAAATATGGCATACTTTGCACTTTTTCACCACAAACATGACCTGAAACTATCATTGAAATATAGAAAAATTTAGGGGCTAACATAAATTCCAATTTATTTATTTTTATCTTATGTGGATAACTTTGCCACAAACTGCAACTCTTCAAAAATAAGCCATTTCATGTGGGACCCACATATCACCACATGCACTAACATACCTTTCTAAAAATATAGAGGATTATTATACAACATGCAATCATCACTTTTACAAAATAATTCAAAACTGGGTTGGTTCACTCCTTTTGCAAGCTTCTCCTAGCTAGGGTTTTGTTAGGGTTTCAAACCACTTTAGCTTAGTAATGATTGTTCATAAAAACGTGACAATCAAAACAACTCATTATTTTTGTGAAATATTCATAACTAAACTTATAAGCTATAATAAAGTATTAGATCCCCATGCAAAGCATACAACTCACAACAAGCATCAAAAGGTCCATATTTGCTTTAAAAACACAATGTTACTTACCCAGTTTCACTAAAACTTACATAGTTTGCAAAATCTTCAGCACTTTGATCTAAAACTTGTCATGAACCATCATGAAAACATACTCTAACTGTCCATACTCACCATTTGGTACAGATAGATCTCAAAATCTCTAGCTAATCTCATTTACTTGTGCTAAATTGTCTGTTTCTCTCTGTTTTCTTCCCAAGGACCCTGAAACACCACCAAAACTTTGATTTCTAACATGAAACTCACCATAAAATTTAGGGACATTGTCGCGATGCTAATACTATTCTCTAACATGAATTATTAGGTTTAAATCTCATATCTCTACCTCATTCTTCTTTCTCTAGGGCTAGAAACAAGCTTGGAATGACTTGACTCAACCATGAAACCTCATGAATTGACCTTGCTGACTTCATGAAGACTCATAAATATCTAAAATACAACATATGGACTATGCCTTACCTCATGACACACTCCAACTAGCTTGAGAGGACTCCTACTATGACTCAACAAGCTAGAACCATGTCAGAACACCATGACAACTCATAAAAACTTGACACTACCAATCAAACTTCATGTTGGACATCTAATTAACACCATATGGAGACTCATACCACATCATGACACCCTTTTCCATCTATGAGAGTTGACATCAATGACAACACTAACACCAAATGACCAACAATCTCCCCCTTTTTTATCGATGACAACCATCTTCAGAAACATTGATGGCAACCAACATGACCAACACCTATAAGACCTCTTTTTCCATGTTTCTGATGCCTCTCTCCCCCTTTTCCATCTATGAAAAATACTAAAATGCCACTACTACATGGAAAAAGATAACACAAGACAAGAATAATGCACAAAACAACTTACTTGCACAAGTAGCCCCCTAAGACTGTACTATATATATATATATATATCTTTTTACCTCAACAATAAAAAATAAAGATCCATAAAACAGCTCCCCCTCAACTGATACTCACCATTTTATCCTTCATTCATGCTAATAATCAGTTCTTAGGATTGTAGTGTTCAAGAAAACTCACAAATTTTCCTCCAAGATTATCATACCACTCTTTTGGACTGCTGTCCCTAAACAACAAATTTAGTGTAAAAATGACCAACTTCTCCATAATATGGAACCAACCCAAGCATATAAAACACCTTCCAAATTCTCCCCTTGAAGTTGTACTGTGACTTTCTAGCCATAGATGCAAAAACAATAAGTCATGCCTTGTAAACATGCCTTAAGGATAGATCAACTGTTTCATCATGGTCCCATAGATTATTCTCAGTCTTTCAACATTATTTTGAAACTGTTATATCCTTTTTGTTTCAACCAGTTTCTTACCATCATTTTTTCTTTCCTATAGGTCTTCATAATGCCTTTTAAGCCTAAACAAGGAGAAAAGAGAGCCCCCTCTTCTTCAACCACCTTCTTTAGAACTATACCTCATCATTTTCTCAACCTTTATTAAAATAGAAAGCTCTATCACTCATGATCATACTTAGAGACACTGAACTGTAAAAAAATAAAGGACTTGGATACTTACCTTGTTTTAATTTTACAATCTTTTGCATTTTATGATGTTTTTACAATCTTGTCATACTCCTAACATGTTTTAGGGACTCGCCACCTTTCAAAGGCATAGAAAACCACCTTCTTTACCCGTAGAAAATCATACTTTTACTAAAACTTTGTCCACATACAATGAGATGCCTTTGAGTCACTTGTCTCAGACTGTACCTTGATTCTAACCCTTCTTTCCTTACTTTTAGATGTTACAGACTTACTCAAAGTCTTAGGACATACTTCACCTTGCAAAGAAAGTTCAGACCACATATTTTCTCGTGGAAGTATTCACCTACTTTGATAATTCTTGTCACTTATCTACTGAGCATCGAAATTTTATCATATTTGTGGATTTAGCATAGTTTCATTAGAAGATCTCACATTTGCAGGACTCGTCTCCTTCTACAAAAACATAGTCAAAACAATTCCTTCTTGATAAGACAAGGCACAACATCATTAAGGTTCAAAAAACATCAATTTATGATCCCTCCCTCAATCCAAGGATTTTTTTCACACTTGAAACCTTCACATAGACTTGTAAACATCATATACCCTCTGTAGGCCTGAGAAACACCATTATAGTCTTGTTTGCACATTTTCAAGGACACCCTTCAATACATTCTAATTATGCTTAAAGCATTCAAAGTTCACTTCACTATTCTTGACATGCACCTCTTAGGAAAAACTTCCTTCCTTGACTCCAAATATCTTAAAATGAGAATTCATGATTTGAGAGAACACTACCATACATCTTTGCTCATGTGTCAATCTTCACATCCTCTACCAACATGTAACAAGTAGTTTTAGACCACTAGACCCTCCATGTTTAGTATTTGATCTCAATTTTCCTTTTATGAACTTGATGATCCTTTCAAGAAAATTTCCTCTTCAATTGTAAGAAATCCAGCTTCCTTAAAGATCCTAATCTAGGAGATGATAATTCTCTTGAACTAATGCGTTCACCTACAAGGGGTTATCTGTCAGACCCTTGTAGGCTTTCCTCTATGCTGCAAAGATCATAGACTAGGCTCTAAAACTCTTTCTATGACATAGTTTCACTTCTTACCACATGTCTTCATGAATTACATTGATGCAAAGCATATGCATTTAATAGTAAACTTGGTCTTGTGAATCTTTGTCAACCAAACATGCCATATCCTTGAAGATCATAGTCCTCACAGACAACACATCACTATAGATCATTATTTTGCACATGAAAACACTTTGTTACTACCTAAAATGTATTAAATGATCTGTAGGTATGCATTCAGGGTTATTTGATCATGATAATGATTACTCAAGCTAGTCATCACACTAAAATGACTTGCTCTCTATCTCACAACACTTCACTTAGTTGTAAATCACTATTTTTCAACATTTTCACAATGTTCATACCTTCAAGACATTTGAAATCATTAGATCATAGTAAACAAGTTCTCCTCCTTGCATACATGGATTCATTGTACCCTAGAAATTTACCTTATCAAGATTTAAGATTGAATCCTAGGTCTTCAATCACCTTGTCAATTCCTTATGACCTATAGCTCACCAGAGAGTCTCTGTTACAAACCTTAAACCAATGTGCATAAGTCAGACATAGTGCATGTCAACTTGAAAAATTCTTCACATCACCTTTTGGAGTAACATAGCTTCTCATTTACTGTTAACATCTGAGATACTAACTGAAACAACCTTGACTTAATATTTTCCTTGGTTGACACAACCTTACAAAACTAGAGATTACTAAAACATTTTTCTTCTAATAGCTGCCAAAGTCATCATTTATGATGAGCTTATTCTTCTAGAGGCTTAAACCCTGCATTTAAACAATCTACTGGATCTCTACTTTTCAAGGCATCATCATACTTTCTTCAGAGAAACATATTCTTTCAAGGACATCAATACAATCATACTTCTAAGACCAATTCATATTAGACATTGACATGGGCTACATCACCCATACATACTCAAGATTATGAATTCAAAAATCCTCTAAAAAACCTTCAATAGGGATTTAGACCTACAACTTGACAATATTAACCTAAAAACCTATAAACTAAGATCGTGAGATCTCAAGGAGGTAGAGTTAACATATGCAAGATTGAATTGACTTGTAGCATTGAAAACTAAGTACACAACTTCACAATTTTTTCATTTAATTTTCATTATCCTAGAAATGCATTTTTACTTTGACAGACTTAGTATTTTTATTCACAGTCTCCAAGTCCTTCATTCTTGAGACTCATTAACTTCTTTAGGTCTTAATAACAAGAAAGTCCTTCTAAGGTCACAAGGATCTTCATTTACTTATCTAAGACACTAAACACAAATCACAATATTTCAAATCTTTTGTTATCCTTTTGGAGGCACTTTCCTCATGATTACACCAATACCATCATTTGGTTTCCTTGACATGTACTAACTCAAAGAATTCAGTCAAAAAAATTATTGAACTTATGCTTCCTCATACCTCTATCAACATTTTGAATACCTGCACAAATCTTCACACCTTATCTCACTACCTGATCATCCTTTGAAGCTCATATTTAATCCCTTGATAGACTTGAATAGACCAATTTAGGGTCTAGAACAAAAATTTAGACCATTATACCTTGACACAAACCTTAGACTCTTGAGACCTCATTAGAACACTTCTTGGCACTAACATAAAAACTAGGCTCAGTACACTTTTGACAATCAAACCCTTAACATAGAACATTTCATGACCATGACCATTTTAAAGGACTCAACTAGGCCTCAAACATAGTCTGTACAAACTCTTATACTGATATTCATGGATTCATGCAACAACCTACCCAAGACATGCATAACATACACTTGAATGCTCAAAGACTTGTGAAAGAGACTTCAGGTACAATGACTGAGACATGTATATTCTAGACAAATTCAGATTCTTCAAGTCAACCATATATTTCACATTTGATGACATATCAATTAAGGTACAAGAATTAACTCCTTCTTAAACACTACATCATAGATTATTAGCTTCTAAGAATAGCCATGAAGACAACTATCTAGAATAAATACCTTTAGGTGACTACCGAGTTCAGTTCGACTCCACATCCTACATATTTTCATTAGATTTTATGTGGTTTATGGACATGTGTAGGTAAACATTCTATTTTACAGGTTATAGGTACCCTCAGTGATCATAGTGTGGATATCAAGCGATAGGTAGGAACCAACATTGAAACCCTTATGACACAAAATAAATTAGTTTCCAAACATCTGAACAACCACCAATGCCCAGATTTGGTCGCCATCGCCTAGACACCTCTACCCTCCCATGGGTACCCCTGTCTTGCTCTGTTCCTGAGTTCCAGAATTTACAGTGAGCATTAAGAACCCTGTCTACAGTATATTCAATACTTTTACCTACCCAGATCACTTCCTGTTTATTCAGAAATTAGTTAAGTCTTCCTATCTCCCTCTCTTGCTTAGGGTTTTACATTGTACATGCTATTTTTCTTATGTCATTACTATATTTTAGCATTCATACATTATTTATTTCAATAATTAATCTATAATATATATGTAATTCAAATTAAATTAAATCAACGAGAGTTCAAAGAAATATCATCAGTCTAAGATCTGTGATGACAAAGTTGACAGTCAATATTGAAGAAGGCCAGTACAAGAAATTAGAGTATTTTCTAAATGTGCTCAATAAGGTATGATATGTCTTTAGATACGAGTTTAACAACTAAGTTTTGATGGTTCATGGCAATTTTGTAACTGCATAGGTTGAAGGGGAGCTTAAAAGCTCATAATATCCAAGAAGGTGCAAGTCTTGATAGTTTTGTATGAAGTATGATAGAGTAGAGTCTATTGTTGAAGTACTATTATAACATGTAATACGGGATAAGAAACCTCATTTGTCTAAGAAAAATGGTTTTGATTTTCCAAGCACATGCATAAGGTTAGGAAGCGTTATTAGACAAAAATGATGCTTGAAAGAGCTTGTCAAAACTCTAGCATTTGATATTTGATGAAAAGGACAATGATCACCAAGAAACTAATTCAGGACCTTCACAAATGAGTAAATCATGTTTCAAGGCTCCAATCAAGGTATTTTATTGAAATTTTTGTATTGTCAGTTAGAGGGAGATAGTATCTTGACAAGGGGAGTATCTTTTTGGAAGTTTCATGCACTATGATTGATTTTATTTCCTTGAAAAGTTAGACATTTTTGCACTGAAGATGTGGTTTAGGGACAATGGTCCTAAAATAGGAAAACACATTGCATTTTACATGTATCTATGCTTGAAACACCTGAAAGCGTAAAAAACAAAGGAAAATCATAATATGAACTAAAAAACATTTTTTTTGGGAAAGTGACTAATTCCAAACACTCCAAGGACAAAAGTTTTGTAGGTTATCACAAAATTATCATGAAATTCAATTTTGGGATAACATTAAAAACTTTCAAAATGGAATATTCCATCACTCCATTGTAAGTAGGGTTCACTTATAAATATGTAACTTTACCATTTTGGAAAAAAACACTAATGCACAAAGTGGAAGTTCTCATGTCATAGTCTTGTGATATTGAAAGAGGCATCAAATTTCTCTCCATCCTCATCCACCCCCAAGTCTAATGGTTTTGTAAATGACTCCATAAGTTCTAAATATGAAATTTGGGAAGGTTTGTAATATTAAATGATCTTAGGATTTTAAGAAACATTTATCATGAATTTACCAAATCATATTAAGGAGACATATATTCAATCACTCAATGAAGAGGATGAGGAATGGGAAGTGTATAAAGTTTTGGAACCTTAATACCTACATTATAAAATAATATGCAGATTGCATGGATTATTCATTTGCATGAATATCTCAATAATATATTATGTAGTTTTACATTAAAGATATAAGAAAACCTGTCCTCATCTTAAGGCATATAACCTAATAAAAAGTTAAAACGCCACAACTTATGTTATTACTCTAGATAAAATACAACAAATTAGATATGCCAGTTTCAAAATTTTAGTACTTGAATGACATGTCATAACTCAAAAGGCTTAGAATCCTACTTTAATTTCTATGAATTCTTAAAATGTTTTCCTTTTCTCCTAAGATTCTTTTTCTTTATGAAAATCCATTCCTTTTTTTACATGAAATATGAATGAGAGTTATAGTATAGAGAATTCCTTCAAAATGGGGAATATGGTTTCTTCCATTTACAACCAATCTTGGAGGGGAAAGTATCCATTTCCCCCATGTAATTCAACTTCCATAAGTATCCTAGAATGGAATGATATTAAGAAAATGGAATCCTAGAATGTCCCAAACATATAAACATAAAAGGAACATGAAATTTTGGCTAATTAAAATGTAAGAGGATAATATTGAATTTTGAAATTTTGAATTCTAACATTGTTGTAATGCATTTTTTTCTCCAAATGTTTTATCTTCAATACATTTTTTTCTCCAAGGTTTATGTTTCTAAGGTACTATATGGTCCATAAATGTATTTATAAAATATAGGGAATTTTATGAATGTATTCTTAAGTATCCTCAATCGCCCTAAAGGCGGCAATGTTATAGTCATGTCTAGTCTTGGCCTTCCCTCTTAAGAGGAAACATATTCCATCTTCATGTTATTTGGTATTATTTACATGGGCATAAGTTAATATATTTGACAAGGTCCATAATAATATGTCTAAGGGTTATGAATGTAAAACAACATAAACATATATTCATGAATAAAATTTGACAACATAAACATATATTCAACCACTAGTCATATCTAGGTTAGAAGCAGGTCATTGGGCCTTATCAATCCCCCTTGTCACAATTTTTTCTTCATCAAGTCACTTGCACACTCATTACACATGTTAAATAGTTCACAAAATTAGATAATATGAAATAACATAGAATAAATCAAATGTACCAGATGTAGATGTATAGTCACATGTACTTTATCATGGTGTGTAACATGAATGATATTTTAGATTGTGACCATATTTATAATCATAACTCAAGATCCAACATATTCACATAATACTATAAAATATGTGGAAACACTTAATCCAATTAAGTTATCATATTATTACGATATTCAAAATCATTATTTAATATCCACATCAAAAAATAATTGCGTGTCCCACTTAATGGTTCATTTTTTAAATAAAAGAAATAAGTAGTAAATAAATCCTAAAACAATCTTAAAATTTTTTAGAATATTTTAGAAATCATGGATGCACAACATTTGTGGATATTTGGTCGTAAAAATATGTGTTTGATCATTTTATGCATGTTTGGTCTAGTTTAGCTTACAAGCATTATTTTGTTGGCAAATAAACAATGTCATAAATTTGAGCACACTTATAATATCTGACCTTACCATGATATGGATATGATCGATCTTAGGTGTATCATAAAGTCATCCATTGTAGGAAAGTTAGAAGTGAAACACATTCCATAAACATAGCATATGCATCCAATCATGGTGCAATAATAATATCCAAATATCCAATCATGATACAATAACAATATCCAAATATCCAATTAATTAGACATGTACCATAATGATTTAAAAAAAGGATACATTTAATCAAACATGATAATATGACTGCAAATGGAATCATACCATTTCAACTTGGGGAGTGCATTGATTATTCTATAACATTTAATCTATTATCATAACCAAATATACAAGATATTAATTTAAGAGGATACTAATCATATCTACAATATCTACAACCACAATGTAGCTATAGCTTGGGTAATAAGAAATGATATTAGAGTATATGTGAATAGGATAATCAAATAGTTCACCAATGAACTAAATTTTATATAACCAAGGATATTATAACCATTCAATTATTACATGTTCATAGGAAGTTCATATACTGATAAATAAAATTAAGAATATTACTAAGGAGGGTGTGATTTTCTTATGTGAGTCACTGAAAGGGACCAAATACGTAACCCTTAAGGCCACGTGTTCCTCTTCTAAAAATTTTTATCATTTACCAACTGATCCATTAAATATTTTCTTTGTAGTTGCATTCAAATAAAAACTCCATTAATTTTTTCACATACTAAAATACATGTATCGTGAGTAATTCACAGGGAGAGAACTAATATGTAACCCTTGGCCCTAGATTCAACTCCGATCTTCAAGGGTATCAACAAGCAACCTAATCAGGCCTCAAGCCCCTCCTAACATCCTCTATTAAAGGGGAAGAACATATGTGCACAAATATGTATTCTAATTTACAAGAATTAACATGTAGAAATGTAAATTCACAATAAGAATTATATGGAGGGAAGCCTATATTTTACCCTCATGGTCCATGATTCCACCTCTAATCCATAGGGGAACTAGTAAGCAACCTATTCAATGCTATTTTCAACTAACTACAGTACCACTCACAAATTTTACATTGGAATATCATGCAACATAAACCATCAATAGTGGGAGATCACACCATATAACCCACCTTACAAGCATTCATGTACTTTTTAGTATAATGAACAATTAGAAATGTGAACTAGATAACCTTAGTTACCATAAAATAAAACAATATTTAGTCAAAACTAGGCTCAAACTATTTTCATGGATAGCCCACAAAGAGTTAGACGACACATTAAAATCATCATCACCAAGATCAAAATAACATGAATATTATAAATGCATAACTAAAAATAACTTATATAGAATCATATGTACATATGTACAAGTTAATATAAATTATATATCTCATTTCATATCATGAAAAGGAAGTTGCGGGTCTCAGGTAGATTCAAATTGTCAAGATGCCCACCCTTGCGCATGCCATAATGTCTCATGTTACATACACAATTAGTGAGGATACATCCATGTAGAGATAACCAAGAGCATCCATGCCATGTACATGCCATATAAGATATTCAACATTAGAAGTTGTGAATATAAATTTTTTAAATGTCAAACATGTCTATAATCACCTATAGGGAACCCTACAATAGGATCAAACATCATATTATGTAGTTAAGTGAAGATCTAAAAATAAGATAATATATTATATAACAACATTAAGGTTGAAGGAAATGAAATATATAATGTATCATAATATAATTATCAAATCGCTCATTAATTTAATCAAAGCATTCAAAATGAGACAAAATCGTAGAAACATTAACAATTAATAAATATAACTACAATTGTCATTATTTAAAGATTTAACCAAACACATGAATAATAATATGATAAATGTAGGGACCATATATAAGACTTATTTTGAACATAGGTATATGTCAAAGATAATTTGGGACCTTTTATCAAATGTGTAGGTTTCAAAGAGAAACATGAATAAGTAAACATCTCAAACACATCCTAGTGAGTGTTAAAAAATCAAGAAAATTCCATTACAACCATAATCATAGAAAAATAGAAGTAGGTCAAAGAAATTCTATCATGCCTGAATTACCAGTGAGGTCTTTTTCATTGGCTATCTTTCCATCCATATCGATGATTTAGTTTACAGAGGACATGTACATCATCACAAAGCATTGCCATTGTTTTGCCAAATGTAATATACAGGTTTCCATGCGGTTGGTTCATGTCTGTAGGCATAGTCTCAACTTGCAAAAAGATAGGAGCTTTGAAAGCAAGAAAAAACATACAACAAATCACATGTAATCTACAAGTGTCCATGTAAAAAAATGTAATTCTACCTTCAACATGCCTTATCAATGAATGTTATGTTTTTCCTGACTAGTTGTAATCGTGATTTCCTTATAGCCTTTTGTGTTCTCTAGGACATTAAATTAACAATTACTCCAAAGATAAAGTAATGCTATTTTAAACTCCTACTCATTTAGAATTACATATAGATACATGGTAGACTTCTTCCAATTACTATTTTGAATACATACTTTTTAATTTTTTCTTTTCCCCATCCTTTGGATTTTTTATGTTTTTATTGTTTATTATAATATTTATAAAATCAATTAATTTTATTCCACCATTTTTTTCTTTCACTAAAAATGGGTTCGTTAAAAAGGCCTTGAAACCTCTTCAGCAAATGCAATTGGCAGGTGTAAGGCTGAACCCTACAAACTTTTTCAACATCCTTCCAACTTCTATGAAAATAGAAGCCTTAGAGCAAGGCACATTAACTATTCGACAAAATGCTTCAATGAGATATGGTATTATGGGTTGCAATGAATGCATAATATGTTTTTTTTCTGAAAACTCCTTAGAAACTTTCAATTAAATTCATTTGGCATTGGTGAGGCTGTTGCCAAAATAGAAGCTTTAGAACAGGGTATGAACATCCATCAATGCATAATGTAAAGTGAATTGACTTGACGTCCCTTTCAGAGCATATATAGAAAATATAACTTAGGTAGGAACATTTTTCTTCATGAAATGGGTGTGGTACATCCAAGTATTAATTTCCCACTTTTTAATTTAAAACATTCTAACTTTTTATGCATAACTAGTCTCCAATGATTACTCGATCGTTTTATTAAGTTTTCCTCAATTTTCAATTCTGCCCCCTTTAAACACAAATTGCATTGATGTGAACAATTCGAGCGAGATTGAGATGATAATGTGGAGCACAATGACTTAGCTTGTTCCCACTTGAATAATTGCTGCTATGTGCTCCATTTTTTGGTCGCAATCTCACCCACATTATGCACATGAATGCGACACAAGTTTAAAATGGCCAAAATTAAAAAATAATGGAAAACCCTATAAATGTTCACCATAAGTTTCAATCTCAAGTACTTATAGGGGAACAAGTGACGTGTGATTAGATTTCTCCAAAATAATTCATGGAATAAGTGTGGGACATGCGGGTATTTAATTCCCACTTTTTAATTTAAAATCCCTCTTTCGAATTGTAAATGAAAGATACCTTTCACTCAAATTGAATTTATATGAATAATGTGGGTGAGATTTTGACAAAAAAGTGCAACACAATATATATTGTTTAGGTAAGAAAACACTAAGTCAAGAAATAGGTGTGGGACAAGTAGGTTTTTAATTCCCACGTTTTTTTACTAATTCACATGGAATAGGGGTGGGACATCTAGATGTTTAATTCCCACATTTTAATTTAGAAATCCCTCTTTTGAATGGTAGATGAAATCCACCTTTCTCTCATATGGTCATCCGCTTGCATGACTCAATTATCTATGATTTTTCACGCATCGCCTATTCCCCTACATGTAATAAGCTTGAAACTAAAAGACAACTTTTACTAGGTTTTCCTCATATTAAAAATTTGGTCCCTTTAAATGTGATTTGCATTCATGTGAGATCGAGACAAATGAGTGGAGTACATAGTGGACATTATTTGGGTGGGAACGATCTAACTCGTGGAATAAGTGTGGGGCATATATGCATTTAATTATCACATTTTTATTCATATTCTTATATATATGTTCTTGTATTCCTTGAACATTCCTTAAACATACATTCTCACATTTTTTATTTTTAACCTTCGATTCATGTCCTCATCTTCCTTGAACATTATTTTTATGTTTCCTCACTACCTAATCCTGTGGGAGTAATGCCAGTTTTCGGACTGCCATCTCAGCATTCTTCATTCCCAAGCATCTTCCTTCCCAAAATCACACTTCATCATTTTTTAAACTTCCAAGGTTTACATCATGTACATAGTCTACACCTAGAAAATCTACTTGCCTCATGGCTAGAGACAAAACCTATTCTTTTCCCTGATAGATACAAAAATCCCTATTCACAATTGTGTATGAGACCTCTAATCTCATTTTTGTGCAATACCCTAGTTATAATAGTGTATAAAGTGGAACACATAGTTGATATGATTTGGTTATGAATAATTTAAGTCATGGAATACCCCTTACATTTATTTGTTTTCTTACTACCTGTAACATGCAAGAGCTGAAATTACAAACAAAAACTATTTACATTGGAAGTAGCTATCAACCACTCTTTTTCATTTTCAGATATCTCCAAAATATGTTTCCTTGAGCCCTTGCACAACATATTGACGCTGGAGAATATTGTAAATAGTAAGATTTTTGGTTTTCCTTAGGTGATATGAGTATCTAGAGTCCACTTGAGATGGTTATAACATCTTCTAGCCCATTTGGACTCTATAGGAAAAATAAGGAGTTATCCCTCCAAATGTAAGATTTTAAATATTTGAAATTAATTCATAGGATGATATAGTGATAGGTGCTAGTAAAATAGTGATAAATAATGTAATCAGGGTTATGAGTCATATAAATCACCCTGTCAAGACTCCCTCACCCTAATTGGGCTTTAAATCATTCTGGGTTAGCTTAATCATGGTTGGAGTTAGTTGGAAAAACCTAACCACATTTGGATTCTTCATTTTAATGAAAATCATTCAAAGTGTGAGGAGGATGGTAACAAGTTTGAGGAAGAAAATCTTGTATCAAGGCCGAAGGAAGGCTTGGGAGCTATGCATCAATTTATATCATCAATTAAAGAGATTTCTTTGGTGTAAACAATGGTGAATGTGTATTAAACCATGAATGATCAACGTTGGATGTATTTTTAATGATATTCATAGTTACTAATTATGAATGTAGGTGTAGAGAGTTGGTGTAGTCCTAAAGAGATTATAACAAGAATTTGAGAATGAACTAATTATAATGAAAGAAGGATGTGTAAAAAATGTGTATGGAGAAGTCATTGTGATATGTGACTGAGTTTTAGAGAGCTAATGAATGAACCTCATGTAAAATATTATGTTCTTGTCATCACAGGTGAAGGGAGGTCTATATCACCACAATGAGAGGAAAAATGGAGTATGAAGGGGTGATATTGACAAGATGACAATCCTAGGCAGCACAATGGGCTTGAGGTAAGTTGTGAAGGGTTAATGTTTTTTTAAAGATATATAGCTTATGTCATAGAGAGAAGAAAGTTTTTAAGAATGAAATAAGGTTGTGGAATGTGCTTATTCACTAAGGAAGTATATAAAGGTCGCACAAGAACATTAAATTGAGAAACTACCGTACACGGTCTGAGTACCCTGTTTCAGGAACTAAGAAATCAAGAACAATGATTGTAAGTTAAGGAAAGTCTATGATCAGAGAGATTAAATGGTATTTCAATTGACCAAGGCCTCTTAAACCATCTAAAAGAAGAATTAGAGTCAAATTTGTAATACTTTACCATGATTGTGTGTATCCATTATGAGAAACTAAGATAAAACATTTTAAAGTACAATTAAAGAATTGAGGAATCATTAAGAAGTCAAAAAGGTCTGAAAAGGTGTAAAGAAGTATTTTAAAAGTCTTAATAAACATTGTACTAGGTGTTACATCAAACTATTGAGGGAGAGAAGGTTAAGATACATTCATCTAGATGAGATTGTCAGACTTTGGGGTCTGAGGTATCATAAGATTTTGTGAACAAAACTTTCAATACTAGAGGTTAAAAGGTGGTCAAAAAGTGTGGGTAAGGTGTGATGTAACCATTATAGGGAGTGAGGAGATACAAGAACAAATAATGAAACTAAGATCATAAATTAATGGAAAGGAGAAACTTAAACATAGTCCTATAATCCTATGACAATCTTGTAGGTAAAGGAATGGTCATTGATCTAAAAACCAAGCCATTAATGAAGTGTTAGGGAAACTTGTTGAATACATTAGTAGGAGTGATTGAAGCCTCGAAAGGGAGTAAAGAACTATAGAAAGTAATTAAATCTGAATACTAATGACTGTCTTATACCTTACATTGAGAGCTTGAGAAGCTAGTGATCCAAGAACAAGAAATCCATTAAAAGGAGTGATATGGGAGTGAAAATTGTGAGGGTATTATAACAAGGTAATGGTGAGTGAGGTGAAATAAAGAATAAAATCAATCCAAAGTTAGAGAAAGAGGAAAATAGAGTTGGAAATGATGTTACAACAACATAATGGATACATAAAACTTAGATTTCTATATTGTATTTCTCCTTCGAACACCATTACATATATATAGGAAATACATATACTATAAAATGGGAAACCACTCAAAAATATTAACAAGTTGTAAAAAGAGCTCATAAAATATTATACCATATTTATGTGGTTGCTAATATTAAAAACCATACTAACAAATATAATGTGAGCAATAACTATTTAATTCCTAACATTCCCCCCCTTACTGCGAACATGGCAGGAAAAACATCCACAAACTCAACTGTAGTATGACCACCCCCATGAAACATGTCATACAATGTGACTCATGATCTTGATCAAATTTTTTTTTCTCTCCTTCCATAGTTTTATACATGATTACCACAAATCTTGATGCGAATAGGCCCCATCAACTGTCCACTTCGTGTGGTTTTATAGATCCTCCCACAAACCCTTTCAAGATCCATGAACTGACTTACTATGGTGATTTTGTTCGCCACTATGCTTGTACATTAGGGAAGTATATAGGAATCACAACTCACTTATTATAAAACTAAACAATATAACACATACTAGAAAGATATTTCACATTACTTCATATAAGAATCGTAATGTTCTTAGTTGTAGCCACTATTGTTGATCGTTGCCACTCGATCTCAAACATCCTAAGAAATTGCCACTACCACTGGAAGATGCCTTTGAATGTATCCATTTTAGGAATAGAATAGAAATGGAACATTGATGATATGTTCCCCCCACAATGTGAAATGTCCACATATGAACACTAAGAAGAAAACTGTAGCAAAGACATATAACTGACCGAATCTTGCTAGTTAGATCTTCCTGCACATGGTCACCATTACAAGTGAACGTATTTACAAGAGGACCATCTTCCATTGAAGAAATATAGTAAGAGGATCACGTTAGTCAAAGGATCAGTGATAGTCATCAGTGCTCCAACACAAATATTTTCCCAGCATCCAAAGCCATACAAAACAAAAACACTGAAATCATGGTAGAAAGAAAAATACACCACAAAATGCCACCATATCTTCATGTGGCCCCATCGTTGGTGACGAAAGAGAGGTCACTGATTGACCTACAACCTATGATGCCTCCGTCCTCTAGTTAGATTTATCCTAAATAAGCTAGATTTGATCATGGTGCTCATTGTATAATTTATCCCGATAAGATAAATGTCGCGTAAAAGTGAAAATTCCTTCAATTATTGAAAAGTGAGGTAATTCGTTTTACATAATTTTGACTCTTGAAAATATTATGGTAAAATTACATCACCCCCATAATAACCAAGTTGTGGATGATGAATTCAGTGTAATTTGCTAACATGGGGTTATCCCTCATGCTATTGGACTTGCGAACTTGAGATAACCCTTTGGAGAAGGCCAGTTCCTCTTCCTAATCCTACTTGCCACGACTACTCCTAATGCTCAAAAATACCTATCTAAACCTTTTCTAACATTCCAAGGAGATAGGGATAGAGATGCATGAAATAAAACCTACACTAGAAATGGTGATACACTATTGTAAAATGGAGAAGAATGCACTTGGAGAGGTTGGTCATGCACCATAGACCAAATTGCACACATTACACTATTCCCAAATAAACACAACAACACCAAAACCCTGCAATGGAAACATTAGTTTGCATAGAACACCTGATAACAATGAGAGGCAAGAAAGAACAATCAAGATCATGTAAGGTTAGTGAGATTAACATAGAACATTTTTTTTCATTGCTCAAGAATATGCACAGTACATTGCAGTAGGGAGAGGCAAGGGTGCCATTACAATTTTTAGTGTGAAGGACTTAAGCCCTAAGAAATTCACAAGAGCCTAGCTGAAGGAAAGGAGAATAGGGCTGTAGAGGAGGAAAAATGATCAACCCTTTGAAATGTTGCAACCCCTTTACATTTTATAGAGGAAATTTTTAGAGAGAGAGAGAGGAATTCTGATTTCAATGTGTATGGAAGCCCATCCTTTCTTGCATCATCCTCTAGAGTCCTTTGAGGTTGCCCATGCCTTCTAGTACTTTTTCCCATGCTAAAAAAATGGTGCCCATACCTTCATTTATTGCACCTCCACCTACCCAACACTGTTCTTGTTTCTATAATTTTGGAGGTCTAAAACCTCCGAAATTCTACTTTGGATGATTTTAGACTGTAGGGATTCCCTCCACGATTCCAACAACTGGATTTTTTTTTTAAAATGGACTTACGATGCTCAATATATGACATTTTGGGTTTTAGGGATTTCTACAATTTTGTGGTTTCAAAACCTCTGAAATTCCTCTTTTCATGTCTCGATTCTGTAGATTTCATGGTCATCTTCCCGTCGACCAGAAGCTTGCTAGAAATGGACTAGCCTGGTAAAATTTATTACAATTTTGGTGGAAGGGGGTCTTTTGTTTGTTAGGTCCTATGCATGGTTTACATGGCGAGCCAGTTCTCTGAGCTACTTGGTGAGATGGGTAAGTGTACTCCTCCTGATTACATTTGTGGAAATTTTGAATCAACTAGTTACGGGATCCATCTATTCCCCGAGCTCCATTTGTGTTAACCTTCACTTCACATCCTCACCTGAGCGTGCTAATTTGCAACTGCTGAGCCAATTATCTTCTCCTTGCCACCTCACATGGATTCACATTGGTTGGTTGGGATCCCTACGTGCATTGGATGGAACCCAGCACTCCATTCCATTAGCTTGGCATGCCTTGCACTTTACTCAATGTGTCACCACCATTTCAATTGCACGTTTAGGTATCTCCCTCATTTTTCAGCTCCTCACATTGCCGCGTGCAATGCCGAACTTACCTCCCTACATAGAGCTCTCCATCATCTGTCGCTTAGATCCTTCCCCTCCACCATCTTTGAAACATCCTCCCACACGTTGCATTAGGAGAATTTCCTCGCTCTTACCATTGCCATCTTGGTTCTCAAGCCCATGTCACGTGACCTCAATGCATTGATCGGTTAATGCCATACTCACCTACCCCATTGACCACCTCGATTGAGTTAATTTTGGACATTTTTTATATCAGTGTTTCATAACTTTTCACTTCAGAGATGCTGGAACTATTTATCAACTCAGCCCGCAAAATACCCCGAAGTACCGAATCTCCAAAGCCCAAAATTCAGACTTCACAGTCTTGCCTTATTGGAATTTTTCCCTCATCATTTTTGAATTTATCTTGCAAAGTTCTGAAGTGGAACTCCAAAACCCTCCGCCTCTGTTGACCGCAAAATGGATGTTGACTTCAAAAAATTCACCCACGAAGCCTTGCCCCAAATCTCATCTTCCTCCAGCTTGGCTTGACGAGCCCTTTTCTTATCATCCCTGTGAGATCTATCATGATTGTCTCAGCTCTAAATTTGAGCTCTCCACCCATGAACTACCGATCTATCTCAACTTGGAGCTTGCCCACTACTATACCGATCCCTGCAACTTCACTGAATCCTTGGTGAGCTCCCATGGGCTCATGCCATTACATTTCCCTGTGTATTTTCTTGCCACGATGTCATGGCCGACTCATTGCAAGTTCAATCCTTATGCAGGCTTACCTAGTTATCCCCATGAACCATCCACCCCATCGCCCACATCTTCACCAAAATTGGGCTCATCATTCCTCTTTTGTAAAGCTTTCACATGTATTGCCGAGGCATTCACGAACCCACCATGTCAAAACCCCATGACTCACTTTGCAATACGACTCGTGGCTTGCCTCGATCTCAACTCCGAGCTCTCACTGATCTATCCACTAAGTCCCATGGATTGGATTTTCACACCCTTTTATGTTTGTTGATGCACTATGGCACTAGCTTCCCGAGCTCTTCCAAAGAGCACGACCGAGCCATTTTTCTTCCCTCATGGCTTGTCACACCAGTTTTAGCCTGCACAAACCCCAATCTTCTCCACTTGGCATAGCCTCTTGTGAGAATTCCGAGCTCAATAAACTTATCTCCCATGACTTGGCTTGATCAACATTTCTCTTATGACTCAGCTCACTACGTAGCTCACTGAACTACTCGGAGAGCTCACCTGATTCATGAGCCCGTCAGCCCATTATTCCAACTTTCCCAACTGAGTTGTGTGCTTGTTTAATTCATCACCCCTATGTGAAATGTGCCAAGCCATGCATGCCCCCCCAAAAAAACTCGACTGAGATCATTATCACCCTAACACCTCATGTATCCATACGAGCTCGCCGAGATGCTCGACGAGCTAAATGTTTTCTTAGTGCCTCCAAAGGTCTGTTTTGTAAACCTTCACCTTGGATCCTTGTTTTTGGGATTTTTTGGAATTTTATCAAACTAAAGGACCAGAAGGGCCTAAATGAAAACACATGGGGCTTGTTTTTTTATTTTGGGTCATTTTTCTTGCCTTGTGTCGGAAGTGGGCCCGTCGAGCCTGATTTCCATCCTAAGTAAAAAATGAGCTTTTTGCAAGACCCAAAAGAGAAAATTTTTCCTCAACTGATCTCAATCTCCCAAATTAATCCCAGATGTTCCTGAAACACTTGATTTTCACATGTAAACCCAAATTTATCTGTGGGGTCCTTCTGGTGCCTAGGTCCAATACTCCATGTTGTCCATTTTTCCAAGGGGGCAAAATGGATAACAATTTTGGTGACTCACGGGAACATCTACCTCTAGATGTGCATATAATAGTATCTTGTAGTGTCCATTGGGCATGGTGTCAATAGTGGTAGCCTGTAACTGATCCAAACCTTTGAATTTACCCAGAAAGCACTTGCAATACTTCTGAACCTGAAGCTTGACCTGGATTGACCATCTTACTTACAAGATTTTAAAATTACAATTTTTGTGATATTGGAAAATTGTCTTAAATCTTGAATTTCCACTTTTTTCCCTTTGCAATCCTCATTTGCGGGACTGAAAATGGACATTCCAAACTTGTCCTGAGATATGATTTTTCTAAGTATGAGCACACTGAATCTAATGGTTGCTTGACAATCATAGCACATTGTGGAGTTTTGAGTAAGACATTTTTTGAGTTTTGACATCATGGAACTCTATTAAATTTTGATTTTTCGCTTCCGAATGGCTACTTTGAACACTGCTAAAGGTTGAGACCCCTACAAATCCACGCGATTTACAATTGAAGTAACTTAATGAGGATTTGAGGTTTATTTTCTGATTTAAGCCATATGGAACTTTAAATATTTGAGGGCTGATTTTCTAACCTTGCAAGGATGTTAGAAGCTCAATGATTGATCTGAAGGAACTATTAAAACTTGTCCCTTATCAAATTTAGTTGCTTTATATTTTAAATTCTTTGAAGATTACAACTGTTTTATGTAACTATGAGCTTCTTTCCTATGGCATTGCTCATGGGAGACATGTTGAAACATGATGCACTGTTCTAGAGGAAACACGAACAAAAATTATTTACAAAATGAAAAATCCTACATGCTCAAATGAGACATGCAGAGTGTGCAAGAGCACTTGTTATGAAAAAAGCAAATGTAATTCTACCCTACACTAACCAGAAACTTGGAAGACTTCAAACAAAACCTATAATTGGTAGTGAGAAGTAGCTCCCCTTTCTTACAACTTACAACCATGTGGAAAATTTGACACTGGAATGTACATGAGCGAAAAATTGATATAACAACAACTTTCCACCCAAATCGTCAAAGTATCAACTGGAAAAAATAAAAATACCTCCTTAGAATGATCTACATGGGGCTCCTGGAGGTGTTGCAGCCAATCCTTGGTACTATGAGACTCACCCTCATATTTGGAAATGAACATGACCGGTTGTGGAAAATCTGATTATAGCTCCAACAAAGCTAGATATCTGATAAGGCATGGCCTAGTCCTCTGGATTTACCCACCGCTTTGAGTTCCAATCTCAATAAGAAAGTATTTGTGTAGACTTTCTTGGAAAAAGTGGCCATCTGTAAGTTAATTTCCTTCTTTTTTCACATCTATAGACAACTGATGTCCCCTTTTAGTGAATGGTATGAAAATAGTGACACTCTCGTTCCCTTTCTCTCCCTCATTGACAACATGGAACTCCTCTTCAACATGTAACTCCTCAGGATTACTTGCAACCTCTAATAGGATCATTGGTGGCTCACTACAAGTAGTTGAATGTTGCTACTTACTTGGGAGCTCCTCCTTCTTGTCCAATGCGGATTTTGGAAGATTCAATTCCTCCAATCTTGGATCAAGAGGAATCTTACGAGAAGTAGGTTATTCTTGCATGTTCTTTGCAACCGGTTCATCTTTATGGAAGGTGGATGATGGGGCAACAAAATTGACAAATTCCATGGGCTATTCCCCATTAAAACACTCTTCCAAATCTAATAAATAAGCATCTTAATCATTTCCTACCTATGCAAAAGGCACAACCTCCTCCATGGTGTCTTATGGATTTGTAATTTGTTAGACATGGTCCTCCTCATCTTTTAACATGAAGTCTAAGAGTTCAAACTTGTCTCCAAAATTAGAAGTTAGAGGGGTTGAAGTGAGAGAAAGGTTCAAAACCTCTTGTGTAACATGTTATGCATTTAAGACCTCTGAGACTATTTTTTTATCCTCCATAACATGGACATGCTCCTCCTCCATTGATTATGTAGATTGTGATTGATCAACACTTTCTAAAAATAGAGTTCTCTCATGGAAACTACACTCTGAACACACTGATTATTGATCTTCTTCAACTTGTTCTTATTTTACTTCTGCTACAACCAAATCAGATGTCACCACATGTTCTCCAACATTGGTCTCCTCCAAAGGCTTAACCAACAAGGTAATTCTATTCATTCCATACCTTGAAGCCTAATTCCTTAAAAAATTCATAATTTCTTCTATGTTGGGCTTTTCTTTTTGTTGTTCCTCTTGATTGGTCTCTTGATTTTCCTCTCAACATGAGTTATGGAATGAAAGAGGAGGGGTGGGTTGGGATTCAACAATTTTTTTCATTGCTTGTGGTGGTGGAAGGGGTTTGGAAGGGAAAAGGGAAGAAAAGTCAAGATGAGGTGGAATATTTTGGGATGGAGAAGTCAATTCCACAATGAGGGCAACTGGTGAGAAGCTTGGAAATTGAAGATATGATTGGGATGATGCTCATTGGGGAGTGGAGAGAGAATTGTGGGATGGAAATGTAAGGGTTTCCCATTGAAAAGATTGACTAACATTGTCTACAAAAGCTTCTACCTCTGTAATCCACTCTTTCAACCTTGGAAACATCTCAATTATGAATCCAAGCTTATACTGGGGGCTATAATGTCTTGGAATGAGGCCCACCCATGGACAAGGGGTCATAAAACCAATCATGCATGCCTGCATATAAGATTTAGCCCTTGAATGCACCATTTTGACCTCCAATTCTTGAACTTTTAGTTACAACTCAAGCTCTCCCAATGTAGGATATCCTCCTCAATTTCCATACCTCTACTCATGGTTTGGTGAATATCTAAACTGATTTGCATTCCACTAATATGGATATGCCCACTACTAATTTCCATTGTAGTATTGATCTAGAGGAGGTTGATAGTACCCTGTAAATAAAATTTACAAGCTTGGAGGTAGGTTACAGTACTGGTATGGATGCCGCTGTAAATGTGAATCCCATGATGCAAAAGAAGCCATGATTACATGCCTTCATGAAACGAAAGAAAACAAAAAGATGTGGAAGTAAAAATGGACATAAATGGGTGGAAAAGAGATGATCTGCAACTCAGAGAAGATGGGTTTTTGACTAGATGGAGTCACTAGTTGTGATTTGCATATGCCTCCAAAGGTAGTGATTCCACAAGGTGTTGGTGCTCAATTTGATCTTGCTTTATTTGTTTTAAAAATTTCCCAATTTGCCAAGTTAGTCATATTTTCTATCTCCTCGAATGGATGCAGTTTTATCTTTATGAGGGTGTTATTGTAAATCCTTCTCTATGGTCGTGGATTGCTATCGAGCCATGAATTATTTGCTCATTCTTTTTCCTTGAAGAAAGATTCAATTCTGGGTGTAAATGGTGAAGTTCCCCTGCATCTTACTATTTGACGTGCGTGTTTTCCCTGTCAAAATTATATCTTAGCATCTTCAGCTACGTGATATCTTTTGATTGGATGAGGCACGTCGAGTCTATTTTATAACTTGTAACTTTTTTCTATGTTTACAAAAATATCAATTTGGCCCCGCAGCCCCGTTGAGTTCTGATTGGCTGGTCAAATTTATAAAGGCGGAGTGAATTTCTCTTTTTTGCTCCGAAGGTGTATACATGTTCATTTTTAATTGGTTGTGGCCTGGTGGGTCTTTTTGGTGAAATTTTCCACTTTGGTCCCATTTGTAAAAAATACCAAATTGGCCCCGCGGCCCTGATAGTCTCTGATTGGCTATTTAATAAATATGAAGTGGTAGGGAAAAAGTCTTACTTTGACCCCGAAGGAAACGTGGCATTTTTTCAAGTTACAAGTGGGGAAGCGAGTCGGTGGAACATTTTAAAGTTTTTTTCCTCTTTATACGAGGGAGAAAATTCATGAAATAACCCACAACTCCACTAGGGTCCACATCAAAAGTAAGAAGCGGGAAGGCGGGGTCATCGAAGCACTTTGAAGTTTTTTGGCTCAGCATTGAAAAGTCAAAGTGGGGAGGCGGGTCGCCAAAGGTTTTTGAATATTTTAACCTTTTTCTGAAAAGGAGAAAAGTATAAAAATGAAGTGTGACTTTGCTGGGGCCCACATCAAAAGATAAAAGTGGGAAGCGGGTTGCCGGAGGAAAATAGAAAATTTTGCCTTTTTGTTAAAAAGGGTAAAATTGCAGAAATGAGTCGCGACTCCATCAAAGGCCTAAATTAAGCCACGTGTTGAGCCCGTATTTCAAAGGCAAAGGGGTGGGGAAACATGTAAAAAATTGCGCATTTACTCCAAAAGTAATAAAATGCAAAAGGCACCCCCAGGCCCATTTCGGCTCTAATCTTCCACGTGGACGACTCTAATTTAAAGTTGTGAAAAGGAAAAATCAACAGTTATGGCACGATGCATATGGTTTTTCTGCCATTAACATTCCATGACTTCAGGGGATGCAAATTCACATCATTTTTCATGGCGAATCTGAATTATTTCTTATCGTTTCTATCAACAAAGTGTAATTGAAGTGTTATGGAGCTTGAATTTATGAATCTGAGGAAGTGCAAGAGTTGATATTTTGAAACAGAGTTACTCGGGCAACTGCAGAAAATGAATTTCCAGATCCAACAGAGTAAGAATGAGGAGAAGAAAGCTATAGGTGCAAAGGATGAAAAACGTGTTGCCAGAGGAGATGACTAGATGCCCCAGTTAAAACAATGATGGAAATATCTGAAATGATTCACCTTTTGAACACTTGACAACTTTTTGTTGTAAATCGATTAAATATCACTTTCTGGAAATCATGATCAAATATGTAACAAACAAAGGTTCCTCGAATATTCTTTGTTTGGGGGGGAAGCTTTAATGAAATGAGTGCTATAAAGGGCATGAGTTAGTCATGTAAATGGTCGGGGGTTGAATTCTTACGAGAAAATTTGAGAAAACCCATCTTCCTGAGAGACCATTTGAGAAACCTGTTAATCTCTTATGTTTTAGATTTGATCATGTCAAGTTGGTTACAAGTGTACAACCATTGACAAGCTCTAAGATTATTCAAGAAACCTTCCCCTGCTGATGAATCTAATCAACTTTGAAATAATCTGTGTTAATATTGGGAAAATTTGTGTCTGCTTTATTTCAGAATGTTTTCAAATGGTTTTGATATTTCTGTTGCAATCTTATGTTAAAATCCCTCTGAATCACACATGATCTCACCCCTATGATAGTTTAGTGGCATTTGCAATTTCATTATGAGAAGAGCCTTCATCCTGTAATGAGATAAACAATTTAAAATCACTTTACTATCATTTTGTTGATAAATATTTTCTGTAAGCCTTTGAGTGTATCTTAGGCGTGAGGAACCATGGGTATTTAATGTTTAATTGAGTCTTTAGCTCAAGCCTTTTGTTGAATTCTCAAAGATTGTGTGAAAACATGTAGATCTGGGGCTTTATTGATGCACACCTTCTGGTTGAAGGATCATTTTGGCTATTCTGAAGCATTATGTCATTTAGTTTTCCAATTTTTGGGAAGGTTCTTAAAGATCTTGCAAAATCAAGTTTATCCTGCTTAATCTCCCACCAAAAATTATTCAAAAACAATGAATCCTACCTAAACTACCCTTGTTTTCCTTGTATGTCCAAAAATGAATAAATTCTACTACCAAAATATGTGGAAGCAATTAGGATTCCATAATGTCTTTAGTAACCTTAACCTTGTTTAGAAAATATCACCATTCTTTAGAAGTGACAACTTGTGAGAGTTAAATTGTGGTGCATTGATCATATTTTCTCAATGTTTCCTTTCAAATTTGTGTAAAGAAGGATATATTCATTATCCTTCACCAACAGAGGTTACAAAATGGGTCCTCTCACCCTGGTTGAAAGGTAAAACCTAAAGTAGTGAGGATAGATCAAATCCTTTTAAAGGTGCTATCCAGCTGAATCACCTCCCCATCTACAAAATGACATACATGATGATTTATTTGTCTCTAGGCTTCTTGCTAAATCTGTGATGCTACTCAACTTGCAAAGGATAATCAATTTGGATACCAACACAAGGAACACAACAAAACTTGAAGAAATGAGATGAATACCTATATGCACACCTTGAAGGGACCAAAAGAGTTACGGGGTTGGACTATTTATCAGCAAATGATCTCTGAAATTCAAATTTCGGAACCTAACTCCTTGCACTCAACCTCTGAAATCTGAAATGTAGCAAAGCCTGAAATGTCTGATATCTAAATTGCACAACCAAATTTGAAATCTGAAATTGGAAAAAACCTGAAATATGAAATCCAAAACAACCCTTGAAGTCAAAAATGCCCGAAGTCTGAAATTTGAAGACTTTGAAAACTATGAAATCTAAAATCTGAAATCACCTACAACCTTTGAAGGTCCAAAATACATGCAAACTTTGAAATCCGAAGTGAGAGATCTCCGAAATCTGAAGTACTAGATAACCTCCAAAGTCTTAAATCCAAAATTAGTAAGACCCCAAAATTCCGAATTGTGAAATCTCTGAAATCTGAAATCCAAAAACTTTGAATTCTAAAATCTGAAAAGTTTGAAATTCTGACATGTTTGAAATCTGAAATTCCAAAAACCCAAAAAGTTTGAAATTATGATTTAAGGCCTATTTTACATGCTCTGAATCGCGATCTATTATTTGTGAAATTTAAAGCCAATTTTACAAATGTGTAACCCTCAAAAAATGATTTCAGAACTTTGACCCTGTAGCAAAACCTCTGAAATCCAAAATATGCAGCTTTTGAAATCTGAAGTGCAAGGAAACCTCCAAAATTAACTTGTAGTCCTAAAACAAAGCTAAATCGAAATCAATACACCATCATGCTTAGAGCTTAAACAAGACTAATCTACCAACATCCTTGCATTAGAACATTAATAAATATTCAAACTAACATTTTAATCCATTAATCTCTATCTCTATTGAATGCTAATCAAATGAAATGAACCTATTTAGATCTTTAGCAATCAAAGGTTTGATTGTATGTTTGAATCCCAAGGTTTTCAAGAATGGAGTCTTGTCAATCCATGGCTACAAGACCATTTGACATATCCCCATATGACTTCAAAACTTGGATGGATGAATACAAGAAATGAAAATAGCTAGCTCTTCCAATGAAGAATGCTCTAAGATGATAAAATGGCTATAGCTTAGGCTCTATGCTCATTTAGGTGTGTAAAGGTGTAAGTGTAAAGGTAGGAGAAGGGATCTTTATATAGCCCAATGGATAGAAGAATCTCTACATCCTCCTTTCATGTGGGATAAATGGAGAGGTTGGGTTAGTTGTGGATAAGGAGAGGTTTAGAAAGGGTTGAGTCAACCTTAGGAGAGTTTAGTTAGTCCTTTAGTGACCCATGGGGTTTGAGGGGCTTTATTAATTAATCAAAGTGATTAATTAATAGGTGTGCAAACTTATAGAAGCTTTTTAGAGGAATAATTAGCATGATTTAGACTATGAGAGGGATTTAATCAAATAAATGATGATTTATTGATTTAATGGAAGATTAATTAGCTAATTAATTAATTAAGAATAATTAATTAATAGATAGAAAGGGGTATTAATTAATTAGAAATAATTAATTAAGTAGATAGAAAGGGGAGCTTAATTAATTAGAAATAATTAATTAATCTAGATAGAAAGGGGAGTTTGATTAATAGAAGGTCGTTAATTAGTGTATTTGTTGGATAGAAGAGTTAATTAACTAGCGTAATGTAGCTAATTAATGGTGATAGAAGAGGAAGTGTGCTATATTGACGATATGTCATCAATTATTAGGAAAGATGTATAATTAGTGTAATTTAAGTATTTAAATTGCTCAGGTTAAATTATAGGTGTCTACATTTTGCCCCTCTTTGGGGTGGCGTAAGTGACGCCACTTCAAAGATAGTAGAAGAAAAAATTTTGAAAGTGTAGAAGAAAAAATTAGTAGAAGTGAGAGATGCCCCCTCGAGTGTCGATGGGGTGATGAAAGAAGGCGATTGACGATCGAAAAAGGTGAGAGAAAGGAAATAGAAGAATGGGTAGGAGCAGGATGCCCCAGGTGAATAAGAAGAATAGTGTTGATAGGAGAATGATGTAGAAGAGGAATGAAGACTGGGAAGAAAAAGAGAAAGATTTCATCTAGAGTATTGAAACAACTTTATTGTCATCATATTGCCAAAGATCTACGTCATCGGTCCTTATTAAAAATATAAGCATACGAAAAAAGTAGAATGACATGAAAATCCATACTACGAACAATTGTCCATTGCTGAAAACACCAACTCCATGCAACATACAAAATGTAATGCAATATGAGAAAGTGAGATGCCTAAACTCCTTGCAACATACATAATGCAATGCAATACGAGAAAGTAAACAAGCTAACCTAACAGAGAAACATAATGTAATGTTTTTGTTATCAAGATTTGATTCTGACCTGTGTGAATTAATGAAAAGGGTTAAAAGATGGTGCCCCAAGCAAGGATACATGCAAGGGGAATAATGGAGGACACTTGGGTCCTATGAAAAGCAATCATGCACTATGAAATAGTACCAAGCAACTCATTGTGCCCCATAGTACAAACATAGTAAGAAAACCAGCTTTGTTGATAGAGGTAGATCAAGATGATCTGTGAGTCGCACACAAGCTCAGGTGAGAACCAAAGAGAATGTTTTGTAGGATGATTTATATTGTTTTTGATGAAACATATTTGAATGTTTTTTTGATTTTCTATAAGTTTTTTGAAGCTATGTACAAGAAGACAAAGAAGTGTGGATTCCCCCAGTGATAGATGGGATGTACAAGGGTAGAATGCCATGCATATGAGAAAGTGAAGATATGATATGCCCCAACGATTATGTGGGAGTATTCAAAGACAAACTCTTCACAGATAGAAGGGGGATCAAGGCCAATATATAAAATAGGTTCAATCATGAGGGAGAAAGGATGACCCCAACGTAAGTTGGCCAAGAAACACATGATAGAAAGGAAGTGGGTGATTGATTTATTAAAAGGGGATAAAGGTTCCTACAAACATGGAAAAGAGGACATTCTGATACACATGGATGTTCTAAATGATTTTTGAAGAACATAGGATGCTATGAAAATATTTAGAAGGCATTTGATGAAAAATTGATTAGCCCAAGGCACAAATCATGAGACAAGACATGCGTTAAAGCAAGAGTTTGAACAAGGTCCAAAAAGTAACACTTGATAACATACTAATCCTTTTTACTCATCGAGATCCCATGTGTGCACATGGAAATGAATTACCTCTTGAAGGAAAGAGTTGATAGACAACAAGTGAAGACACTATCAATGTGTAGGAATGATTTAGTTTGAAAGGTGATTTGTGAATGGATTATGGAAGGAGATCGTACATTGCTCCGCTACCAGCCAGGCATCCATAGCCCTGATGGAGATGCATTTGATTCTAATCACAACATTGCTCTACTACCAGTTAGGCATCCATAGCCCCGATAGAGATTATTGGAAATACCCCAAGAGAGAGTTATATATCAATTTTCTTTTACTTTTAGCTTTTTCTTTTTGATTGATTGATTTTGATTCTTTTGCTTTCTGAAAACTTATTTCAGCTCTCTTGTTTGACAAGGGGTTAAGAACCACTGATGGCTTGATGGAAGGATGTGGAAGTGATTGTAATGATGACATTGGCTAGTGTCAACAAATATGTCCAAAAGTTCTTCCCAACAAGTTTATTAGATGAGAATTGTGATAGGATCTCTAAGAGGTCAGTCATTCTTTAATTTACCAAGGTTATGAAAGACCAAGGTCAAATGGATACCATAGAGATAAATGTCACAAAATGTGTGAATAGGCTAACCACAATAACATCAAAGGGATGAAAATGGTGGATGACTTGTAGAGGAATATGAAAGAAAGGGAGGAAAGAACATCCATGCGTATGTAATACCTGATTACAATGTTTGATCTTTGTACCTTTGATTTTGTTTTTGTAATGTTTTAATGTTTTCTCATTTTTTTGTATTTTTGAACTGTTTTATGATTTTTGTTTTTATGATTTTTAGATTTTTTAGAAGTTGGGACCAATAATGTCACTCTGCATGATAGGATCCAACAACGATGTGTGTGACTTCCTTGATAAGGGAGACTAAGCGTGTTTGTTTATCAAGAGTGATATTATCCCCAATCTCGATGATCGTGGTGAGTTCACACTCAACAAATGACTGTGATTTGTTTTGAAACATGGGTTTAGTATGTGGGAGTTTGAGTTCCCTATCCATAGGTTTTTGCACTTTGCACCATACTTGATGGGTACGTTGGTGTGCATTCTGGAATCACATTTGATTTTGAATTTTATAATCATTTGAGTTGTTGGGAGCTTTGGAGCTCTTCGGAGTTTTGATCTTAGCTTTATAAAGAACATGTTTGGATTTCTTATAAGCTAATGCTTGACTTGTCTGATCCCATGAGAAGTGAGAGAAGAATGTGGATGTTTAGAATTGATGAGAGGAATGGCAAGTGGGCTTGCCACAATCTTTGGTAGAAGAATAATGTGATGGATGAAAAGGATATGGTCCAAGGATTGAAGAAGATGGGATACCGGGAGGTGAGCCATAGATAGAAGATGAAGGGCTACTAGGATGTGGCCCAAGAATAGAAGAAGAAGGGCTACTAGGAAGTGACCCATAGATAGAAGATGAAGGGCTAAGATGTGGCCCAAGAATAGAAGAAGAAGGGCTACTAGGACGTGACCCAAGAATAGAAGATGATGGACTACCTGGGGGTGATCCATACATAGAAGATAAGGGGCTAGTGGGACATGCCCCAAGAATAGAAGATGATGGACTACCCAGGGGTGATCCATACATAGAAGACAAGGGGCTAGTGGGACATGCCCCAAGAATAGAAGATAGTGGACTACTAAAAAATGTCCCACAAATAACAGAGGGAGGGCTACTAGAAGGTGACCCACACCTAGACAAAGATGAAGGGCTACTTGGGTTGACCCCATAAGAGATTGTGATTGAGGAATTATGATAGACAAAGAGTGATTGGGTGATGAGAAGATAGGCCATGGATCAATGCAAGACCTAGGATTTTCATCACATAATGAAGAATGTGAAGATGGAAGAATAAGAGGAGAATCAAGTTGCATGATCTGAGGCTCTTCCTCCATTTCTTGATAAAAGGAATCAACCTTTTCCTCACAATATGCGGATACATCGAAGTCTAAAGAGAATCCTTTCTCGTAATATGCTAAAGGAATATCTTCATGTGCCCCTATAAATGCCCTGATTGTTTCTTCATTCTGAAAGAGATCAATCGGTATGAGTTGTTGATCGACCACCAGGGGTTGATTGGAAGAAAGAAGGTTCAATTGGTGTGGAAGACTTAGAATATGTTTGATGATGATTGATAGAAGAAGATGATGTGGGGGACGAAGAAGATGTGGAGCTAGATGTCTCAGAGAGTAGAAGAAGGTGGTGTGGACCTACCTATATGATGGTATATCATCTGTAAACTAGTAGGATTAAGTCCAAAGTTTACACATTGTGACACATGGGTCAATTCAGATGTTTGACTAGAAGGACTTTGAGTCACACGAATCTTCAAAGAAGGAAGAATTCATGGGGGTGATTGATGAAGAAGGTCTTGAAGAAGGGGAGGACTGTGATTCAAGAATCACATTGGATGAATAATAACAAGGGTCCTGCAAAGAAAGAGAGGACCACGATTCAAGAATTGTATTAGATGTTTGATTGGAGGGATTTGGAGTCACTGCGTATCTTCAAAGGAAGAAGACGTTCATTGAGGTGAATGATAAAAGGGGTCCTGTGCAAAGAAAGGGAGGACTGCGACGTAGGAGTCATATTAAATGTATGATGAAGAGGGTCCTATGAAGATAGGGAGGACCATGACGTAGGAGTTCACATTAGATGAATGATGAAGATAATTTGTGGTGAAAAAAATCTTTAGAGGAGGAGAACGTTGTTTAGGTGACTGATAATAGAGGTCCTGTGAAGAAGGGGAGGACCGTGACTTAGGAGTCGAATTAGATGAATCTGAATAGTAGTTTGGATCTGAATAGTAGTTTGGATCTGAATCATCAGAAGAGTTAGAGGAAATATTTGGATTGGAATCCTCAGAAGAAGAGGAAATGTTTGGATTAGAATTAGAAGAAGAGTGGGGGGAACCCAAATAATAATTTGGATCAGAAGTGTCCAAACCATACCACCGACTATGAGATGAAGGTGAGGAACGGGTTACCCGGATGGGTTCTCTAGCGCGAAGAACCAAATGAGGTTTGGTCATGATGGGCGTCTTTTGATGTGAATGCATAAAATTTGATTCCTTATTGT